>JAJHZJ010000103.1:1356047-1961766 GCA_023548195.1 Bettongia penicillata ogilbyi | reverse complement strand
AGGGTTATATTCCTTCCCTGGGCACACACTTTTTAGAGCCCCTTGCAAAAATCAATCAAGATAAGCTTGAAAATTACAACTACATGGCATAAACTAACATGAGCATTTTAAACAATAAGGGTAATTTTCCTGGTGTAGCAGGTGACCAACCTACATTACTGTCGTAAAGAAAAGACACATGGACATTAACCAAATGTGCAATAGAAACAGCATTAAATAAAGCATCACTTGACAGGATATTTCAGTGACAACATGCAAAATTTACATGAACAACATAGTGCATGCACAGTTCAAGAGTATATGAATACCAGTAGTCCATCACAAATAATCATAACAAAGCAAAACATGACTAATTAATAAAACAAAAACCATTAGCTATAACAATAACACTATTGATAGGGATACATAAAATATAGTATATCCATAAGCATTAATATAAGAATGGAAGAAAAGAGGAATAGCAATTTAAATGGTCCCTACTAAGTGTCAGGCACTGTGCTAAGCACTTTACCAAGGTTATCTTATGTAATCCTCAGAATAACCCTGGCAAATAAATACTATTATTACCTCCATTTTACAGTCGAGGAAATCGAGGCAAATGGAGGTTAAGTCACTTGCCCAGTCACATAGCTAGGAAGTATTGAGGTCAAATTTGAACTCAGGTTTTCCTGCGCTCCATCCACTGAGTCACTTAGCTTCCTCTAAGTATATACTAAAATAAACAGTAAACAAAACAATTAAGTAGACATTGTTTAACTTGCATGTGACACACAACATAGTCAAATGAACATAACAACAAAATAAATGTACTCAAACAAGCATCAGTTAACATGTGTACCAATAGACATGTGTAGCAACTACAATACAAGACACACTTCACATGGCCAGCCTCTAGCATTGTCACCTGGATATGCCTATAATCATTTGTCCAAGTTAACCTTGACTATCATAAATTAATCTAGTAACTAATCTAATGTATCTAATTCCCTTGTCATTAACTAATCTCTCTGTTCCTATGCCCGAGCTATTAGATGGCATGGGATGACCACTGGAATCATTATAGACTTGTTCGCCTTCTCCTGGACTTAAAAGGACAAGTTGACCATAAGTATTTCTGTGGTCTGCAGGTTGGATCTGTACCCTTGAGCCTCTATAGTAGGAGTTCTAGACAAGAAAAATGCTCAGTGTTTAGTCCTCTTGTCCTGTAATTATACACATAGTTTCCTTCACTGAAAGCTTCATTTTTAGTGCCCATACCCAGCTCAAATAGTCCTTGTACAAAGAGTGGATGATCTCTTTGGCTCAGTATTTGCTTAGTGTCTATCACTGCTCTCCATCTATTCATTGCAAAATTAAACTAGTTCTCCTATGAATGATATGTGGTTGACATGAAAAATCTTTATATAGAGCCTCTGCCATTCTCTGGAGCTGTTTTCTAAAGAGACAAGTTGCTCAATCTCCCAAAAGCTTTGCATGTGTCAGCTTTCTACTGATCATAAATAACTTACGAGTTCTTTGAATGTCAAGGTTTTTCTACAAGACTCAGTCTCTAAGGTCTTGACAATGTACTCTAGCATTATAGAATTTTTTTTCCTACCACAGTTCTGAACTGAAGTTATGGCTGATTAAATTTTTTCAGCTTTTCCCTCAACTGAAATAGTAACTGAGTACAAGTAGTTGCAGTGCCTTTTTTATCAAAGATTCTCAAATGCAATTCAATAGGAATTTAAATGCAGTTCTCACTCAAACTTGTGCAGGACAAAGTAAAGCTTGTAGCATTATTCCTGGTGAAATTATATGCATGTACTTGAATTGACATATTAAATACATCAAGCTTTTTGCTTTGATCTCAGAATGTCCACATGTTCAACAGTGTGCAGTTAAAATGGTGAGTGTATGGGTCTCTTTATGAATAAATAAGAAGTTCTAGATTTTTTTGATGCCTGCCAAGGCCAACATTTCCTTTTGTAGCTTTCTGTCAAAGTCTCCACCTTGGACAGAGTATATCCCAACCAAGCATCTAGAACTGAAGAGCAATTTTCCCACAATACTTTGGAAACAGCTGATACTTCCTGGCTTCTAGTTGGGTATACTTGCATATCTAATAAAATGGTCAGTCACCAATGAGTTATGAAAAATTTTTTTGATTTCTTTTTAGAGATAAAAAGGTAATATAGACAAGTACCAAAGGCTTGCTAGTAGTCACATTCTAGTGCATAGTTAGTAATAATTTTTTTATATACATATATCACAAGTTGCATATTCCATGATATTCAGTCACTTGACCTGTAAAATCAGTTTATCTTCTGTAAGGTCCTTTCTTGATCCATATCTCTAAAGTCATCACAAAGTATTAATGATTTTTGGATCATATGCTCTGAGTTGTACCATCTGCCTCCTGGTTCCATTAATCACAGTCCAATGTAACACTACATTGCATAGTCTCAGCTTCTTCCATCTTCTCAGCAATAAGGTACCTTCTGCTGACTAGAACTTAAAATTTTTAGGATCACTCCCTTGTTTTTTGATATATATCACATTGTTAGTCCTTAAGCAGTCATATTTTCTTGCTGCCAGTCAAGGTAAATTGGTTCAATAAAACAAGATTTATATGTGTTTTGTATGCTGTTGGGAAGAAGTCCCAAACTCCGACTATAATTTCACTTGATTGTAGGCCAGCTCTTTTGGTACTTTGCGGGAGATCTCAAAACTACAGCTCCAACATCATCCACGTTAGTCTTCCCAGACCTAGAATGTATGTTGAAATCATCATTGGTCAGTGATGCTACACCTCTCTGGCAAATAACTTCCAACTTGGCATTGATCAAAATATGTCAACTGATTATTGTCGGTCCTGGAGTTTTACACCATATACAATCTTTGAGCTTTTCAGTGGCAGCCCATCTCAAAGCCCAGATTTCAAAACTGTGGAAGGGGTAAGGAATCTTACTTTCAGTCAAGTTTATGCTATAAATGCAACTGATTTACAACAATCATCATTCTCTTGTTAGAGGAAAGTTCCCAAACTTTCCAAAATGACATCTGTATTCAAAACAAAAGGTTTTCTTCACTCTGCATAAGCCAGTATCAGGGTATACATAGGAATTATTAAGTCTTTGATGATTTTTTTCACATTTTTCTGTCCATGAATCTCTAAAAGGCTTTGTAGGTTTAAAGACAATTTTGTCTTTCCTGCCTTTCTGGATCTGTCTCTTCAATTACATGTTCATGAGAGAGGTCATTCAATGATTCAACAACAGCAGCAAAGTTCTTAATAAACTTTAATAATAAGTATGAAATATCAGAAAAGTACTTAAGATTCCATGTGAGTGGTCAATTCAGAAGTGCTTCTACCTTCTCTGGATCAGTATTCACACTTTGTCAGGATACACATGACCTACACAGCAGTTCTACAAATTTGAGCTTGTCCATTTACAGCTTCAGACTAGCTTCTTTCAACCAATTCAACATTTTTATCAGTCTCTCCTTGGGTTCTTATAACATGTTTCTAAATATAATTACATCATCATAGTATACCAACACTTCCAAGTGATTCATATCTTCAATTACATCATCCATCAGTCATTGGAAAGTGGCGGGTACCCCTGAGATTCCTTGAGGCGTATGCTCACATGGATAAAATCTAGCTGAGCAGATGAAAGCAGTCTTCTCTTTCTCTTCCTCCACCACAGGAATCTGACACTATCCATATACAAGTCTAAAACTGAATACCACTGACTGACTAGCAGATGATCTAGGTCATAGTATATTGGTCCATTTTAACTCCTTTGTTAAAATTCTAGTAGTCTACACATTTGTGACTTTGCATTCTTTGGTACCACCACTATGGGTAATCATACTAGGCTCCATGATGATATGATTAACTATATTTCTTTAAGATATTTACTGAGTTCTTTCATCATAAAGGAATCTTCTTAGATCTTTCTCTATGTAGGTAGGAATCAGTGAGCTGGATTCTGTGGGGTGCATTCCACATCTCACTCATGTAGTGAGAACATACCTGACCTCTTCCCAGGCTTCCACTTCAACTAATCTTTCCACACTTATGGTCCTGGGAAATCACCAAAACATCAAATACCACAGGACCTAGTCCAGAGTTATTGCTCCTGTGATGCTTACTGGCACTCTTTTCTCTATCTTCTTGAAAGTCTAAGCACATTTGGCAAAAATGGTCAAAACATACACGTATTAAATCCCAGCTTGTTACTTAGAGTGTTCTGCTAGAATCTTGGAAAGACTAGAATTAAAAACAATTACTGCTAGCACTCCAATGAGTATTGGAGGATCTAGGTATACATAGCCACAATCTCTACTTTCCTGTCAACATTAATAATTTCCTTGATAAATCTCAAACTTACCTTGACATATCTCAGGTATGGGTAATCTTCATTATTCATTACACCAAGTTTATATGCTATTGTAGATTTTACAGATGTTTTTTCCTAGGTATGTATGACAAAAAGATTTGAAAATGATACTAACTTGTAACATAAGATTGAGGACAGCGTTGTAGTCCACATTCTCAGTCTTGATCATTACCTCTACACAAAATCCTATGGGTGCAAGTAGAATCCTGCCTCTAGTTTCCATAGCTAGATCAGAAGATTTCAGCTCCTGCATGGCCAAGGCTACATTCTCTTTTCCAGAACACCCAACATAAATAATATCACCTAATCCAAAAGGGAATCTGTTACTCTGGTGATAACCTGATAAAGGTATTCTTATGTCAGACATTCATGCTTTCTAATCCTTCAGTCCCCCACTACTTCAAAAAGAATATTGTTATCCACAGTTCCATCTCTCATCTGAGGGAGCCAAACTCGAAAAGAGAGTGTCAAACCAAATGAGGGTGACTGTCTCTATCCCCTAAGTTTAGGACTATTTATTCTCACTATAGTCTATGTCAGTAATGGTTCCTGAGCTTACCTAGGATAATGTGGGATGTATCTCACAGAATCCAACTCACTGATTCCTAACTACTTAGAGAAAGATTTAAGAGAATTCTTTTATGATGGAAGAACTCAGTAAATATCTTAAAGAAATATAATTAATGACATCATCATAGAACCTAGTATGCCTTATGATTATCATAATGGTAGTACCAAAGAATGTAAAGATATAAATGTGTAGATTACTAGACTTTTAACAAAAGAACTAAAATGGACAGGTGATGACACTACATGCATGAGTTATGTAGCAAGTCTCTTCTTAATCACTATACTCTAATTTTAACTGATTACCTCTTAGTATCACACCACATCAGACCTTGATCCAGCCTGAGTAGGAACGCAGAAGACTTTGCACCTTTAACGTATAGTATTAGATGCAAAATTAACATAGACTTCTTCTGTTGATCCAAATCCCCCTTAAATATCTCCATTAACAATTGTAATTAGTAGATTAGTTGACATCTAGCTGTGCACCAAAGAAGTTATTAACTGCCTAAAGACATTCCTCTTCTACTTTCAGTCTCATCATTTTCTCTGCTTCTTTCTACTGTTTTAGGCCCACTGTTACTTAACCAACCCAAGCTTCCCAATGCTATTCTCTTATAGGAAAAGATTCTTATCAAGAGAATTATTAGTTATTATAACAGCTAGCATTTTTATAGCACTTTAAAATTTGCAAAGTTTTGTATGTATGTTAACTTATTTGATGCAAACAATAACCTTTACAGATGAGGAATCTGAAATAGGGAAGTGTAATGGTAATTTAAAATGGTAAGATCTTTCTCATTCATTAATAGGTCCATGTGACCTGTCTGGGTCACATGAAAGCCTGAGTCACATGAGTCTGAGTCACATGGAGCCTATGGTAGGAAGAGTTTGTTGAATGGGTGGAACCAGAAGAGGCAGAGCTAGAGCAGAGCTGAGAGGAAGTTAGTTTTGAAAGCAGTCAGAGCTAGGAAGGATGCAGGCCAGCCTGCTGCTGGCTGTGAATAGGAGAAGGGTGTTTTGTTTATAGGAAGCCTGTTTGTGATTTGTTTAATATAGTTGGTTTGTGGGAAACCTAGCAGGGGAAAGGTTTGGAGATGGTGTTGTTCTCTGCATTGTGATTGTGTATAGATTTTTGTTACTATGATGGATCTGGCTTTCTGGTATCTGAATAAATGTTTTAGTTCTGTCTCCCATGTGGTGAGTCTGAATCTGTTGTATTTCACAATTAAAAATTGCACCACAATACTCATGGCCACCCTAGGCACTGCCAATATTACATTGGTGCTATAGGAAGTTAAGTGACCTGTCCAACATCACACAGTTAGTTGGTAGGTATCTGAGACAGGATTGGAATTCTGGTCTTTCTGACTCAAAGTCTTATGCTCTATCCACTGCCAATTTAGGGTCTTTAGTATCTATCTGTCTACCATCACAGGTGAGCCTCAACCCTATTTACAAAAGAAGTATCCTTTCTAGATTTCACTGACTTTTAATCTCTCTATAGGAAGGCCTTTACTAAGGCCTTTGTAAAACTCCTACCTTTTTAAGCAACATATCCTCTTCAGAGGTGAACAAGTATAAAGTCCCAAGGAATAACTTCCTACTATGACTTCTTTAGGTATTTCTCCATGTTCAGAATTCTTGGGTAGTACTAGAAAAATTTCCTGCATTGTCTTATATACCTTAATATTAGTGATTTTCATTCTAGGCTCTTTTAAACCTTTCACATTTCAGTATAATATTTTTAAAATATCTTTATTCTTGAAGTCTGAACCTACTGTTGATATATAACTTTCCAGCATGAGATAGGTAACAATACAATTTAAGTGCCTCAGTTCCCATATTTTTAAGAGATTGTTTATGTGTGACATCATTAATACTTAAAATTGTTAATTTCATACTAAAGATGTCCACTATTACCACAAACAAAATTCTTTACAATCTAATATGTTGAGTATAAACAATTAAATACCAAACCAAAGGGAAATAATTAAATCAACTCTAAGACAAATATAGACAGACAACTCTGTAACTTTTCCCCAACGCGGGGTCTACCTTAAACTCAGAACAAATTGAGTCTGGGAAGGTCAAGTCCCTGGTTATAGTCTTTCATGGAAAAAGTCTCAAGTGGCAAATTCTTAGGGTTTCTTCCCCTGGAAGGCTATTTCAAAGACTATTCTCCCTCCTTTGATCCTTTCATGGGTTGCAAACTGTCGCATTTGAAAATTAAGGTAAACTGAGAGACAATAGTCTGTGCATAACCAATGTATTAGGCTAGCAATAACCAATAAATTGGGTCAATGGCCTCTCTCAATGACCAAAGACTCCAAGGCAGAGCTCATCAACCTTGATATACTTTGTAGGAGTACAGAGTTTGGTAGGTAGGGAAGACAATGCAGTTGGTTATAGGGTAGACAACATTATGGGGGCAAGGATAAAGGACTGGTTAAATTAGCTCAGTATGATGAATGGCAAAATCAATATGATTGGTTATAGAATTGGAGCATGAAGGTTCAATATGATTGGTTGGAAATTGAGAATGAAGGAGTAGTAGCAATCCCCTCCTTCCCCCCTGTAACTAGGGAATGTTTACTGTTTGAGTCTACCAGCAAAGTTAGAGAGAGTGGATCAGACTTCTTTGAAAAACAAGTTAGATATCCTTGAAAGATAGCTTGGTGGTGTAAATACACTGAACCAAACTTCTTCATGTCTACTTGCATCCCTCAAGGATGACAAGCAAGACTAGAACACTGAATGGCAGAAAAACTGAATTTCTAAACTTAACTCATTGCAGGACAGCTGAATGTCTGAACTAAGTTCAGAAACAAAGAATCATGACTTAAACAGTTACAGAACAAAATTAATTAACAGTAAGTAGTCTTGATTTTTTTTAAAAAACCACAAAATCAATCTGATTATTCCATCATGAAATAATAACAAAGACTTTTTCATGGACCAGCATCTACCAAATGCTTATACACATAGCAGTGATTCAAATTTTACTTATAAACACATGGTAAATTTCAGCAATAGACATATTGCAAAACAATATTTTTCATGTTAGCATCAAGTAGGATATGAAGCCAAGCTTGTCCAAATGAGTTAATTCTACCTCTAAAAAATAATTTTTTCAAAACATTATGAATAAACATGGCTTTCCTGACATATTTCATGATATCAAAGTAACAAAAGTTTATCTCAGTCCAAACTACCAAAATAAGAAAAAGCTGAAAAAAAAGAAAATTGCTTACAATAACAGTCACCAAAAAAGAAAAACTATTGTAAACACCAGCCCACAACAAAGAAATGGCTTCTAAGATTGATTTTAAAGACTAAGATGAAAAGCTTTCCTGCTGGGAAAGTAAGTAGGAGTCAGTTCTCCAAAAATCATCCATCAAAAAAATTCCTGCCACTCATAAATGGGAATTTTGAAGCACAAAGCATTCAAATTTAAAATGTAAGGTCAGAAACATTAAAGCTGCCCAGACCAGTAAAAACCTTTTAAAACTGAGATCCTGATGCTAAGGAGATTCAAACTAAGGTACTGGTTTCCAGAAAAAGACAATAAGAAAGCCTGGATCAGAGGCCAGTGAAACTTCAGAATCACCACAAAAATTTAAGCGCCTAAAAAAATTAAGAAAATTTAATGCAAAAGAAGCAACAAAGAAATAGAGTACAATTAATCTGAACAAGCCTTTACATGTAACACGGATGGGACCATGTAACAGAGATTTTTAGATAGATCTGGAACTATACATGTATAGGGAAGAATTCATGGGTAGTAGGATGATGCCCATGACTGGGAGATCGCTCCTTTGATCTCCTAGATTCAAGAGGGGCATCAGGCTAGAATTATATCAATTATACATCTGATATTTACAGCCTAGTAATATGGTAGGGAGAGTTAGAGTTTCAGCATAAAAGCCAATTTCCTTGGTTGCTTCAGGGAAAAAGAGCCCCAGACCTGAAAGGTAACAGATTAATTTTGGCCAGTTAGATCTCCTCCCACCAAAAGCTTGTCAAATAAAAGACGATCATGGATCAAGTGAGTAAACATGTCAAAGCAAGCTGTCAAAGTCATCAGGAAAGTCAACAGATTAATTTATGTGCTATAATACATAAGTCAAGGATATCTGCTACTTAGAAGCAAGATGAAATTTCAGCTCAAACAGGAAGACAATGTGCTCATCCAAGTCCACTCATACATAGCAGACACGGAGAATCAAAGGATATGTTGGGGTGCTAGATTCTTCCCACATAGCTTTCACACACCTCCTGTTCCCCATTCAAAATCTGACTCTTATCTTTACCCTTGACTTCTAGAAGTCTCTAAGAAACTGGAGTCACGTCCCCCCTCATTCATAGGTCTTCACTTCAGGGAAATGCCAAACCTACCTTGTATATATTGTTTTCCTGTCTCTGACCCAATCCATCCATGTGACTCTGGACAAGATTAACCTCTCAGTGCCCCTAGACAACTCCTTAAGACTACAAGTTACAGAGAAGGTGCTTCTCTGCATCAGTGGAAAAGTTTCTTACTGGGAGCTCCCTATGTCAATAAAATCCCAGCTACTTTATATTCTTGGACTGGACTGCTGAGTTCAATTCTTTTTGATTCTTGCTCATCTCATCTTTTTTTTTTCCTAAACTATGTTTCAATTTTATAATCAGTATCACTTTTGATGACTGCTCTTTTGGAATATAGTTTGAGAAAGTAATTCTATGCTCCTTTCATTCTCACTCTTAAAGAATTACTTCCTTTGAGATTTTAAGACTTTTGTTCCTACAAATGAATTTGGCTATTATTTTGTCCAGCTTTATAAATAAGCTTTTTAGTAGTTTTTTTATATATATATATATATATATATAGCACTAAATCAATTTTTAAAAACATGGGGATCATTATTACTTACATTATATTGGCACAAACTGAGTGCTACTTATGTCTCCAATTTTCTTGAGCAAAATAAAAATATTTCATTTCTCTAAAGAGCATTTCACATTTTTATGTAACGTTTAGTTGTTTCTTGATATATTTCCTTCAAGATAGTTTATATATTTTGTTGCTGTTTAGAATGGAATTTCTTTTTCTCTCATTGCCTCCTTTTTTTTCATTAAGATATAGAATTACTCATGATTTTACAGATTCCTCATGTATCCTGATACAAGCTCTTGAGTTAACATCTCAATCCACACTCAGACTAGCAGGTTATTTATGGAGTTTTTCTAAGGCCATGGCTCTCATGCCCCACTAGTATGTTCTTCCAACCTCATCTAAACAGGTAATAGCTCCTCAATATTAATTAACCAGTGAATACCAACTAACTTTTGTAAAGGGATATTTGCTGAAAAAATTATAACTACAACAAACATATTAATATATCCCTCCTCTCCTCCCCCAAAACCAAACAGATTCTGTTCTTGGTCCATTGGGCAGTAGTCTCAAATTGAAATTGATTGCTATGACATAATCCCCCAGCAAGGTCAATTCTTGGTACAGCATGTCTGATGGAAGTGACTACCCTGCTCAGAAAAGTATAGTGTCCCCATTTCCAGGTCTATACACTTTTGTTCCAAGCCAAACATGCCATACCTCAGGGCGGGCTCCTTACCATACACAGCTGCTATCCACAGGAGATTCTGCTATGGACTCCAACTGCTGAACCTATGGACTTTCCCAATTTTTCAAAGTTTACTAGGTTTTAATCACATTCATCCTATCTATTACACTCATTTA
Source organism: Bettongia penicillata ogilbyi (assembly GCA_023548195.1). NCBI lineage: Eukaryota > Metazoa > Chordata > Mammalia > Diprotodontia > Potoroidae > Bettongia > Bettongia penicillata. Next base: position 1,951,071 of record JAJHZJ010000103.1, on the reverse strand, counting down.
CTTAAGATCAGAAAAGAATAAATACAAGGACAGATGAAAACTATGAATTCACAGCCACATAGTAGTCCAGATGAATAAATGAGGTAGTGTTAGAAACACCTGTTATTTCCACTGCTACTCCCTCTTTCTTCCTCCTACTCCAAGACTAACAGCATTTCTTCTGCCTTCTCACTTGAAAACCACTGAGGGGAGAAAGAGACTCCATTTGTTCATGACTTTCATATGCACACTCTGATCCAGCTCAGCAGCCAGTTAGAAGGTTTTTCATCACTATATACAATGTGGAGAGGAAATAGTGTACTTATATATGTTCTGAATTGTTGAAAGGGTCTCTCCATCACACATTTCTGAAATCAGGTTCAGTGAGGCTCTAAGTAGGTTGGTACAAGGCAGAGAATATAATGCATGATTGAAGGCATTTATTAAGAAATCTATTACTGTAAATCAGACACAACAAAACTGTAAACTCAACCATTGCTTTGGTGGTGGAGGAGGAGAATTGAAATAGAGCCCACCAGCTGAATTCTTTAGGCTGTGGATTAGAGATTGAGATGCTCTAAAAACATTATGTGAAGCAACGCTTAGATTTATATAGGAATAGAAGTTGTCCATTTTTCCCTTCTTTTTCTCCACTCACAAGTATTTTGAGGAAGAAAGGTTTTATTTTTCCCACAGCTCTGGAGAATTCATTATTGTTTGCAGACCGGGAACGGGAGAATGAAGGTATCACAAAGTGTGCAACTACTAAGATAGCAATCATTTGGGAACAGAAAAAAGTTCTCAAAGGTTCAAGTTTCTCCATAACATAAAGCAGTCTCCAGTTTTTACTTTAAATAAATGAATTGAAATCACTGGTGAAACTCTCCCAAGAGTGCTGGGTAGTTCTATTTGGCATCTTCCAAGAAACTTTGTAATTGTGATTGGGTAGATCAGGACTAAAATTAATTGATTTAAATAAGTAACAATCCATTTTATCCTTCTTTCCCAAGAGCATTCATCACTAAAGCACTAAGGGAAAAGGAATTTGAAATAGCTCCATTCATTCAAGTTGAAACATTCTAATGAAAGAAAGGTATTACATTCAACCTCTTAAAGAGAAGGAAAGGGCAGAAGTTCCTAAATCCAAGGTACCACAACTGTATGGAGAATTAAGAATGATCAGAACTTTCTTTACAATTCAGATGAAATACCGTATACTGAGTTTTAGCTACTTGAATAAGAAATGTTGGAGTAATTTTGTATGTATTCAACTTGTGGGTTGAGAATCTACCAGTCTTCTTGGATAAAGTCCTAGAATGAAGCCAAAACGTCTGTCTGCCGATACAGCTACGTCCAATTTATGTCTGTTACCTTGAGCAAGTCACTTACCTAAATCACTCTACTACTGGTTTCCTCTAGCGACAAAATTCAGGTAGGCAAGAAAAAATTATTATTTCATAAGGACTATCAAGCAGTTGGAAAACTGGCATAGAAAAGCAAGGTGATAGCAACAAAATGAATTCAAATTATAGTGGTTATGTCTATGAAGTCCTGAAAGTTAAAGGTATTTACCATGTCTGAGTATACAAGAATCTTAGTGATAAATAGCTTTTGTCATTTGTTTCCCTAATGGTACCTAGCATAGTACTTTGCACATAGTATGAACTTGATGCCTCTTGACAGAACAAGGTAAATTCTACAGAATCTAAGTGATATAAGTATATTGTGTTGTGTTACTATATTATAGTGAGTCATATTACAATATTCTATATTAAAGGCATGTGCAAAAAAAGCCTATCTGTTAAGTTCTCATTTTTCAGCATGGTAAATTTTGACTTTGTTTCCATTTTAAAAGGAAAATGTGTGAATTTCCATTTCAACATATAGTTATATGTATATCTCTAAAATCCAATGGCAACATTCACTTTCATTTTTTTTGTAGTTGTCATCCTTTCCATTTGCATTGTTGTAGTCATTGTGTGGGTTGTTTTCTTGGCTCCTGAGAACAGGTTTTAATTGGGAAAGGGAAGAGGAGTATGACATTATATGAAGGAGGATGAAGCCCCTAATTCAGAGTGGGGGTAAGAAAGTGCTTAGAAGGATAAAGAACTGTGGGGAAAGAGGGCAAGGATGCAAAGACAAATTTCATTTTCTTCCAACTTTTGCCTTTTCAAGGTGTTTGTTTTTACTGGCTATTTCACCATAGAGATAATGGGTACTAGTTCAATCTCATATCCAGGTCCTTGAGATTGAAAATGTTCAACAGTATGGTGGAGAAAGAACATAGGATTTTTAGTGAGGTGACAGGTGATTTATGTTCCACAAGAGTTCATAACTTCCATTTCTGGTGCTATTTCCAAGCTGGAAGAAAAGGAAGAACAGTGGGCACTATATCTATAGGGAGCTGAGATGAAAGAGGTCCCAAAGGACACTGACCCAGGTGAGTGAGAGAAAAACCACAAACATGGTGGATGCAGAGCTTCCATTGGTGACCATCAGACTTGCTTAGGATCCAGAAAAGGGCAAAACTTCCACTTTACCAGCAGCAATGATTACTCTTATCCAGTGCCTATGATTATCTTTTCCTCTTTCTCTGAAACTTCCCTTGATTCTCTTAATGTCTATGAGTCTATCTTCTCCCAACTCCATCATTTCTCTCCATCTTATCCCTACTAACATTCTCCATGCTGTCTATCCATTTAGTCTAACTTCCCACCTCCTAGAATACATCCTTCTCCTTCATGATGGTCATATTTCAGGAAGGACACTAACATGATGGAAAGCATCCAACTCAGATGTCACTGAATCATAAAAATGGAAGGAACTTTAGGCACTATCAAGTCCAACCCCCTTATTTTATGGCTAAAGAAATTGACACATAGAGAGCAAGCAGCTTGCCCAGAGTCACACAGCTAATAAATTCCCAAGGTGGAATTTGAACCTACATCTTCCTGACTCCAAGTCCAGGTCTCTATTCTTTACTTCATGCTGTCTCTAAACCAGGATGGTAAAGAACTTCAAGTCCATGACAAAGGATTGGTTGAAGAAAAATGAGAAGCTTAGCCTAGAGAAGAGAGACTTAGGGGAAATATGATGGCTGTCTTCAAGTATTCAGACATATTTTGTGGGAAATGGGAGATGTCTCATGTTTCACCCCTAGAAGACAAAAATATGAACAACTGGTAAAAGTTGCAAAGAGGCATAGACTTGGTATAAAGAAAAACAATACTTGCTAACAATTAGAGGTATCCCAAAGTAGAATGGGCTGCTTGGGAGGGGTAAGATTCCCTTACTTGGAGCTGTTCTAGTAAAGGTTGTGTGATTACTTTTAGAAGACATTATTTTTCAGGTATAGACAAGACTGGTTTGTTACTGAAATCCCTTATATCTCTGAAATTCTTTGAGTCTAAAAGTCCCCACTTGACAATGGCTAGCTGTGTAAACTTGAGTATATCTCTGAGCCTTCACGGGGAGGGAATTTTTCATTTTTCATTTTCATTTTTCATTTTTAAAATGGGAATGTTCACACCTTACTATGGTTAGTTGTGAAGAAAGCACTTTGTAAACTAAAACATTGATGCTTTGATGCAAATATTTGTAATTGAACAAGATTCTATTTCTACAAATCCAATTCAGCAAAGGTTGATTGAGCACCTACTATGCACAAAGCCCTGGTTCTTGCACTGAGAAAAATACAAAGATAACCAATGACCCAGGTCTTCAAGTACCTTATTGTCCTTGAAGTCCAGTAGGCAGAACATGAGCTATTCATATAAATAGATATGATAATGAGATGTCCAAAAATACACAGTACATAGAAAGTATTATGAATTCACAAGAAAACAAGTTTACTTTTAATTGGGTTTGGATTGGAAAGAGATACAAAAAGGCTTCATGGAGGTGGACTTTTTGCTGAGACTTAAAGTTTGAATTTCATTGGGAAACAAAATTAAATAAAGATACAGAGAGGAAAAAATGTAGGGAGATGCAAGTTTTTGCTGGAGGGCATGCATACAAGCATAGTGTAAGGTAAGGTAGAAAACGAGGCTCCGGTGCTCTTGGTATACAATAGGCACTTCAAACACATTCCTGGAATTGAATTCAATGGTAGATCAGAAGCAAATCATGGAGATCTATAATGGAAAGCTAAGGAGTTTAGACTTCATTTCTTGGCAATTGGAAGCCATTAAAGGCAGAGTATCTTATAGTGGTGAAAGATAAATTAGGGGAAGAGTCTGGAATTAGGGATACAAACTAGAAAGTTATTGCAATAGTCCAGGCAAGAAATAAAAGAACCCAAATTAGGGTTAACAGTAGGAATGAAAAGGAATAATTTTGGAAACAGAATTGAAAGAACTTGGAAAATGATGGGCTGTGAAGGACAAAGAAGAGGGAAGAATAAAAGATGCCCCTGAGAATTCAAATTTTGGTATTTGAGGAGGGAAAAGAAAAGATTAAAAGGAATGGAAAAACTAAGAATAGATTTGGGAAAAGGTAATGAGCTCAGTTTTGTACTTGTCACTTTTGAAATACTAAAAAGACATTCAAGAAAAAATATTAAGGGAATGGGTTCTGAAACTTTTATATCACTGAAGTAGGGAAATCCTGGTGTGGAAACTCCCTCTACCAATGCAGACTCCTCGTCTATATTTTATGATCTTAGAGTATTACCTGGCACACTAAGAAAATAAGAAACTTGTCCAAAGTCACATATCTAGCATGTATCAGAGGTGTGATTTGAACTAGGACTTTCTGACTCCAAAGCCAACCTATATTGATGATGTCACAATATCTACTAACCAGTTAGAAATCTGCATCTAAATCTCAGGAGAGAAGTCCAATCAAAAAATTATAATTTATTGAGTCATCCAAAAAGAGGTGACAATTTAAGCTATAGGCATTAACAACCTCCCAAAAGGGAAGAATGTAGGGACTAGCAAAGAAAGTTGAGGACAGGACCTGAGAAACAGTCTATATTAAGGAAAGAGAAGAAGAGCCAGTGAAGGACACAGAGAAGTTGTCAAAAAAAAAAAAGTAGGAGTGAAGGGAAGTGAAGTATAACATCAAGGTTAAATCAGGAAAGAATATTAGGTGAGGGAAAGGATGAAATCAGCAGTGACCAGTGTTTCAAGAGGTCAAGGAGGGTGAGGACTGAATAAAGGCCATTCATTTTAGCAATTGGATGGTCACTGCTGACCTTTTCAAAGAACAAAGTTTCAGTAGATGGAAGGAAGCCCTTTTACATGAAGCTGAGAAGAGAGCAGGTGGTGAAAAATTAAAGGCTTCAAATGTAGATTGTTCTCTATAATGTTTTGTTGGTAAAGGGAAGAACAGAAATGTGATGATAAGACATTAAAAGTTTTTGTAGTATAATGAAGATATTTATGTTTTTAGGGAGAACTGAACTCAGTATTTAAGAGACTGAAATGCAAGAAAAAGAGTAGATAATTGATGAAGCAAACTTCTGGAGGCAATAAAAAATGCTGTTGAAGGCAAGGATAAATGAGTCAGCCCTGGAAAGAAGTCATGTCTTCCTGTGACATCAGAAAGAAGGTGGGAAAGGATCATTTGAAGGTCCTAGGCAATGTTATAAAATAGTCTTTCCTCTAACAGTATGATACAATACTGTTTCTATACCTACTACCGAAGGCATGAACAAAACATTGTAAAACAGAATGGGATAACTGTATTGTATTCCCCATAATGGTATTTTACCTGTATACTTAGGGATATGTGACAGTTGTTAAGTTGTTCTGCCACACCCAAACCCTCATGACCTCGTGGACTATGGCACACCAGGTCCTTCTGTCATACACTATTTTCCAAAGTCTGTCCACATTTGTTGTTTCCATGACACTATCTATCCATCTCATCTTTTGCCATCCCCTTTCCTTTTTGCCTTGAACCTTTCCAAACATCAAGATCTTTTCCAACGAATCCTGTCTTCTCATTATGTGGCCAAAGTATATAAGTTTCAGCTTCAGTATTTGAACTTCCAGGGAACAGTCTGAATTAATTTCTTTAAGTATTGACTGATTTGATCTCCTTGTTGTCCAAGGAACTCTCAAAAGTCTTCCCCAGCAGCATAATTCCAAAGCATTGATTCTGCAGTGCTCAGTTTTCCCTACAAGACTAACTCTGACAGCTGTACATTGCTACTAAAAAGACAGTAGCTTGGACTATATGGACCTTTGTTCCCATCTGCAGTGATCTTTGAGCCCAAGAATATAAAATCTGACACTTCTATTTGTTCTTCCTCTATTTGCCTCCCTCTATTTGCCAGGAAGTGATGGGACCAGTTGCCAAGATCTTAGATTTTTTTTTAGCCAGCTTTTTTTTTAAATAATATTTTTATTTTCCTCATTACATGTAAAATCAATTTTTAACATTCATTTTTTGGGAGGGTTCTAAAATCTATCCTTCCCTGCCTCCCCTACATGCTCCTTGAGATAATAAGCAATCTGATATAGGTTATATATGTGCAATCATGTAAAACATATTTATGTGAAACATATTTCCATGTTAATTATTTTGTGGAAGAATATACTTAGGCTTGTATTCATACATCAGCTCTTTCTCTTGAGATAGGATTTTTTACCATGAGTCTATGAGATTGTCTTGGATCATTGTATTGCTGAGATTAGCTAAGCCATTCACATTTGTTCATCATACATTATTGCTGTTACTATATATTGCTGTTACTATATATAATGTGCTCGACTCTGTTTACTTTACTCTGCATCAGTTCATATAAGTTTTTCAAAGTTTTTCTGAAATTATCCTGCTCATCATTTCTTATAGCACAATAATATTCCATTACAATTATATAGCACAGTTTGGTCAGCCATTCCCCAATTGATGAGTGTCCCCTCAATTTACAGTTTTTAGCCACTATAAAATGGGCTTCTTTAAGTATTTTTGTACAAATAGGTCCCTAACCCTTTTTTTCAATCTCTTTGAAATACAGACTTAGTAGTAGTATTGCTAAACCAAAGAATATGAAGTTTTATAGACCTTTGGGTATAGTTCCAAATTGCTCTTCATAATGATTGGATCAGTTCACTACTCTGCCTAAATCAAGTCAGCTTTTACATTCTCTTCTTTCACTTTTATCAGGAGACATCTTAATTCTTCTTCACTTTCTGCCATCAGATTGACATCATCTGCATGACTGAGATTACTGATATTTTTCCTGGTAACCTTAATTCCAGCTTTTGATCCATCCAACCTGACTTTTTACATGATATACTCTGCATATAAGTTAAATAAGTAAGGTGAGAATATATAGTCTTTTTGTACTCATTTCTAATCTTAAACCAATCAGTTGTTCCATGTTCCCTTCTAACTATTGCTCTGGCCTACATACAGGTTCTTCAGGAGACAAGTAAAATAATCTAGTATTTCCATATCTTTGAGGATTCACTACATTTTGTTGTGACCCACGTAGTCAAAAGCTTTAGTATGGTAAATGAAGCATAAGTAGATGTGTTTTCTGGAACTCCCTTGCTCTTTCCATTATCTAACAAATGCTGGCAATTTGGTCTCTAATTCCTCTGCTTCTTCAAAAACCAGCCTGTTCTTCTGGTAATTCTGCTGAAGCCTGGCTTGCAAACGCTTAAGCATTACCTTGTTGGCATGTAAAATGAGAACAGTTGTTTGGTAATTTGAATATTCTTTGCTTTTTCTTTAGGATTGGGACACAAACTGATATTTTTCCAACCCAGTGGCCATTGTTGAATATTCCAAATTTGCTGGCATATTGAGTGCAGCATTTTAACAGCATCATCTTTTAAGATTTTAGATACCTCAGTTGGAATTCTGTTACCTCCATTAACTTTATTGTTAGCAATGCTTCCTAAAGCCTTCTTGACTTCATTCTCGAGATTGTCTAGTTCTAGTAATGGTAACCAAACCATTGTCATTATTGGTGATGTTAAGATCTTTCTTGTACAGCTATCATGTGTACTCATGCCACCTCTTCTTAATCTATCCTATTTCAGTCTATACCATTTTGTCTTTTATTATGCCCATTTTTTCATGAAATGTTCCCTTGATATCTCTAATTTTCTTGAAGAGATCTCATATCGTTCTCATTCTATTGTTTTCTTCTATTTCTTTCCATTGCTCATTTTATAAAAAGTATCCCTTCTTGCTATTCTCTGAAATTCTGCATGCAGTTGAGTTTATCTTTCCCTTTCTCCTTTACCTTTCATTTTCTTTCTTTCCTGAGCTATTCATAAAGCCTATTGCTTTCTTACTCTTCTTTTTCTTTGGAATGTCTTTTTTGCCTCCTGTATAATATTGCAAACCTCTCTCCAAAGGTCTTCAGGCATGCTATCTATATATCCAGACCTTTACATCTATTCATCACTTCCCTTCATATTCACAGAGAATGATATTTAGGTCATACCTATATAGTCTGGTGGTTTTTCCTACTTTCTTCAATTTAAGTTTGAATTTTGCAATTAAAAAGCTCATGATGTGAGCCATAGTCAGCTCCAGGTCTTGTTTTGACTGATCCTATAGAGCTTCTTACATTTGGTTGATTTCATTATTAATCATCTGGTGATGTCCATGTATAGGTTCATCTTTTATGCAGTTGAAAAAGAGTGTTTGCTATTTCCAATGAGTTATCTTGATGAAACTCTATTAGCCTCTGCTGTGTTTCATTTTGTACTCCAAAGCCAAACTTGCCCATTATTCCAATTATAGTTTGATTTCCCACTTTAGCATTCCAGTCCTCTTTGATGAATGCAACATTTTTGTTACTGTTATTGTTTCTAGAAAATATTGTAGTCTTCATAAAACTGAGCAACTTTGGCGTCAGTAGTTGGATCACAGACTTGTATTACTGTGATGTTGAATAATTTGCCTTGAATTTGAACAGATACCAGTCTGTCATTTTTGAGATTATACCCCAGTACTGCTTTTCTCACCTTTTTATTACTATGAAGGGTACTCCATTTCTTCTAGGGGATTCTTGCCCACAACAGAATGTGTAATGATTACCAGAATTAAATTCACCCATTCCTAAAGCCAAGGACAGCCAAGATGTTGGTGTTTAATCTTTCCGTTTCCTTTTTGACCACCTCTAGCTTACTTTGGTTCATAGATCTTATGTTCTAGGTTCCTATGCAGTAGTGATCTTTATAGCATTGTACTTTTTTTGTCACCAGACGCATCCACAGAGGAGCTTCCACTTGGCTTTGGCCTAGTCACTTCATTAGTAAAAAGCTATTTGTAGTTGTCTCCTACTCTTCCCCAGTGGTGTGTTAGACCTTGCTACCTGAGGGGCTCATCTTATGGTGGCATATCTTTTATTATTTTAATACTCTCCATGAGGTTTTCTTGGCAAAGACACTAGAATGGTTTGCCGTTTCCTTCTCCAGTGGATCACCGTTTGTCAGAAATCTCCCCCATGACCAGTCCATCTTGGGTAACCCTACGTGGCATAGTTCATAGTCTCACTGAACTACACAAGCCCCTCCACCATAGCAAGGCAGTGATCCAGGATCTAATTTAGTCTAGTGTCTGGTTCCTGACAGTGCTTTCACACAAGTATTTTTTTCCTTGACCTGGAAAATGGAGCACTCTACCCTATATACAGCCCTTTGTAGCTATAAGCAATCATTGGAAGAAAATCAATATTCTCTCTCTCTCTCTCTCTCTCTCTCTCTCTCTCTCTCTCTCTCTCTCTCTCTCTCTCTCTCTCTCTCTCTCTCTCCTCATCTATTAAATGGAGATAATACTATCTGTATTATCCCACATTTTTTTGGAGAAAAGTGCTTTGTAACCTTTAAAGCAGAATAAATATAGTTTATCTGTTGCTGTTGTTACTACTATGAACATTGCAGAAGGAAAAGGAGAAAGAGTAAAAATCTTGGTCAATTGCAGTCTTTGGATTAATGGAATAATAAAAATAAAATAATAAAATTTATAAAATGAGTGATCTGACACTCAGGTTAAATGTCGATGGGTTAAATGTCTATCTCAAGACCAATACAAAAAACATTCATTAAGCACCTACTATAAGCTAGGCCCTTAGAAAAGGATTAGACTAAATGATCTTTATGTACCCTTTACTGTACAGTGTTCTAATCTTTATTCATTCAGCTGTGAATTCAATGAATGTACTTCACTACACATTTGGGGAAAATGCAAAACCTAAAAGTGATAACTTGAACTGCAAGACTCAGGATTTTCAGCCCAAAGACCCAGGTTCAAGCCCTGATTCAGCCACTCACTAATCATGTGACATCACACAAGTGACTTCACTTTTCCAGACCTCATTTTCCCCAGTAAAATAAGGGTATTAGACCAAACAAGTTCTATGTTAACCTCTACTAGGGCTTTAATATTCCATAAAAGTATCTCCAGCACCTTTCATATAGTAGGTGTTTAATAAATGTTTAATGGATGAGTGATAGTAATTGAGATAGAAACTGAATGGTGAGAAAGATTATAAGAATAAGAAAATATGTAACATGTATGGTATGGGGAGCAGTAACATAGAAGAACATTCCATATAAAGAAAGAGTTCAAGCAAAGACCTGGAGATAGAAAGGAACAAGACAAGTTTCAGGAACAGTAAGTATTATGATATGACTTGAGCATAGAACATAAGAAGGGGTATAGTGGAAGATGAGGAGATGAAACTGAAAGGAAAGATAGGAGTCTAATTTCAGCAGGGGTTGGGGGGGAAGGTAAGGGGTGCTCAAATGCTTTTGTCATATCCCTAGTTGGTGACAGAACTGGGAGTGGAACCTAAGTCTTCTGACTCTCAACTCAGTATTCTTTGCACAGCAGCTTCAGCACAGATGAATGAGCACATCAACTGATCTTTCTTCCTTTGCTAGTTCTCAGCTAAGACCCACAGCCTGGAGCAAAGACCATGGAAAACCAGAGTGCAGTGGCTGAGTTTGTTCTGGTGGCCTTCCCTGTTCTCCAGGAGCTGCAGACTTTTCTCTTTGTAGTCCTCTTGTTAACTTACACGCTAACCATAGTGGGAAACATTGTCATCATTTCCCTGATCTGGACTGATTATCGTCTCCACACTCCAATGTATTTCTTCCTCAGTAACTTGTCTTTTTTGGATATCTTGTTCACAACTGTCATCGCTCCCAAGTTGTTGGCCTGCCTCCTCAAAGAAAGAAAAACCATCTCTTTTGCAGGCTGCATCACCCAGACATATTTCTATTTCTTCCTGGGCACAGTTGAGTTTATCATTTTGGCTGTGATGTCATTTGATCGCTATGTTGCTATCTGCAACCCACTACGTTACACCATCATAATGAACAACAGAGTCTGCCTCTTGCTAGTTCTGGGTTGTTGGATAGGAGCTTTCCTATCAGTATTGTGTCCAACTATTGTGGTGTCCAAGTTGCCCTATTGTAACAAGGAGATTAGCCATTTCTTCTGTGACATTGCCCCTCTGTTACAGACTGCCTGTGCAGACACTCATCTCATTGAGATTATCAACTTCCTTTTGTCGTCTGCGGTTGTCCTAAGCTCCTTGGTACTCACGATTGTGTCTTACAGCTACATCATCTCCACCATCGTGCGAATCCCCTCAGCCCAAGGCCGTCAGAAGGCCTTTTCCACCTGTGTCTCTCACATCACGGTTGTCTCCATTGCCTATGGAAGCTCTATTTTCATGTACGTGAGGCCTAACCAGAGCTATTCATTGGATTTTGACAAAGTAACGGCTGTTTTTACCACAGTGGTGACTCCCCTTCTGAACCCCTTTATTTACAGCTTGAGGAATGAAAAAGTAAAAGAAGTCCTGAGAGAAGCTACCAGCAGAGTCATTTCCTCACTTCCACGAGGATCTTGATGCTGGGGACGGGGGAGTATGGCATAGTGTTTTGAGACCTTAAAAATGTTTCTGCTTTTCATTTCTGCTCTGTGTTAATTGCATTGTTTCAGGTCCAAGAGGCTGAAACTGTCCAGACAAGATGAACAGAGGGGCACCACATCAATGTTGATGGTCCAGAAAAACGCATCCTAAATTGAGAGAATCCAGAGCTTCAGAGACTCAACAAACATTTATTGATTGATACTGAATGAAGCAGCTAGAAAATCTATGCTTATTTGTGGGTAGGGAAGTCCCAGGATCATAGATTTTTACAACTGGAAGAAACTTTAGAGACTGCCCTTTGGCAGTCTGGTGAAGCCTGTGGACTCCTTAGAATCATGTTTTTAAGTGTATAAAATAAAAAACTTAGAATTATAAAAAAAGTATATTTGTCTCATCAAAGGCAGTATCACCTTGGACTTCCTCCCAGTGTTAACATGCCTTGTCTCACAGATATTTTATGATCCAGCTCCTTGTATCCCATATTGTTTTCTCCCATGAGTCCTGGGGCTTAGCCTACCAAGTATCTATCATTAAGTGAATTTGCAGTTGAATTAATGTCAAACTGACCCCATATCTATGAGGTTCTTAGTACCTTCTTCCTCCTTTTTCGCCATCCTGCTACTGTTCCTGGGAAAATCAAAAAGGGAATACAAGGGACTGTGGACCATTTTGCCAGTTTTATGTTTTCTGGATCACTATGATCATAGAATTTGTAGCCACATTTGAAACTCTTCATATCTAACAGCCTTTTTTTCTAAGTCTATATCAAAAGTCTTCCCAGTTTACGTTTGCCAACATCCCCTTCAGCAATGCAGAATCAATCCACATCCAGAGAAAGAACTATAGAGTCAGAACAAATGAAGCAGACTATTTTCTCTTGTGTTATGTTTTGTCTGGGTTTGATTTTTCTTATAGTTTCTCCCATTCATTTTAATTCTTCTATGCAATATGACTAATGTGAAAATGTGTTTAATAAGGATGTATGCATAGAACCCTTATGACATTGCACACTGTCTCAGGGAGGAAGGTAGGAGGGAGAGGAAGAAAATTTTAAATTATGGAAGTGATTGTTGAAAACTGAAACTAGATTAACTAATTAAATTTTAAAAAGAAAAGAAAGAATGCAGAATCAACTCTATTCATTTATTTCATTGACATTCTAACAGTCCTTCCAGCAAGGTGTGGACTACTGTCGTGTGAGGGAGGTCTAATTTGCTGAAGATACTTGGAGTTTAAATTCTCCACAGTTTAAGGATAAAAAACTCATTGCTAGATCAGGACTGGAGAAGAGAATTTTTTCCAATATATTGAGGACTTTAAAAATTTCTAGGAGAAGGCTGTGAGCAGTGAGTAGGAACAAGATTTGGAGAAAGAACACACAGTGGCAGAGAACGGAAGTAGCGGGATAGCAGACGGAGAACATCCCTGTAGGAAGAGACTCCAAGCCTTGGAGTGACCAAAGCTTTTTCTTTCTCTGACTACCACTTTGACTTATTGAGAGAATCCAGCAGAGTGACTAAATATTGGATTTTGGGAAAAACTACTGGAACTGCAAATGGAGAATCTCTTTCACTCTCTGTTTCTCCCTTTTTGTTTTATTATCCCAGGAAACATGTGGGTAAGATTCAACTCTGAGAATTTCTTTGCTATTTAAAAGTTTTGTTTACTAGTGATTTACCTTTATTGCAATGATTTGCTAGATAAGCATAATTTTAACTGGCATCTGAGGTGTGTTGGTTTTGGCAATCAACACATCACCTTGGGGCTCAGAACATTCTATGAATTCTATTTTCAAAGCTATTTTTATGAGCCATTTTTGTTTTCTTTTCTTTTGCAGAGAAAGAACTGGGATCTTCTCTGGAACTAAAATCTTTATAAGTTAATTGAATTCTCTTCAAGATGATGACGTGCTTTGTACCAGATGTCTTCCTCTACCTACCAAAGAGAAAATAAACACCTAAAGAAATGAATGCTCTGAGTCAGCCAAAGTAACCTCTACATGGCAACAAGATAAGGCATCAGAACAGGACCTTTTCTAGGACTTCTAGAATTAGACAAAACGCACTCATAAGAAAATATTGGAAAAGAAAAAGAAAATATTGCCACCTATTTCTTTCATGTGTCTTTCCATTGCTCTTGTAACTTTGGTTCTTCCAGGACTGTGATACTCCATGATTCCTCCCTGAGAGAATATTGCTATTAAAGAATCATTTTCTCCATATGGAAGTAAAAATGGAAGACAAGATATAGTACTAGGTTCATAGTTTTCAAAACAATGTTCCTACCTCTGAACACAGAACACCTAAACCTCATACATTCTTTTCTCCTTGCTCGGGTAAGTCAATTCTGAGAATAAGGAGATTAGACAATTATCTTCCCATGTCCTAACACCAACTTTCTTCCTCAAATCAGGGTTAAATGAGATAATGGATATAGAAACAATTTTAAAACTATCTAGCTCTATCTAAATATAAGCTAGCAGTATTAAATGGAATTTAGTAAAAAAACGTTGTTGATTTTTTTCCCCCTTGGCCTTTCCATCAGTGTCTGTGCCTTCTCTTGCTTTCTATCAGCTTTCTGTTCTGAGGGTCAGACCTAAAGCTTAATTAAGGATGCACGTCAAAAGTCAATTGAGGTTGATATAGTCAGTCAATTCTTTTGCTGTTGTTGTTGACATCATGTATTTAATTTTCATGGTGAATAGGGTTCTGCTCACCACTCGAGATCTTCTGAAAGTCTTTCATTCTTTGTTTTTAGGTAACTGATCACTGTCACCATTGGTTTCTGACAACTGGCTATCAAAAAATTGAATTTAATTCAGTGAACATTTAATAAGCTCTAAAATGAATAAGGTACAAAGACAAAAATGAAATAATGTCTGCCTTCGTGAAATTTACAATCTACTAAGGGAAGAAAACCTCTACAAAGATAAATAAATACAAAGTTATGTAAGAAGGGAGATACAGACTGATCATTGAAAAGTCACCATTTGAATTGAGCCCAAAGGAAGATGGGATTCTAAGGCATATAGACAAGGAAAAGGAAGAGTGGCAAAGGTTAAGTTTCTGGAACAGCAACTAGCAGTCTACTTGGTCTGTAATGTAGAGTTTGTGAAGGAGAGTGAAATATCTGCAAAGAAAAGTTGAAGCCAGATTTTGAAAGGCTTTAAATGCCAGGGTGAGGAGTTTGTATTTTAGTTTAGAGCTTACAAGGAGCCTCTAAAGATTTTGAGTAGAGTTGTTTCATGGTCATCCTCATGCATTAGGAGGATTATTTCGGTATTTGTGTGGAGGACAGATTGTGGAGGGTAGAAGCTGGAAGCAGGATGATCAGTCAAGAGACAGTTAAACGGTCTAAATAAGAAGCAACAATGGCCTGAACTAGGTGAAGGGCAGCATGAGGAAAGAAGAGAAAGAATCAAAGTTGTAGCCATAGAATTTATAATGCTTGCCAACTGCATAGATGTTAGGGAAGGTGGGCCTTGAGAAAGCAGGAAAAGTTCAGGATAACTCCAAGTTTGAAAACCTGGAAAAGTGGTAGTGATAGAAGGAGACTAGAAAGTGTGTTTTGGTTAAGTTTCTCTTGGGAAAAAAAAAATATTCCCAATATACTATTAAGTTTAAGCTATGTTATTAACATTTTTTTCTAGACTTTTTTAAGTCTGACCAGGGTTTGGAATTTTTTTCTGTAAAGGATCAAAGAATTAATATTTTAGAATGAAAATTGATATTATGGCACAGGTAACAAGAGAGAAAACAAATTATCACAAGTTGTTTTATTAATGAAATTCAAAATACAATAACTGAGTACAATATTTTGCAACACAGGTCTACTAGCAAGAAGAATGAGATTTTGTTTTCTCAGCATAGAACCCATATTACTTGTGGAATGAAGGTGAAACAAGAAACAGATTATGGCTCAGATCAAATCCTGGTTTTTCTACAATATTAGTTGTGGGACCTGGAGCAAGTCACTTGTTTCTTCACCTATAAAATAATAATTATAATAACCAACATATCCACTTTAAAGTTTTCATAATGCTTTTCCACTCAGTGGAGTTGGATAAGATAATTTCTGAAAGGTCGCTTCCAGCACTAACATTTTATAATTCATTTTTTAATTGGAAGGGAACTTCATTTACCTAGTTGAAGAAACATATTGACTGAGAGAAGAAGCTTTCACTTAAGTAGTTAAATTTTCTTATCTTGCTATAATGTGACACTAGTATTTGGAAGTAAGAGTTCTCAGAATTCTTATTTACTTGTAAATCCATAACTTACAACTACAGAATTCTTCAGAGAGCAATCAATACAGTTAGTTCTTGACATACAGGGAGTTGCTGGGATGGTTGTGCCCTCATTTTTCAGTGTAAAAGAGACAAGAAGTTTCTCTATTAAACTCACTTTGTTAGTAGATGCTCAAAGTTTTTTCCATGAAACCTAGTTCCATCTTGATCTTGAAAGATGGAAACTTTCTTTCCTAAGGATCCAATTACTTTTTTGTAGTTGTCAGTTATCATTGTAGTCAAATATCCTAAGAGACCTTCCTCTCCATATACCCACAGCCACTTCTAATTAAAAGTTTGAAAATTAAACCTGAGGGAAGTGCTATGTTGAGCAAAAGTGACTGTTTATAGGCTATCTCCCATGCTGAACTAAATGTTCATAAGCTACAGAAGAATTAATAATGATATTAATCATATGCTAGTTTATAATTGTGTGGGTTTTATCATTTCAGTTTCTTCCCATATATTATCTGACTAGCTTCTCACAATTTATAAGATATGGTAGGCATTATTGTCTCAATTTAAAGATGAAGAAACTGAGACTTAGAGAAGTAAAATAAATTATTTGCTCAACCTCCCCTAGTCAACAATTGACAGAGGCTATCTTCCAACACAGGTCTTCTGATTCATGCATCAGTTTGGGGTCTAATATTCTTTATACATGCCACTTCCCACAGATATCTTGGCTCCCCCAGTTCTGCATTTCCAACTGAGAAAAAGAGATCTGTGCTCAGTGAACAAAAGACTGAAAATATCTTACCATCCAAGGGTAGTTGTCAAAAGCATAAGGATGGAAACTATCTTAAGTGTGAACAGGTATTCAGGTGAGATTCAGTTCTGCTAGCTTGTAAAAAGATCCATTTGGCCTGGTATTTCTATATAAAGGAAGATATCCTAAGGATATCTCACTAATTCATTTTTTGCAAAAAATCTCAGTGCCTCTGCTCTATACACTGTACACAAGAGGATTTTGCAACTATACCTAGTGCCAGTAAAGGACAAAGCAGAGCCTCAGAGAAAGTAGGGATATGTGTATATCTTGTATTTGAAACTTGATCCTTTAGTCATGAATGGAGAAATGCTCTGCTGGGAAAAGAGAGCTATGTGAGAGGCTAAATTACATGTTATGGGTCCCCTTGGTTGGTTAGAGCCAGAGCAATACAAATGTCTAGACTCTGCCCAGAACATTGCAGAGAGGAAGAAAATTTCATTGTCTCCCTGCCTATGGTGTC
This sequence comes from Bettongia penicillata ogilbyi, assembly GCA_023548195.1. Lineage (NCBI taxonomy): Eukaryota > Metazoa > Chordata > Mammalia > Diprotodontia > Potoroidae > Bettongia > Bettongia penicillata. The sequence continues at coordinate 1,933,718 of JAJHZJ010000103.1, read as the reverse complement.
CCTGGGACAATTTAAGATAATCAAGTCTTCTCTGGGGAAGAACTTGGCAAGTTCTGAGCAAGAATTGGTATTGTTTAAAATTTTATGGGGTTAGAAAAATGGAATAAACACAGTAGAGCAAGATCTGGCGATTTGGGGTGAGTAGAGTAATTTCTATAGAATCTCAGAGTTGGCACCTGTACCCTGAAACCAACCACTCTTTGAAGGCACTAGTATCATTCCTGATGCCTAGATTCACACTTCAGAAGCACTTCTCATCATCACACTGCTCTATCCCCACATATTTAGTGGGGTCTTACTGGTCTACCTCCACAACACCTCTTCCATCTAGCTCCTCCTCTCCAGTCAGTCACCAGGATAGTAGATCCTTAACACCTCTCATCTACAATATTGCAATAACTTCCTATAGAAGAGGGAAAGGGGTAGCAATGAGGAGCCCATCTGATCTGCTAGTCTAGGAACATGTGTGGGGATACACCTATTTCCTGGTCTCTTGCTAAAGGGCATACTTGAAAACAAGTATCATAATCTAGTATTTGATAAATCCAAAGATCCCAGCTATTGGAGCAAGATCTAACCATTCTACATAAACTCCTGGAAACAACTGGAAAAGAGCTTGATAAAAACTATGTATAGACCAGCATTTTACCAAAAATCAAGATAAGCTCCAAATGGTATATGATTTAGATATAAAAATGTGACATAAACAGATTAAAAGATCAAGGGAAAAATTACCTTTCAGATCTATGGATAGAGGAAAAGTCCATTGCCAAACAAAAAATAGGATGTATCAAAGAAGATAAATTAGATAATTTTGACTATATAAAAATAAAAAAGTTATTGCACAAACAAAAATTAGAATGGAAGCAAATAACTAGAGGGAAAAAATTCTTTACAACAAATTTCTATAATGAAAGTCTCTGATGTATATGGAACTTGTTCAAATGTACATGAATAAGAGCCATTCACCAATTGACAAATGATCAAAGACTATGAACGGGTACGCTAACTAGACTTTAAGAGGAAAGATTCCCCTTTTTCTTTCTTTGTCTCTCTCTTCCTCTTAATTTCAGCAAGGAAGACAAGGAGAGAGAATCTCTCCTCAATTTCTCCTCAAATTAGTGGCAACGACAAGCACATGGCAGTGAGAGCATTTGTTTGCTTTTTGAGCCTTAGACAAGACTTCAAGTCATTGGCCGTCTCTTTTGCTTTTTGTTTCTTCTCTTGAACTCAGGACCCTGAACAGAGATCCTTAGATAGATACTTACGGCCTTCATAGCCATCTCAGAAATTCAAAAGGTTGTATTAGGGTAATGGCAGCCCAGCAACAACTTCTAACTGGTGAAGGGGCCATCACCAGGAGGGTATGATCTCATGTGATTTTCATAACAGCCCTGAGGTAGGAGATGTCATTATCATTACTAATTATTATTATTTCTCCAAACTTGTCTTGTTCCTTTCTATCTCCAGGTCTTTGCTTGAACTCTTTCTTTATATGGAATGTTCTTCTATGTTACTGCTCCCCATAATTCCTCCATACATGTTACATATTTTCTTATTCTTATAATCTTTCTCACCATTCAGTTTCTATCTCAATTACTATCACTCATCCATTAAACATTTATTAAACACCTAAATTAAGGTAGATAGAGGTTAAGTGACTTGCCCAGGGTCACAGAGCAAGTGTTTGAGGTTAGATTTGAACTCAGACTTCTTGACTTTAGACTCAGGCTCTATCCACTGAACCACTTAGCTTCATCAGTGAGGTAATGGATGCATCAAAGTATCAAAGAATATATTGTCTCCCTACTAAATAATTATAAATAAAAGTACCTAGAAAGCCCAAACCAGGGCCTGGATTGCCAAGAGAGCTACACTTGTGGGTTGCTCAGATAACACAGATCAGATACAAAAGTCAAATGTATTATTTACTAATCCCACAAGTTTCCCAGGGCCTTCACCCCACCTGGTGGTGGTAGTGATGCTTGTCCTCAGTGCTAGAAGACCAAAATAACCAGTGTGCAAGAAATTTTTCTAGTGGTCTTAGCCTTTCACAGCAATGCAAGGACCTAAAACATTCCCAAAGAACTTGACGCAAAATGCCATCCACATCCAGAGAAAGAACTATGGAACTGGAATGCAAAATGAAGGAGAATATTTTCCCTTGTGTTTTGTTTTGTTCTGTTTGGGTTTTTCTCAGGTTTTCTCCCATTCATTTTAATTCTTCTATGTGAATGTGAAAATGTATTTAATAAGAATGTATGTGGAGAATACCCCCAAGAAAAGAAAGGATCCCATAAAGCTTCCTCTACCCCCAGTTACTCCAACAGATCTAGAAAAGATACCAGACCAAATCCTGATTGGGAAAAAAAGAAAGAATTATAGTAAATCATTTTTTCCAATTTAGGTTGGCACAGGGAGACAGACAAAGGTCAGTAGAAATTAGGGGATGGATTCTGGTCAGGAATTGTCATACTGGACATTCTAGGATAGGGAAAAGCTGTGCCTTAGACAAAAAGCCTCAAATTCTTCACAGAAGGACCTAAACTTACATCGGGTTAAGGGAATAGTTGCCAACTGCCAGTTCTATTGTTCAATCCACAGTTGTGGTCACAGATCCAGGGCTGACTAAGGAGGGCTCCTATGCCTGGGGGTCAAGAGGAGTTGAAGACCTTAGGTTGTGTATGGAGCAAGAAGCAAGTTCAGAAGCAAGCAACAGCAGGAAGACTTGAACCTCAGCAGCAGAGCAAGGTTTAATTTCAGTTTTCAGTCCTATATGAAGCCTGAAGTAAAATAACCTGGGGAGAAATAGCAAAGGGGAGTATGTCGTTCAGTTGTTCAACCAGCAAACCTTTCAGACTATCAGATATACTATATATAAAATTCCCTGATATACCAATCTAATAACCCTATCAAAAAGTAAATCATGTATATCAATCTTAATTAATAAACATCTGTAAAGTACCTAATAGGTGACATTTGTTCACAGAATGTCCTCACTACTACAGTGCCATATTATTATTCGTTTCCTCCTTCTCCTCCAATTACTACCTTAGAAAATTTGTTGACCTGTGTAAGCACTCATCTGAAAGGTAACTAGGGTGGTGTAATCTTTATAATCTTTATCATATGTACCCTACAGAAATAGCAGCAAACCTGTGACTTACATTTTAACTCCATTTCATCATACCCCCTTTTAATTTTAAAAATTTTGGTTCCTTGTTAAGATAAGAAAAGGAACAGACAATTTGAACTATAATTAATATGCTGATAGGAGTTCAAATACCTCAGTCTCCTCAGTTCAGAACTTTCATGAAGATGCCGCTGCCATTGGTTACAGTATGTACAATAAACTTTGTGATAAACAACAAAAAGATTTTGTCTCTTTATCCAGATCAGTAGAATTTCCATTCAAAGTCATCCAACCATCCATCAGATGATCCAGTATGTGATATTCTAAAAATAAATTAATTCATTAAAACACCAGGCTCAGTTATCTAGTGAGGTTTTATGAGTCTGGACTGAGTATATTTCATCAGGATAAGATACAGAAAAAATAAAGAACTTCTCAGTCTCATCTGTACAAAACTTGAAGTTAATAGAATGTGACCCTACAACAAAGCAACACTGCTTTTACTTCCATTTCTTCTACTTTAATGATGCAACAAAAATCCCAGTGGTATTTATTGATGAGCAATGCAGAAACTCTCATAATGCCTCTCATAGAAATAAAGGTAATGAATGTTTTTGTAAACAATTGACTGTCAAAATCGTTTATGTTGACCTGTTCTTCATGGTCAACTTTTCTTTTAAATAAATAGTATTTTACTTTTTCCAATTACATTTAAAGATAGTTTTCAACATTCATTTTTGATAAGATTTTGAGTTCAAATTCTTCTCCCTCTTTCCCTCCCATTTCCCCTCCAAAAGATGGAAAGCAATCTGATACAGGTTATACATATACAATCATGTTAAACATATTTCCACATTAGTCATGTTGTGAAAGAAGAATCCGAACACAAGGGAAAAATCATGAAAAAGAAAAAACAAGAAAACAAAAATCAGGTGAAAATAGGATCTTCATTTAGATTCTATAATTCTTTCTCTGGATGTGGATAGCATTTTATGTCATGAGTCTTTTGGCATTGTCTTGGATCATTATATTACTGAAAAGAGCGAAATCATAGTTGATCATCACACAATGTTTACTGTGTACAATGTTCTCCTGGTTCTGCTCACTTCACTCAGCATCATTTCATGTAAGTCTTTCCAGGTTTTTCTAATCAGTATTAATCAGTTCGATATGATAGGGATAGTGATTATAAGTTCTGTGTATTTGACCCCAGAGCTATGAGCTGCAGATAGTAAGATCACTTATATAGTCATAGGAAGCTAACTAAAAGCCTTCTACTCTTGTTTTTTCTTGTTATAGTGACCAAGCCCAGGGTGCCAGAGGTGATTCAACTACATGGAAAGTCCCCCCAAATTATTTTGTACCTCCAGACCATTCTCTCTTATCCAAAGTAAGCAAGTGTTCCTCTTATGACCATCTTATGACCACCCAGTCAGCAGAGATATTTCTTGCTTCATCCAACTCATGAGTCTGCTGACAGATCATTTTTATTTATTTTAATCTGTCTTATATATCACCCAGTGGAATTATTCTTAAATGTTTAGATATATAACCCTATAAAAATAGGTCCCTGGAAGGTGGGAGCATCTCAGATCATGAGGAAGATCTAAGACCTGCTTCATTAGAAGAGACCATGAACCCTTTAATAAAGTGCTACTGCTTCAGAGCCCTGCATCAGTTTTTCTTTTTGTAGGTTGGATAATTTTTATCCCCACAACCCCTAGGTCTTTTTCAGAAGAGCTATTCTCTAGTTCTAAGCTGTTAAGATTTTTATGGGGGGTGGGGGAAGGTGGTGAAAAGTAGGGAGTAATCTCAATTCAACCAGTAGCATAGTTAGCTTTGTGTCAGCTGTAGATTTAATAAAAATGCAGTCTATGCCTTTATCCAAGTTATTAATGAAAATATGTTAAACAGCACAAGGCCACTTACCAATCCCTGAGGCCCTCCTCCACTAACACCTCCATTTGATGTTGTCATGGATCTATAAAGAACTCTTCTTTGAGTCTGGCCATTCAACCAATTCTGAACACATGGAATTAGCCCATGGAAAAGCTCCCTTTTCCACAGGAATTGCATAAAACGCCTTGTTAAACATTTAATAATTTCTAAATGTTTTAGTTTGAAGGATAAAGTAATTACTATTCAAAATTCAGTTAAAAATGAAGGAATTTCATATATGAGAGACTTATAGTTATGGAATGAAGTGGAATTCTTTGAAAATTGGTGTCATTCAGTGAATATAGCCATATCAGGACTTGAATCAGCAGATGAATAAGCAGATCATTCCAATCCTAGAAAATAATAATAGCTCATCACTATTTAGTACTTCATGGTTTGCAAAGTTCTTTATGTACGTTATCTCTACTTTTATCCCAGTTTCACAGATGATAAAATTAGAACCTAAAAACACTAAGTTACATGCACAGGGTCCCAGAGTCTTAAGATAAGGTCCAAATTTCTGTCTTCCTGACTCCAACTCAAGTGCTCTATTTACTATTACCACAAGGCCTCTGATATTCCTGATTACTGACATAGCTCCATAAAAAAAAAAAAAAATTTGCACAGTTCACAACTACACTAAGTGAAGTTGAGAGAGTCAATGCTCCATGGTACATAGAGCACTTGATAATTCAAAGTAAGGGGAACATGAAAAATACTGGCAGTATCTTCATGATATCCCCTGGGGTAGTAATTGCACAAAGTACATTATAAGGAGACAAAAGGTTAGGATGAACTTGTTACAGGGGGGACAAGTGTTATCTTGTCCTCGGGAGAGAGTTACAGAAACCAAGAAGAGCTAATCATCTGCAACCAGAAATATCTGGAGTCTAACTTTTAAACAGATAGATAATGGAGTTAGCTCAAAAATACAATTGTTGTCTTCTAAAATAGATAAATCATACCAGATGGCACAATAGATAGAGTGCCAGGTATGGAGACAGGAAAATTTCTTCTTAAGTTGAAAGAAAGAACAAATTCAGCTAGTTGTATGACCTTGAGCAAGTCACTTAACCGTTTGCCTCAGTTTCCTCATCTATAAAATGAACTGGAGAAGAAAATGGCAAACAGCTCCAGTGTCTTTGCCAAGAAAACTCCAAATGGGGTGGCAAAGAGTCAGACATGACTGAAACCACTGAGCAACAACAAAAATAATATATAAATTAAGCATTCTCCAATCTGTGCCAACCTTACTGAGCCAACAAAAAGCTAACTATATTTACCATGACAATCCATTATATCTTTTTGCTCAAGATTCAGGTTGGAGATTAGGAAGATGGCCACTATCACCACTTAGGTGATTATGGCTTTTTATTGATGAGCTCACCTAACATTATCATATATGTTCTCTCATGGTTCCTACATTCTCAGATCTGAATCTTGACTTTGCCATTCTTACTAGCTGTGTGACCCTGAGCAAATCATTCTCTCGGACCCAGTTTATGTTTAATAAAGAGATCAAGCTAACTGATTTCTAAGCTTCTTTTCTTCCCTCTCTCAATCTACGAACCTATGAGATACTTTAGGATATATTACAGCATGGTGTTTACTTCTGAATGAGACTAAAATTCTTCCATGAAGGAGTAGAATGCTCAGTTGAGTGACTGGTAGACACAGAGGTCAATGGTATATCTTGGAATGAAATCAGCTACCATCAAGGATTCTTCTCCAATCCTGATTCTCAGCTCTAGAGCTGAGCTGACTTGACTCAAACAGCATTGAATTGAATGAACCACCTATAGAATTTCAGAAACTGTAGCAGGCTGAGTAGAGGAAAATTGGGGCAGGAGAGGCAGGCAACTAGCATCCAGTCCTTCAAATCAAAACATTTAATGACTAAAATTCTCTGCAGTGCTAGGGATCTGTGCTTTACTCTACTGGCCTTGGAAATGTGCTAAGTTCTTCTATTATTAAAAAATCATTCTCTGGGGTCATGAAAAAATTCACTGTTTTTTTTGTTCAATGCCAAGGAGAAAAGGAATCAGAAGCTTTCCATAAATTGTTTAGTTCATTCCCAGAAAGCAGGCCTTTAAAGGGACAAGTCCCAACATGGGGAATTCATCAAATACCTATGATCTGATTTGGCATAAAGCTTAGTATCTAACAGGCCAGTCCTGAAAGTGACCCTGATTTAGTCATTTTAAAGTCTGGATTGGGCAACTAAAAGAATGGATTGGACAAATTCCTAGTCTCAGATCCCCTCCAGCTCCACCCAAAGTTTGCTTGTTGGTACTAGAATCCTCAGGCCTGGGAGCTATGTCCAGAGTCTCGGCCTGAACAAATAGCTTCAGCAACAATAACAATAAGTCACATTGATATTGACTTTAAACAACAACCTTATGAGTTGGCTCATACTAATCTGTTTTGGGAAAAATCCATACCTCATGTCACCTACTGGGAAAAATTTTTTCCTTGTTTATGCCATTTATGGCATAAAGTGGAAAAGTAAATAAAATGCTGGGCTTAGAGTCAAGAAGACCTGAGTTCAAATTCAGTGTAAAATGCTAACTATGTCACCCTGGGCAAGTCATTTGACCTCTATCTACCTCAGTTTCCTCAACTGTAAAATGGGGATAATAATACCACCTACTTCCAAGGGTGGTTGTGAGAATCCAATTAGATAATATTTGCAAAGACTTTACCACAATGCCTAGCACACAGTAGGCACTTAATAAGTGCTTATTCCTTCCCCTTCCCTTCTGGTCCTACCAGCTTTCTCACTGGTCAAAGATACTTCTCTGCTACTCTTAGGATCCTGAAAAGCCTTAAGCTCTTTTAGCACACAGCTGCCCTTGTCAGAATACTGAGAAAGTACTAAGTTCTTTTAGCAAAATATCTATCACCATAGTTCCTGGCAAAACATCTGTAAAGCTTGTTTTTCCTCTTCTCATGCACTCTATTAAACTCAGACCTTCCTGACCCCAAGAAGCTTTAAAGCTAAAGGAAATACAAGAATTCATAAAAGGCTTCTCCTCTCAAGCTACAGAGAAGGCTAGAGGGAACTACTGGCAAAACCATCTTGAGCAGGAGAATTCTGCTTTCTCTAATCAGTTTCTCTTCCAAGGAAGACAGTAGATAGAGCCTACCTGGCTTCAAAAAGTTCTCTTAGCTGTCAGTGCAAAGTAGCTGCTCTTATCCTCTGATTCTCCTCTGCTTTTCTCTGTTCTTCTCTGTTCAGTTCAGTTAAAACAACAGGAGACAGTTTCTGCCCTAAGTACCTCCCTATAGGAGACTGCTATGTCTCCTAATTCTTTTGTTCCTTGACTTCTCATCTTTTTATCTTCTATTTTTATCTGGTCACCTATAGTGTCTAACGCCTCAAACTGGGGGTGGACAGGATCTCCAATTCTATCAAACATTATGCAAACAATAAGCAATTTTTGCATAGAACTCAAAGAATTCTGTGACATAATTTCTCAGTTATATCCTTCAACACCCTTTAAAAAGTCATATGTAAATGAACTAATGGAGAGCAGTCTTGGAGCCATTCCAAACTTTTTTTCTATGAAAGACTTTTCTCTCAATGGTTCTGTCAGAAGTTTATATCTCTCCTCAAACTCTTTAATCACTTGAAGTGTTTTTTCTCAAGCTGATTTTATCAGCATTCCACATACAAAAGTTATTTTTTTCTTCTCTTTTCCATGACCAAAATGGAACAGAACCTTATATAAGGGTATTTGTCTTTTTCTATAACCAGTCAGTTCTATTTTACCAGTGTTCGGAGATGAGGGCTTACCAAAATACAGCAAGTCCAAGAAATATAGGTAGACTTTACCTAGTAGGTGGGAGCTGAATACAAATTAGATAAATCAACAAATCCACACGCTCCTTGTTAAAGACTAAGATCTATCTTGAAAATAGAGGCAGAGCAGAGAGATAAAAAGTCATTGGGGGGGGGAGTCAAGATGGCGGAGTAGAAAGACTCACGTATGCTAGCTCCGAAACCACAGCCCATGGATTTAATGTAAGAAGAGCTCCCCACAAGTTCTGGATCACTGCAGGGTGTGCAGAAACACAGTGGAAGAGATTTCCAATCCAGAGAGCCCCGGAGAGCTGTTCCCAAGGTCCATCACGCCCCAGAAAGTGGAGCCCACCCCAGCACTGCCCTGGCCGCGTGGCCGAGAGGGGCAGATCCGAGCAGGCTTCAGGGATGGAACCTCCGGCAGCCGGGAAGATCACTCCGCCCACAGGCACTCCAGGTCAGTGAGAGACATGTCTAGGCTGGCCGAGAGGGGAGCGGGGTGTCTCCGTGGCTCGGGCCGCCTCGGGAGGAAGGGGCAGAGGCAGAGGCAGGGGCAGGAAGCGGCGGAGGCAGAGGCGGAGGCAGCAGCGGAGGCCCTCCCAGGATTCCCCGAGCAGGCAGGATCTTCATTACTGAAAGTCTCTGCATAAACCACCTGAAGGAGCTGAGCCTGGGAGATGGCCCTGCCCCACCTGCTCCATCACTGAAGATCTCTGCATAAAGCCCCTGAGGGAACTGAGCCTGGGAGGCAGCCCTGCCCCCACCCCAGCACCAGAACTTAAGCTCACATTGAATAGCAGCCAAGCCTGCCACGGAAAGCCCATTTGAATCTCAGACTCCAAGCACTAGCTGGGTGGATCTAAGCAGGGGTGGAGAGGAATCTCAGAAGTCAAGTAACTGGCTGGGAAAATGTCCAGAAAAGGGAAGAAAAATAAGACTATAGAGAGCTTTTTTGAGCAGGTGCAAATGTTCCCGCCATTCGGTTCTGATGATGAGGAAATAGTCTTGCCATCAGGGAAAGACATGGAGGGCAGGGCCTCAGTACCCCAGACATCCCAGGGGGATGTCGGGTGGGCTCAGGCTTCAGAAGAGCTCAAAAAGGATTTTGAAAAGTAAGTTAGACAGGTGGAGGAAAAACTGGGAAGAGAAATGAGAGAGATGTAAGAAAAGTATGAAAAACGGGTCAATACTTTGGTAAAGGAGACCCAAAAAATGCTGAAGAAAATAACACCTTGAAAAATAGACTCACTCAATTGGCAAAAGAGGTTCAAAAAGCCAATGAGGAGAAGAATGCTTTTAAAAGCAGAATTAGCCAAATGGAAAAAGAGGTTCAAAAGCTCACTGAAGAGAATAGTTCTCTCAAAATTAGAATGGAACAGATGGAGTCTAATGACTTTATGAGAAACCAAGAAATCAAAAAACAAAACCAAAAGAATGAAAAAATGGAAGAGAATGTGAAATATCTCATGGGAAAAACAACTGACCTGGAAAATAGATCCAGGAGAGACAATTTAAAAATTATGGGACTACCTGAAAGTCATGATCAAAAGAAGAGCCTAGACATCATCTTCCATGAAATTATTGAGGAAAACTGCCCTGACATTCTACAACCAGAGGGCAAAATAAGTATTGAAAGAATCCATCAATCACCACCTGAAAGAGATCCAAAAAGAGAAACTCCTAGGAACATTGTGGCCAAATTCCAGAACTCTCAGCTCAAGGAGAAAATCTTGCAAGCAGCTAGAAAGAAACAATTCCAGTATTGTGGAAATACAATCAGGATAACACAAGATCTAGCAGCTTCTACATTAAGGGATCAAAGGGCATGGAATAGGATATTCCAGAAGTCAAAGAAACTAGGACTCAAACCAAGAATCACCTACCCAGCAAAACTGAGTATAATACTTCAGGGGAAAATATGGTCTTTCAATGAAACAGAGGACTTTCAAGCATTCTTGATGAAAAGACCAGAGCTGAAAAGAAAATTTGACTTTCAAACACAAGAAGGAGAAGAAGCATGAAAAAGTAAATAGCAAAGAGAAGTCATAAGGAATTTACCAAAAGTGAACTGTTTACATTCCTACATGGAAAGACAATATTTGTAACTCTTAAAACTTTTCAGTATCTGGGTAGTTGGTGGGATCACACACACACATGTACACACATGCACGCACACACACATACACACATGCATGCACATACAGAGACAGAGAGCACAGAGTGAATTGAATAGGATGGGACCATATCTTAAAAGAAATTAAGGTAAATGGGGAAAGAGAAAGGTAGGGGGAGGAAAGAGGGTGAAATGGAATGGGGTAAATTATATGTCATTTAAGAGGTAAGCAGGAGACCTTTTAGTGGAGGGAAAAAGAGGAGAGCTGAGAAAAAAAAACAATTAGTTTACCCTCATCACATTTGACTAAAGGAAGGAATAAAATGCACACTCATTTGGGTATGAAAACCTATCTTACAGTACAGGAAAGTGGGGGAGAAGTAGATAAGCAAGGGGGGGGGGGGGTGATGATGGAAGGGAGGGCAATGGGAGGAGGGAGCAATCTGAAGTCAACACTTGGGAAGGGACAGGATCAAAAGACAGATGAGAAACAATGAGGGGCAGGATAGGATGGAGGGTAATTCAGTTAGTCTTACACAACACGACTATTATGGAAGTCATTTGCAAAACTACACGGATAGGGCCTATATTGAATTGCCTGCCTTCCCAAAGGGAATGGGTGGGGAGGGAGGGATGGGGAAAATTTGGAACTCAAAGTTTTTAGGAACAACTGTTTAGTATTGTTGTTGCTACTAGGAAATAAGACATACAGTTAATGAGGAATAGAAAGTCATCTGGCCCTACAGGACAAAAGAGAAGATGAGGACAAGAGAAGGGAAGGATGACAGAAGAGAGGGCAGATTGGAGATAGGGAAAATTAGATTGCTCGGTGTATTGGGATGGGGGGAGGGGATAAAAGGGGAGAAAAAATTGGAACCCAAAATATTGTTAAAATGAATGTAAAAAGTTAAATAAACAAAAATTAAAATTAAAAAAAAAAAGTCATGGAAGTTCTTGTTTACATTCACATTGTAACTCATGAGACCTTTCTTAGTATTAAGGTAACTGGAAAAGATAGATAGATAGATGGCACAGGGTGAGTTGAATATGAAAGGATGATATCTAAAAAATAAAATCACATAAAAGAGTCAAGAAAAAGTTTTCACAATGGAGGGGAAAAGTGGAAAGGCGAGAGGGAATGAGTAAACCTTACTCTCATCAGATTGACTTAAGGAGGAAATAACATACACATTCAATTGGGTATCTTACCCTACAGGAAAGTAAGGGGAAAGGAGATAAGGGGAGATGGGAATGATAGAAGGGAGGGCCTATTAGTCAGAAGCAAACACTTTTGAAAAGGGACAGGGTCAAAGGAGAAAGCAGAATAAGTGGGGGATGGGATATGATGGAGGGAAATATAGTTAGTCTTTCACAACATGAGTATTATGGAAGTGTTTTGCATAACTACACCTATATAACCTATATTGAATTGCTTGCCTTCTCAATGAGGGGTCTAGGGAGGGAAGAAGGGAGAGAATTTGGAACTCAGAGTTTTAAAAAGCAAATGTTAGAAATTGTTTTTACATGCAACTAGGAAATAAGATAGAGGCAATGGGGTATGGAAATCTATCTTCCCCTACAAGAAAGTAAGGGGGCAGGGGATGGGGGAGATGATAAAAGGGAGGACAGCCTGGGGGAAGGGGTAATCAAAATGCCATCTCAGGGTAGATGGAGGGGAGCGATGGGGAGAAAATTTGGAACTCAAAATCTTCTGGAAATGAATGTTGAAAACTAAAAATGAATTAGTTAATGAAAAAAAAAGTCATGGAAGTTTCGATTACTATAGTGAACTTTGATTTACCTCAAAATTTGTGTCCAACTGAATGAAGTCCTAATCAAGTGAGTATTATATTCTTAGAGCCAGATCCTTTTTTAATGAACAAAATCTTTAGGAGCTATCAACACCACCAGATAGATAGTTAAAGGTATATGAGGGCAGATGACAGTGATTTGATTGGATGAATGATAATTGTATGGATTGCATCAGGCCCTGGAATCCTACAGAGATCCTTCAACAAGATCCACAATGATTCACTTAATCTGACCTTGCCCACTAGCTAAAACCCTGTATCTGTCCTCCATTTCTTGGCTAAACTCTTGGAGAAAGTCACCCATACTGGATGCCACTACTTTGTCTCTTCTCAATCACTTCTAACCCTCTGCAAACTGGCTTCCAACCTCAGAATTCAATTGAAACTGTCCTCTCCAAATTTTCTAATTACCTTTTACTTATCAAATCTAATGACATTTTCTCTCCTAACCCTTCTTGACCTCTCTGCAGCCTGTGACACTATTGATCACCCTATTGTCCTAGATACTCTCTTGTTGCTTATGCTTTCATGACAGTGCTCTCTCCCAACTGTCAAGCCTCTCTTCGGTCTCCTCTTCCAAATCTTCATCCAGATTATGCCCACTGACCATGAGTTCCACCATGATTCTATTCTAGGTCCTTTATATTACCTTGTTTATTGAGCTTTTCAATTCTCATTGGTTCAATAATTAACTGTATATAAATGCTCCTCAGATTTATATATTCATTCCTAATCTCCCTCCCTCTAAAGTTCCAGTTTTACATCATCAATTTCCTTTTGGAAGTTGAATAGTCTGCTCATATTTGACCTTTTCTTTGCCAGGAAAGTATCAGATAACTCTTTTCTTGAACATTCACCTTACTTGCCTTAATAATCAGATTGAAGTTTTCAGGGTCTTTAATTCTGGACTGCATTCTGAAGTCCATTGCTTTTTGGAATATATTATTCTATTCCCTTTTGTGGTTTCTGAGGGGTATAGAATAGTCTTGTGTTATTCAAATGTCTTCTTTAAACCAAATGTTTAGTATGTCATTGGAATTATTAAATTTAACAGACATACATCTTGGAGTTTGAAGCATAGGTGGTTGTTGTTATCAAATTTTTCTATTTTGTTTATTATTTCTACCACATAGGTTAGAAATTCTGACCTTTATTCTCTTCTAGATTCTCTTAGAGTTTTCATTTCTTTTTTGAACCATTCTGGAATATTGAATTGTGCTTGCCTGTTTTCTTGTGATTCCAAAGGGCTCTGCATTCATCCAATGTTGGTTCAATTTCTTTTGACTTATTTATGGAGAGAAGTTTGTAACCTTTTTAAGATTTGAATACTCATTCTTCCTTTTCTAAGTTTCATATCCTCTATTGAGTTACCTGCATTTGCTCTAGGTTTTTCATTGAATTTTCCTCTTCTTGAAATCTTTGATGGTTTTAGCCTTCTTTCCTCACATTCCCCTCTTACTCACTTTCTGACTCCTCTCCTTTTCAGAGTAAATATACTTTTCTAAGACTAGACTGCAAAGCTGCCTCAGCCTCCTCCCAGGTTGGGGTAATCGTCTTTCATCAGCAAAAACCTTGCTAAAGGTAGACTCTAAAAGTATGGATGTCACATCCATACTGACTTTTGTTTTATTTCACTACCTTTTCCTTCAGGTCCATTAGTGACAAAAACACCATCATCCTCCCAATAAGCCAAACTCACCAACTCCTCAACTCCTCTCTAAAATGCATTCTTCATATCCAATCTGTTGTCAAGTGTGTGGGTTAAAAGACCCTTACCCAAAATTTTAATAACTTCAGAGGCTTTTCAAGGTAAAAACAGAAAATGATTTTTATTCAATTCTCGGTAGAAAGGGGCGTCTCTCCACCAGGACGGGGCTGATGAAAGGAGGCAACTTACAGACATCGAGGCACATTCTTATACCCTAACGCAGAGAATCCCACCTCCCCTCTATCTCACCTCTCCATTGGCTGCGAGGAGGGCTTACAGTCTAAATGTGAAAAACTAGACAAGCCCTGGGAAATAGTCACCTATCCAAACACACTTCCTTATAACTAATACCTAGCTAACTGCTGATGTGGCTTATTCTATAACTAAAGTAAAAAGGAGGGGAGGGGGAAGGGGGAGCTGATAACAAACAAAGGGGAGATTTGAGTCCAAGTTTCAGCTACAGTCCACAACACTTTCACAGAGACAAAGGAAAAGAAGAGAGGGGTCTAACTGCCCACAAGGCTAGATTCCTGGAAATCAGGTATCCAGAAATAGAGGCCTTATGGAATAGAAATTTTATTCAGAAAATACAATATTCCCCATATTTTTACTATGAAAAGTCTTCACAATGGCTTTATTTCACTCTTCAAGTCTTATTGTTTTTACCACCTTCACAATATCACTTCTACGGTCACCTTTTTTTCACTCACAAAACCATTACAAAAATAGAGTTCCTTGTCACTTCATTTTTTCACTATTACATCAGTTTTTTGGTTCATCTTCCTCTTTCCACTCCACTCCATTCTCTACTCCTCTGCCAAAGTGAATTTCCCATCCCACTACTCAATAATCTCCAATAACTCCCTTCTACCTCTAGGATTAACAAAAACACTTCCATTTAAAGCCAGTTAAAAGTGGATAGTTTCTATCTTTCCAGTCTTCTCACATTTGACTCACCCCCACTAATTATGATACAGCTTCACTAGTCTAATTGCAGTTCCTCACACAGGACACTCCATCTCCCAACTCTGTGTCTTTTCACTGGCTATCCTCCGTGATTTAATAGTCTGTCCCTTTGACTATGACTTAGTTGCCATCAAAACTTAGGTCAAATTCCATCTTCTTCAGTATCTTCAGGTCTTTCTTGGTCTCCCCTAACCCTACTTCACCACTGCTAGTGATTTCTATCACCTTTGTATATATCTTGTGTGTATATACATCATGCACATAAATATTTATACACATATACATATATATGTATATATACACATACATTCACACATATACATATGTATGTATTTACATGTTGTTTCCTCTATTACAATGCTAGTTCTCTGAGGAAAAGGAAAGGACTTTTGCATTTCTTTGAATCCCCAGTATTTAGCATAATACCTGGCACCCATTAAGTACCTAATAAATACTTTTTAGCTAATGGACTCAAATGAATTCAGCCTAATAATTTGATTAGAAAATCCAACTAGATGAAAAACGACTATTGTTCAGATGATATCATGGCATTATAAACTCAGAGCTAGAAGGACCTTATAAAATATCTAGACTAACCCTTATTTTACAGATGAGGAAAATAGAGTCTACAGAGGTTAAGTGACTTGTACCAGGTCATATAGGTAAAAGTAGAGCTAGATTTGAACCAAGGGCCTTTGAGCCAACATCCTCTTTCCATTGTGTTAGGATTCAGTTAAATGGGCAATACCCTGAGTTGATAGATCAGCTCATCATGAATATAGAGATATATCTTGAACAGACACTGAAGACACACAATAAAGTGCATCTAGAATTGAACAGGAGGAAGAAAGTGTGTTAAGCTGTATTTGAGAAACTGCAGTCATATTAATGATACTAAAGAGCTTCATAAAATAAAATCTTATCTTTTAACATCAGTATTCTTTCAGTGATAGTACATGACTCTAAATTATAAAATATTACAATCTCCAAAGCATAAAAATTGTAGGGAACCCCATAGAGGGGAAAAGAGTAGGTATAAATAGACTATAACACCTTACCAATAATGACTCATGAGAAAGGAGTGTCTTGGAGTATATTTTCCAGAAGATGGGTGATTGGAAAGATGGGTTAGCCCAACATGTACTACCAGTGAGGAATAACAGATAGGTAGCCTTATTGTTACAGTGGTACCTACAAAATGTTAAAAATTTTCTAAAAATGTCTTTAGCATGTTAGTTGGACCCACTATATAAGATTTATGAGAAGATGTGAATAAGAATCACACAATATAAAAAGGCACATTTTTGCCAAGAGTGCCTCTATCAAGATCATTGATCCATTGAAGCACTAAGGCAAGGTATAATGTAGATGTAGCACCAGTTTTCTCCATATGCCATGCAATTTTTCCAGTTGTTTTCATTGAATTTCATTGAATAATAATTTCTTTCTGTTAAGTTTTATAATCATGGGTTTATCAAATGCTGATCAATTATATCCCTTTATTTCTAATTCTGGGTTGTCTATTCTTTTCTGTAATGTTGCTTTTTTATTCTTATACAGTGCCAGATAATTTTTGTAATTACTAGTTTAAAACATATAGTTATTCAAGTCCACTTCCTCATTTTTCAATTACTCCTGATATTCCAGTCCATTCTCATAAGTAAATTTTATAATTACATTTTCTACTTTTGTGAAGTAGTCAATGTTTATTTTGTTTGATCTTATACCTTAATACATTGATTTGGGTTGTTTTGACATTTTTATTTATATTGATTCAGTTTATAGGTATATACTTCATTCATAGAATCATAATTATAAAGGGACCACAGAGGCCATTTAATGCAACTCTATCTTTTTACAGACGAAGAAACTGAGGCCCAAAGAGGTCAGATGACCTGACAAAGGTCACAGAAATTATAAATAAAAGAATTAAGACTAAAATTCAGGTCCTCTGACTCCAAATTCAATACTTTTCCCACTACATTCAATTTATCCTTTTTTTTCTTTTAAATATTCTAAATTTCTTTTAAAATTATTTCATATTCTCTGGGAGATACATATACACATATATGTACATATATGTGTATATGTAGCATATATATAAATGCACATATATATTTATGTATATATGTATGAAACCATGTAAATACAGTAAAAAGGGCATTGTTCTTGGAATAAGATGACCTGTATTTTAATCCTTGTTCTCCTACCTCTAACATGTGTGAGTCTGGACAATATATGTCATCTCTCTTGGCTTTAATTTTTTCACCTTGTAAAATGGGACTATGAGGTATCTTTCATTTCTAAATCCTACTTGATGCATATTTCACCATTATTTCTATCAATCTCTACTGATTTAAGTTAGGGATATGTAATAATGATGATGATTTTTTTAATAAAGCCATCTATTTATTGTTCTTGTCATTATTCCCTTGGATTTTCTAAATGTAGCAATATGTCATATGCAAATAGCATTATCTTAACCTCTTCTTTGATAATACTTAGTTCATTAATGTCTTTTTTCCTGCCTTGCTGTAGTAGACAGTCACATTTCTTTATTACATATCATATTAAATTGATTTTAATTTCAAATTTTTTATCTCATAAAGGAAAAAAATCCATTTATGCCCTTATTTTGCAGTTTTTAGCATAAATGGATATCATATTTTTGTAAAAAGTCTATTCTCCATCTACTAATATAATCATGGTTTTGTGGGTGTTCTTATTGATACTATTTGTTATACCGATTGTTTTCTTAATATTAAACTGTCCTTGCTTTACTCATATGGCTTCTCCTTGTGCATAATAAATATGTATACATCATATTTATATGGATATATATTATCTATACATACATATGTGCACATCATTGGCAAGCAAAATACAGCTATTAATCTTTTGCTCTCTTGCTAAAGAGACCACAAGGCATTATGCATAATGAGCTGATCTCAGAATCGGAAGACCTGGTTCTGCCTCTGACACATCCTGATTGTATGACCCTGATCCAGTCACTTAAATCTCTGATGGGGCCCAGGCAACTCTAAATTTCAGAATAGTTGCTGATCTACACTGGCATGCCCCTCTACTAGGAACCGCCTATATTATTGGAATTCCAGTTCTACGGTGGCAAAAAACAAAAAATCTTGCCAAATATGGCTATTAAGTTTATTACTGTTGTCTCTTAGATTTTTAAATATAGCATCATATCCCTAAAAGAGAAAGAGAGATAAAAGAACAGAGACAGAGAGAAGTAGATATAAAGAGGAAGAGAAAGAAGAAAGACAGAGAAAGAAAGAGAAGGAAGGAGGGAAGGAGGAAGAGGAAGAACAAAGAAACTGAGAATGATATTCAGTTTATGGTGTTTAAAATTTTTGTATCTCTGTTTGATATATAAAAACAGATTTCTTTTTTATACCAAACATATTATTTTATATTTCATATTGACTACTTCTACTTTGCCAAATATGGCATTTCATCTCTGATGCCTAAAACATGATGAGCTCTAAATAAATGCATATTTAAACTGATGTCCTTCAAAAATAAAGATTTTGTTTCCTTTCTCATTTAAAAAAACATTTTATATGGTATAGGGATTATTCTTCCTTTGTATGTTTGAGAGAATTCATAGGCTTATGGGGTTTAGAACTAAAAAGGGAGTGAATTATGAATTCAACTAGTCCCAACACCCATTTATATCGCACCTCATTAACAACCTGTTTAATTTTTCCTTCCAAAACTCATTTACTAAGCACATCTATTTCCTGTTTTTGTCTATCTGGGTATTTTATGTTTTTAATAAATATCTATGTCTATTTCTTTTAAATACTCAAGCTTCTTATATTTTTCTTTGTGATTTCTCCATTCCTATTTATTTTGTTTTTTCATGATATATATGATATATATTAATATAATCTCATGATGATATTAAGTTTGCATTGTATTTTTCATTATGATCTCTCCATTCCTATTTATTTTTTTCTAATTACATGTAAAAACAATTTTTACTCTTCATTTTTTTACAATTTTGAGTTCCAAAATTCTCTCCTACCCTTACTCCCCTCCCCTTTCATTGAGAAGGCAAGCAATCTGATAAAGGTTATACATGTACAATCATTCAAAACATATTTCCACAGTAGTTATGTAGTGAAAGATAACACAGATCCAAAAAATAAAAAAAGAAAAACAAAGTTTAAAAAAAAAAACAACTCAATATGCTTCAATCTGCATTCAGATTTCATCAGCTCTTTCTCTGGAGGAGCATTTTTGATCATAGGTCCTCCATTCTTATTTCTGATTTTGGTCATTCAATTTGACTATTTCCTTTTGTTCCAGTAAAATTTTTCAGTCATTTAGCAACCATGCTGATCTTTTAAAAAACATGGCTTCTTGTATTACTATTCAATTCAATATTTTTTTTCTATCCTACCAATCTGGTCCTACATTTTATTTTTATTTTTTTAATCTATTTTTATTATTATTCTTTTATATTTCTTTTTGAAACTTGCATTTTAATATTATTATGTTCTGCTACAAACAACTAGTTTGCTCTTTCATCAATATAAACATTCAAGGATATAAATCTTTAAGATAATTTAGTAGTTATATGTTTTTTTCTTTAATCCAGACATTATTCAATAACTTATTTTTTAGCTTCTTTATTTGTTTGTATATTTTGATTGTATCTTTCCCAGTCATTGTCCTTTTTCACTTTCCATTATGAACTACTATGGTTCCATTTTCTGGCACTCTTCATTGTTTGGTTCTCCTTCCACTATCCTCTAGGAGTAGCTTCTCCCCAGGACAAGTGCCAGCTTTCAATAAATAAACAATGGAGATAATACCCTGAATGTTTAACATTCTTTCAACTCTTCCAGAACTCTAGGGACAGAATGGCTCCAGGTTATTTACTCTTAATTTATTTTTGTTTTTGTTCTTTACATTGGTCTTGGACAATCCAACAAGCATTTATTAAGAACTGGAAGGCACTGTTCTAGGCACTGGAGATACAAAAACAAAAAATAGTTGCTGTCCTCAAAAAGTTTACGTTCCAGTAGACTGGTACTATATAGAGCTGATACAATATGTAAACATTAGTATATATATGATCATTTGAGGAAGAAGGAAAGTTCTGAAAATTAAGAAGATCAGGAAAGATTTCCTATAGGAAATGGCACATTAGAAAAGTCCTGAAGGAAGCTAGGGATTTTAAGAAATGCAAGTGGTAAAGGAACGCCTTCCAGGTATGACTTGTTCACTGGCAGAAAGGTAAAAGATGTAATAATGCTAAGTCCAAGGAACAACAAGTAGCTTAGCTAAACTGGAACATACTGTGCATGGAGAGGAATAATGTGTAATGAACTTTGATATGTAAGATGGAACCAGATTGTGAAGGGCTTAAAATGTTGTTCTGATATGGGCCTAATTTAGGACAGTTCTCTGGCAATTTAGGTTTGATAAAGGAATAAAATGTGATGTGGTTCAGACTCTGGGAGCCTCCTTGAGCTCCCCTTGAATCTTCCCACTTAATCTGGCCTTTCTTACTCAATTCTAATCTTCCCTTTTCCTGCAGTCTCAGGAAAGCCATGGGTTTTCATTATCACTGTGTTCACAGCTCTGTTGCACCCTCCCCCATCCTTGATCCCATTAAAACCCCATTCCTCAGGCTGCTGACCACTCCCATCAAGATGTGTATCCCATACAGCCCCTATCGAGATCTCTGGATTTCCCTACCTGCTTCCCACCCAAGCCCTCCATTGTCTGACATCTCTAGATTGCCTCCAACTGTTTCCAACCCTTGATCTCTCCTTGGACTTCTCCTCAAGTCCCTCCCTAAACCCTTCCTCCCATTACCCTAGACTACCAGACCACCCCCAGATCCCTCTTACAGTCTTTTCAGTATTTAAGTTCCATCTTGACTTCATGAAAGTGCTCAGATTCAATCCAGCTCAGACTCTGTCTAGCTGAGATTCTATCTGGCCCACTTGTAAATACAAGTGTTACAAATGCTTAGGCTCCTTAAGAGCCACCCAACTTGGAGAATCTCTAATAAACTTTGTTTTCTTTGACTTTAAGAAGACTTGAGTCCAATTCATTCAAGCAGGGCCCAGCATGGCGGTATTTCAGGGTCCCCAGCACCCCTCAGTCTTGTCAGTGGGACACTAGTTGGTAGTTCAAAAGTTAACAAAAGAGATTGACTTAGTCATAGCTGGAGAAGGATATTCAACAAGGATAGATATTGAAGAATTGATTCAACTCCTGTTGATCTAGCTAGGTGAAGTTCTCATGATCAAGTTGCCCTCTATGATTCAATAGCCAAGCATAGAGCATCTCTGGTAGTCCTCATGAATGCTTCATAAAACAACCCGTAAGTAATGTTAATTTAACAGTTTATCTCTTTAGTCTCCTGAGGTATCAGAAAGTAGGGTATCATCTGATTGTCTTTTTAAGGAAAGCAGCCCAATTTTTCATGGGGAAGAGGAGAGAGAGGAAATTCTCATCAAATCCGAGAAGTTTGTATTGTGTCCTAGTAGCAAAAAGAAGTCACTGAGAGGTCTTGAGAAAGACAAAGACATGATTAAACTTTTACTTCCTCAATGAATTCAATACTTGGCTCACAAATTTTCTCTCCTCAACTCTTGCCCTCACACCAGGGGATGACAACATACAAATTTATTCTCTTTCAATGCCTCAACCACTCAGTTCCTCAACCTACTCAATTCCCATGAGCTATTCCTCTAGCCCCCCTCAGCCACACACAAAGGCAGTATGAAAAATGATTAATAACTAATACCTTGGGCAGATTCGGAGCTCTCCCCTTCCCCTCCCCTGCGCCCCACCCCTTCCAAAGTCCTGACTTTAACTTCAGTTTTTCTTCAGAAGTACAATACTGATTTTGAGATTGCATTGACTCTCCTGATCAGACCCCACCCAATCTTGCAAGGAATTTAATCTAAAGTGGGGAAGCGCATTGTGTTCTACTCAAGCTTGAGTGGAGACAGATTCTTTTGTCTAGATAGCCCAAAGCTAGGAGTGGTCAGGTATATCTGGGAGTGGTCTGTCATGGGGATATTTTCTCTCTCCAGAGGTGAAATGATGATCTAGTGACATCAACCCCAGTTGTAAGTGCAGCCGAATCCCAAAAGTGCATTCAGTTACTGACTGCCACTCCCAAGCACTCATACACATGTAAGCAGGCTTGGAGGGAAAAAAACTGCATATACAGCCTAAGTGTGTTTGTCTTTCTTAGGCAAAACTCTGGAAGTTTAGCAATAGTCATACCTTTAATCTTGTCATAACTCGCAAATATACTACCTCTATGTTCAAGAATTCTGCTTTTCACCTTTCCCTCTTTTTCCTTACAAAACCCTACTCTTCATCTGCACCTGGACCTCTAATCCTTTGACCTTTCAATTCTCTCCCAGGTCTTCTTTCCTGCACTAGCCATTCCCTCCTTTTCTCGCCATTGATTCTTTGGTGAACCAATTCAACTCTACTTGTTCTCCTCTCTTGGAATCCCTAGCTCTCCTATCGTAGCACCAATTACTCTCTGCCAGGTGTCAGTCTTGGATTACTCCCACCATCCCATCTTTCACCTTTACAAATATTTGTTACTGAATGAAGGTGGAGAAAATTATGCAATCAATCTGGCTGAGTCCATTACGAATTTATGTTTTGTAACCTCAACTTGGCCCTCACTGTTGCTAGCCAATCCTACTGTATCTCCCTTATCAACTCTCTATCCCACCCTTAACAGGACCTCTTTCAAACTTTTATCCCTCCTCAACTATCCCATAACTGGCTCCCCTCCCCCACTCTCTCAGTTGAGAACTTTACTCGTATTTTACAGAAAAAAATTGAGGCCATTCATTATGAACTCCCGCTTCTCCCCTCTTTCTCATCTACTATCACTTATATGCCTTTTGCCCCTATTTCCTCCTTCTTCCTTATCTCATATGAAGTGTCCTTACTCCTTACCAAGACTAACCCCTCTACTTGTTTATATAATCTCATTCTGTTGAAGAGAGAGAGATGGGAGAGCTGGTTCAAAATGTGAATGAATTCACTTAGACCTTCTCTGTAGCCATTGGGAGTTTTATTAACACAAAAGCAGCAGGCATGAGAGTTAGCGAGGAGCTAAACAAAGGCAGTGATATAGGAAAAGGATCAGACTTATATAGGATGATTTTAGGGTTTCCTTGTGGGGGCTGGAGATCCAGTCTTGCAAGATAAAGGCACAGGATGAGGATTGTAAATGTCATAAGATAAGGAAATCTCAATCTCCAGGATGAGGGGTAGGGACAGGGAATTTTATGGTCCAGGATAAGGGGAAGTGTGGTAAGGGGTGAGACTTCAGGGCACCAAAGACTTCACAGAGTCAATTAATATTATTTTATCTCTTAGGGCACTGTTTCTATCCACATCAATTCCATCCTGTCTCTTCCAACAGATTGCCTCCTCTATCATCCCCATCCTTTCACTAATTTTCAATTTCTCCATATCTTCTGGCTCATTTCCTAGTGCCTACAAACATGCCCATGTCTCTCTTATCTTGAAAAACCTTCACTTGATTCTTCCATCCCTGCTAATCCAACGGCCTTTCCTCAATTGTCATTTTCCTTGACCTCTCTGCAGCCTGTGCCACTGTTAATTACACTCCCTTCCTCAACGCTCTCTTTTCTCTAGGTTTTGGGACATCACTCTCTCCTCAGTCTCCTTTGTTGGATCCCCATCCAGATCACACCCTTTAACCACTGTTGTCATTCAAGGTTCTGTCCTAGGCCCTCTTCCCTCCTTCTCTATTTCTTCACTTGGTGATCTCATCAGCTCCCATGAAATTAATTACTGCCTCTATGCCGATGATTCGCAGATCTACTTTTCTGTCCCAGTCTCTCTGCTGACCTCCAATGTCACTTCTCCAAATGCCTTTCAGACATCTCAAACTAGATGTCCAGTAGAAATCCTAAACTCAATATATCCAAAATGGAACTTATTATATTCCTCACTAAATTCTCCTCCCTTCCTACCTTTCCTTTTATTGTACAGGCAATTCTACCCTCCCAGGTCCTCTGATTCATAACCTCAGAGTGATTCTGGATTTCTCACTATCTCTCATCTGCCCCATACCCTCCCCCAAGTCCAAGCTGTTGCCAAGGATTGTCAGTTTTATCTTTGCAACATCTCTCAAATTTATTGTAGGTCTTCATCCCCTCATGCCTGGATTATTGCAATAGCCTGCTTACCTTAAGTCTCTCCCACTCTAATCTGTCCTCCATTTAGCCACTAAAGTGATTTTCCTAAAGCACAGGTCTGATCATTTAAACCCCTCCCCCTTGCCATAATCAATAAACTGCAAGTGATCTTCTGTTGCCTCCAGGAGTAAATACTAAATGCACTCTGGCATGCAAAACCCTTCATAATCTAGCCCTCTCCCACCTTTCCAGTCTTCTTACGCCTTGCTCCCCCAACATATATTCTTAGTTCCAGGGACATTAGCCTCCTAGCTGTTCTACAAACAAGACACTCCCCTCTCTCAGGTCTGACCATTTTCTCTGGCTGATGCCTGTGTTTGGAATGGTTTTTTTCTCCTCCACTCCAATTACTGACCACCCTGCCTTTCTTTAAGTCTCAGCTAAAATCCTACCTTCTACAGGAGACATTTCCCAACCTTTCTTAATTCCCAGTGCCTTCCTTCTGTTAATTATTTCCTATTTATCCTGCATATAGCTTATTTTGTATATATTTGTTTGTATGTTGTCTCTCCTATTAGATTGTAATCTCTTTTTGTATCCCCAGAACTTAGCACAGTGCCTAGCACATAAGTGCTGAATAACTGATTGATTGATTAATTGGTAGCAATGTGTGAGAGACAACATTTAAGTAGGAATCAATATTTGGTAATTGATTTGATATAGAGGGTGAAAGATAGTGAAGAGTTAGGTATGCCTTCCTGGTTGGAAACCGAGGTGACTGGAAAACTGATAGTACCCTCAACAAAAATAGGGACATTAATAAGAGTTACAGAATGGGGGGTAGGGGATAATGAATTATGGGGAATGTTGACTTTGAGATACATACAGATCATTTAGTTGTAAATGTCCAATAACATTTGCTAGTAAGGCACTAGATTTCAAAAAAAAATAAGAACAAACAAGCAGGGTAATATCAGAACAAATGTATAAAATTTGAACTATACAAAAAGGTTGTATGTAGTGGAGGGTAAAAAGAAAAACTGCATAATAGAGGTTCAAAATTTCATATAAAATGTTCTTTTTTGTTTTTCTGTGATGTTGAGATGTTCATGTTTATTAAGTTTGCACTACAAGAGGGCGGAGCCAAGATGGTGGAGTAGAAGGATGCACGTTTACGAGCTCTGAAACCAAAAGCCCATAGAATTAATGTAAAAAGAGTCCCCCATAACTTCTGGGTCAATACAAGGTGTGCAGAAGCAGAGTGGAAGAGATTTCCGTTCCAGGGAGCCCTGAAGACCCGTCCCCAGGGTCCGGCGTGCCCCGGAAAGTGGACCCCAGCCCCAGCGCTGCCCTGGCCGCGGCCCCAGAGAAGCTGATCCGAGCAGGCTTCAGAGACAGAAGTTCTGGCAGCCGGGAAAGTCCCTCTGCCCACAGAAGCTACAGGTCAGTGAGAGAGAAAGCCGGGTTGGAGGAGGGGAGCGGAATGTCTCCCTGACTCGGGCCCCCTCGGGAGGAAGCGGTGGCGGCAGAGATGGGGGCAGGAAGCGGCGGAGGCAGAGGCGTGGGCTGCCACTGAGGCTGAGGCAGAGGCGTGGGCGGCGGCTGAGGCGGCAGCGGCCAGGACTCAGGAATCCCCCAACAGCAGGCAGGATCTTCATTACGGAAGATTCCTGCATAAAACCTGACGGAGCTGAGCCTGGGAGACGGCCCTGCCCCCACCCCGCTCTATTACTGAAGGCTTCTGCTAAAAACCCCCAAGGGAACTGAGATTGGGAGGTGGGCCCCCCACCCCGCCCCCACCCGCTCCATTCCTGAAAGTCTCTGCATAAAGCCCCCGAGGGATCAGAGTCTGGGAGGCGGCCCTGCCCCCACCCCAGCACCTGAACTAAAGCTCACTGATTGACAGCCGGCAGGAGGAAAGCCCATTTAAATCTCAGAGGCCAAGCACTAGCTGGGCGGATCCAGGCGGGGGTGGAAAGGAATCTCAGAAGTCAAGTAACTGGCTGGGAAAATGCCTAGAAAAGGGAAGAAAAATAAGACTATAGAGAGTTTTTTCCAACAAATGCAAATGATCCCGACCTTCGGATCTGATGACGAGGACGTATCCTTGCCATCAGGGAAAGACGTGGAGGGTGGGGCCTCAGTACCCCAGACACCCCATGGGGGTGGCGGGTGGGCTCAGGCCCTGGAACAGCTCAAAAAGGATTTTGAAAAGCAAGTTAGACAGGTGGAGGAAAAACTGGGAAGAGAAATGACAGAGATACAAGAAAAGTATGAAAATCGGGTCAATACCTTGGTAAAGGAGACCCAAAAAAATGCTGAGGAAATTAACACCTTGAAAAATAGGCTCACTCAATTGGCAAAGGAGGTTCAAAAAGCCAATGAGGAGAAGAATGCTTTCAAAAGCAGAATGAGCCAAATGGAAAAAGAGGCTCAAAAGCTCACTGAATTTAATAGTTCTCTCAAAATTAGAATGGAACAGATGGAGTCTAATGACTTTACGAGAAACCAAGAAATCACCAAACAAAACCAAAAGAACGAAAAAATGGAAGAGAATGTGAAATATCTCATGGGAAAAACAACTGACCTGGAAAATAGATCCAGGAGAGACAATTTAAAAATTATGGGACTACCTGAAACTCATGATCAAAAAAAGAGCCTAGACATCATCTTCCATGAAATTATCAAGGAAAACTGCCCTGACATTCTAGAAGCAGAGGGCAAAATAAGTATTGAAAGAATCCATCGATCACCACCTGAAAGAGATCCAAAAAGAGAAACTCCTAGGAACATTGTGGCCAAATTCCAGAACTCCCAGCTCAAGGAAAAAATCTTACAAGCAGCTAGAAAGAAACAATTCCAGTACTGTGGAAATACAATCAGGATAACCCAAGATCTAGCAGCTTCTACATTAAGGGATCGAAGGGTGTGGAATAGGATATTCCAGAAGGCAAAGGAACTAGGACTCAAACCAAGAATCACCTACCCAGCTAAACTGACTATAATACTTCAAGGGAAAATATGGTCTTTCAATGAAACAGAGGACTTTCAATCATTCTTAATGAAAAAACCAGAGCTGAAAAGAAAATTTGACTTTCAAACACAAGAATGAGAAGAAGCATGAAAAAGGAAACAGCAAAGAGAAGTCTTAAGGGACTTACCAGAAGTGAACTGTTTATATTCATACAGGGAAAGACAATATTTCTAACTCTTAAAACTTTTCAGTATCTGGGTAGTTGGTGGGACCACACATACACATGTACACGCATGCACACACATACACACATGCACACACATACAGAGATAGAGAGCACAGATTGAACTGAATAGGATGGGACCATACCTTAAAAGAAACTAAGGTAAATGGTGAGAGAGAAATGTAGGGGGAGGAAAGAGAGGGAAAGGGAAGGGGGTAACTATATGTCATTTAAGAGGCAGGTAGGAGTTTTTCTTAGTGGAGGGAAAAAGAGGAGAGCTGAGAAAAAAAAAAAAACAAACAAGAAGTTTACCCTCATCACATTTGACTAGACGAAGGAGTGAAATGCACACTCATTTTGGTATGAAATCCTATCTTACAGTATAAGAAAATGGGGGAGAAGGAGATATTGCAAGGGAGGGGATGATGGGGGGGAGGGCAAAGGGAGGAGGGAGCAATTTGAAGTCAACACTTGGGGAGGGACAGGATCAAGAGACAGAAGAGAAACAATGAGGGGCAGGTTAGGAGGGATGGTAATCCAGTTAGTCTTACACAACACGACTATCAGGGAAGTCATTTGCAAAACTACACAGATAGGGCCTAAATTGAATTGCCTGCCGTCCCAAAGGGAATGGGTGGGGAGGGAGGGATGGGGAGAATTTGGAACTCAAAGTTTTAGGAATAACTGTTTAATATTGTTGTTGTAACTAGGAAAGAAGACATACAGTTAATGAGGAATAGAAAGTCATCTGGCCCTACAGGAGAAAAGAGAAGATGGAGACAAGAGAAGGGAGGGATGACAGAAGAGAGGGCAGATTGAGATAGGGAAAATTAGATTGCTTGGGGTATTGGGGTGGGGGGAGGGGATAAAAGGGGAGAAAACTGGGAACCCAAAAATTTGTGAAAATGAATGTAAAAAATTAATTAAATAAATAAATAAATAGAAAAGCTAAAAAAAAAGTTTACACTACAAAGGAAATTTATTATTTATAAAAGAAATTCAGATTGGGGGGTGTTCTCAACTGAATTAAGAAAGTTTTGAGGACCGACTGAGTTAGAAGGGAAGATAACAGGTTCCATTCTGAACAAGTTGTGTTCATACTGTCTGCTTAACAACTGTAGAAAAACTAGTCATTAGTGTCATCTCTCTCCCCTCATTGTCCCCATCGTTATGTATTTATCCTGGTAGGGGTGGTGGTGGTGGTTGAGTCATTTCAGTTGTAACTGACTCTTTGACCTGATCTGGGGTTTTCTTGGCAAACACACTGGAGTGGTTTGACATTTCCTCCTCCAGCTCATTTTACAGATGAGGAACTGAGGGAAACATGGTTAAATGACTTGCCCAGGGTCACAGCTAGTAAGTGTCTGAGGCCAGATAGGAACTCAGGACCTTCTGACTCCAGAGCTGGCACTATCTACTGTGCCACTTAGCTATCTCCTCCCCCTTATATGTGCTTATCTATTAAACATGTTGTCTCCTCCCTTGTAGAATGTAAGCTTGTTGAAGGTAAGGACTGTCTTATTTTTGTATTTGAATGCCCAGTACTTACCATAAGTAATTGCTAAATAGATGTTTGCTGGTAGATTAACTGGTTGATATCCAACAGTCAGTAAATGACACTGACTGTAATTGGACTAGAATTTAGGACAGACTCTAAGACTAGATGTCATGTGCATAGTGATGATAATTGAACTCATAGGAGCTGATGCCTCTTCAGGATCTGTGGGAACTGCCTTCTACTTACCTTGCTCCATTTCTCCATATTCCACTCATGAATGAGTCAGGATGATTTATCCCACATGTCCTTTATTTTCCCAAGATCCAGAATTCTGCAAGTCTATTCTCTGATCTAATCTCCTGTCCTTTCAAATGTCTATTCACACAAAACCTACTCTTTGCCATTTTGTTGAACCCTGTTCCCTTCAACTGT
Organism: Bettongia penicillata ogilbyi; assembly: GCA_023548195.1. Classification (NCBI taxonomy): domain Eukaryota; kingdom Metazoa; phylum Chordata; class Mammalia; order Diprotodontia; family Potoroidae; genus Bettongia; species Bettongia penicillata. Next base: position 1,903,932 of record JAJHZJ010000103.1, on the reverse strand, counting down.
CTATTTTTCTCTATTTTACCCACTTTGATTTCATTTGCCCTGATCTAGGGATTGCCACTAGCTAAAACCCTAGAATTCCTGGTCCTTCTGATCTTTTGCTAATCCCATCCTACAAATCCTCATATTTGGTTAACCCCCATCATCTAATTTTCCATGTGTAAGTGGTATAAGTGGTCTCTGGACTCTTTTCAAACTAAGATTCTGTAGTGATTAATTCCCTATTTCTTTCCTGAATTACATCTGCAACAAACCTTCTCTCTGTAAATATTCAACCATTGTAAATTTCCCTTTCCCCTATGCAAATGTAGGGCAGACTCAAAACTTGGAAAAATTATCTTTATTATTATTAACAATACTAATAATCACTAGTATTTATATAATGCTTTAAGATTGCAATAGTAATTTAAATGGAAAGCTCTTTCTCATTAATTAATAGGCTTGTATGATCTGGAAGCCTGAGTCACATGTGGTGGGAGGAGCTTGCTGAAGGGGCAGAACAGGAAGGGTGGAGTAGAACCAGGAGAAGGTGAGTGAGTGAGGTCAGGTCAGAAGGGAAAGAACTTAGGGCAACTGACACAGGCCATCTGACACAGGCCCAAACTGACACACTGTGACAGTTGATAGTGAGAAGGCCTTGGCTGAGGGAGGGGAGGTTTGAGAATGGCTTTGCCCTCTGCTGCGATCATGGTTATTAACTTCTTGGTCACCATGATGGATTTTGCTTTCTGGTTCTGGGATTTGGCAGAAAGCCAACTTTCTGGTGTTTAAATAAATGTTTTTCTTCTGCCTTCTATATGGAGAGTCTTTTATATTTTGCAGTTGAGAACTACGATGGCATATTTATAGTCACCACCAGTGCTGTAAATATTGCCATGGCGATACAAAGATTTAAAAATCACTTAAAATATTTTTATATAGCTCATTCTACCTCATTTTACTAGTCATATATATGGTATACCCACTGAGCTTAGCAACTCTTCCTTTACCTTTCCTCTTCAATTCATTTGCATGAAAGACCTTAAGAATTCTGAGGCTGAAAAATGCTAAGGTTCTCCCATGAAGCAACTCTATAGAATTTTACTGGAAATAATTTAAACTGATGCTAATGAGAAATAGTTTTGCAATTGGAGATTAAGCAGGAAAATACAAGAAAATTTTAACCTTAAAGTAGGGCCTCTGACAGAAACTTTGTCCTTAGTGAACAAGTCAGGTCAACAATTGTGAGCCTACTGTATACCAGTGTGAGAAATGAATATTTTTCCCTTATATTTAATAACTAATTATTATTGTATTAGGATCAAGGTTTTCTCCCTTTTCTGCATTATCCAGAAACCAGCCAGTATGGGGTATCTCAAAGATTTACCCAAATCAAGATCTAATACTAAAAAGAAATTCTAAGTATGGGCTAATGGGTGTATTCCTGCTCATTGTTTTTGTTCTGACTAAACTGGGGGAAGGTTTATTCTCCCTATTATCAAGACAGGTATTATGCGAATTGATGTCTCTTTGAGGAAGATTTGAGTGACATAAGTCAAAGCACATACCCTAAGACCTTCATTTCAATATAGCTCATACCTGTCTTTGTGTTAACCATTCTGAGAAACATCCTCATTTCACAATTACAGAAATTCTGAAAGGGAAATGGAATATTAACTACAACAAACCTTGCACCATGATATATATAACAGAAGTATAGGAAAGTTATCTGAGAAATGGAGATAAGCAGACTTTGACGGTTTTGGAACTTGCCTGATAAATGCCATTAATAACCTCTCTTTTCTCCCTGACATCACTATTCTCTTTGCATTCCTCCCTCTTATTTTAAGTAGGCCTAAAGTAGGTCTTCCCAATTCAGATCACACTAACCTTTTGAACTACCACCCCAGATCTCTCCTCCCATTCATGCTTGCTCCATAATTTCCTTGTGTGAACCTGAGGAATCTAGCTCTTGCCCCTACCAGTTCAATAAAACTATTCTCCCCAAAGTCACCACTTTCTGGGTAAATCCATTGGTCTTTTGTCTGTTCTTATCCTTTTTGCATGCCACCCCAATGTGATACTATTGATCACTTTTTTTCATTCTGGCACTCTGTCTACTCTTACCTACACTTAGTCAGCCCAAACTATTTTAATTCAGAGGCCTCCTCCTCCCTTGCCTTCTTTTCACCCCTTCCCAAGGCTCCATGCTCCCCAGAACCTATTTGATTGCTTGACTACTCACAACACTTAAATGAGCTGGGGATTACCAGTAATAGTAATTACCATTACTATTCTTTCCAATGAAATAGAGGACAACTAGGGTAAGCCTGCCATCTGTCCTGCCCTGATACTCTCTAAACTCCCCTGGCACTGTCATCTATCCTAATGATACAACCTAAGGACCTCTGGGCCTTGCTATCTATTCCACTGCTGTACACTTAAGTTTTGCCATGCCCCTCGTTCTCCCTAGCTGAACTTTCTTTTATGTGTTATTTCCGCCATATAGAGTTTGAGGTCCTGGAAAGCAAAGACTATTTCACTTTTCTATTTGCACAACCAGTGTTTGGCATGTAGGAAACATTTAATAAATGCTTTTTTCATTTATTCATTCAATTCACTTCTAAGAAGAGCTGCAATGTACAAGAGGCAACAGTCATAAAAGTTGGGAACCCTTCCCCTTCTGCCCCCATATTACAGGCAAAGCAATCATCTGTATTAATTAGAACTTAGCAGACAGAAAATCCTTATCATGAATGATGATTAAACTTTTTCTACTGAGGCCTTTCCCAACTGGGAGTCTCTGGAGAAAATCCATAGAGACTAGAATCTCAGAGGAAGATTCTATGCAAAAGCGCAACCAGAGAAGTCATTATTTTGAAAGGGTAAATCTTGACCAAAAGTGAACTGAAATTTTGTATTCTCTCAGTACAATTCTTGTAAAGCCACAAGGAATCCATCTGCTTCCCTAAAAGCATTTGTCACAGTATTTTACACAGGTACTCACTACTAGTTCTAGAACAGACTTATTTTCCTGTTGATAAGAAGGAGGGGCAGAAAAGATTTCTGTTTGGTTTAACTCGTGTGTGACCATTTATCATTCTTTTGTTTTTTTAGTTCACTTGTGAACAAGGATGTGGCCCAGTGCTTCAGAACAGTGAGAATATTTTCTTGGGAATAGAAGTACGGTGAGTATGATGTGCGCTACTCTGAGGGAAAAGTAGTAAAATTACATTTCTTCTTTAGGGCATTGGTCAGAACACTGATTGTCAATTTAAGCTTCATTCTTATGCAGAAGAGCATAGACTTGAACCTTCTTTATTAGAAAAACTCTTAATGCATATTTTCCATATCTTCCATGAATTTCAAACTAAGGATGTTGACTCTCTTTAAATACAAGTAAACCACATTTCACCTCAGTAAAAGCTTCTGAGGAGCCCCTGTGTGGGTGGTCACATCCCTTCTGCAGTCTATCATCTCTGTAGCTTGCCACATGAGTTTGAGTTTATTCTCTGTACCTCATTTGAAGGGTGGGCTCTAACTTAGTTTCTTTGTTCTGCTCAGTCCAGTCCATTAGATTCAATTCAACAAGCATTTATTAAAAATCTACTTTTTCTAAGGTACCAGGGAAGGCAATTTTCACTGTAAAAATGTCCCATGATTTTTAACACTGTATCTAGCCCAGAAAAAAAAATTTTTTAATGGAAACATAGAAGGTGTCTGGAACATACTTACTTTTGCAAAGAAACTATCTTGAGCACATAGAGCAGTTAAAATAACATTGGTCAAGTTCAAAAAATCTGAGTTCAAGTCCTAGCCCTGGTATTTATCAATAATGAGGCCCTTAATAAATTCCCACTCAGCTTCCTCACTAGTAAGATGAGGATAATAATATTTGTACTATCTCACAGGGTTTTGCAGAAAGGATTTTATAAATCTGAAAGTTTAGTGTGTGTTATGAATATTACAGGCCCAGACACAGAAAATAAAGAACCAAACTAAGCTTTTTCCTTTTCGTCTGATTTTATGAACTGAGACTGAAAGGTTCATGGAAAAACTGGCATTCCTTTATTAGTCATGGTCTTAATTCTGAAAGTGAATATAATATATCCCAAAATGCTGAAAGCCAAGTAAATTAATTTTATGATAATAAAAAGAAGACAGGCAAACTTTAGCAATTCCAGGAATATACCATGAAATGGTGTCTCTACTGTTAGGGAAAGATAGCAACAGATCTGCATTCAACAAACCAAGGATGAGAACTCCACTATGATAAGGGAAAACTGAAAATAGAAACTAACATGAAAGCAACAATCCAGGAAACAGACTATTCGAGTCTTTACTATGGAAAACACTGCAGAATGAATCTTCAGCAGCATTTTGAGTATGTAAAATAATGAGATTTTATCCAAGAATAGTAATGCAAGAACAATAAACCATATATGGTGACCAATCATATGCAGAATATAGACTACAAAGACTACATTAATGAATGTGAAAAGTGCCAAGTTTGGTGCATTTTTACAAATGTTGTTTGGTTGTCCAAAGTTGTGGGTCTAAAACCAGGTGTATGTAAGAGTGTTTGCCTCTGAAGGTACATGTGTAGGTGGAAAGAATGCCTCCTCACTCTGAGGGAGTAGATACTACCACATCTGTGAGATGTGCAGGGCCCAGGCTCACCACAGAGTATTTTGGTTCTTAAACACAAAATGAAACATTTGTAGCTTCATAGGAAAGTGTTAGAGCTGATGGCCATGTAAATTGGGAACATTTGTCTCTTAGAGGTGAATATAGGCTCCAGAAGATTATATGGGAAGGGAGAGAATTCCTCCCTGAACACTAGAGAAATTTATATTCCATTACATAGAGAAAGAATCAAACAATGCAAGTAATTTTGTGCTACTGTCCATGCTAAGATTCACTACATACATTGAAAACTGTGTAATTAATGCCTTAGTATTTTACCAGGAAGTCTTCCTCACAAAAGAGATGAATACATAAAAAGTAACCCTCAAGGAAGAAAGCTCACTATCTTCCTATTTCTTTTCCCTAGCAATTGTAAGAGGAATAGGAAGCAAGGTCTGTAGCAGTTGTACTTATCTGCTGGTATATGAACAGAAGGGAAGTTTTATTGTTTAAAAGGAATATTCTGTGTCATTACAATAAAAGTCTTTGGAAGAAATCTACTACTGAGCAGCAGTACTCTTGTGGATACTCACAGGGAATATTCAGCCAACTCCTTCCTTTTCACATTTAATTTCTGACTTGATGTTATGAATAAATTAGTGCTTGGTAATAGTCCAGGACAAATTTTTCCTTTCTCCAAAAATTTCTGCAACCAAAGGTTGTTACTTCTTTACTTCTGTTACTTTTGAACTTTAAAACCAGAATTCTCCTTTTCCTCTGCTATGTGGTGTTTATCATCTTCTTTCTACACTTTACCCCTCCTTCTTTGTGGCTCCCAATTCTTCCATTAAAACTGCCACTTCCACCTACCCACCCTACCCACCAACTTCAAACACTAAGAACTGCCTTCCTGAGTCTGGGGGCAGGAAGTAGATCAGTTTATGTTAGGAAATTTAGAGTTTATCTCCCCACAGAATGAATTAGACTGGGAAGTATTAAAATAAACTTTTCTGTATAGATGACTGCTGTCAAGGTGGAAACCATAAGCTTTTTTTAAAAAATATTTTTCTTTTATCTTGTGATTTAAAATTTTATTTCAGTCTTCTCTTTCCCGAACTTTTTAATTTATTGCTGACTTGTACTGGGTATCTTTGAAGTTGAATTTAGTTTTGAACTCTATTTGAGTTTTTATTGAAGACTTTTTTTGGAAATACACTTCCATTAAAAATATCAATTCTATTTTCCCAGGAAGTTCATCACTAATAAAAGTGTAAATTTTAAAATTCTATTATTATTTATAACTTCTTGGATAACTAAATCACATCAACTTAAAAGACAAATTAATAAATTAATTATAAGTTAATAACATTCTTAAAATATGGAGGGTGAAGAGTAATTTTATAACCATATTTTATTGCTATGATAAATACTATTTTACACTTACCAAATTTATATTTAGCAAGCAGCTCAACCAGTCAAGGGCCAGATGGTAAGTTGTGGCATTCAGTGTTAAATTTTTTTTGAAAAGGGCCCACATGTACAAAAAGTTTTATAATAGCTCTTTTTTGTGGTGGCAATCAATTGGGAAATGACTGAACAAGTTGTGGTATATGAATGTAATAGAATATTGTTTTCCAGGGACAGCAAAGGATATGAGAAATGGCACATTGGTCACAGACTTTATTCTCCTAGGTTTTCCAGACATCCATGGACTGCAGGTTCCTCTCTTCATAGTGATCTTCCTCATCTACATTTTAACCATTTTTGGAAAGGGACTTATCATTGCTATTGTCTGGGCAGAGCCAAGACTACAAACCCCTATGTATTTCTTCCTTAGCAATCTCTCCTTCTTGGAGATTTGGTATACCACCACTGTCATCCCCAAGCTGCTGGAAACTTTTGTGGTGGAAAAGACAATCATCTGTGTCTCCTGCTGCCTGCTACAGTCTTTTTTCCATTTCTTTTTGGGCACAACAGAGTTTTTCATCCTCACAGTCATGTCCTTTGATCGTTACCTGGCCATCTGCAAGCCCCTCCATTACTCTACTCTCATGACCAGCTCCCTCTGCCTCCAGCTAGCTCTCAGTTCTTGGATGATAGGATTCACAATTGTCTTCTGTCAGACGGTTTTAATTTTTCAGTTACCTTTCTGTGGCAACAACACCATCAACCACTTCTACTGTGATATTGGCCCCATCCTGAAAATGGCCTGTGCAGACACCAGTCTCCTAGAATTTCTGGGTCTACTGGCAACTAGCCTGATCATACCAGGATCACTTGTCTTCACAGTAATTTCTTATATTTGCATCGTGTCCACTATCCTGAAGATTCCTTCAGCCACTGGGCGCCAGAAAGCATTCTCTACCTGTGCTTCTCACCTAACTGTTGTTTCTCTGCTGTATGGAGCAGTTCTGTTCATGTACCTGAGACCCACAGCACATTCCTCATTCAAGATAAACAAGGTGGTATCTGTACTCAACACTATCCTCACCCCACTTCTGAATCCCTTCATTTATACTATTAGAAACAAGGAAGTGAAAGGAGCCCTTTGGAAGGCAATGGCATGCCAGAAAGCCAGTTACCATGAGTGAGACATGCTATGTGATAAAAGTGACTTCAATCAGAGTGACAAGTAGACCCTAAGTTTCAAAGAATTTATAACTTAGTATTGAATAGTCACATAGGACAATGGAGTAAAATGACCAATCTGCTCTTTGAGAATTTGTTGTCTATGAAAAGAAAGGAATTCCTGGCTTGAATAGGAGAAAAAGCCCAATACTACTTTGGAAAAATACTCCCTTCCCCTTAGGGGGCTGGGGTACAACTTCAGAGCTATGAAAGCTTCCCTGATAAGTTTTGGTGATGATTCATAGGCATATGAAATGAACTAGCTCTCTGTCCTTAAATTAATGAACTTTTGGGGGCCCAAGTTTTTATATAAGCCAAAGTCTGACGGTAAACTGTGAGTAGTCCATGGTTAGTGACTCTAAGTGATACCTACCACTGGTTGTATCCTAGGCAAATACTCAGTTAACCAAGCTTCATACTAGGCAAGTACTTTCACAGAATCAGCATATTAAGGAAACCATTAGGAGTGAATCAGAACCCCTTGTTATTTGTAATTAGTATTCTTTACTATTATCTTATTACTTAGCATTATTATAATATACAAAAAACCACATTATTTACTATTATCTAACATTATCACTTCCCATTTTAGTGTCAAAGGATGTAGGATTATTGATTTAGAGCTAAAAGAAAATTTAGATATCACCTGGCATAATTGCCTTATTTAACAGATGAGAAAATTGAGGCCCAGAAAAGTGAAATGACTTGCCCACATCACACCATCGGTCGGTGGAAAAGCTAGGACTAAAATTCAGGTTATCCAACTCCAACAATAGTGAGTGCTTTTTCTACTACTGTTACTCAATTGACATATCTTTGATCTATGTTCCATGATTCACACCAAAAAGGTCAAGCACAAGTTCAGTCTTTCTGGTTCAATGACACAAACTATGGTTACTGTGAACATGATGTCACGGATTCCTACACTGTCCAATTTTCTGTGCAACATTACAGATCCCTCCAAAATAAGAAGGAATCACACAGCCAACAAAACACAAACAGCACATTACCACCACTCCTTTTTGAATCTCTGGATATTATTTTCCTACCAACTTTTAATGACAAAAAACTAGATTTAGAGACAGTACTGAACTAAACCCTGTTTAGATTACTGAGATCTTGAGTTAGTTTGTTGCTGAACAGAAGGTGAATTCTAAAACTTTCTGCTGCCTCCCTACTGGCCTTGTCATTAATTAAAGTCACTTCTGCCATTATAGATAACCAGATTATTCCACTGTATTTGTAAAGATCTTTCAGGAGAGGAGCCAGCCATTCCTTACTAGGAATAAATTGCTTCCTTTGAGGTTCAGGTGTCTTAGTCAAACTCATACTACTAATATAAGAACTAATTAATACATAGTACTAACTAGGTCTCTTCTCGAGCTGAGAAGATTGAAGTTCTTTCTCTATAGCCCCTAACCTATAGATGGATGTCTAGCTCCAAATTACAAAACCCTAATATAAGAAAATGTAAACTTAGAAAATAGATGTTAGAAGATAATTACTCATACCAGAAAAGGGTTCATGACTTTGCAAAAGGATAGGACAAAATATTTTAACTAAGTTCTCCTACTGCATTTAAAATATTCTTCAACTTACTGACTATTCAGGAACTCATATATAGTGTAAAACAAGTTATCCTTCTAGTCCAGGCATTTGCTCTAGCACCTATACATACTATCAAAAGGATCCACTCTTTTAACTGCATCATCCTGCCTTTTGTACAAGAACTCCTCTTTTTTCATCCGTCATATTGACTTATCTGATAACATTTAGCACATTAACTTGGAAAACATGCACTTGAGAAGTATTTGCAGAATTAACAGGTGGACTGGGCCAGACCCCATAGCCTGAGGAAATCGAAATTGGAATAGGTAATGCTTGCTAAATCACTTTACAAAATCTTAAAGTGGGGGAATGTAAGTCTGTGGTTTCCCCCATAATATACACCTCTCAGCTGATACAGAGGACAATTCTTAAAGTGGTCAAAGGAAGTACTTAAGTGTTCCAGTGGCATTGAAACAGAAAGACGATCAAAGGGAAGCAGACACACTAAATATATTGAGCAAAGACACAGAGATCTGTGAGGTGGGGCAAGTCAGAGGGACTGAGAGACAGAATCAGATATAGAATTAGGAGAAACAAAGGCAGAGAAAATAGTGAATAAAGAGACAAAGTCTCAGAAAGAGTCAGGGAAGAGGACAGAGACACAGAGAGACCCAGCAACAAATAAACGTAAAGATAAATGAGTAAGGGAGACGGAATCAAGGGGACACAAGAAAGAAGACTCAGAGAGAAGGGCAGAAGAGGCACAAGAACAGAGACCAAGGAGGACAGAACCCAAAAAGGCGTTGAGGGTGAAGGGGAGAGACAGAAGCAAAGGGAGACAAGCTGAGCGAGCGACGATCCAGTCAGAGGCGCAGAGGCAGAGGGGCAGAGAGGCACGGCGAGGCAGTCCTTAGCACGGGGACAGGGCAAGGAGACAGAAAGCGTCACAGAGAATAAGGGGACACACCAAAGGGCAGGAAACACAGACAGGCGAGAGGCCGAGAAGGCTGGGCAGGGAGGACGAGAGCTAGCGAGGGTCCCGGAGAGGGTCGGGGGCAGACCACGAGGCACACAGAGGCACGCAGGAGAAGGGAAGAGGAGGGCAGAGACAAGGAAACAGAACCCGGGCAACGAAACAGGGAAGCAGAAAGGGGAGGAAGCACAGTGGCACGCAGCGGAAGGGTCAGTAGTGATTGACAGGCGATCCAGGGGGCAGGGCCAGAAGGGGGCGTGGCCACAGCAGGCTCGACTTCTACGCGGGTAGTACTTCCGGTTCGCCGACCTCAGGGCCTCCTCTCTAGGGAGAGCACCAGAGAGACGCGGCTAAGACTCCTACAGCCTAGAAAGGCTCCAGGCAAGGTTTGGGGGCGGAGCCATCGGTGTCTTCCGGTTCCGGGCGCTGCGGCCCCACGTGTTCGGGACCCGTTTGGCCCCGCACTGCCCAGATCCGGCGTAGCCGCTTGGTTCTGGGGTGGGTGGGGGAGAGCCTGGGGAGGAGCTGCCGGAGCTGCCGGAGCCGTGAGTGCAGGCACGGGGAGGGGAGGGGGGTCCGGTCTGGACCGAGGCGAGACGGACTGGGCTGTGCTAGACTGGGCAGAAAGGAGGGGGAGGGGCAGAGGAGCGGAGATCCGCCCCTGCCTGGCCTCCCTCCCCCCACGCAGTCTGAGGGCTCGGCCGGGGGGGAAAAAAGGGGGAAGGGAAAGGGGGTCTGTTACCCTGTTGGGGCGGGGGAGACAGACGCTGGGCTAGCTCTTAGGTCTAGAGCAGCTGGGCAGCAGATGACGTTGTGACCCCGGCCTGCGGCTGCCCTGTTCAGCCGCCGCAGCCCCCGCCCGTCCTAAATCCTCTCACCCCAGCAACCGGGGCCTTCCCCAGCGAGATCGCTGTCTCGCGGCCCCCCGACTCCGGGAGGTGGGGATGGGATCTGAAGCGCCTACGTTCCCCTCCCAGCGCTCCTTCGGGGCTGGGAGTAGAAGTGGCTCTTCCTGTTCCCCCTATTGCAGCGCACCCCGTAGCCGAACCTGCCCCCCCCCCCCCCCAGTCCCAGGGCTTGTCTCTCTGCCTTGCACCACCGCACCGCCGCCCAGGGTTCCTCCCTTTAACCTTTCTGCCCCCCACCCCCAGTGCCCACTCCTGCCTTGCCCTATCCCACTCCCTGAATACCCTTCTGCATGTTAGCCGCTGCCGGCCAGCTGCTCTTTCTTCCTCTCCTCTCTACCCTGTACTACGAACCTGGAAAGTTGGGAGGAGGTGAGAAATGGTTCGAGTTCCTTTCCCAGTTTTGTCCGTGGGAGGAACGCCCAGTTTCGATTCCATAGGCTTGGGCCTTTGGGGCATCTTTGCAGTTGCACTCTGTCTGACAGGGCATTGAGTTGGTTCTGTGCCCTAGCTCTCCACTCTATTTTACTGACAGTCTAAGTCAATCTTGTTCAAATGACTGTGGAGCTTGGGGGAGCACCCAGCCCACTGAAGTAGAATCTTTAATCGGAACTCGGTTTTTTTTGTTTTGTTTTGACCACCTGGCTGGGTGGCTCAGGTCAGTCTTGACACTCATCCCAGTAAGGAACACCCTTGGAGTTCTTCCTTCCCCAAGCTCTCCTCACTCCGCATTCTGGGCCGGCCCCTAGGTCTAAAACCACCGAGCACCTGGTAGAGAGTGTGACAGTCACTCCCAGGGCTCCGCAGCTGCTGATCTTGGGTAATTTTCTGGAATCTTAAATTTCTTGGAATCGACCGTGTGTATTTGTGTAGGGGGTGGGGATGGGGCTGTGAATTTTCTTTCTTTTGGAATTCATTGCTTCTCTATCTTTCTCTTACCAATCCTTGCCCTCACAGGACACTTGTGACATTCTAGAGTATGACTATATTTACTGTAGTGAGGCAAGCTTGGGATACAAACTGTATTCAGATAGAGTGACGGCTTTTCTGCGGCACATTATTCATTTAATTTGGTGGGGATTTAAAACATTAAACAGTGTCTGTTTCCCTCTGTTGTCACTCCGGTTCTGATTAGTAAACCTTTTATAACCCCAACTTCTGGGGCCACTGCCCTTTCTTATAAGTTCACCTTTCACCTCCTGCCATAAATTAAGCTCTATTTCAGTTTTGGTACGCATATCTTCCTGGATAAGTAGGATTATTTTCTAGCTAGACCTATCAAAACCACTAGTTCAGCCATAGTATTGTGGAAAGAGAAGTAGATTAGCCATCGTGAGATTCAGTATTACAGCGCTCCTCTGCCACTACCTTGCTTCGTGTCCTTAGACAAGTCATCCAGCCTCTCTGAACCTATCTCCTTGTTTATAAAATAAGAGTTTGGACTAGTTGATGTTTAAGGCCTTATATGCACCGGATCATAAGAGCTACCTTAGAGATACATGTTCTTCAATCTCAAACTCTTGAAGTTCATGCTTCTTTCTCTCCAGAAACTTCCTGACTTCTTCCCTAGATTCTGAGCATTTAACATGTAATTTATTTACTTCCCATGAGCTGAGCATTTCTTGATTATATCTTTCCTTCCCCCTACCCAGCCCACCCCACCCCACATTTACTCCTTCTCTGAACCCACAGGATTTCTTTAAAAAAAAAATCCCACTCAAAACTAGTTTCACCTTTGCTGTGCATCAGGACCTGTGTAGTTCAGAGATATCAGCCTCCTATCAGAAATCACATCTTTCTGATTGCTTTAATATTTGCCAAGAGAGCCTCATATAAGCATTAAACATATCCTGTCATGGGGTTTCACATTTGTTCATTTACCCGTAACACTTGCACATCCACATTTATACTTTATCAAATCATGTTGGCCTGATGATCTTAAAGCTCCTATCCTTCTATAATAATTAGGAGTAGGAGGGTCTTCAGTACAAAAAACATCATGGTCAAAGCTCCCCTAAACAAACCAGCCCTTAAAGAGGAAGTGTCCACCTAGTCAAGTGCAGTAGTAATCATAGGATGTGGTTGGTACCAACTGACTCCCCTACTCCATAGGCTGGATCAGAGTGAACTGTGGAATCTCTATAAGCTCCTCTTTAGGAATTGGTTTTTCTAGATAACAGCTGGGTAACACAGGGGATATCAAGTGTCACACCAGGAGTCAGGAAGACCTGAATTCCAATGTGACTTCAGACACTATCTGGGTGACCCTAGGCAAGTCATTTTTGTTTACATCTATTTCCTCATCTGTAAAATGGGGATAATAATAGTACCTTCCCAGGGTCATCATGAAGACCAAATGAGATAATAATTCTAAAGCACTAAACACAATCCCAGGCAAACAGACACTATCTAAATGTTAGATTTTATTATTATTACCCTACAGTACCACTGAGGGCTATAGACAGGAGATCTTGAGTGACCTTGTCACAAAAATTGGGGAAGAAGTGGAGGTAACAATATCCCCAGAAAGATCAACTAATTGTGAGTATAACCACTTTGTGAAACTATGCCTCTCCAAATTGACTTTAATTACTTAGTCTACAACAAAGCCTTTAGCATTATCCTGGAAAAGAAGATCCCTGGAATCAGATACTGTCTCCTCAGGTCATCCAGTTCAGACATGAAGTGCCTGCTTCCCAGCATCTCTTCCATTTGTCCACTTTTCCCCATCTAGAAAGCTTCTACTTTGGTTTGGGCCTTTCTGATTGTTGCAGGACCTTCCTAATTTGATCTTTTTGCCTCTAGCCTTTCTGCTCCCAATACATCCTCCACACAGCTCCAAAATTGCTATTTCTGAAATACATCACCTTATTCTTCAACTTAGAACTCAACAGTAGTTCCCTGTTTCATCTAAGATGGAATACAGACTTTTTTGCATAAAGTTCCTCCGAACTATGCCTACCTTCATTTCTGGTCTTAATTTTGTATTTTCCCTTCAATGCATCTTTTCTCTGTGAAGGTGGTCTGCTAAAATGTACTCCTTCATTTGTACGTAGCTTACTTCACAGTGTAAACTGAGGTACCATCTGCAGTGAGTGCTTTCCTGTTTTCTTCCCACAAACCCAGTTGTTAAAATTCAATGTTTAAAATTATTCTGTAAGGGCAGTTAGGTGGCACAGTGAGTAGAGCACTAGTTGGAGTCAGGAGGACCAGAGTTCAAATGTAACCTCAGCCACTTGTGTATCTGTTCTAGCCTCCAGCAGGATGTAAGCTCCCTGAGAGCCAGATCATTCTGTTTTTATCTTTATATCCCTCAGGACCTAACACATTACCTTGCATGTGGTAGGCACTTAAATGTTTGTTGAATTAAATTCTGAGACCTTACACTAGGCTGTGAGGGAGGTAGTATGATGAGTGAACTACTGTTCTTACTCTCTGGAAGCTCTGATCTTGTGGGGAAGATAGGAAAGGATAAAAATATCAGTAACACACAATACGATGCATGACTATTACAAAGGACCGTGCATGTGGTTGCAGCCTAGGGCCCATGATAGGAACAACTTAAGATTGTTTTTCGGACACCAGTGTATTAATGGAATAGGGACTATAAAATCAGTCTTCAAATTCAGTAGGTTTCATCCTTACCTTGTTAGCCTTGCCCCAAGAAGAATCCTAGAACAGAGCTGAGAAAACATTGGATCCAAAATACATTGAGGTAAGTGACCATGTGAATTCTAAAGGCAAAATAAATAGAGGTGAGTTACATAGTAGCCATTCCAGAAGTAACAATGTAAATTTCATGGCAATAGAAACCACAAGCATCTTAATATATTGACACTGATTTTTAGACTTTAACAAGATAGGTTGGATAGGAACATACTGCACTTGAGTTTAAAAAAAAATCAGTAATAAAAGTGTTCAAAAGAAACTTGTCTAGATAGCAGTTATTATTTAAAAAGTATGGAGATGGTATTGGCTGCATGCTCACTGAGAAGTGAAATCTTAAGTTACGTTAAAAGAAGTGTGTCCAAAATAAAGTGATGATCCTACTATGTTCAGTCATTTTTTGGTCTTTAGGAATGTTGCGTTCCATTCTAGGGATCATGTTTTATAAGAGTCTTTGACAAATGGTTATTTCAACCAAGTGGAAGACAGCCAGGATGGTGAAGGTACTGGAAATGATATCATTTGGGGATAACTCAATTGAAACTACTGAGATTAGCCTGAAGAAGAATCATAAAAGAGGGCTTGGCCTTATTCTGCCTTACTCCAGATGGTAAAATAGATACCTTTCTGCTTCCAGTCCATTGCTTTCCTGCTATGTTGTACTTTTGATTTCCTCATTCTATATACTTTTCTGTCTATCCTAACTCATTACTGCCTTTAAAAAAAGGTAGTCTCTTATTCAACCTCAAGTGTCATATTGACTTTAATAAAGAAAAAGCAATAGCCAAGCAGAATTAGAAAAAATGGTATTGGATTAAAATGATTTTAATCTTTAACTGACTGAGATCAATGGGTAGAAGTTTCAGGAAGTAGATGTGGCTCAGTGTAAAGAAATTGATAATAATTACAGCTATCGAAAGTGGGAAAAGCTGCCCAGTAAGATAGAGTTCCCTGTTACTCAAAAAGAGTTAAATCAGGGATAGGATAACCTTGTTGGAAAATTGAGTATCTTTATGTACAAGGTTAGAGTTAGACTAGGTGACCTCATGTCCATTCCAGCCTCTGGTTTTATGAATTTCTGTACTATTCATTGGCTTTTGACAGTCCATGCCCCTATATTTGCCACTCATACAGGATTTAGATCAGCAAGAGGCCTTAGAGGTCTTTAGTCCACCTCTTCTTATTTTATAGATGAGGAAATTGAATCCCAGAGAGGCTGAGTAAATTATTTGATAACATAATGAGGTAATAATAACTACTGCTTATGTAGTGCTTTCAGATTTGCAAAGCACTTTGTGTACTTTTGATCCTTACAACAACCATGAGAGGTTGTAGTTATATTTTACAGATGACAACCTGATTCATTTTCTGACTTGCTAAGAGTCCTAGATCCTTAAGCATCTTAAGCAGTATTTGAACTCAGATTTCTTACCTTAATAAATAGCAGAGCCAGAATTTAGTCCCAAAGCTTCTTGGTGGCCCAAGCTATATTCATAACCTAAATTATTACATTCTTCAGTATCAAATAACTTCTCTCTAACAAGGCTGCCTGGTAACTGATTAGGTGCTCATTGCAAGTATCTGCATCTCTCCCACAACAAACCATCATCAGCTCTTTTCTTGGCTTCGGTTGACCTTGAAGGCCTTGGATTTAACCCCAGTTACCCGTAGAGCATGGCAGACACTGCTAAGCCAGAAAAGTATCTATCATGTATGGGCCTGACTTCAGACTGAACATCCCACCTGGAAATTATATTAACTACATTTGGAGAAGTCCCATCTACAGGTTGGCTAACCCATTAGTGGGTTTTTCTGCCACAGCATTTCTCACTAAGCAACTATTAAGTTATAGAGAGGTTGTGATTTGTAACATGTTCTGGCCAACAGAGCTGGACTCAGAAGTGCATCCGTTACTTCCCTTTGATAAATATGGCTTCTATGAAAACTCTGGTGTTCTTCCTGTTCTTATTATGTTGTTTGATCCCCAAACTGGATATCTTCTCTCTGAGTTTTTAGTGATTCTTTCACTCAAGAAAGTGAGTGCACCTCTACCCCCAGGGGAGGAGATAAGTTTGACCATCTGTGGAGTCAGGATTGGTCATTGTATTGATCTTAGTTGTAACTGTCCTTTAGTGACCATCTTTTAAGTTTTCATTTTTGTTTACATTGTTGTGGACTGTGTGCATTATTTTCTTGGGCCTGCCTATGTCACAACACAAGTTCCTCTAACTCTTCCATTAGTTCACATTTATTGTTTCCTATGACCACTGTGCCTGGAGTCAGAAAGACTGGAGTTCACATGTAACCTCAGACATCAGCTGGGTGACATTGAGCAAAATCACTTAACCTTTGCTTTTACCTTAATGTACTAGAGAAGAAAATGTCAAGCCACTCCAGAATCTTTGCCAAAAAACCCCAAGGACAATATTGGTGGGTGTGGTCCATGGGGTCACAGAGTCAGACATACCTGAACAGCAACAATTTTGTACTACATTCATTTGCTACAGCCATTCCCCAATATACAGATAATAATTCCTTCTTTTAAAAAAGCTGCTGTAAATACTTTGGTATCTATGATCCTTCTCCCTGTCTTTTAGTTCCTTATGATATATGATGAGTAGTGAGACTCCTGGGTCAAAGAGTATGAAGTCAGTTGGACCAGTTCATATCTCTGTGAAAGAGGATTTGTGTTTCTGTGTAGCTACAACTCCTCCACCAGGGACTATTTCAGTCTTTTACTAATTTGATGGGTATAAAGTAAAATCTCAGCATTATTTTTAATCACATTTGTCATATTTTTTGGAACATTTTCTCATGGTTGTCCATAATCTGCAATTCTTTTGAAAATTATTTGTTCATATACTTTGATTATATATCAGAATTACTTTTGGATACAATTATGTACATCTCTGCGTATATATGTTTGCATACGTGTGTGTATATCATTTACATCAATTTCCCATGTATCTTAGATATTAGATATTTGATATGAAAACTTTTCCCATTTGACATTTTTTCTAGTTTCCTTGATTTGTTCATGGCAAAGCACTTTAATCTTATATAATCAAAATCATACATTTTATTTTTTGTGATATCTGCCACTTCTTTGGTTTTAAATTTTCCTCAAAACCTTAATTCTAAAAGGTGCCTTTTAGGCAGCTAAGTGGTGTAGTGGTTAGTGCACTGGAGAGTTAAGAAGACTTAGACACTAAACTATGACCTTGGGCAAATCGCTTAACTTTTGTCTGCCCCCATTTCTTCTATAAAATGATGATAAATAATATAATAATAATAACGATAATAATAACATACCTTCCAGGGTTGTTGGGAGGATAAAATGATATAATATTTGTAAAGTGCTTTGTAAACCTTTTAAGTGCTATATGAATAATAGCTATTACTGTTCTGGATTTTTTTATGACATGGACTTTTACATTATATCCATTTGGAGATTTTTTTGGGTTTCAGATTTTTCTATCAGACACTCAGGTTCATGTTGGGCATTAAACAGTGATGGTACAGTGGCTGTGTTTTTATCCCAAGTCTCTTCTCAGTCAGAGTGGGCCTTCCTCCACTCATGTATGCATTCATTGTCCCTCTCCTTCCAGGGCTAATGCTCCACCATGAAATCTACTTTGGTCTCCTTGCATTTGCCAAATATTCTCTATTCCTACAGAGGCTAGAATTGAACCTTTAGCCTATGGATCATGGGAGTTAGTCTGACTGATCCGAAAGTCTTTTATTATTGTTATGGAACCAGAGGATAATCTGTGAGATACGCAGAGGAAGGGGACCAAAGTAGTTAGGGAACTCAGAACCTTTTGATATGAAAATTGTTCAAAGAAAATGGGACTGTTTAGATTGGGGAAGAGAAGACTTGGAGAGGACAGGTAGTTGCCTTTGAGTATTGAAAGAGCTGTATTTAGAAGAGGAATTAGAATTGTTTTGCTTAGTTGCATATATCAGATCTAGGAGCAGTGGTTAGAAGTTGCAAAGAGGAAAAATTTCAATTTGTTACAGTGAAAAACTTATTAACGTTTAGGATCATATAATATGGAGCTGGAGGGATTTTTTCACTGTCACCTCACCATCTCCCACCTCTCCTTTCTCCTTCTCAACATCAATCAGTTCTTTTTGTCACATCCATGCCAACCCTTTGGTTTCTTCCAGAACCTTGCTCTTTTGATCATTCTCCCCAGCTCTTCTCCCCCTTACTCCCAACAGTTTTCAGCCTTCCCTTATCCAGTCCTCTTTCCCTGTTGTCCCCAGGCAAACCCAAATGTCTCCCACCCCGTCCTTTACACTAACTTGATCCTACCAGTCTTTCATGTCTTTATCTTATATGTCTTTCCTCTTTTGACACCCAACTCTTCACACTGGAAATACTAGATTTGGTTTCTGAAAATCTGAGCTCTGCCATTTATTGTTTGTGTGTTCTTGAAGAGATCATTTAACTAGTTTTCTCATCTGGAAAATGAGAATAAACTTCATGGACAATCCCTTCCAGTTCTAAATCAGTGATGACCTATGATCCTAGAAAAAGCTGTTTGCACTCATTGCCTCTACTTTTTCAGTCCTTTACCATCTGGTTTCCATCCCCATCACTCAATTGAAACTGTTCTCTCTGAAGTTGCCAAATAGGTGTTTCTTGCTAAGTCCAATGGCTTTTCCCCCAGTGTAGCACCAAGCACCCTCACACATCCAGGATGGCCTGCTGCTTTTCTAAAAGGAAAGCAACTTTTGAGGGGGTCACCAGTCTTCTTTATCACATACAGAAGATACATGCAGAGGAAATAAAGACCAATAGATAGGGCTTCTAACTGTCTGACCATAAGCATACATACATCACTGATCAACAGACAGATCCAGCTGTCTGACACATACATACAGTTACCAGAGGGAGAAGCACCAACATCCGAGTTTTTCAAATAGGGGAGGCCGGTGTTTGGGTGGGTTCTTTAAGTGCTACCCAGAGTCTCATCTGGCACAGGAACCTTTTTTAAAGGAATAATCCCCAAAGTAAAACCTCACCTCAGAGAGAGAGAGAGAGAGAGAGAGAGTGTGTGTGTGTGTATGTATGTATGTGTGTGTGTGTACACACACACACACACTTTTAAGAGCAGGAGGGCATCAAGACCCTTATGACCCAGTGCCTCATTAATTAACAAAAGGTGTGGGCCTTCCTACAAAACAAGCCTCTCCTAATCAAGCTTCCCTTAATGGACTCTACCTGAGGCCTATTAATGGGTGGGAAAGATCTTTAACTCTGATTAACATTACACTCAAGTCTTCTTCTTCTTGAGTTCTGAATATTTTCTCCCACCCTAGTTTTTTTTTTGTTTTTTTTTTTTGACATTTGTCATGGTTCTCTTCCTGTGAATGAGTGAATAAAAAAACATTTATTAAGCATTTAATTTGTCCAAGCACTGTGCTGATCTCCAAAACTACAAGTACAAAACTGAAGCTAACCCTTGCCCTTGAGTAAGCAACATATATAGGGGTAGTGTGTTACATTATTATCAGAGACAGTGTTGCTATAAATAATACTTAATATAGTGACTTGGTCAGACCTGTTTTTTAGGAATGACTATCAGCTGGCAGCTGTGTGGAGGGTAGATGGGAGAGGGGAGACCCATTTTACAGATGTGGAAACTGAGGCTAAAGAAGTTCAAGTGACCTGCTGAAAGGTCACAAAACTGGTATCAGGTCTGCCTGACTCTTGAGTCCTTTGAGTTTTATCTCTCATTGCCTCAGTTTCCATCTCTGCTCCAGACTTCCCCCAACCCTCTGAAATGGCTGGAGTTAGAGAGGGTACACTAGAAATGACCAGGTCAGCCCACAGTCTTCAGACTGGTGGAACCCAAGACCTGGGCATCTTAGGCCCATGCTCAGGTCTCCAGGAATGATCAGCTTTCATTCTCCTTCCTGCCTCACCCCCTCCTCCCCCGAAAAGATCTGAAAGTGATAGAGATGATGAGTAATAGTATAATAGATTGCTAAACCTTACTGAGGAGCAGTGATGAGAGTTAATTTGATCATGGTCCCAAAACTAGGGAGAGAGGGAGAAATTGATGTTTGAAGCCTTGTAGAGGTAGTAGATGGAGAAGAATGAGAAAACCGAATCATAACTAGGGCTTTCCTGAGCTAGTGTTCTGGGAGAGTCAGTCATTAACCAGGAAAGTGGAGCCTGATGGTAGAAGTTCCTCTAGTGTGAATAGATAGATGTTTGGCAAAGATGCTAAGCTGTGGAGGAGATGATGGGAGAAGAAAGACTTCCTTCTTGGTTTCTTTTGCAGATTCATTATCCCATGCTCCACCTCCTACGTGGTGGCGGATCCCAGAGCTTGGTTCTGGGCCCTAAACTCTGAGTGAGCTCAATTCCCATAGGTTCAACTCATCATCTCTGTGCAGATGACTCCCAAATCTACATATCCACCATCCACCCTTCTAAATTTCTCTTGAGCTCTAGTTATATATGGAATTATCTTAAATTCATTGTGTCCAAAACAGAACTCATCTTTTTTCCTAACCCTTACTCTTCTTCCTAACTAACCAGTTTTTTCCAGTTACCCAAGTTCATGAACTAGACATTACCCTTGACTCTTGCATCTTTTTTCCACTTCTTCTCCCCCATCCACCCCCATCCAATCAGTTGCCAAGTTTTGTGCTGGAAAGAGAAACTAAACTCTTGTGTTCGCTGATTATTGGGTGTTTGATTATTTTTTTCTGCTTCCGTTCATGTTAGAATGGACACATAGGCCTCTCACTGAATAGAAATGCCTACTTTTATTTTCCTTACCTGGAACCTTTTTCTTTCTCTTCAATAAGACTTTGTCTTTAGATGTCATCGTCTTCTATAAAATGTTTTATCACATTTAACTGAAGAGGCAAACAAAAAAATATTTTTTTTCACTCTTTAAGTCCCATAATTATTTTGAGATGCCAGATTTGGCAGTTACCTTATTCTCTTCCCCCTTCTTTCTAGTCACACAAAACCAGGCCTTCATTTTCTCTCCCTTGGACTGTTGGCAATAGCCTCTCCTGATCTAGTTTTCTGTCTCCATTCCACACAGCATTCAGATCTATACTTCTACAGCACAGGTCTGATCATATCACCTCTAGGAAGCAATGTGGCATCTGTAGCAAAGACTAACTTCTGGGATGCAAGGACAAAATGAAAAATAGTCCAGGTCACCAAGGAACCTACCTTTTGCCTAGGATTTCTTACAAAGTTTGCTGTTAGGCATTTAAAGCACTTATGTGCAGGTTATGTCTTTATATTCCCCTCTGTGCTGGGGGTACAAAGATAAAATGAAAAACAGTCCATGTAGACTTACTGTGTTGGGCATTTAAAGGCCTTTCTTCACAGTCTAACTCCAGCTTTATTTCTACTCTGATTACACATTATTCCTCCTTCCATGCACTTTCCGTCCCCCATGCACAGCGTGCCATCTCCTTCTTCAGTGCATTTGTCTAAGTTGTCCCCCATTCCCATAATACTGTCCTTTCTCACATTCACTAATTTAAGATTCAGTTCAAGTTCTGCATTTTTCAAGAGGTTGTTCCTGATTTCCCCATCACTAAGAATTTATTTAGTTTATATACTATATGTATCTGTGAGCATGTTGCATTTCCCAAGCAGAGTGGAGTGTAAGCTCATTAAGAGCAGGAAGTGTTTCACTCAATATTTTTGTCCCCAGCACAATACCTGGTACATAGTAAGTGCTTGGTGCTTGTTGATTGAACGATGTGTTTCAGTTCCTTCATTTTACAGATGAGGAATCATACATAAAGAGTCACTGGGACATGGTTACTTAGCTGGCAGAGCCAGGATTTGAACCCAGGTTCTGACACGCCAAATCCAGTCCTGTTTTCATCTTACCAGTTTCTTGGGGCTGTGCAAAAGTAGAAAATGCTGTCTGAGGGGCATAGTGGCTGGAGTTGATCAAGTAAAGAAAGGCTGGATGGCCACTTCTTAGTGGTAGAAGGAGGAAATTCATGTTGATGTGTCCTCTGAGGAGGGAAGGAAAAGCCCTTCCAGGCCTGAGATTCTACGACTTACTGGAAGTAGCACTGTGCTATCCAAAAAGAGCCAGCACCATTTTTTAATTTTTAAAAATTAGAATTGCATTTCTAGTCCAAATATTTACGTTTCCACTTATCTGATTCTTTTCTCTTCCCTCAGGATTTTCTGCCCCAGTCACAGCCCTCAGCAGTGTCAGTGCACAAGAATTTTATGGCCAACTGTTCACAATCCCCTCAGCCCCATGTGACTTGGCCACACAATCAGCTCTTACTCTCTGTTACAGTTTTTTTTTAATGCTTCCTTCTTTAACTTCTTCACACATTGCCTTTTGGTTTTTGTTTTGTTTTTGTCATTGCAAACCTTTGCCTGCTAGTTCAGGTTCTGTCCTTAATTTCTCCTCACCTCAAATGCTGTCGTGTTGAATCAAATAAAGAACAAATTAAAAAGCAAAACAAAAACTATATTGAATAAAAAAATACTTTGAACCCTAAAATGTTGGCACTGGAGATGACTTTAGATCACCTACTTCAGCTCATTCACTCGCTAGATGAGGGCTAAGGAGAAGGTGTGACTTGCCCAAGGTTTATACAGTGAGTTAGTGTCTAGGGAAAAAGCTCAAGGCCTGTGATTCTCCATCCATTCTATCTTTTGCAGGTCGAGTTTAGTTTTGCAGGTTATGGTAGGTTATCTACGAAAGGCCATGTATATTACTTATAAATAGATACATATGTTTGTATGTATTTACATGTTGTTTTATGTGTATATTGTATTTCCATATGTGTAAATATAGTTTTACATGCACTCACACTAACTAAACCTGTGATTGTATTGATGTGGAAGACTCCCAATTAGGAAACTTCTCACTACCAATACAGATTTGCTTAATCTCCTAGGCTTTGGCTTCGAATTACCTGGGGCCACTGAGGAATCACATGAGTTGCCCGAGGACCTGTAGGTAGTATGTGTCAGAGATGAGGCTTGAACTAGTCATTCCTGACCAAAGCCAGCTCTCTAACCTCTAGTCAGTGTTGCTTGATATAAATGAATCAGTTCCCTTAAGTTTACTGTTACCTTTTGGCTTAGGACACAGATTCCTGAGGACTTTGTATCCGGGGCCACTCCCTGAGGTTTTCAGAAGAAGATATTTGTGTCCCCTGACATGACAGATGGGAGTCGGGGTGGCACCAGTTCTGGTAGCCAAAGCCAATAGAGAACCTGTTGCAGAGTGCTTGAGTGTTTTATTTATTCTTATACAGTAAACTCTCGGCACAGGGGCTATGTCTTGCAGCACAAAATGACTGAGGTATTTACTGTATGAATTTTCATGATGATACTGGAGGGCAAGGGCTGAAGAGAAACCTTTACATATGCAACCATCTCATCCATGTCTTGTCTTCTTTGACAGCCCCTAAAAGATTTTTGAAGAGGTGCCTCTGTGTGTGTGTGTGTGTGTATGTGTGTATGTATGTGTATTTTTACATTCATTAGGTAATATTCTTGATAAAGATCCTGTGATATAAATTCTGGAAACTAAATTATATCAGGGTAGAGAATTCTTACATTTAGGGAGAAAGAAAAAGAATAAATATATCTGTAGTTCCTACTATGTCCCAGGTACCCTTCCAAGCACTTTTTACCAGTATTATATCATTTTGTTTATCACTTGCCTCTCCCCTCAGAGGAACTGAGATTGGCACCTCCATGTAACTTGAATTACATATTCAGCCAAGGGTCCTAGGGACTGGACTGGGGTCTCAGGGCAGAAAAGGACCTCCCCTCATCACCATTCCCTTGTCTCCACAACACAGAATGTTGAACAAAGTTATTTTTTTTAAATGTTTGGAACTGAGGGACATTAAAGTCATCTGTACCTCTCCCTTACCCCAGTCATCTTATAGACAAGTCCTGGAGGAGCACAGTTTTCTGCCTCCTGCTCTAGTGATCTTGGCACCCTGCTCATTTTCTCAGCATCCTGCTTGCCCTCTGACCTCTAACTGTCCTTGTACCTGGCCTCTGCTCTTCCTGTCACCTCTTCATTCTCACCTAACTTTAAAAACTTCACTTCTGACTTCTTCAAAGCACCGTAGAAAGACACAAGTGTAGTTTTAATTGGCAACAACTACAAAACAGATTTGGCAAACCCTTACTTATTCTTTCCATTTTCTGATAACTTCTCTGATGAAGTAGTCAGTGGTTTTGTAGTCACTAGGCTGGGTTTGATGCCTTGTTCTGCTTCCTTATTGGTAGGGTCAATCACAACTATTCTGTACTTCAGTCTCCATTTACAAAATGGAGATAAGACCTGTGTGGCATATCTCATAGTAATGTTATAAGGATCAAATGAGGCAATGTGTATAAATGTCTTTGCAGACTGTTAGGAGATTATTAGTACATTGCTGCCCTCTAATTTCTCTGTAAATTGATCTTTCCTGACATAGTACTTCTCCCCAGGACTCCCAAGTGAAATTTAAGGCAACCACAAATGTTTAAAAGTTTATTTTGCAGAGAAATGTGACAGTGGCCTGTTTTATGTGCCCCTAACCCTTTCCAGGGACTAGAAATCTCTAGAATTCAATTATTTAGAAAATCATTCCCTTTATTTTCTTCTGTCTTTTCAGTCATGTCCAATTCTTCAGAAAATACACTAAAGTGATTTGCCATTTCCTTCTCTAGCTTGTTTACAGGTAAGGAGAATAGGGTTTAGTGACTTGCCCAGGGTAACCCAGCTAGTAACTAACTGTCTGAGGCCAGATTTGAAATCAAGTCATCCTGATTTTAGGCCTGGCACTTTATCCACTATGCCACCTAGCTGCCCCTATATTCAGTACCTAGTAAAAACCACTTGTACCAATTGATCTCAAGAATCAAAATGATTTGTGACCAGATGATGGAATCCCAGCATTCCCAGAGAGTCCTCAAAATTATTGGCTGTGAACACTTAGGATCCCATGGATCATCTCTCAATTTTCCCTCTCCTCCACTCCTTCCTCAACCCACAAAGTTATGGAATGCATAGTTAAATGGCTATTAATAGGATTTCTGGTGTCCTTTAATTTTTACAGTATGTGTAAATGCAGATTTTCAGTAGTAAATATGTTTTAAGCAGATAAGGATATATGTATGACATATATTTTGGACTACCAGTAAACAAGCTACCACTTAGTAGCCTTCACTTTCATACACATTGTTGTGGCTTATCCCCTCATGATCCCAGATCCAAAAAGAACTGGGGATTTCTCACAAGAAAATTTAGCGTCTTTACTAAAGAAGTTGAAGATTTACTAGTGCCCAGGGATAATGGTTTCTCCTCAAACCACAGCACAGATCTTGTACCAGTATATTTCTTTTTTTCCACACACTAACTTTTGGTACTTTATATCTCTTAGTAAGTAACTTAGTAAGAGGAAGTAACCTCTTGTTCAGTTACTTCAACTTTAGATAATCCTGTATATATCAGTGTATCCCATCATTGAAGCCAGACCAAGGGCAAGAAGGGGATTGAGAGGAAGAAATCTACCTCTCATCTCATTTCTAAGAACAAACGTTGCAAGTGTTTTCTTCTGATCTCATTTCCCACTTCACCCCTACCCCCCATAAAGCAGCAGATGACTTTTTTCCCTACTTCATTAAGGATAGAATTCATCTTTTAACCTTTAACTAGGGAGAGCCTCCTTAATCCTTTTTTGTTTCTTAAAATTCCTCTTTGCTCTTTTCACTCTCTGTTCCCTTAGTGATAGCATTTATTCCTGAAATTCCAATAGTATTCCCTAGGCAAATTGTAAAATCCAAGCTCCTTGAGGCATGAAGATTATTTCATTTCTTGCTTAATATCTCCAAATAGTACTTATAAATACTTGTTTAGTTTATTTATGATTCCAAAAATGTCTAGTACCAATGCCTTGAATCTCATTCCTACATCTCCAACTGCCTACTAGACAGTTTTACCTAGATGTCACACTGGGACATCAAACCCAACTGGACTGGAAGTGAATTCATGATCTCCAAATTGCTTAATGACCCCACCATCAATTCATCCAGTTTCAAAACCTGGAAGTTATCTTTAAATTTTCCTACTCTTATTCCCTTGTATCTTAATCATTTGCTAAGCTCATTCAATAGATTCCGTGCCCAAATCTCTCCAATTTGTGTCTTTCTGAATCCTAATTTGGGGCTTCAGTTTTTGCCTGTACTATTGTAGTAGACTCTTAATGTGGTCTCCCAGCCTCCTCTCTCCTTTCTAATCCATCCTCCACAAGATCTGTCTGATCCCCTCCCCCAGTCACTTCCTAATGGTACTTTTCTATGTATGTGTCGTATCACTGTCACCTCTAGAATATAAGTTTCTTAAGGATAGGAACTGTTTTCATTTTTTATCTTTGTTACTAATGTTAGTCTACATTGTACCAGAACCTTTGATCTATTTCCTCCTTCCTTCGGAACCTATTATCAACCTGACTGGACATCTCAGTGCATCTTCAGTCTCTCCCTTTCTACTGGCTCCTTCCTGTTTGCCCAGCAATATTGTCACATTTCTCCCGGTCAAGAGAGAGAGAAAGCCTACCTTCTCTTGAGGTTTGGACCCAGTTCAGCTGCTACTACCCCACACATAGCTCTTCACTTTCACTACTAAACATTTTGAAAAAGCAGTTAATAGTGGACCCTCCATTCTTCACTCAACTCTAGTAGTCAAATTTCTACCAACTTTCGGACACAGTCACCAAATCCAGTGATTTTTTTCAGTTTTCACCATCTTTGCCCTCTGAATCTTTTGATATAATTACTCACATTTATATGATATATTACTACTCATTCCCTCCTAATGGATGTCCTTCCTTTTACTTCAGAAATAATACTTTCTTCTGGTTTTTCCATTTTCTCTATTTTATTTTCCTTTTCTGTCTCCTTTTCTAGCTCTTGTCTTCTTCCAGAATTCTCAAAGTAGGCATATATCTGACACTGACCCTTTCTTTTCTTTAGGATAACCTTTTTTGTGCATCATGGACCCCTTTGGCAGTCTGATGACTCGGATGTTTTAGGTGCATAAAATAAAATCAAATCACAAAAGAAACTAATTACATAGTAACACAATTATCAAAGTATTGTTAAAACAAAAAGTAGTTCATGAATCCTGGGTCAAGAACCCTGATTAGACAGTCTTATATTTTTCCATGGCTTTAACTGTGACCACTAAGCAAATGATCCTTGTGATTATGTCCAGCTCTGACCACTCTTCTGATCTCCAGACCTGAATCTTCAAATACTAACAGAACATCCTCACCTGGATTCAGTTTGATTCTACAAGTATTTATTAAGCCCCTGCTATTGAAACTTCGTGTTGCAGTATATGAAAGAAAACTGATTTGGAATAAGAGAATCTGAGTTTAAGTTGTGATTGTGCATGTTATTTAACCCATGTGTTTTTTGAGCAAGTCCTGGGACTTGGCAATTCAACTGAATCCAAGAAGCAGAAGTAAAAAGGGAAAGCATTTCAAACCTATATAAAAGTACAGAAACTAGAGAGAGGAGGGTTGTATGAGGAACTAGAAGTAAACAGTTGTCTGGAACACAGGAGTGCATGAGGGAAAGTCACATGAAGCCAGTCTAGTAAGATGGGTGGGAGCTAGGTTACGTAGGGCTTTAAATTATAGGAGATTTGGAGGATAGTTTAGTAAGGAGAGAACCTTGAAACGCAGAGTTCAGTTATTTTGATTGAATATGCTGGTGAGAGATAATGAGAATGGTGATCATGTGAGTGGAGAAAAGGGGACAACAAGACTTTGTACCTGATGGAATATGGGGAATTTGGGAGAGTCAGATGACTCTTAAGGTATAAACCTGGGTTTTAGTAGGTTAATTATGACCACATCAGAAATAGAGAACTTAGAAAGAGAGGTGGGCTTCAAGAGAAAAGATAACAGGTTCTATTTTGGACATGCTGAGTTTTAGATGCCCATGTAGTTAGAAATGCCCAACAAATGGTTGGTCATGAGGGGACTAGAACATGGGAGAAACATGATCTGGAGATATAGATTTGGAAGTCATCTACAGTGATGGTAGTTGAGTATGTTTCCTGAGGAAATTCACAACAGAAAGTTTAGAAAAGAGATGCCTTAGAACAGAGCCCTGGAGTATATACACCCAGGCATATGGGATGGGACCTAGTTGATGGCTCAGAGAAGAAGCCAGAAAAGTAAGAAGAAGAGGTCCAGGAAAATAGTGTCACAAATACTGGAGGAGGTGGGGGTCAACAGATGAGGACTGAGAACAAGCAGATTTGGCTATTAGATCTTTAGTAAACTTCAAGAAAACAGTTTCAGTAAAGTGTTGAGATTGGAAGCTATGTTACAGAGGTTTGAAAATAGAATGGGATGCAAGGAAGTAGAAGAAACAAGTATCAGCATTTATTACTTATTATCTAGGAATTTGGCTGTGAAGGGGAGGAGAGATGGGCAGCTAGGTAGAGCTCTAGGCCTCGATACAGAAAACTTACTAACTTTGTGACCCTGGGCAGGTCATGTAACCCCTTTTTGTCTCAGTTTCCTCATTTATAAAATGGTGATAATAAAGCACCTTCCTCCCAGGGTTATTGTGAGGATAAAGTATTTGTAAAATGCTTAGCACAGTGACTAGCACACAGTTGTAGACACTGTAAATGTTAGCTCTTAATCGATAAAGGGACAACTTGAGGGGATTGTAAAGTCATTTTCTAATTATTGAGATATATGGATATATTTGTAAACATCAGGGAAGTAGCCAGTGGATCAAGAGATTGCAAATTAGAGATGATTAAAGGCTTGTTACCACAGGAAAGTTTATATACTATATATTCAAAACTGAAATTTAGTTCCATTGGATTATTTCTGCCTGTTCTCTCTCTTCCCTGATACCCAGTAGGTTAGCAAATCTTACCAGTTCCATTTCTGCAATATCTGTTGCATCTGTTCTTTCCCTACTTCCAATTACAAGTCCTTATTTCCCCTGGTGTTGATTATTTCAGTAGTCTGTCACTAAGTCTTTCTGCCTCCACTCTGTACTCCTCTCCCCCATCCTTTTTTCATACCACTGCCAGAATGAACCTCCTTACACCTCTAGCTGGTCTTGCTTGTCAGCCCTCCACTCAAAAGTTCCTCATTGCCTCCTTAGAACCCAGCATTCAGAGTCCTCTAGAGTAAAAGTCTACCTTCTTTTCCTAATGGTACCAGAAGTACACCCCTCTGTACACACTATGCTTCAGTCAAACTGTGATCTCTGCCAATTCTCCCCTCTCCTTCCCTACATTGTCCCACTGAATATGTCCTACCCTTATATCCACACTCCTTATGCCTGTGATGTCCTCTTACCAAAGCACAGTTCAAAGCTACCTCTTCCATGAAGTCTTCTCTGTTATGACTTTCTAATCCCGTCCAATAAGCATTTATCAGTCACCTTTTATGTGCAAGCCACAGTGCTAGATCATCAGGTTTAAAAAAAACGAAATTTAAAAGAGTCTCTGCCCTCTAGTCACTTATCTTCTACCTCATATAGCCAAATTGTGTTTGCTTTTTTTTCTAATAATATTTTTATAACATGGAGTTTGCAAAACACTTTACATAAGTTACTTCATTCAGTCTTCACAATAGCCCTGGGAATTAATTGTGTAACATAGTGTATTATAGTTACCTATATTTTATCTTACCTTCTTTTAAACCAAGAGTTCATAACCTTTTTGTGTCTTGGGCTCCTTTGGCAATCTGGTGAGGTTGAGGGACCCCATCTCAGAATAATGTTTTTTTAAATTCATAAAGTAGGATTACACATAAAACTAATTATATTGAAATATAGTTCACAACATTTTTTATGAATATTTTCTTTTTTTAAATTTATTTTTAGTTTCCAACATTCATTTCCACAAGATTTTGAGTTGCAAAATTTCTCCCCATCTTTCCCCTCCTCCCATCCCAAGACACCATGGATTCTGATTAGCCCTTCCCACAATCTGCCCTTCCTTCTATCATACCCCTCCCTTCCCTTATCCTCATCTTCTCTCTTTGATTGTAGGACAAGATAGATTGCTATACCCCATTACCTTGTATTCCTTATTTCCCAGTTGCATGCAGAAACAGTTCTCAACATGCGTTCCTAAAACTTTGACTTCCAGCTTCTCTCCCTTCCTCCCTCCCCACCCATCCCCACTGAGAAGGCAAGCAATTCAATATAGGCTATATATGTGTAGCTATGGAGAAGACTTCCATAATAGCCATGTTGTGAAAGACAAACTGTTTTTCAGTCCATCCTATCCTTCCTTCCCATTCTATTCTCTCTTTTGTCCGTCCCCAAAAGTATTTACTTCTAATTACTCCCTCTTCCCATCTGCCCTCCCTTCTATCATCTCCCTCATACCCTACTTATCCTCTTCTCCCCTGCTTTCCTGTAGTATAAGATAGATTTTCATACCAAATTGAGTGTGCATGTTATTCCTTTCTTAAGCCAGATGTGATGAGAGTAAGCTTCACTTTTCCCCTCTCACCTCCTCCCTTTTCCACTCCATTGAAAAAGTTTTTTCTTGCCTCTTTTATGAGAGATAATGTGCCCCATACCATTTCTCCCCTTGTCCTCTCAATATATTCCTCTCACCCCTTAATTTTATTTTTTTAGATATCATCCCTTCCAATTCAATTCACCCTATGCCCTCTGTCTATATGTGTGTAATCCTTCCAACTACCCAAATAGTGAGAAAAGTCTCAAAAGTTACAAATATTATCTTTCCATGTAGGAATGTAAACAGTTCAACTTTAGTAAGTCCCTTATGAGTTCTCTTTCCTTTTTACCTTTTCATGCTTCTCTTGATTCTTGTGTTTGAAAGTCAGATTTTCTATTCAGCTCTGGTCTTTTCATTAAAAGTGCTTGAAAGTCATCTATTTCATTGAATGATCATTTTTTACCCAAAGTATTATACTCATTTTTGCTGGGTAGGTGATTCTTGGTTTTAATCCTAGTTCCTTTGACTTCTGGAATATCATATTCCAAGCCTTTTGATCCCTTAATGTTAGAAGCTGCTAGATCTTGTGTTTTCCTGATTGTATTTCCACAATACTCAGATTGTTTCTTTCTAGCTGCCTCCAGTATTTTCTCTTTGACCTGAGAACTCTGGAAATTGGCTACAACGTTGCTAGGAGTTTTTCTTTTTGGATCAGTGGATTCTTTCAATATTTATTTTGCCCCCTGGTTTTAGAATATCAGGACAGTTTTACTTGATAATTGCATGAGAGATGATGTCTAAGCTCTTTTTTGATCATGGCTTTTCAGGTAGTCCCATAATTTTTAAATTGTCTCTCCTGAGTCTATTTTCCAGGCCAGTTGTTTTCCCAATGAAATATTTCACATTGTCTTCAATTTTTTCATTCTTTTGGGGTTTTTTTGTGATTTCTTGGTTTCTCCTAAAGTCATTAGCCTCCATCTGTTCCATTCTAACTTTTAAAAAACTGTTTTCTTTCATGAATTTTTTGAACCTCCTTTTCCATTTGGCTAATTCTGCTTTTTAAACATTCTTCTCCTCAGTGGCTTTTTGGACCTCTTTTGCCATTTGTGTTAGTCTATTTTTAAAGGTGTTATTTTCTTCAGCATTTTTTGGGGGTCTCCTTTAGTAAGCTGTTGACTCACTTTTCATGATTTTCTTGCATCGCTCTCATTTCTCTTCCCAATTTTTCCTCCACCTCTCTTATTTAATTTTCAAAATCTTTTTTGAGCTCTTCCATGGTCTGATATCATTGCATATTTATTTTGGACGTTTTAGATGCAGAAGCCTTGACTTTGGTGTCTTCCTCTGGTGGTATCCTTTGTTCTTCCTCATCCAAAAGGATGGAGAAAAATACCTGTTCAACAAGAAAATAACCTTCTATAGTCTTATTTTATTTTCCCAGCCTGTTACTTGACTTTTGAGTGCTTTGTCAAATGGAGGGTATACTCCAGGGACCTGCAAGTTCTTAGTTCCTCCCAAGGTGGCACAATCTAGGGAGAGGAATTTACTCCTCTCGTGGCCTGGGCTCTAGTCTAGGAGCAACCACAAGCTTTTCTGCCCAGGATCTGCAAGTCGGGTTCCCTCTCTGCAGCTCCACCATGCCACTGCTCCTTCTTACCCCAGGACCACCACTCAGAGCTGATATCCAGATCAGCTGCTTGATTTCCCCAGGGTCTTTATGTTGAGGACATAAAATGGACACTGCTGTCTTAGTGACCTCTGCCACCCTGGAGCTGGGACCGCACCATATTCCCTTCTCACCCAGGGGAAAGAACTTTCTCACTGACCTTTGAAGTTGTCTTTGACCTTTGTGGGTTGAGGAATCTGGGGTTGCAGCTTCTGCCCAGGATTCCACACCCTGAAGCCTGCCCTGGTCCTGTCCCTGTTTGTACACTGCCACGGCTAGGCTGCACTTCACTCTGAGCCCGGTGCGATAGACCCTTCCTGTTGGCCTTCCAGGCTGTCATGGGCTGGAAATCTCTTTCACTTTGTTGTTTTGTGGATTCTACTGTTTTAGAATTTTTTTAGAGTCATTTTTTACAGATGTTTTATTTGCAGGGAGAGCTAGAGTAGGTCCGTCTTTCTACTCCTCCATCTTCACTCTGCCCCCTTCACAACATATTTTTAAAGACAAGTGAGTGGGCCTCATTAAGAATGCCCATATTAAAAGTAAGCCTGATGAATGCAGTGTTGTAGATGTACATATTGGACCTCTCCTACACACCTTCACAACTCTTCCTCCCCTACCACCTTCCTCCCATAGCAGGCACTAATAAATGTGTATTGATTGTAAAATTCCTTGCTGTTGCAAGCAATTTTTGCTTAACTTTCAAAATACATTCATAATTTTGACTTGTAGGCTACTTGTTCAATTTTATCTCCTAATACTCTCCAACTCCGAATCCTAGTGTTAGAGTTGAAAGGAGCATTGAGTATCATGTAATCAAATTTAATCCAGAGAAGAAACTGAGAGACCTAGAGAGGGAGAGTGACTTAGTTGAGGTTACATAGCCAGTAAGTGGCATGGATGCTTGGAACACCTTTCTTACTGTCCCTTACAAACTGTTCATACCTCCCAGCCTTTGCTCGTAGTGTTGCCCTTGGCTCAGATGCCTTCTCTTCTTTCCCTGATTATTATAGATTATACTGCCCTTTCTAGCAACTTTAGAATCAAACCTGTATTCCCACACATTTCAATAGTAAATTACTCAGATCTTTCTTTGGTGTCCTTCCTAATTTCCCTTTCAATTCTTTAGAGACATGAGATATTTATATAACATTGAGAAATGAAGTAAGAAACACGATTTCCTTCAGAGTAGCCATGTGACACACATGTATAAAATCATCTTCCTGACTTACCAGGGATAAGCTAGGGATAAAGTAGAATTTGCAAAAATAGAATGAATTAAAATGCAGTACATTCGGAGATACAATGATAGTTAATGGTTCTGGGTTAGACCCCAAATGTATGGTCTCTGTATAGACTTTCTTACTGACATTGTGTGTTTCTTTCTACTCTAGTTCCCTTGGGAGTGGTCCCTTCTACAGGTTTCCAGTCAGATGGGGAGATGGCAGTGTGAACTGTAGCTGAAATTAGGCCAACTCCAAAGCCAGATCATGGCTACAGTGCTGGAGCCAGAGGACCAGGATCTTTGGGAAGAGGAAGGAATCTTAATGGTGAAGCTGGAAGATGATTGCAACTGGAGACAAGACCCAGTCCTACAAAAGGATGATGCTGTGCTTGAGACCTCGCACCAGAATTTCCGGAGATTTCGCTACCAGGAGGCATCAGGGCCCCGGGAAGCCCTGAGCCGACTCCGGGAGCTTTGCCATCAGTGGTTGAGGCCAGAAAGGAGGACAAAGGAACAGATCCTGGACTTGCTGGTGTTAGAACAATTTCTAACTGTTCTGCCTGGGGATTTGCAGAGCTGGGTGCGGGGGCAACGGCCAGAAAGTGGTGAAGAGGCAGTGACGCTGGTGGAGGGTTTGCAGAAACAACCCAGGAGACCAAGGCGGTGGGTGAGGAGGGGGAGTCCTGATCTGTGTGATTTGGAGGAGGAAAACTTGATGGTGGGTTGGATTCTGGGGGTAACAACATGTGCTTCATTTTTTTCAGGTTTATTGACTCAACTCTTAGTTAGAACTTGGGTACTGGGCCTGGGACAGATGGTTTGTGTCTGAGCTTAGCATCTGAAACATTTGCCAGGGGCTATCCTTAGAGCTTTGGGATTTTTGATGGCTACTGCCACCACAGATCCTGGTTTTGATTTTCCTTTCTTCAGATGTTGATTTTCAGCTTACTGGAGGAGGAAAGTTCTATGGTTTCCTCAAGGGTGCTCATATATCCCCAATTATAAAACCCCCTTTCAGGTTGGTAAGATGTGAAAGCAAGCATGAGAAGGTTGCAGGTTGGGCAGGTAGAAATGGGAAGGAGGGATATCTTGGAACCGTAGGTGACTTGGGGAAAGTGACGGGGGATGTGGGGAAAGTGGCACCACAGTGGAGTGTCCAGAGCCTCTCCTGGCCCAGGACTTGCTCTCAGTAGCCTCTTTGTTGCTCCCCAGTGGAATGAGACTCTTCCTCCTTTCCTGTCTCTGTATCCCTAGGGTAGCTTTCCTGCAGGCAGCTCCTTGTAGGTTAAGCTCTGATTGCCCCAAGAATTTCCTCTGGGCCCTGTGGTGACAGGAGATGGGGATTGTTCCCAGGTGACGGTCCATGTGCATGGCCAGGAAGTCCTCTCAGAGGAGACATCAAATCTGGGAGCAGACCCGGAGTCACCGATCGAACAGCTGGAGCCTGTGCGTACCCCATCCCTGGAGGAGTCCCATGAGGAGTCGCATGAGGAAGGGCCACAGAGCCCAGATCTGAGCATTGAGGAGCAGAGCCACTGCCATGAAGAGGAACCCCAGCCCCTACAGGAGAGCGGTGGGGAGCCTGATAGTGAAGGGGCAAGGGGCTTCTTGGAACAGCAGCAGGGAGGGAAGAAAGGAAGGTTCCAGCAGCACCCAGAGCTTGTGTAGGCTGTAATAGGGGATGATCCTTAGACTTTGGCAGTTGAAAGTGGCACAGTCTCAATTGAATTCCCTCAGCAAATCCCAAGTGATGCAAATGTTCTCTCTATTCCCTGGCAGCGTGTGAGTATATGTGTGAGTGCTGAGTGGTGGTGGGGGAGAGGCGAATGACTGCAGCTTTTCTTAATGTAGTGCTTCTTGAATTCCACGAGGGTAGTGGGGGTGTTCTTTTATCAGAGAGTGATTAGCAGGGAACAACTATAGCACAGATCTAACCTTGCTTGGCTCTGGCTCCTTTAATATCCTCAGAGCTTCCTGTCCCTCAGGACCATGTCCTTCCCGAGGAGGGAAGCAGTGGAGACCAGGAGATGGTTAACCTTCTTACAGCCATATCCCAGGTGAGCTGTGATGTCCTCTTCTAAGTACAGAGCCCTAAATCTGAATTGTGCCCCAGCTAGAGCAGACGTTTCCCCCACACCCAAGGAATTGGGTGGTTTGTAAAACTGCCTGCTTGGCCTTTGCTGAAAGGGGATGGCAAGCAGATTGGAGCTGAGTTCTTGAATTTCTAGTTCCCTTTTTTTCCCCTCTTGCTAAAGTAAGGGGGTAAGAGCCAGGAGGAAACTGATAAAAGTACTTTTTTTTTTAACTTGCAGGAAAACTGTGTGGTTATAGAATTGGATTTTTGTAAAGGTTTGAATTACTTGAAGGAACTTGGAGGTACTCTGTACTACAAAGGAGTTGAACCAAATGAGGTTATCCCTTAATGAGGCAATTCCTTGTTTTCCCAATGAAGTGCTCACAGTGGTCGGTGTGAAACATTTATGCAATGTCCTGACCCCAAGGCAGAGAGGTGATTTCACAAGAAATGGGAAGCACAGTGTCTGCACAGGGAGAGCTTACATTAAGTTTTTGTGGGGACTGAAATATAATACACAAGAATGGCTCAATACAGATGAAACACATTCTCTTGTACGTGCTGTGTTCTCAACTGCTGCTCTTCCTTTGCTCCCCCCATTCCTGGAACCCTAGCCCTGCCCATCTCTGCCCCCAGAAC
The DNA here is from genome assembly GCA_023548195.1 of Bettongia penicillata ogilbyi. NCBI lineage: Eukaryota > Metazoa > Chordata > Mammalia > Diprotodontia > Potoroidae > Bettongia > Bettongia penicillata. Next base: position 1,867,522 of record JAJHZJ010000103.1, on the reverse strand, counting down.
TCATCCATCTGTCAATCAAGATTTAACCCAAATATCACCTTCACAATTTCTTCCATTCCTTTAATAGCATCCCCACTCTTAATTAACTTTCTCTCAGAATTCTTATAATGGTGTTTGTTCCTTTTGTGCACGTCTGTTTTGTGCTAAGAACAGGGATGATGGGTATCTTATCTTTATCTTCAGTTCCTAGCTCCATACTTTGTACACAGTGGCATTTTTAATTGTTTGCTTTTGAACAGATGAAAATTACGACAAATGATTGCAAACTTCATACATGGAGTGGGTTCCTTTATAATAGGTTCACCAAGGAGTTATGTTTTCAACCAAACTTTGTTGAAGAAAAGGGAGAGAAACGTGAATTGGTGGGAAGGAATGGAAAGATTGAAAAAAAAGTATTCCAGAAAGGAATGCAGGGCAGGAACAAGCTCAGTTTGGAGCATCACAGTATCTCAAGAGTTGGAAGGGAGCTCAGAGGTCACATAGAACAGCATTCTATTTTGTAACATCCATGACCAAAAAATCCCTTGAAGAGCTTCAACTGGGGTGAACTTTCACGATTTCTAAGCCAGCCTGTTCCATCTTGGTGAGCTCTGTATATTAGAAAGTGTTTTCTTGGACTCAACCAAAATCCTCCTTTGAAATTACCTCCTAGTTCTGCCCAACAGGACCCAGCAAAACAAAAAAACCAAAACCCTGACCCCATTTCCACACTTAGGGATTTCCACACTTGTCAGATGTTTGAAGACAGTCTTCATATACCACCCAGATTTGCTGTTTTCTAGGCTAACAACCCAAGTATTCTTGTATGGTCCAGCTGTGGTATCATACTCATCTTCTCTATGTGATTCAGTTTATCTTCCTTGATGAAATTTGGCACCCCAAATTAGTGTGAAAAAGGACAGAATGCAACAGGACAGTCACCTCCCTGGTTGGGGACCTTATGCCTTCTTTATGCAATCTAAGGCTATGTTAGCATTTTTGGTTGCCATGCCTCTAACCATGTTTTTCAGGACTCTTAATCTAGCCTCCTTTCTCCCATACTGTACTTGTGAAGTTGATTTTTTTATCTTCTCTGTAGGACATTGCATTTATTCATGTTGAATTTTATTTTACTAGATTTAGTTCATTGTTATAGCCTGACCAGGTCTTTTAGGACATTGAATCTATCATTTTGTATGTTTGATGTCTCAGATTTGTATCATCTGCAGATATGATAAACAGGTCCAAGAACCAGTCTCTGTGATATACCATCAGAAACTTCTTCCAAATTGACCTTAGTCACTACTCCTTGGGCTTCTGCCTAGAGGTCTGTGCTGTCGTTTTTGTCTGGAGGTTCCCAAACTTACTTGACCTACCACTCCAGTTTCAAAAAAATAAAATTTCCTCAGTACCCTCGCCTCACCCCCCAAAATCTTTCTTTAACCCTTTAATGGTTTTTTTTTAACATTTGCATCATTTCAAAAAAATACAGATTTTTTTTTAAATGATACATCTTAAATTTAATAATTTTTTGTAAATTTGAGAGTTCTTTCCTGCATTGAAATTTTGATGATGCAATGTTGTATCATGTAAACATATAGTATCATATTGTAAACAAGTCATTACACACACACATTCCTGTTGAACTTCTCTACAATGTACAACATGCTCACCTGTGAGACTTGCTTGTTAAGACCTGTCAGCAGACTTGACCATTGATCATTATAGCTTGCATTTTGTGTTTGTTTGGAAAATAAGGTAATCACTATGACTTTAACTCTGTTATACAACAGATAAAAAATGTATGAACAGTTTTTCAAACTTCTTTTATTATACTTCCACCACCCCTTATTTTTATTCAACACCCCCCACAGTTGAACCTGAGTCTACTACTGCTCCCCTCACCTCGCATCATTCTAGCATGTCCTCCCCCAAAGGGTGGTATCACCCACTTTGGAAACCTGACTAGTCCATATTTCCTCTTCCTTATTCATAAGGATAGAATGAGAAACCTACCTAGATTTCAGCAAAGCACTTGATAATATCTCTTCATTCTCCTGATCTAATGACCTATCAAAAATAAAATTAATTTAATTAGTTAACTTAATTAAAATTAATAAAAAAAATTAAAAGTTAATCCGTCATAACCTATTCATGATCAAGCCATACTAGCTATTGATGATGATTATTTTATTTTCTGATGTTCATGGACAATCTTTTTAATAATCCATCCTAGGAATTTGCCAGAAATTAAAGTCAAGTTCTCTGGCCTGTAGACTAACTATTCCATTGTCTTTCCTGTTTTGAAAATTAATACTCTATTCCAATCTCATGGCCCCTCTCATATTCTAGTAATCTTGGAATGATCACTGATGGTGGCCCAGCAATATAGAAAGCAGCCAGGTTGTCTCTTATTTATTTATTTACATTAGATTTCAGCTCTGTGTTAACCATTTTTGATCCAACTTCTCCTAAGTGATCCTAAAGTCACTCTCCTTGGCGTTAAAGACCATCAAAATGAGGGTGGTTCTGCCTTCTCTTTGTTGTCTTCTTCGGCATCCCAAGGAATATTTGTCCTTTTCCTTCTTTGATGTTTCTCTTGCTTCTAAAATAGCTAAAAACAACTTCATTGGCCTTAACGTTCATTACCAACCTCAGTTACTTCTAATCCTTACCATTCCTGATGTCTCTGTAAGCTCTTGCCATTCTTTTATTCTTATGTTTTTTTACTGGCTTTTACTTCAATTGTGTACATATTTTTTGTTAGTACATGAGTTCTCTTGTTTATCTACTTCATCCCTCTTTAGAAAGGTCCCTCTCTCACAATCTCTTGTTTACATCATTAGAATTTCTCTTTTTGAGAGCTTAGGAAACATGGTATGTATGTAAGAACACTGGCTTTGGAGTCAGAGGACATGGGTTTAAATTTTAATTTCTGATGTTTACTACCTTTGTGATTATAGGCAAGTCATGTATCCTCCCTGGTTCTCAGTTTTCCTATCTGTAAAGTGAAGGGATTAGGCTAGATGATCTCTGAGGTCCTTTCTGGCTCTGTGTTCTAGTGATCCGATCCTGTAGCTTCTGTCCTCCTTTGACTGATTTCACCTATAAATTTTAGACCTTAAGATCCTTCCTATATGCTTTCTCTGGACTCCTTGAAGTTCGCTATTCCAAAAGTGTGTGTGTCTAACTCTGCCTAAATTTTTCCTCTTAAAAATTCCAAGATGAACTGTCTTTTATCCAGAAGTAATATTCTTACCATTTCTACTTTAGTAGCCAGTGCCTTCTGTTGGTCAGAATCAGTTCCAGGATAGCAAGTATACCATATTTGTTTCATCTACTTTTTGAATTAAATTATTTTGACAAATTAAAAATTTCCCAACTCCTGTTTTTAACAGATCATTTGAAATGAAGCAAAGTCTGGTAAGGGGCCCTTCTCCCCCAGGATCCTGCCTTTACAGTAGCTGCCTCTGCTTCTCATTCCAGAACCAAAGGGTGGACTTGTTCCTGAAGCATCATTTACTGAGTGAAATTTCTTCTTGTTTCAGGGATTTGCAACTTTCAAGGATGTGACTCTGTCCTTCTCCCAGGAGCAGTGGGGTGAACTGGATCCAACACAGAAAGAATTCTATGGAGAATATGTCTTGCAGGAGGATTGTGGGATTGTAGTCTCACTAAGTAAGGGCACATTTCCCCGATAGTAGATTTCAGAGCCTTTCTAAAGCATGTAGTTCTATGCTGTCTCTTTAATGGAACTTTCTGAGGTCATAATAACTTCATCTAGTCCAAACCCTTCCTGAGGCTCAAAGAGGCTGACTTGCCTAGAGTTAAACAGGTAGTAAATAGCAGAACCCAGTCTGAACTCGGGTTCTTTGATCCTTAGGTCTAACTAGACTTTAGTTGTTCTTATATATCCACCCACCAGTTGAGTGGATTTGTGGCTAGTCTCTTAAGACTGGAGGGAAGAGAAGATTGCTGGTATTGAGTCCTATAAAAACTGAAAAAGAATGCTTGAGGTGCTAAAGAGATCATCAAAAGGAGGGGGGAGAAGTAGGATGGGAGCAAAGAGGTATCCTCTTTCACATTAACATATGGACATGGCAGTAGACAAGGTGAAATTTGGAGAAGTTACTTGTCACCAAGAAGGGAAAACAGCCTCAGAAGTACTTTGCAATTAGATTGGAGAAGAGAAGCACTTGAATAAATCAGACAAAAGATATGCAATACTTATGTGAATAGCAAACTAGAGGGACTGAGAATTTGATCACATTACCTAACTGTTTGACACCTGCCAAATCTTAGTTGTCTACTACTAATGCAGGATTAACATGCTGAACCATCATGTTATTCTTATTTCCTTCCCTTGAATAGCATTTCCAATCCCTAGAATAGATGAGGTCACCCAGGTTGAAGAGGAGGAAGAATCTTGGGTCCCAGATTTGGAATGTCCCCAAGATCCTGAAGAAACAGAGATCTTGAGTTTTACCTATACAGGTAAGTAACAAGATCTTATCCTCATTGATCATCTAGGAATCACTACACTGTTTTCCCACTCTGGGGTTGGCCTGTCCCCAGCTTTCACTTGGCACAGTAGCAGCTATTGATTGTGGCTGAGTCTAAACTCCCAAGAGGAAACCCTTATCTTCCTATCCTTTCCTTACGGGACTTGGACATAAGGTATTTTTTTTTTATCTCCCTTCCTGTCAGTGAGTCTCTCTTCCAATTTCTAGCCTTCTCAGGGATATAAAATAAGTTCTAACTTCTCTGTGATTTCTCCTTCCAGTTTGCATTTTGTCTTTTCCCCATTGTGATGCAAGTATAAACGTGTCTGATTCTCTTATTTTCTCTTGTCATTATTTTCATAGGAGATAGGAGTGAGGATGAGGAGGAGTTTCTTGAACAAGAAGAAATCAATATTGAGGACTTTCAGAGAACTATTTTGGGAAGTCCAGAAATTCCCCAGAATACTGATTGGGAACTACTCCTTGAGGATGAGCCAAGTAGCCCTAGTGAAAAGAGAATGAGTACGAGTCTTTCTCCAACACATAATTTCATGAGCCTTCGAGAGAACTTACAATTGCATCCACTATTAGGGAGACCTCATGACTGCCCTGTGTGCAGAAAAACCTTCAGTTGCAACTCTCATCTTATTAGGCATCTCAGAACCCATACAGGAGAAAAGCCTTATAAATGTCCTGATTGTGGGAAAAGTTACACTCGTAGCTCACACCTTGTCAGGCATCAGAAGATCCACAAGTTGCAAGTACCATTTGTATTTCCTCACAGCAGGGACAGATTTGATGAAATCTCCCAGTCATTCCAACATGAGATAATCCCACAAACTGAGAAACCTTATAGATGTGAAACATGTGGGAAACACTTTCGCTGGAGCTCAGACCTTGTCAGGCACCGTAGAACTCATACAGGAGAGAAACCCTTCTTCTGTAGCATTTGTGGGAAGAGTTTTAGCCAGAAGTCTGTCCTCACAACACACCAAAGAATCCACCTGGGAGGTAAACCCTATTTGTGTGGGGAGTGTGGGGAGGACTTCAATGACCACAGACGATATCTGGCTCACCGGAAAACCCATTCATCTGAGGAGCTCTACCTCTGTAACGAGTGCGGGAAATGTTTCAACCACAGTGCAGCATTTGCCAAGCACCTGCGAGGGCATGCATCAGTGCGATCTTGCAGGTGCAACGAGTGTGGGAAAAGCTTCAGTCGGAGGGACCATCTTGTCAGGCACCAGAGAACACACACTGGCGAGAAGCCATATACGTGCCCCACCTGTGGAAAAAGCTTCGGGAGAGGATACCACTTGATCAGGCATCAGAGGACCCATTCAGAAAAGACTGTCTTACAGGACTCAAGTGTAGAGAAAGCTGCATTGAGAAAAGTCTCCCAAGCTGAGGATGGGCTGTGAGAAAAGCCTTCCTATCACCTTAAAACTGGGGCTTCTTATAAGGAGTCCCACTGACCAGCCCAGATCTTGCCTCTCCTCTTTCTGTTTGTGTAGGTCCTCTCGATTTTCTTTGTTGCCTTTGAGGGGACACTTTTTTCTACTCTGCTACCCCATTAGGGCTTCTCCACTGGGGGATCCTGTTTCCACATATTTGGGATAAGTTAGGAGAGTGAGAGAGTGCTAAGGAGATGTGGTTAAGACACCTTCCTAGAAGAGGCTGTGGTGTCTCTAAAGATATCTCGGCTTTCTTGAGTAAAAAGTGACATAACATGAGCCACAGGCTTGCTGGGCTTCTGTATGGCAGCAGACAGCCCTGAATGAGACAGGAGATGTAGGGCCCTTTGACTTTGCCACAAATTCACTGGATAACCCTGAACAGACAAACCCCATATTCCTTCTGTGAGTCAGTTTCCACATCTCATAATGGAGAACACTGTTGATGCACTTTCTTTTGACAGTACAGGGTGGGATGACAGAGAATTCTGTTCTTACCAAACAGGCACTCAAGGCTTATTATTTGAGGCCCATTGTGGCTTCTCCCTTTCCATTTGCCAAGGTGGTGGTAAGCAGTGCTGAGATGGAGCTGAGAAGGAGGTCTTTTACCAAAGTGGGCCTCTCTTTTCCCTCAGGTTCTCTCTCTGTTTTGCCATTCATTCACACTGTTAGCCTCCTTCCTTTTTCACCAGGTTCTTCTGGTTCTGTCCCAGGAAATACTTCTACTCAAGATGAGGTAGGGGAATAAGTAAAACAATGAGGATTTAAATTAAAAGATGTAATTTCCCATCCCTTCCCCTTACTCCCTTTTTAGCTTTTATAAGAATTCAAGAGTAGTAACAGTTTAGAAAGGTACCATGGCAATAGAGTCATCTGGACCGGAATGTCTTAGTTCCAAGGGAAGATCTACCAAGTGAAAAACCATCACCTCATAAAATCAAAAAAAAGTTATCCTCACCTTTCTGAGGTGTCCATAGCAAAGCAGCTTGGGATGAGGTACCTGCTGATACCTTGTTCCCATCAGTTTCTGCATAGTATATTGTATCTGATATCAGAAAAAGATTTTGGGTGTTTTCATATTTCCTCAACTTCTCTAGCCAGCACTTGGAAACTAAGATCATATTAGGAGTGGTTGATTTTAATGCATTTGTGAGTTCTTTTTTCCCTCTTATTTTGTGTTTAGCTCTGTTATCATGTTAGTGACAAACAATAGCAATCTCTCAGTGCTCCCAAGAACCCTTGTTATCTGATGAAGGTTGCCATGGAAACAAAGCAGGTTGCCATGGCAACTCATGAACCCAAACTGGTCTAATGTGGGTATGGTAGACAGGAGAAACTTTTTCCAATAGTTGGAACACAAAGTCTGGGTATGAAAGCACAAGCGGGAAGAAGACTTCTCTGTTCAATGCCTGGCTTATTGTGCTCTACTTTGCCACCTATACTGTTGATAGACCTCTGTGCCCTGGATGATGAAATGGGTTGGAAATTCCAGGCTCTCCATCCGCATGAAACACCTCTGTATCTGCTCCCTCCTTATAAAGGAACTTTCATTTCTTTCAACTTTGAGGCGTCTGTTATGTGACTTACTAGATTTTCTGAGATTCCCAGAAGGATTTGTTATTTTTCTTCTGAGCACTGGCATGGCCCATTCATTGGTATCTGGAGCAGAAGTGACCTAAATGTGAGCTACTTTGAGTGAGCAGGGTATAGCCTCACCCTTTATGGGGAGAGAGGGCTTTCAGGAGGAAGACTACATACAGGAGGATATCTCCCCACTCATAGGAGATAGATTCCAGAACTCTCTGGGAAGGACAAAGTCCTTGAATACTGTACTATACCATTAATAATGATTTCTGAAGAGAACATTGGCAAAACTGCTCTAAGGTGAGACTGAAGGAAGTTAAAGTTTCTAATCTTATTTTATTAAATTAGAATTTGAGAGTTGGACAGGACTTTTCTATAACATCAGCTCCAGTATGATGAGCATGTTTCCATGGGAGGAAGCTGAGGCCCAGAGAACTGAAGTGACATGCCCAAGGTCTATAATGACACCAAGCAAAGCCTAGAATAGAGGATTTTAAGAGATCCTGTATGGGTTTCATACAAGCAGCCACGGAGGGTACTACAATAATAAGAGTTAAGTTTCATATTGTCATTCTGCAGCCCTCTGGTTTGAGATGGTGCTATTTATCGGCAAGGTGAGAATTTGTTTTAATCTTTCGGGTCTTTGTTTAGAGCTTGGGAGGCAAAGGTACCTCTTTGCTAGAATAAAAGACAGGCTGTGGAAGCTTTTAAAAAAAATCCAAGAGAGGGTATTATAACAATAGAACACAAAGTATGTATATTTTCGATATAGAAATAGTCAAGAATAAAAAGTAATAACTTGAACAAACATAAGCACAATAGGAATTGAACCATGAAATCAAAAGTATAAGAAACTTCAAACAACTAAATTGAGTGCATTCCTTAACAGAGGTGTACCTTAAGTGGACATCCAGCCTCCAGCTGAAAACTTCATTAAGAGGGAACTCATTACATTTCAAGAGAACAAGATAAGCCTCACCCCTTCCTTAAAGTATCCCTTAAATAGTTCAAGATAGTTTAAGTGGCACCTATTTTCTGTAGACTAAATGTCTCCTATTCTCTCGACTAGTTCTTGCATTGCATGATTTTCAGTTCCTTAAGGATCTTCAGTGTTTTCCTCTAGACAGACTTCAGTTTGTCAATCAGTGTCTTTCCAATAATACAGTGCCAGGAATAGGATACAGTACCAAAGATGTGTTCTGATCGAAATAAGAGTAACACATTCCCCCAGGAATTAAACGCCTGAATACAGGCTAAGATTGCATTAGCTTTGGTGGTGCTGTACCATACTTGATACAAGAAACATGCAATCCACTAAAATTCCCAGTTATTTTTCACAAGAAGTGTTTAGTCACACCTTCCCAATGTTATACCTTTGAAGTTTTGGGGGTTTTTTTGCCCACGTGTAAAACCATGTATCCTGATTAAGTTTTATCCCATTAATTGCTGAGGAATTTATAGATTATGATTCTCTATTCTAACATCTCAGCTTTTGTTCTTTGGCAAATACAACAAGCATGCATCTGTGCCTTTAGCTGAGTCTGATAAAAATGTTAAAACTATATACTAAGCACAAATCCCTTGAACATTCCAATAGAGACCTCTCTCCAAGTTGACTTCTACGGTGTACCCATTCAACTAATTGTACTTTTATCTAGCATATATGTATATATGCATATATATACATATATGTATGTATATATATGTACATACAATCCAAAAGAGAAGCACGAGAAATATTGTCAAATACTTTATATATGTAGCATGGTGCTCATCTACTGGCCTTTGTAATTATCAAAACAATGAGGTGAGTGTGAGAAGACCTGTTCTTGATCCTCAAGAGTTTAAAATTTGGAAAGGATCCCAAGTCAGCTAGTCAAGTTCGTACCTTCCGTGACATACGTGGACCACCCTTTGTTTAAAGACATAATGAGAAAGAACCCACTAACGTAAGAGGTGACCCTTTCTACTTTTGGATGACTAACTTCCAGGAAGCTTTTTCTTACATGAAACTTAAATCTGCCTCTTCAACTTCTGCACATTGTTCGTCTTCTGGGGTAAGCAGAGTAAGCCTAACTTTTCTTCTTAATGGCAGCCCTTCAGGTCCTTAAGACAGCTATGTCATCCATTTTCCTTCCCCTAAATCTTTTCCAGGCTAAATAACTGCAGTCGTCCTGGCATAATCTCACCATCATAAATCTAGAACTAAAATTAAGCCCAGAAATTATCTTCCTTTTTTTTTCAGATAAACTAAGGCCTCGGGTGGTTAAGTAACTTATGCAAGATCACATAGGGAAAGGTAATTAAGCATCAGAGGGATGAGTTAGTTTGTGACTCTTCTATGAGGTCTTCTAACACAGTAAATAGTGCTCTTTCCAGTCCTTCATCATCAGTTCTTGTTAATCCTAACATTTTATCCATTTCATGAGCTCTCATACCTGTAACTGTGTTCTCATGTTTTTGAAAATTGGGTTTATCCTACAGTTCTAAAGTATCCATCTTGTTCAAGTCAAGGATCCTTCCCTATTTTTGAGCCATTAGTCTGCCAGTTCTTTCAGTTGATTGGGTTGTATGCCCATGCTGTCCTAGCATTTTCTCATAGAACACATTGAAAGAGGGAGAACAGAAGGTACAAGAGTCATCAAGAAGGGAAGAATCAGCATTATATAATAAATAACCTTGATATGTGAGGGAGGGAGATGGAAGAGCCAAAGATAACCCCAAGGTTGTGATTGGGAGAATGATTATGCCATTAAAAGAAATTGTCAGTAGAAAGAATCTGGCAATGCATGGGGAAGGAATGGTTCCATTAAAAAAAAAAAAAAAAGTTTAAGTGCCTACTGTAGACTGTACTATGATAGGCCCTAGAGACAATAAAAAGTTTAAAGTAAAGGCACTCATTGTTATCAGACCTTAAAGTCTAGTAAAGGGATGTGTCACATCTATAAATGTCTGGAATGCATGGTAAGTGCATAAAATTGAGATCTTCCCTCGAATGGCCTTAATTTTCTCATTGAAGCTGGTGGATAAGTAGTTTGTTGGAAACCTAAGTTTAAGGTACAAGACATGAAACTTGCTGTGGTATGTGATAGTCAACAGTTGTCCAACAGTTTTGAGAGCCTAGCTAAGATGTTGCACCATCAATTTGTAGTAAATGAAATATATTTACTTTGTCTATTGACAATCAAAACCCCAAATGAAGAAGTGGAGAAATCATGTTTCAGAGATTACCCAGAAATTTTAATAAATACTTTTAACAAGTTGGAAAGAGCAAATAGTTGGAGGAACAAAGACTGAAGTAGTAGATGGTAAATCAGCAAACAATAGTATAAAGATTTGCTGTAGAGGTGAATGAAGCTGGATTGGAGATAGGGGAATGTAGAGAAAGGATTTGATAGTTGCAATATAAGAAGTCACAAGGATGAAGAATAGTTTTAATGTGAAGGAGTAAGAGAGGTGGGAAGATGGGTAATAACAGGAATAGGGTATGATAATTCAGGATCTTGAAAGTTACACAATTCTAGATGGTGAAATGTAAAGTTTGAATATGTTGTGTGTGACTTACGAGGGTGGAGAAGTGGTTTGAAATCACAGGTCTGAAAAATCATGTGGCCAAGATGATAGAAGACTGTCAAAATGAATGCTTAAGATTGTGAGATGTTGACAGAAGATGAGGAAGGATTGGAGTCTGATTCACAGAATTCGAAAATTGGAAGGGACCTCAGCAATCGTCTGTTTTAAGCATACGTGCAAAAGAAATCCCTGATATAGCAGCTGACAAGTGGCCAGCAGTCTGTTTAAAGAACACACTCTTAACCCCCATCCCTAGGATTGGGAATCACTTAGCTTTCCTGGTAGCCCATTTCACTATAGGGTAGTTCTTATTGGCTTTATTTCTCCCTGACTCCAAGCCTAAAATTAATTCTGGGCAACCTGCAACCTCTTTTCCTGATTCTATCGTCTGGGGTCAAAGTGAAATTGTCAATTTCCCTTTCCCCATGACTTGAGAAAACTGTTGTATCTCCCTGAGCCTTCTGCAAGCTAAACATCCCCATTTCCTTCATTCCTCATGTAGCATGCTAGCATATTTTGGGTGTTCATCAGTTTATCAACTACCTTTTTGAACTATGATGTCCAGAAGAGATAGTGCTCTGAATGAGGTCAGATAAAGTCGGGGTTCTAAGGACTTTATCACCAACTCCTGCCCAGAAACTGCTTCACTATGGAGCCCAAAAGGACATTGGGCTTTTGACTGTCACATCACACTGCTGATGCATAGTGAGTTGGCAGTGTACCTAAACCCCTGTATCTCTTTCAAACTGGTAGTTAACCATACTTCTATCACTTGGTTTTGTGACAGTATTTTTCATCCAAGGGTAAGATGTTACACTTCTCTCTATTGAATTTTACTTTATTAGATTGAGCCCAGACTAGCCTATCAGCATCTTTTGGGATCCTGTCTCTTCCCATCATCCTCCCCTGCAGCTTTATGGGCATGCAGTCTGTGCATTTATGTAAACTAGTAAAAAAAATAATAATAACCACATCTCTGGGGTACTCCAGTTGAGGCCTGGTACATGAATATTGAAACATTTGAATCTACATCTAAATGTATCATCTAATCCACTTCTTTCCATGTTCTTTATAAAAATGACTTAAGATGCTTTATCAAATGCTTATAAATTCTATCTGTAGGATTCCCCTCAACCACCAGTATGGTCATCCTGTCACAAAAGGCAGTGTGGTTCATCTGACACAACCATTTTTTTTTTTTTGAGGTTGATATTTTTTCTTTTTATAAAATTTTATTTATTTTTACCTTCCAACATTCATTTCCACAAGATTTTGAGTTGCAAATTTTCTACCAGTCATTCTGATTACCCCTTCCCCCAATCTGCCCTTCCTTCTATCACACCCCTCCCTCCCTTTATCCCCATCTCCTCTATTTCCTTGCAGGGCAAGGTAGATTTTTGTACCTCATTACCTGTATTTCTTCTTTCCCAGTTACACATAAAAACAATTTTTAACATTCATTTTTAAAACTTTGAGTTCCAACTTCTCTCCCTTCCCCACCCATCCCCACTGAGAAGGCAAGCAATTCAATATAGGTTATACATGTGTCGTTATGCAAAAGACTTCCATAAAAGTCATGTGAAAGACTATATTTCCCTTCAAACTATCCTGACCCCCCCATTTATTCTATTCTCTCTTTTGACCTTGTCCCTCCCCAAAAGTGTTTACTTCTAATTACGCTCTTCTCCCATTTGTCCTCCCTTCTATCATTCCCCTCACTCCACTTAATCCTCTTCTCCCCTACTTTCCTGTAGTGTAAGATAGATTTTCATTCCAAATTGAGTGAACATGTTATTCCCTCCTTAAGCCATATGTGATGAGAGTAAGCTTCACTTTTTCCCTCTCACCTCCCCCTTTTCCTCTCCTTTGAAAAAGTTTTTTCTTACCTCTTTTATGAGAGACAATTTGCTCCATTCCATTTCTCCCTTTCTCCTCTCAATATATTCCTCTCACCCCTTAATTTTATTTTTTTAGATATCATCCCTTCCTATTCAACTCACCCTATGCCCTCTGTCTATATGTATATAATCCCTCCAGCTACTCAAATACTGAGAAAAGTCTCAAGAGTTAGAAGTATTATCTTTCCATGTAGGAGTGTAAACAGTTCAACTTTAGTAAGTTCCTTATGATTTTCCCTTCCTATTTACTTTTTCATGCTTCTCTTGATTCTTGTGTTTGAAAGTCAAATTTTCTAGTCAGCTCTGGTCTTTCCATCAAGAGTACTTCAAAGTTCTCTATTTCATTGAATAACCATTTTTCCCCCTGAAGTATTATAATCAGTTTTTCTGGGTAGATGATTCTTGGTTTTAATCCTAGCTCCTTTGACTTCTGGAGTATCATATTCCAAGCCTTTTGATCCCTTAATGTAGAAGCTGCTAGATCTTGTGCTGTATTTTCACAATACTGGCTGCTTGCAATATTTTCTCCTTGACCTGGGAACTCTGGCTACAATATTCCTAGAAGTTTCTCTTTTTGAATCTCTTTCAGAAGGTGATCAGTGGATTCTTTAATTATCTATTTTACCCTCTGGTTCTAGATTATCAGGGTAGTTTTCCTTGATAACTTCATGAAAGATGATGTCTAGGCTCTTTTTTTAATCATGGCTGCGAGGTACTCTAATAATTTTCACATCTCTCCTGGATCTACTTTCCAGGTCAGTTGTTTTTCCAATGAAATATTTCACATTGTCTGCTATGTTTTCATTCCTTTGGCGTTGTTTTTATAATTAATTGATTTTTCATAAAATCATTAGCTTCCATCTGCTCCATTCTAATCTTTAAATAATTATTTTCTTCAGTGAGCTTTTGGATCACCTTTTCCATCTGGCCAATTTTGCTTTTTAGGGCATTCTTCTCCTCATTGACTTTTTGGATCTCTTTTGTCATTTGGGTTAATCTATTTTTTTACAGTGTTATTTTCTTCAGCATTTTTTTATGTCTCCTTTAGGAAGCAGTTGACTTGTTTTTCATGATTTTCTTGCATCAGTCTCATTTCTCTTCCCAATTTTTGCTCTACTTCTCTTACTTGATTTGCAAAATCCTTTTTGAGCTCTTCCATGGCCTGAAACCAGTTCATATCTTTCTTGGAGGCTTTAGTGATGAGTCCCTGTGTATTTCAATTGGTTTCTTCAGATTAACTCCCACTTTTCTTCATGTCAAAATGAGCTGGAAGCCAGATGCCAAAGTCTTTGAGAAAGTTGGAAAAGTTATCTAGAGGTTGATTGATGGCTATACAAGTTATCAGAAGGTGACATAAATATTCTGTGCCCTTTGGAAAGTAGAAAAGTAGCCTTAAGATCAGCAACAGAGAGGACAGAGTTTTCAAGTGAATTGCCTTCTTAAGTTTTTACTATTCCAAATATCCAACCGTAAAAATGGGTTAGGAACTCAAATGCTCAATGAGCCCAACATCTTTCAGTATTACCACCTGGATTATCAGATGCCTATGGGTCTTTTCCATTTGGGTTTCCCGGCCTATGGCTGACACTAAAGAATTCATATCAACATGGCCAGAACAGAGCTTCTTTTCCCACCTCGTTGTTTTGAACTGAAACTTGACTTTCCCCTGAGGTCCCTCCTCTTTCCATTTTCTCCACCTCACAGGCCTGGAGAAAGAATAGTAAGAATTTAAGAAGTCAATTCATTTAAAAATATCAAACTCATTAATTATTCGGTGTAGGGAAAAGAAGTAAGGCTACTGGGGCACACACCTGGGACCTTGTAGGCCTGCAATGGTTTGAAGAGTCGTCATGTGGCAGGATGCCATGCACGTTCTAAATTCTTGAGTCTACCTGCACCCCTTTCTCCACTACATGTGTGTATACACAATGCACCCCCACACAATTCCCCACCTTTGTGACACTACCAGCAGCTCACAACTGTGTCATTCAGATATATCATATTTGACAAGGGTCTTACGTCCCTGTCTCTAGAATATTGAAATTGTTCCTTGTGGAAAGGCTCCAACTCGTGTCACTGACTTTCTGTCCTAGTTCTTGGCACCTGTTTCTGTGAAGATATTTAAGAGCTTTAAATCAGTTTGTGCTAGGGCAAATCCAGGCTTCTGGAGATCCACATAATTAATGGCTTCCACAGTCACCATAGATTGTCTCTATTTGATCAGTTTTAACTTTTCTTAATCCCTTTCTAGACACTGGCAATACAAAGACAACAATATATAGGCTAGGTCCTCAAGCAGTTTACATTCCTTTGAGAGTGTAGTAAGAGACACACAATGTACACAGAGAAATAAGAAAATGATTTAATGAGGGAGGGCTCTTCCAACCGGCAGAACCAGAAGCAGCTTGCTGCATGATGTGCTGCCTGAACTGGACCTTGAAAGAAGCTAGGAATTCTGTACAAGGTTCAGAGACAAAAGGTGGAATATTAAATTGGGGAAACAGCCAGTAAGTCAAGGAAATGGGAAGGAAAGTAACCTGAAATAATTGTGGAAGTATAGCTAGGCATCAGATTGTGGAGAGCTTCAAAACTCAGGCCAAGAGGTTTATATTTTACTCTTTAGTGGGGAGACCCACTGAAGATTCTTAATCAGGAAATAGGCATTGTCAGACCTGTTCTTAGGTATATGGTAACTGAAAAAATGGATTGGAGAGAAGAAAATGAAAGCAGCAAGAGCAATGAGGAAGCCATTCTAATGATCCAGGGAAGATCTGATGAGACGCAGTGGTTGAAAAGGAGATGGATACTAAAGATTATATGGATGTTGAAATAACAAGTCTTAACAACTTATTAGATAAAGGGATTGAGGAGTTGAGCAGTGATTCTCAGATTATGAACTTGTGTAAGTTGGAGCATGATGGTATGTGAAATAGAAATAAGGAAGTTTGGAAGAGGGGTAATGTTAGGATAGGTGTAGGAAGAGATAATGGGTTCTATTTTTACTTGAGTTTGAGGCATCCAGATAGACGTGCCTTATATTTAATTGGCGATTGAGATCTCAAGATCAGGGCTGAATATTAGGTGGCGGAGTGAGGGAAGAGAGGCCTCTATATGGAGATGAAAATTGAATACATGGAAGTTAATGACTGCCAAGGGGAAGAGATAGGAGAGAAGAGAGCCCCAAACTAATGTGGCAGAAAAGATCCAAGAAGCTGGCACATGAAAACACCAAAGAGATGGTCTTGAAAGTGGCAAGGTTTATATTGCTATTCTTCCCTGATGCATGGAATGGTTCTGAGACTTCAGCAGCAGAAGATGAAAACAGTGGTAATTGGGTCCCTTCTTTCTGACTTGAATACACACTGAGTACTTAACTTTATAGACTTCTTATTCCATAACCACTATTAACTATAGAAATTATTCTCAACACCCTCATATGTCAAAAGATCAGGGTCATGACCTCACCCACTCCAGCAATTCCTACCATCTCGAAAGTTCCCTAACTGATCTTTTATAACCATAGGCCACTAAAGGCAGCTGCAAACTTTCTTCAGCTCAGGCACTCAGAATCTACCAGAGATCATACTGGCCTGTGTAAAGGAAGACTGTAGCAGGCCTAGTCTGGTCACAAGACTCTTCTCAAGTTCTCTGCCTCTACTGATGGTGCCCCCCTGGCAGTCTGGCAGCTCATCAGTTAAGGTGGCATGTGACCAGAACTCCAGACAGTTGCAAGTAGCAAATGATCTCGGAAAAAACTATAGAATTTGAGGTCAGATTCAACTCATAGTGGCAGAAACGAGTTGAAAAAGGTCATTCAGCTTCAAAAGAATGTGAGGGTCCCATCAATAGCTCTTCCCTCACCCAATGCCATTCCATCTCTGAATGTTTCCTTCACATTCCCCTTGATAGAAAGATGTTATGGCAAGAGCATGAGAATCAGAAGATCTTAGATTAAATCCTAGCTCTGAAGTTTGCTAGCTTTGTGACTATGAGCAAGTCACTTAACCTCACCAAGCCTTAGTTTCCTCATCTGCAAAATGGGGGTAATAACTGCAGAATCTACCTCAGGCATATTTTGAGGCTCAAATGAAATTATTTGTGTGATGAGTTTTGTAAATCTTAAAGCACTATATAAACAGCTATTCTTACTACCCATGTGACTTTGGGCAAATTACCTAGTCTCTGATCTCCTGTAAAAGAGAATTAGTCTAGATGATCTCTTAAGGTCTCTGTCGGTTCTAACTCTAATCCTGTGAGTGTTTTCCTATGCCTTCTGGAGCATGCATCTCCCTACCCAAGTCATCCTCCCTTTGTCCACTCTTCTTTCAAGACAGAACTCATTTTAGAGAGCACTAGGTTTCTCATTCTCCAGTGAAATTCCACCCCTTTGTGACAGAAATTATGACAGAATAGTACAGGCAGGAAAGATCCTGAAGATTAATGTCATTAAATAGCTTCTTGATCAAGGATTCTTAACTTTTTTTGTCATGGACTCTTTTCATAATGATGTTTTTAAATACATAAAATAAAATAGAGAATTTCAAAGAAAACTGATCATGTTGAAATAAAGTTATCAAAACTTTTTTTTAAGTTCATGGACCCCAAGTTAAGAACCCTTTTATCAACACCAGAATTAGTTGGGTACCCATACCACAAACTCTTTTTGGAAAGAATTACATATGTCTTGAATAGGTCTTAGTTGACTGAGAAGGAGTAGAGTGAGGGAACATGGCAACCTTCAGCCCCCCTGGACTATTAGAGTTTTCTTGGTTCTGATCCATTTCCATGGTTCCCTGCAGGCTTAACTAGTTTCCTATTCAAGATCAACAACAGTAGGGACAAAAATACTGCCATGTAGAACAAAACCAAAAATTCCATCCTTCCTCCCCACCCAAGCTAGGACCTAGAAGGCACCACTGCCCAGGTCATGGGAGTCATCATTAGCCTGGCCAGCGGTACACAACTAGTCAAAGCCCCTTTACCCAAAGCCCTAGTAACTCTCTCTCCACTAAAAGGATCTATGATTTCATCCCTGTGAAAATTCCATCTCCTACGGAAACTCTGACATTGCTTAGTTTAGTGTTCTTTTTGTGTTGTTGTAGGCAAAAAGTAGTCATCGTCATCACTGTTCCTAGGGACCAAATCTCTGGTGCTAAGCCTTTTTGATGTGATATCTTGGCCCATGGAGAGGGACAAAAGTAAAGTACTTTATGTAGTGCTTTAAGATTTGCTTGTCATAGGGCCCAAACTGATTAAAGATTCATTTGATGGTCTAACAGTTCAGTATATTTTGTCCATGGGAGAAGTAGAATTATAGGATATTTCAGTTGGGAAGAGGTTTCAGAGGTTATTTAATCCAACAAATAAAATAAGTAAGTATCCACTCTGCAACATTCCTGGTGATCATCCCACCTGTCATTAAAGACCTCCAGTAAGAAAAGGGGCACCCACTACCACCCAAGGCCACTCATTCCACTTTTGGATAGCTCTTATTGTGAAGAAGTGCCTTTTTGCATCTTGGACAAATTATTCTTAATTCTTCCTCCTAAGACTAAAAATAATGCAAATGTAATTCCTCTTCCAAATTATGACTCTTGAATACAGTTGCTATTCCTACTCCTCCCCACTCCCACACCCACAATCTCTTCTCCAGATTAATTATCACCACTTCCTTCAAATTGTCATAATTTAGTTATCACTTTGCAGCCCCTTGCAACCAACCTGGTTTCCCTCCTCTGAATACTTTAAGATATCAATGTCCTTCTTCAAATGTGGTACTTAGAACTGAACATAATACTCAGGATGTGGTCTGACCATTGCAGAGTACCATGAGATATCACCTTCCTTCATTCTGAACACTGCCTCTGAATGATGTCTAAAGTCACGTACAATTTGGGAGCTTCTACATCATATTGTTGGCTCATATTGAGTCACTAAAACCCCCAGATCATTTTCATGATCTTCCCCTAGACTGTACTGATAAAGTTGATTTTTTGAAACCTAAGTGTAAAACTCTATTTATTCCTATTAAATGTAAACTTAGTAGATTTTGCACAGTATTCCAGTCTATCATATTTTTTAATCTTAACAATGTCATCCAACCTGTTACTAACCTTCCAAGCTTTGTATCCTTTGCAAATTTGATATATATGTCTTCTATGCCTTTGTCTAAATCATTGCTAAAAATGTTAAAAAGCAGAGGTCTGAGCATAGCTCTCAAGGACACTCCACTTTAGGCTTTCTCACAAGATGGTTTTGACCCACTAATGACAACTTTTTCAGTCCAACTTCCAAATCCACCTAATTATATCATCATATCAGTTGGCCTTATCCATAAGAAAAACATGAAAATTTGTTAAATGCTTTGTTAAAATATATGTAAAATATATCTACAATATTCCCTCAATCCATCACTCTAGAAACCTATCAAAAAGAAAATGAAGTTAGACTGACTTGGCCTGTTCTTGATGTTGATGAAACCTTGATAGCATTTTGTGACCAGTGCTTCCTTTTCTAGAAATTTACTATCCACCCTTTTAGTAATAGATTTTGGAATTTTGCAGGGAATTAAAATCAAGTTCATTGGCCTATAGTTTCTTGATTCCACCTTGTTCCCTTCTTTGAAAATAAAAACATTTATCCTTCTCCATCCTTGGAGTCCCTCCCATTCTTCACAGTCTTGGAAAGCTTACTGAGGGCTGTTCAATACTCACTTCTACCAAGTTTTTCAATACCTTGGAATATAGTTCTGGGTCACATGATGAATTTATTTAGAGGAGCTGCATGCACTCTTTTTATTTCCTTATTTATCTTGGGTATCAGCTCCCTCTTGCCAGTTTTTGTTCTGTCTCTTCCATTCTCTTTGACATAAAAAATAAAAAGAAAAATTAGAAATGCCCAGTCCTGCCCTCTCTTCGTGTCCTGACCAATCTTGCCTAATCTTCAGTTGTCCTTGTCCCATAGTTCTTTCTGTTTTAGTACAATGGAATTGAATAGGACAGGACCTGTTGTTCCATTGGTACATGGAACACCCAATGAGAAGATTCACCAATGCAGCTGAGTACCTTCCCAGGAACTTAAAATCTTGGAGAGTTGCCTGGGCACTGAGAAATTGTGACTTGCCCAGGGTAAAAAATCCAATATATATCAGATCTTCCTGACTCGAAGCTATGCTCTGTATAGACTTTGCCACACTGCTTCTCCTTTCCCCAACATAACTCAAAAACAAAAACATAAAAATAATTTCTTCTTTTTGTTTTCCTTGGCATTCCTTATCAACCTCAATTCATTGTTCTTTAATCTGAGGGAAATTTAGGACTAGAAGGCATTTTAGAGGTCTTCCAATTTACCGTTATCATTTATGGGAGAGAAAACTGAGGCTCAGAAAATTAGATAATTTTCCCAAGGTCACCTTGGCTCTGGAGTCAGAGGACCTGAGTTCAATGACCTTGACCTTGACCTTTGGCAAGTCCTACCTCCCTGAGGTCTCAGATTCCTTATCTATAAAATGAGGAAGTTGAATAGATGACTTCTAAGGCCCCTTCTAACTCTGGATCTATGATCTTTCATCAACTTAAGCCATTCTTATATTGGCTAGCAGCTCCTTCCAGGAATCTCCAAGGGCAGGAGATAGGAGGACCTTAAAATGACAGAAGGTAGGAAAGGAGAGGTAGGGGGAAAAGTAAAATTGATGCTTCATCCAAGCTAGATTGGAGTAAGGAAGACCAAGATTTAAATGGGCAAAACTCTGTGTCTCTGAACCTCAGTTTCCTCATGTAGAAAATGCAACTGATGTCTGTAGTACCTTCGTCACAGGAGGTTGTGGGGATTATTAGAAGAGATATATGTATGTAATCTTTGTACCATATAAATGTCAGGTTTCATTATTGTTAACCCTTTCCAAGATAAGGATTATAATTCGGTTCTCTCACTATCTCACACCCAGAGCATTAATCTTTATTTCATATGCCTATTGTAGCAAGCATAGCACATCAGTCAAGTCCTATTACACGTTATTCAACAAGACTGAGAGACAAAAGGCACATGAAACTTGGATAGTAGTCTGGTAAGCGCTGTGTTCACATCTCTACAAAGAATGGATTCTGTATCCCTGTGTAGTCTTCTGTTGAACCAAGAATGTGGTGTAGAATCGAGTACTCTCTCACCATCAAGGCTATGGAGTGAAACAGAAAGAACCCCAGCAATGGTATCCAGAACTGGGTCACCTAAGCTCGTGGCCCAGCTTTGCCCCTCATTAGCTCGTGTGACCTCGAATAAACCTCTGTCTCTGTGGGCCTCGGATTCTGTAAAATTCTGATGTCTGTAAAATAGCGATCCTCCTACTTGAACAGCCTACCTCCAAGGTTGTGAGGATCAAATGGGAAAATATTTGTAAAGTGTTTTGTATCAGTAAAGCCTGTGTAAATGTTGGTCTTGGTTGTTGTGGAATGACCGCAAGGGGCATGAGCATCACCTAGTAAGGAATTGCAGTTGGCATTTATGTTTCTTAGCAGGACATGAGTACAGGTACTGCCAAATGCCACATCCGCCAGAGTCTTGTGCTACTGATAGAACGAGTGTGAAAGGGTGTCTGGGGCTCGATGCTATCCCCATACCTCTAGCTCAGAAGTACCTTGGCACAGTTTGCCGTTCAGCATCTTTTCCTACAGACATTCATAAGTCAAACACCAGCATGAAGAGCTCCATTTGACCTCTGACTTGACACGTTAGACAGGAATTTTGTCCTATTATGATATAACACTGAAGTCAAATTCTCATACTGAGGGAACTAGAGAAGACAAAGCAATTGCCTTTCTGTGTTGAATTTGGTATATCCTAGTATCTCTTTGAGCCTCAAGAACTTGTGTCTGTATTGCTTTAACAAGAATTCTTAGGTGGAATATTTTTAGGTGGGAGATGGGGGGAATGGAGGGATTCAAAAGATAATCAGTGCTTGATATCCAAATCAAACCAGAAAGAATTCAGCTATAGCTCAGCATCTCCCATGCCCACACTTCCTCACCATCTATAATGAAACAACACATCAGTAAAGGGAAAGAAAGGGAATAAGTATCTACTGTGCAGGAGGCATGAGGCTAAGAACTCTGCATATGTGTCTCTTGTGATCTTCACAACTCTGTGAGGCAAGTACTATTATTATAATCATTTTACAGTTAAGGAGACTGAGATAGAGGTCAAGTGGCTTGTTCAGGGTCACACAGCTAGTGTGTCTGAGACCATATTTGAACTCAGGTTTTCTTAGCTCCAAGCCCAGAACTCTATCCACTGAGCCAAGTAGCTGCCAGTGAAGTTCTGTTATATGTTGCTTTCAATAAGATATTGAAAAAAAATCTCTTACTTGAATTGTAGTTATGACAAAGTAGAAAAAATTAGGAGGTCTAGGTTCCTAATTAACACTTACTAGCTCTGTGAATATGGACCAGCCACTAAACTTCCCTAAGTTTAAGGCCTCCCTAAGGCCTCAATGTCCTTTTCCATGAAATGAGACAATGATACTTACAACATAGAGTTTGCAGAAGGTAGTTTGTGTGCATAAGAGTGCTATATAAATGTGAATTGTTATCTATAGAAATTATAAAACATTAATATTCAACAATGTAGAGAATCAGAAAACTGGCCTCAAAGCCAGCAAAACTTGGGTTCAGGTCCCTCCTCTGGCACATACTGGCCCACAGATGCTGGGCAGGTCACCTAACTTGTACCAGAGATAACTCTGAGATTATGAACTGCAGAGAAGGTGTCATTACAACAGTAATGGACTTATATACGCAAAAGGGGACAGCAAGATTCAGTCTACTACACTCACATCTTATGTAGTTTTTCATTTATGTCTCTTGAAATCGAGCTCTGGAAAACCAAGATAAAGCCCATTAGGCCTCAACTGGAGCTACTTGACCATGCCTTAAACCCAAATTGCTGGCTCTCACTGATTGGCCAATAGTAAGTCCCAGCCCAAGTCTCATTTTGGGCATTGTTTGGGTTTTGATGGCTTAGTGAGTTTAAATAGCAATTGTTTGTATTCTGGTTAGAAACCCTGAGTGTCTTCCCCTTCCAGTTTGATTTTTTTTTTTTTTGAGTAGACCAACTAGGTCATCTTTTGTCTCATTTCTTACCTAGCTTTAAATCACTGAATGGGTGATTTAAATCCTCAGACAAACGGAAAACTGTGAAAGACCTTAGCTTAAGAAGGCCAAGGTCTTCTACTGCATCTGGGGCCATCTCCAGTTGTCCCGATTACATCTTGCCACTGGACTGAGATGATTTTGAAGCAGAGAGTGAAGCTGATGACCGCACAGTTCTGCCTCACTTAAGTCCAGTTCACATATAAATCAAGACATCACCCTCCTGATGTCACTGGCCCTCTTTGAGAGTGAAGTGCAAACAGCAGCAGCAGCAAGAAGTGGTAACAGAGTTGACACATACACATATAAACTTAATACAGAGCAGGGAGTGATGGGGTCAAAGGACAGATCGTGTTCTAAGAAAACTTGAGAGACAGAGAACATTTTTAGCCAGAAGGAATTAGGTAAAGCTTCTTGGAGGCCCTCCTGTGCCTCTGCATCCTATGGCATTCCCATCTACATCCTACTTTAAATCTTCCACAGATAATTGACTCTGAATGAATGAATGAAGCCTTTATTAAGTGCTAACTATGTGCGTAAGAGCAGCTAGGTATCACAGTGAAAAGTGTGAGGACTGGAATCAGAAAGACGTGTCTTCTTGGAGTTCAAATCTGGCCTCAGACGCTTACTAGCTGCATGACCTGGACAAGTCCCTTAACCATATTTGGGACCAACATTTCCTTATCTGTAAAATGAGATAGAGAAGAAATTGGCAAAACACTCTAGTATCTTAGCCATATAAACCCCAAATGGGGTTATGAAGATTCAGACATGGACCCAAACAACTGAACAACATACACACAGAAGCCTCTGTTTCTTTGAATGTTTCCCAGCTGTGCTGTTGCAACATTTAGGTTAGCTATCAGTCTTACCATAAGATTGGCCTACCTTTTAAATCTGATTTCAGTTTAACAAGCATTTATTAAGCAGTTCTTACGAGCAAGACACCACACAACCTACCTCTCAGGCTTTGAAGATCAGATGAGATAATGTTCAGCGTGGAACATACCAAAATAAAAATGAAATAGTCGTTGCCCTAAAGGTGCTTACATTCTGCTGGAAGGATAGAATACATGCCCAGATGAATGAGGGTAACAGGAGAAGACATTCTGCGCTGATCTACCATAGAGGGACAGAGCCTTGCCATTGCCTGCTTGGGTATCTTCACCTTATGTCATCTGGGCAGGAACCCAAACCTCATTACATAAATACAAAGCAGTTGGATCATGGAAGATATTTTGAAGCCAATGAAACCTGAACTTTGCCTTGAAGGAAGGTAAGGATTCTGAGAAACATAAATTAAGAGTTAGTATACTCCAGTATATCCAATAGGATGCAAACGCATGGAGGTAGGAGATGGAATATCAATTTCAGGAAACAGATAGTTCTCCATTTTGGCTGCCAAATAGATTTCATGAGGTGAGGTGACGTCTGAAAAGGTAAGCAGTAGACAAATTGTGGAGGACAATAGACCTGAGAATGAAGAGCTCATATTTTATCCTAGGGATACCTAGAGGCAACTAAAGGCTTTTTACCCAAGAAGGTGACATGCTTTGATCCATACCTTAGGAAGATTCTTTTGAAAGCTATGTGTAGAAAGTAAGTTTCTTGAAGGCAGAAACTATTTTTTTGTTTGTCCTAAAGACAGCAACAAATATGGTACTTTGCACATAGTAGCTGCTTAATAAATGTGTGGTGGATTGTGTTGAATAGATTGGTAAAGGGAAAGACTGGAAGCAGAGGAATCAATTAGGAGACCATCACAATAGTCCAATTGAGAGGTAGCAAGGGCCTGTACTGGGGTGATGTTCCCATGAGTGGAGAAAAAGATGTAAGAGATGTTATATTAATAGAACTGAGGGGACTTGGCAGCTGATTGGATGTGCAAGAAAGAAGAGTCACATATAACTATAAGGTTGCCTCAGAGACCACATAGTTCAGCACATACATGCAAGAATTGCAGATGTGACATGACAAAATAGACTAAAAGGCAGTCATATCAGTAGGTAGAGAAGCAGGAGAGAACAAGATAGTATCTATGAGGAGACAAACAACAATGATGAAAGGGGATCAAGGACACGAGACATATTCAGAGGGCTTACCTTGGACAATAGGATCTGCCTCTTCCTCAAAAACTGGAGAAAAGAAGAATACAGATAAATATACATAATGGCTTTTTAAAAAGGAAAAGAGACGAGAGTTCATGGTAAATGAATGAAACACATAGAGCCTGACTAATAGAAAGTATTTAATAAATTTTCCTTCATTCATAAATGACCTCTAATTTCTCAGTAGAAAGGGAGACAAGGTCATCTACTGAGAAAAATAGCACCATGGACAGAAGGAGAAAAGACACTTGGAGCAATCACTGTAGGAAGTGTTATGGAAAGTCAATCAGGGAAGAATATAAAACTTCCCTTACAGCCACAAAGTCCCAGTCAAGATTAAACAACATGAATTTGTAGTGGACTTAGTGTGTGACTTTCTCCTGTGGATTAGAAAAGGTGGATGGAGGTCAACCTGGGTCGAGGATGGACAGACAGGGAATGAATGATAGAAGGACAAGGGGGCAAGGATTTCCATTGGGAAGATGCTGTATGTACTTGAGCTGGTCATCTATACAATAAAGACTGAGGAGAGGAAAGTGAGGCCGAAGTAGGAGTGAAGGGTTGGGAGAACAGAGAAGAATCAAAGGACCAGACATTGTGGTGACAATGAAGAACAGAGTTCAAAGTGAGGCATAGGGAGGGATGGAAGTTTAGGAAGCTGTGACCAGAATGGGAAATCCAAGAGGTTAAGGCCATAGAGTTAGCACAGTTATGCTTAATGATGAGATATCGATTTTGATCACCCCTGTGGTATGGGTTGAGGTAGAATGAAGATGTGGATTATGGGAGTCCAGGAGGTTGATGAACTGGGAGGAGAGGAACACGAATGTATATATTGAAGTCCCAGAATATGAGGAAAGACACTGGGCTTGAGTAAAAGACCAAGTGCCAAGAATTGATAGTGGGGAGGGAGTAGGGAGTCTGTTAAATGATTACAACATGGATCTGAATTGGGGAACATAGATGAATGCAGTGAACTTCCAAGGAGGAGAAATTATAGAATGGTGGAAACAGCAGGAGTATCTGAATGTGATGGTAGGAGTTCAGTGTGTCAAGGAGCATGAGAGAACCTGCACCAGAAGGATGACCAGGAATTCAGTGTTTTCTAGGTCAAACCTAATTTCTATGAGAAGCAGAATATGGGAAGAGCATGAACAAATGAATCTAGAATATAAACCAACTGAAGGATGGAATGAGGGGACAGGGAGAATACGGACTGTGGAGGGGTAGGAGCAAATTAGATAGAGATGAGTGTGTAGGGAAAGGTAACAAAGGCGAAGGATTTTTGCACCAGAAGATCAAAGATCTGCAAAGGGATAAAGAGAGTAGGAGTTTGTCAGTCATAATATAGGGAAAGAGATACTAGATAAGAACTTTCACGGTCCTATGATGACTGAGTAGGGCATTTGTGCAGAAGTGGTGCTGTCAAATCCTTGGACGTGTCACTCTGGTCATTGGGGAAGACATTGGATGAGGGAAAAATGGGAAAAAGCAGTATTGACTGGTCATTCAATTCAATATATATCTATCTAGTATTTGGGTCCCCTGTATTAGATTGAACTCACATCTCTCCTTGTTTCAAGATGGCAGGGGATACAACAGAACCTGAAGATTTCATGCATATAAAACAGGTGTTTGAATCTTGATCTCAGAATCTCCAGATGCACAAATCTTTTAGTGTCATTGCTACCCTGTGGATCAGGATTTCTGGTGGTTTATTTAAGCTATTCTGTGAGCAATTCAAGACAGTCTAATAGTCATCACATTTAAAATCCCAATCACAAGCCCTGCCAATGTGTTTACTTTTATTTAACCAACTCAGCTAACCAGTAAGGATATATTTATTTAAAGCAAAACATAGCAATATAAATGGAGGGGAAGGGAAGGTGTCCACATAGGCCCTAATTGAGTCATATATGTCCTAAGTAATATATTTTTGCACTTCTAATGCATGCCATTGTTGGTAGCATACAGTACAGCACACTTACACACACAATGTGATTCCCTCCCCTTTTTTTACATTTTTAAGTTTATTTATTTTTAGTTTTCAGCATTCACTTCCATGAGTTTTAAATGTCCTGTTAAACATATTTTTATATTAGTCATATTGTACCGAAGAATTAGAGTGGGAGTGAAAAAAAGTGGAGAAAAGCATGAGAAAGAAAAAATAAAAGAAATCAGTCTGCTTCATTTTGCATTCAGACTCCATAGTTCTTTCTCTGGATGTGGATGGCATTTTCCATCATGAGTCCTTTGAAATTGTTTTAGGTGCTTGCATTGCTGAGAAGGGTCATGTCTTCCAAAGTCAGTTATCACACACTATGAACATTACTATGTACAATGTTCTCCTGGTTCTACTCACTTCACTGAGGATCAGTTCATATAAGTGTTTCCAGGTTTTTCTGAAGTACCTCTGTTCATCATTTCTTATAGCACAATAGTATTCCATTACATTCCTATACCATAACTTGTTCAGCCATTCCCCACAATTGATAGTTATCCCCTCAATTTCCAGTTCTTGGCCACCACAAAAAGTGCTGCTATAAATATTTTTGTACATGTGGGTCCTTTCCCCATCTTTATGATATCTTTGGGATACAGCCCTAGGAGTGGTCACAATGTGATTTTCAAGTGCCACTGGGATCATTTGCAATTTCAGATCTTCTGAGATCACAGTGTTCTATGATACACAACTATTTAGTATCACTGAAAGACTATTGGTCAACAAACACGGATCATTGAAAACTCTGGGGAGTTTACCAAATGTGATACAACCTAGTCTTCTTATTCAACTTCAAGTCCAGTATTTTAAGTATCCGCACTGTCTGCCCAAAATACATGTTCTAATGAACTAGCTCATTGAAGAAACTGCCTGTCCAACCTCTAGACTTAGTCCAAAAACTTTCTTTGTCTATTTGGTTTGTCCTGTATGGACTGCTAGACTAATCTTTTTTGAGTGGTTATAGATCTCTCTGAGAAGGCTCTGTTGCATCCCAATGTCATCTGCTGAAAAGAATACCTGGCAATTGTATCCATTGACAATAAATTTATCTATTAAACTATTCAGGGAATACCCAATGGCATTCGGAATACTTTTGACTAACATACTTTCCTGTTTTATACCTCATTCAATATTAATCCTTGGAGGATCAATGACCAGAGTTATCTCTGTAATCATATCCTTTAGGGAGTCCTGAATAATCTTGCAATTATTCATAGAATAGACTTTTAAGACTGCATTTTCTTCTGTTGAGTCAATGGAAGGGATCATAAACATCAAAAGAGATGGAATGGCATAGTGAATAGAGAGATGGACTCATATTCAGGAAGATTCATATTCAAATTCTATCACTGACATACTGATTGAGTGACCCTGGGCAAGTGACTTAACTTCTCAGGGCACTAAACAACTCCATAACTCTGTAAGTTACAGCTACCAAAATTGGTAGAGAGTACTTGATCATCAAGGAGCATCCTCTACCGATGAAATCTTGGATCACCCCCTCTCCCTGTCCCTAATTCCCAAAAAATAACCAAGGCAGGATTCTCTCCACTTCTTAATCAGTTGTGTGATTGTGAAGATACATTCTGCTACAGAAAATTGTCTGTGAATATATGTCTGTTCCCTCCTTGTGTTTTATCAAGGATTTTTTCAATATATGCATAGACCATTCTTATAAAGTTGTTATTTAAATAAGAAAAATAGGTATGTGCATTGATGTTTTCTTGGGCACCTTAAATAAAACAATATTTTTTTGGTAGTAACTTTCCATTCTTTTAGATTCTTCCTTTCCTTGAGGTGTCTTGAAAATAGATCCCTAGATACCTTCACAATTGTGTCACCTCCAGGGTGAACTTCTTTATGAGAAAGTAAATAAAAGCATTATCACCCCAGTTTCCACCCAGATTCTGTAGAATTTTGTTTAGAAGATTTTCCTAAATGGGTTTTGGGGATACAGACTGACAATTGGGGATTAAAAGAATTTAAAAAGAATTTTCTAACCCTAAGTCAGATAGTTGGCTGGGGCTAGGAGCCTTTAAGTCAGCACCTGGGAGAGGGAGAAGAAAGGGGAAAAAAATAACAAAAAGAATTGATAATATTAACCTGGTGATGTTCTACTTGCCTGACCAGTTCATTGCCTGACCAGAAGGTAAGTCATCACCTTCAGCTATGCAATACTTAGCCATTCTTTGCCAAATATACACTTAATGACTGTTGCTTCCCCTCCTAGCACAGGGTAGCAGAAAGCATCAGATGGCCCTAAAGAGGCTGAACATTGGTTCACAAAACATTTACTAAGTGCCTGAAAGGTGTCAAGCAGTGGATTAGGCACTGAGGATACAATGACAAAGCCAGCATGGCAGTAGAGAGATAGGTGACCACAATACCAGTAGAAAAATCTTACCCAGCAGAAATAGTACAGGAGAGAATAGTACAGTGATATTACCAGAGGACAGGGGTAGCACTGCTACATTGGAGTGTGAATAGCCCAGTCTCACACTAGCATGGAATGACTGGAGCATTTTTATATTGGGGCCACCAAGAAGCCCATTGAATCTACCAACAGAGGACTCCATGATAGTGAATCTTACTTTCCTATTCACAGACTGGAATTCTTGGCTTTGAGATGGATTGTTACTGATAAGTCCTGATATTTGTGTATACTGAATTCAGTTGAAGTTTTTCCTTACAATGATCCACTTACATATTCTGATTAGCTAAATTGGATACTGCCATCCAGACAGGGGTAGAAGCCAACTACGAGTTCAACATCCAATATCAGCTGGAGAAGATCAACGTGGATATAGATGTCCTTTCCCAAAGATATAGTGATATTCACAGAGTGATACCCATACTGACATAAGAATGCTAGACTGCTTGCATAAGAAAACATTACTAAATCTGGGACTTCCTTCAGAGAGCATGCCATGATGGCAATACATATGGCATTGGACCAATTCTCCTTGCCTCTTTTGCCCTCAGATGCGTATCAAGTACTCTCTGCTACCTCACTCTCCCAGAACTTTGCTATATCTGCCCCTATGGAATCTAAGGTACCCCGAGGATTTTAGGAATATATCTTCCTTAATGCCATTGGATCAAGCCGCTACAAGATGTGTCCTTCCTGTTGTTAGATGCCAGTAAGGAGGGCCTAGTTCCATTTAGCCACTTAACATAAATTAGCTCCTACCAAAGGATATTTATTTTGAAGATACAGCAATAATAAAAATACAAACACTTCCCCTCAACAGTTCAGGGGGCATGCTCAGTATGATTTATATGTAGCATTGGTCCCACCAAGTTCAAGGCCAGATATGGCGTGACTAGCAGATTTCCTCTCTGCTGCTGTTGACCTGGGTTCTGAAGAGCCATTCTTTGTTCCTCAAGGTGTTAATGTGTTAGCTCTGAAATACCAGAGGTGATTTCTTGACCATTCCCAACTCATAAGATCAGAGGGTCCAAACCTTTTACCTAGAATGGAAAAAACAAAGAAGTTGAAGATTGAGGTCAATTTCTTGAGGCTACATGGCCTTGACAAGGAGCAGGTCTCTTCCCTTACAGCATCATCTCTCATCAGATGCCACAAACAAAGGAGTCAAAGCACCAGAGTGAAAACAAAGGGAAGGTGCCCAAAGACTTGAGGTCAAATGTGACTCAGAACCTTTTGAAGATGACTCTAGTCAAAGCCAGATAGCCAATAAAAAGGGGGAGGCCTGGAGTCAGGAAGATCTGAATTCAAATCTGGCCTCAGACACTTACTAGCTGTATGACTGTAGGCAAGTCACTAAGTGTCCTCATCTGTAAAATGAGCTGGAGGAGGAAATGACAAATCACTACAGTATCTTTGCCAAGGAAACCCCAAATGGATCACGAAGAGTTAGACATCACTATAATAACTAAATGACAAAAAAATATAATAACGGAATGTCAGTAGACCATAACCAGTTGCAGAATGTCCCTGCATGTTCCATAATCACTCTAAGGCATTTCCATTCCACATCATCAACGAACTCTCCTGGGAAATCTGCCTAAGTCAACCTCACAGGTAAACTTTGCACATGAGACAGTCCTAGGTCGTGGCTTTCACGAAAAGTGCAGCCATATCATTAACATTGCTAATCATACACACTGCCAAACAGACTGGAGGTCCTGAAAGGTAAGCAGAAGGTTGAATGGAGTATCATTTTTAATGCCTTACATAGAATGCCACCTAAATACTTGACTGCATTCCTACTATTATCAGGGTAAAAGCCTATGCCTATGGCTCTATGCTTTGGAATCTCAGAATATGGGAGATAGATGGAGGCTCATAGACAATATACTCCTTGACTGAGAGGTCAGTTGAAGAAGGCCCACCACAAAGCTACATCCTCAACTCAGAAGAACTAGAAGATGAGCAATGAAAAATGAATTACAAAACATTTACCTGGTGCTGTGCTAAACTCTGGAGATAAAAATAAAGTAAAAAATTTGTCCCTTGTCCCCAAGGAGTTCATATTCTAATTGGGGAGACAACATGCCAATAGCTATCTACATGCAAGATATATGCAGTATAAATGGGAGGTAATCCCAGAAGGGAGGCCCTACTAGTGGAGGTCATCAAGAAAGGCATCTTTCAGAAAGTGGGATTTGAGTTGAATCTCGGAAGAAGACAAGAAAGCCAGAAGACAGAGGGGAGCAGGGAGAGCATTCCAGACATGGGGAACAGTCAGTAAAAAGATGTGTGGTTGGGACTGGAGCATTATGTGCAGGGAACAGTAAGAGGGCCAGGGAAGCTGAATTATAGAGTACATGGAGAGGAGAAAAGTATAAAACTAACAAAGTAAGGGGAGGAGGGACAGTGGGAAGGGGACAGGTTGTGAAGGACATTAAGAGCCAAACAAAGAATTTATATTTGCTCCTGGAGGTAATATAGAGTCATTGAGATTTATTGAGTGGGGGTGAATCAGCAAGGACCCCAGTATACACAGGAGGGCCTGCTGTACAGGTTCTGAGATCTGCTTTTCTAAAAGGAGAGCAACTTTTGAGGGGTGAACAATCTACTTTAATCAAGTACATATATCATTCCTTTAGTTCAGGGGGAAAAGTCAGCACCTTGAACTTCAGAGAAAATACTAACAGAAATTACAAGTAGAAAATACAAACAGAAAGACAACAGACAGGGTTTCCAACTGTCTGACCACAGACATTGCATACATCATGACCAGAGAGAAAATTACCAACATCTGGGTTTTCAAAGCCGGTGGGGTTTCTTAAAATGGCAGCCCAGAGTCTCATCTGGCACACAAACCTTCTTCCAAAAAATAAGCCCCAAAGAAAAACCTCCCTCAGAGTATATATATTCTTTTTTGAGACAGAGGGCACAACCCCTGGTACTGGTGACCCAGTACCTCATTAGAAATTAACAAAAGATGTTTGAGGTCTATTAATGAGTGGGGAAGATCTATAACTTTTCCCTCTACCCACCTTTAACCTTACATTCACCTTACATGGAGTATGGAGTATGTCAAAGTTAGAATTGAGCAGGAAGGGGAAAGGACAGACTTCACCGGGATGCTATAGTAATTGAGCCCTCGGAATGTTGGCCTGGATCAATATAGTTTTACTATGCAACTTAGGTTATTTGAGGACCTTG
The DNA here is from genome assembly GCA_023548195.1 of Bettongia penicillata ogilbyi. Taxonomy (NCBI): domain Eukaryota; kingdom Metazoa; phylum Chordata; class Mammalia; order Diprotodontia; family Potoroidae; genus Bettongia; species Bettongia penicillata. Next base: position 1,834,645 of record JAJHZJ010000103.1, on the reverse strand, counting down.
AGGTGCTCAAGGCAAGATGAGAAAAGTTGCAACAAGATGCAACTCCCTACCAACACTCCTCAGGAAATGAAGCATGTCCCCTTAATTGTTAACTCCCTGACACAAAGCCCTATTTGCCGTGTGCTAGTTATGTCTTCAAAATGGAAGTCAAAGGAATTTTGAATGGAAGTGGCAAAGAAACCAAAAAAGGAAGAGAGCTCAGTGCACAAAACAGATCTGCTGAAGCAAATCAGCCAAACCAAAGACGCTGACCAGTGCAAAGTTAAAAACAAGCAGAACAGAAGGCAAAGATATGCAAGACTGTTCCCAAAACAGATGTCAGGACATTCAGAAGACAAGTGTTACATTGGATAAAAAAAATTTAAGTTGTTGAGGAAAATTAAAAATGGCAAAAAAGTGCACTTTGATACATAAAGTCAATGGAATATTGGTGTACTGAGGACTCATCTACTGGAATGATATGACATGTAAGCAGAGAAGTCAATGCCAAGTTACATCCCCAAGAAGAAGACAGCACTCCTGGGGAAGAGAGGGAGGTCAAAGATCAGCCTCCTGAAGGACAGAGTTGTTCAGTAGAAATAGGAAGGAAGGTGGAAATTCTATAAAGCGAAGGTGAGGAGGAAGGGTCAACCAGAAGACCCAAGTTCAAGATCTGACTCTGAGAGTTATTATTTATGTGATCTTGAGGAAGCACTTATGTTTTCAACTGAAACTCCCATTATATGTTTGATTATATTGATACATCCTCAGTCAGTTACTTGGAATCCCTGTCAAGAGTCCTAAGATTTTTGGTTGCTTTTTAAAATTTTTTAAAAACTAACTTAATATGAGAAATGAGTTGCTTTTTAAAATTTTTTAAAAACTAACTTAATATGAGAAATGAGTTTACATATCATTTAAATAAATACCTAATTTGGTTTTATTATGGAGTTAAATTTTTCTTTTTGAGAAGCAATCAGGGCTAAGTGAGTTGCCCAGGGTCACACAAAGTCAGCCTAAGTGTCTGAGGTTAGATTTGAATTTAGGTTCTTCTGAATCTAGAACTGATGTTCTATCTGCTTTGCCTTCTAACTGCCCCAAAGTTAACTTTAACAATACAATTGTATTCACTTTGAGATAGATGTTTTTCTCCTTGATTTATAATATATACTAAATATATAATATATATAAATATAAAATATATACTAAAAAAATCAATTATGTAATCTAGGATGCATGGAAAGACTCTCTCTTCCATAGGAGTCTTTATGGTTCTCCATTTCCTCTCCTGTAGAATGAAAATGATCTCTAAGGTCCATTCCAACTCCAAATTCCATGATCCTATGATCTTACATTTAAATACAAAGTCAGGTAAGCAATGGACCCATTGTCCCAGGAGTTCTGCTACAGACTTGAAAAGTGACCTGGGATGAGTCAGTTCCTATCTCCATACCTCATTTTCCTCAGTTGTAAAATCATGGGGTTGCCGTTCAATTCTTAACCTGGGATTCATTAATTTTTAAATATGCATACAAACACACATACATACATGCATACATATATGCACATATATGATGGATGGATAACTAGGTAGGTAGATACAGATAGATGATAGATAATTATTTCAATATAATTGGTTCTCTTTGTAATCCTATGCATTTATTTCCTGCGCTTAAAACAAATTCTTCTCAGAAGGAGTCCATAGGTTTCCCTAGACTGCCCAAAAGATCCGTAACACACACACAAAAGCAAAGAATCTCTGGATTAGATGACGTCCGAGGTGACTTCCGGATCCAGAGGCTGTAAATATTCTGCCAGTCTAGCCTTGCTCCAGCTTCCTTTTCCCTGGAAGGCACAAGATGGCGCTAGCATGCTGTAATTGGCAAGGTCCCCAATCAAGTGGGAGATAGATTTTGGATTGTACAGGTGAATTAAGAAATCTTGATGGTGGCAATGCTCTTTTTTGCCAAGAAAGCATGTAAGATGGGAGATCTCATTTCCTAGCAGAATAAGGCAAAAACAAGCAAATGAACAGGCAAAAAACTCTCCAGTCCCAGAACGGTCTTGAAAGCTGGCACAATTTCAAAAGAACAATAGGAATTGCAGAGCTGCAGGCAAAGCAAACCGGAAAGAAAGGGGTTCTGAAGAGTAAACAAATTGAACCAGGAAGTCAGAGTTCTATGTTGGGATCTGGAGCCCTGCAGAGAAAAAGGGCCAGCCAAAGCAGGCTGCCCGTGGAGGACAGACACCAGCCTTTAGAATACTCTATTTAAATCACAGCAGGAGAAAAACAAAAGCTGAATTAAAATAATACCTTGCATTTAATAATCATGACATTTAAATAGGATTTCCATTCTAGAAATGAAACTATTTGCCTCAGGGTGTTGTGAGCTCTTTCCTTGTCTGTGGAGGAATATAAAGCAGAGGTTGGAAGATCATCAGTTAAAGATATTGAGAGGGCTTCTTGTTCTACCCAGGGTCTGGACCAGCTAACTTCTGAGCTTCCTTCCAACTTGGAGATTCTCTGACTCTTTAGAAAATTTTTCATGGATTACAATGAGAGTCCATCAGCATCACAACATTCCTAGGTTGTTATTTATCTGAAGAGGATCATGATATCAGGGAAGTAATGTCGTGAGCTGCAAGTGAATTAAGTGAGAGAGGGCTGTGCAAAGTCACCAGCCTCACTTTCTCTTCCAGAGCCATTTGGGTCCAGTGGGAAGATGTAGATCAGAATGACTGGAGATCCCCCAATACACCCACTAAGGCTGTAATAATTACAGGGAGGAAGGATATAGCACAAAATCTAAGAGTTTTTGTTCTTGGCAGATATAGATGATAATCAGTACCAGACATAGTTAAGATAAAAGTATGGAGTAGTTATTAGCCTAAGGAATTCTGCCAGGTTCAACTTGGAGGCCTGGTTGCAGCAGCCTTGGCTATGTAGGTGTTCCTATCAAGGACAGCCTTTTAACTTTTACATCCCAGCAGATGACAGTAGAATACATTGGCTGACCCTCAAGTGGTTAAATAGCTGAAAATCAGCAGAGAGTCTCAGAAAGAGAGAATCTGGTGACCAGGACCTCACTAGAGGTGCTCAGCAGAGAATGCAACAGAAAGCCTAGCACAGAGAGACACATCTAGCAGAGATGTCTCCCCCCTCCCTTCCACTATACTAGGATGCCTTAATTTGACCAGAATATGGAGAATTTTGAAATAGCACTCAGAAGCAATAAACATTTTTTTTTTACTTTTAAAGTAGCAACAACAATACTCAACAGTTGTTCCTAAAACTTTGAGTTCCAAATTCTCCCCATCCCTCCCTCCCCACCCATTTCCTTTGGGAAGGCAGGCAATTCAATATAGGCCATATCTGTGTAGTTTTGCAAATGACTTCAATAACAGTCGTGTTGTATAAGACTAACTGTATTTCCCTCCATCCTATCCTGCTCCCCATTGTTTCTATTCTGTCTTTTGATCCTGTCTCTCCCTGAGTGTTGACTTCAAATTGCTCCCTCCTCCCATTGCCCTCCCTTCCATCATCCCTCCCTCCCTGCTTATCTCCTTCTCCCCCACTTTCCTGTACTGTAAGATAGGTTTTCATACCAAAATAAGTGTGCATTTTACTCCTTCCTTTAGTCGAATGGGATGAGGGTAAACTTCTTGTTTTTTTTCTCAGCTCTCCTCTTTTTCCCTCCACTAAAAAGTCTCCTGCTTGCCTCTTGAATGAGATATAATTTACCCCATTCCATTTCACCCTCTCTCCTCCCACTACATTTCTCTCTCACCATTTACCTTAATTTCTTTTCAGCTATGGTCCCATCCTATTCAATTCACTCTGTGCTCTCTGTCTCTGTATGTGTGTGCATGTGTGTATGTGTGTGTGTGCATGCATGTACATGTGTGTGTATGGTCCCACCAACTACCCAGATACTGAAAAGTTTTAAGAGTTACAAATATTGTCTTTCCATGTAGGAATGTAAACAGTTCACTTCTGGTAAGTCCCTTAAGACTTCTCTTTGCTGTTTACTTTTTCATGCTTCTTCTCATTCTTGTGTTTGGAAGTCAAATTTTCTTTTCAGCTCTGGTCTTTTCATCAAGAATGCTTGAAAGTCCTCTGTTTCATTGAAAGACTAGTTTTTCCCCTGAAGTATTATACTCAGTTTAGCTGGGTAGGTGATTCTTGGTTTGAGTCCTAGTTCCTTTGACTTCTGGAATATCCTATTCCACACCCTTCGATCCCTTAATGTAGAAGCTGCTAGATCTTGAGTTATCCTGATTGTATTTCCACAATACTGGAATTGTTTCTTTCTAGCTGCTTGCAATATTTTCTCCTTGACCTGGGAACTCTGGAATTTGGCCACAATGTTCCTAGGAGTTTCTCTTTTTGGATCTCTTCCAGGCGGTGATCAATGGATTCCTTCAATACTTATTTTGCCCTCTGGTTCTAAAATGTCAGGGCAGTTTTCCTTGATAATTTCATGAAAGATGATGTCTAGGCTCTTTCTTTGATCATGGCTTTCAGGTAGTCCCATAATTTTTAAATTGTCTCTCCTGGATCTATTTTCCAGGTCAGTTGTTTTTCCAGTGAGATATTTCACATTCTCTTCCATTTTTTCATTCTTTTGATTTTGTTTTATGATTTCTTGGTTTCTCAGAAAGTCATTAGACCCCATCTGTTCCATTCTAATTTTGAGAGAACTATTCTCTTCGTTGAGCTTTTGAACCTCTTTTTCCATTTGGCTAATTTTGCTTTTGAAAGCATTCTTCTCCTCATTGGCTTTTTGAACCTCTTTTGCCAATTGAGTGAGCCTATTTTTCAAGGTGTTATTTTCTTCAGCATTTTTTTGGGTCTCCTTTACCAAGGTATTGACCCGTTTTTCATGCTTTTCTTGCATCTCTCTCATTTCTCTTCCCAGTTTTTCCTCCACCTGTCTGACTTGATTTTCAAAATCCTTTTTGAGCTCAACCATGGCCTGAGCCCACCAGACATCCACCTGGGATGTCTGGGATAGAGAGGCCCCGACCTCCACGTCTTTCTCTGATGGCAAGCATTGTACTTCTTCATCAGAAATGAAAGGAGGAAGGAACATCTCTTCCCCAAGAAAGTAGCTCTCTATGGTCTTATTTTGCTTCCTTTTTCTGGGCATTTTCCCAGCCAGTTACTTGACTTCTGAGATTCCTGTCCACCCCCGCCTAGATCCACCCAGCTAGTGCTTGGGGTCTGAGATTCAAAAGCTGCTCCCCAGCCTCAGGGCTTTCAGCGGCGGGAGTGGCTGCTATTCAATGTGAGCTTAAGTTCTGGTGCTGGGGTGGGGGCAGGGCCACCTCCCAGGCTCAGTTCCCTCAGGGGGTTTATGCAGAGACCTTCGGTAATGGCGTGCCTGTCTGCTGGGGGAGTCCCGGGCCGCCCCTGCCTCTGCTGCTGCCTCCCGAGGGGGCCCAAGTCACAGAGACACCCTGCTCCCTCTCGGCCAGCCCAGAAGTCTCTCTCACTGACCTGTAGCACCTGTTGGTGGAGGGATCTTCGCGGCTGCCGGAGATTCCGTCCCTGAAGCCTGCTCGGATCTGCTCCTCTGGGGCCATGGGGCCAGGGCAGCTCAAGGGTGGGCTCCGCTGTCCGGAGCACGATGGACCCCTGTGGACGGCTTTCCAGGGCGCTCTGGAATAGAAATCTTTTCCACTGCATTGGTGTGCAGCTTGCAGTACTCCAGAATTTGTGGGGAGTTCTTTTTACAGGAAATTTATGGGCTGTGGATTCGGAGCTAGCATACGTGAGTCTTTCTACTCTGCCGTCTTGGCTCCTCCCCCCAATAAACAACATTTTTAATGCTAATTTAAAGCATAAGGAAACACAAACCTGAAGGTGTCACTAAATCTCTCTAGGCCTCAGTTTCCCCAAACAGTTACAATGTTTTGCCATGGAGGCAGCTTTGGTGAAATGGAAAAATCTATAGATAGGCAATCAAAAGACCTGTACTTGAAACCTGGCTTTGCGTTTACTAGCCATGAAACCATGGGTAAGTTACTTTAATCTCTCTGGGCCATTGGAATCTCATCTGTAAAATGGGAGGATAATAATATCTATACCATCTACTTCATATGGCTGGTGACAGATGTGAGAACAATATAAGTGCCAGCTGTTATTGTCAGTGTTATTAATATTATTTTTACATGTAAAAATGAATACATTTAGTTGGAATTACAGAAAGCTCCTGTTTCAGAAAATGTCTATAAAACATTTTTAATAATAATAGCACACATCCTTATTGTTCCATATTGTTACAAACTGATTTCATATCCATTATATCTCATTTGTTCCTCACCACAACTGTGTAAGATAACCAAAGCTGGCTGATCTAATTATCCCCATTTAAAGGAAAGAGACTGGCCTACCTGGACTCTAGGCACTTTCCTGTTCTGGAAGAGTACTTCACTTTCACTTTTTCACCCAAATGCAAGGCCATCAGACTAGGGTGATCTAAGCTGGAGCAAACAGTCCTGGCCAGGGTATCTGCCAGTGCCAAATAGAGCAGACTTTGATCTGCAGCGAGTGGGAACCTGATTTGGTTCTACCAGCTAATCATGTCTAAATGACTAAAGTTAAGTCACCAGCATCAGAAAATGACCTCATTGAGTCCAAAAGCTCATTTCAAGAAGCAAGTTTAAATTTGCAGGGAAAAAAGAGCAAAGCCCAATTAGGAAAAGAAAAATCCAATTTGGACTCAGAATTGGCAACTATTCAGCACTGAAGTGAGTTCTTCAGATGCAAAAGACAATGAACAAGCCATGGTTCAAACCTCTGTTTACTGAAAAGACATTTAACGTGTCTTTTTAACGTGTTATATTAATGTCTTTTGTCCTTAAATTACAGTCATTTTGCATGCACACTCATATCATTGAACTGTCTCATAGACAAAGAAAAGCAATCATTCAATACAATGCCTTTTGATACTGTGAATATATCACATTTAGAACTGGAAGGGAACGTAGAGATCATCTAGTCTAGCCCCTTCATTTTCCAGATCAGGAAACTGAGGCCCAAATAAATAAAATGGCTTGCCCAGTATGACTCAGGGTAGCAGAGAATATGTCAGCTATCTCCCCTTCCTCTTTCTACAAGTTCAATCATTATTCCAGGAAGTCATAATCCTCCTCTCACAAAAAGAGATAACATGGTATTATATAAATGATGCTGACTTAGAGTCAGACAGTTCTGGGTTCAAATCCATATTTTCCTCTTACTAACTGCTTGGGACATAAAAAAAAATTTCACTTCTTTGGAACTGTTTCCCGCATCTGTAAAATGAGGGGTTTGGACTACCAAATGATCTCTTCCCTCCCATCTAGCTCCAACATTCAATAGTTTTAAGTTATTAGGCAGCCAAGGCTCTCACAACCGAGCACTTAAGTGCTCCCCAGCCCCTAGGGTGCCTCCACTGAACTGTGCTAAGTTTAGAACTAAGGCCTAAAATAGCCACAGCCCATTGTATCTGTCCAACCTGAACCACTGAACTCCTCTCATAGCTTCCATCAGCCTTCCTCCTCCAGGGGGAGCCATGTCCCTCTTCCTCCATTAAATCCATTCACCAGCTGAAAGGTACCAAATGCAGCCTTGGAATCAATATGAGCCACACCTACAAATTTCTCTTCCTTCCTAGATCAAGCTTTGTTCTGCTAAGTAAGGAGAGCAGTACTCAGCAAAGAATCCTGCTCCCTAAAGCTCTCCTCTCCAGCCACTCCTCCTCCACCCAGAATCCTAGAGATAGCATCCCACCTTTTAGGTTTCCTTTAGGAAGCTATTACACTGTGTACTGTGAAAAGAAGTCAAGAATGAAGGAAGAACTACTTAACTGAACTCAAGCACATTAACTCAAGAACTATAACATTTACAAAGTATTTTCCCCACCACAAAAAAATGAAGATTGGGTAGGATAGGTGTTATTATCCTCCTCTTGCTAATGAAAAGATGAGGTTAAGGGATTTTAAGAGATTTCTGTCATAGTCACAAAGCTAGTATGTTTCCAGAGGCGGGACACAAATCTAAGTCATCAGGCTCCAAGTGCCTTACTCTTTGCACTTCAACATTCTGCTGCAATCAAACTGGATAATTCCCTTCCAACAATCCAGTTTGGGGGCTGGCAGGGATTCTTAGGGGAGGTCAGGTACAGCCTGATCTCACTATCTCAAAGCATAAGATCTGTCACCACTGAAGTTTCCAGGGGCACTCCAACACTTACTCTTGGGATGGCCCTAAAGGCTTGCACTCCAGACACCCCCCATCTTACCTGAAAGGAACGCATTGTGCTGAGTCCTAGAAATACAGAGACAAACATGAAACAGGCCCTTTCCTTCTAGGAGTTTATGTTCTATTGGATACAACACACACACAGAGAAAGAAAGCACCAATAAAGACAAGATAGGAAAAATCCTCAAGTAGAAAGTGGCACTTGAATCGTGCTTTGAAGGAAGCTTGAGATTCTGTGAAATGGAAGTGAAGAGGGAGTAGTACATTGCAGGCACAGAGGACCCACTCGTGCGGGTGCATAGAGTCAGAAGGTAGGACATTGTATACAGGGAGCCTTAGGGTGCTTTAAATTTAAATTCCAGGTTGTGGATTTTGTATTTTATTCCAGAATAGACGGTCATTAAAGATTTCTGAATAAGACCTAAAGGTTTATCACATCTTTAATAATTATATTGACAGTTTTTGTTTTTATTTTGCCTTCCTTTCTGAACATAATCCCACCTCCTACCAGCAAACCATCTCTTATAACAAAGAACAAATAAAGGAGAAAGTCATCTCAGCAAAATAAATCAATTCCAGACAAGTCTGATGGTGGATTCCATATACTACACCTATAGACTATCACTTCTGCAAAGAAAGGAAGGAGTATGTTTTCCCATCTATTCTTCAATCTTACCATACTTTTCATGTGAAGTAATGTAGTGAGCACCAAAGGATCTTCTAACAGATTGCATCTTTCAGTCTCCTAAATATCCCACAGCTGCAGGGCCATCGCCAGTCATCCTGATCTATATCTTGCTGTATCACCAAGGCAATATTCACAGCACCGGGGGTAACTATGAATATGCCAGCCTAGTTCTCAACTGCCAAATATAAAAGACTCTCCATATAGAAGGCAGAAGAAAAACATTTATTTAAACACCAGAAAGTCAAATCTCAGAAACTGGAAGCAAAATCCATCATGGTGACCAAGAAGTTAATAACCATGATCGCAGCAGGGGGCAAAGCCATTCTCAAACCTCCCCTCCCTCAGCCAGGGCCTTCTCGCTATCAACTGTCACAATGTGTCAGTCGGCCTGCATTCTGTCCCCTCTGATCTGACCTCACTCACTCCCTCCTGGTTCCACTCCACCCTTCCTGTTCTGCCTCTTCAGCCAGCTCCTTCTACCACATGTGACCCAGGTTTCCAGGTGATTTAAGTAGATAATATGGGTCTATTAATTAATGACAAAGATCTTTCCATTTTGCTACTGGACCCAGGTGGCTCTGGAGGAGAAAGTGAGGCTGGTGACCTAACACAGCCTTCCCTCACTTAAACCCAATTCGCTTGTAAGTCATGGCATCATCTTCCTGATATCATGGTCCTCTTCAAGAATGAAGGACCAACAACATTCTACAACTAACAATAGAGCAGAAAGGGAAAGGTATAAGAATTAAAGGAACTCTATCAGATATTTTCCCAACCTCTCTCTAGTATCTCCACAGACTCTTGCCTACCCACTACCTGGAACTCTGAATTCCTTCGTAAATTGGACTCTGGAATCAGCAAATGTCACGTTTTGATTTCTCAAAATCCAAAAGATAGCAGGTAGGGCCAATGCAAACCACACCAACTCCAAGTCTGGAGTTTGCTTATTTTTAATTAAATATCACATTTGTAAGTACCTTCCCCAGATTGGTCCTTTCTGCAAATCAGGAAAAATTGTTGGACCCTAAAGGTATTTGACTGAACAGAATTTGTAAATAGCCACTAACCCAGAGTGAGCAATAATTTCTGCCAGGAAAGAGGGGTAAAGAAGACTGGGTCCATGTATTTTTTCCCCTGGGTCCTCCTTCAAGAAGCAAAAGTCTATAAAAGCTATTTTCAGACTGTTAAATATTTAAGACTCATTTGTGTGAATACTCTATTATTAAAAAAGGAAACCAGAAGCTTGAAAATATGGCTCCACTCCTTGTCCCCAAGCTGCCAGGTATCTGTTGAGAGAGGGGGAAAAATAAAAACTACGTGCCACCTTTATCCTCCATGTCACATGCCCTCAATCAGACAACATCTCTGTTCTTTCTTCTTATTTGGAAGCTCACACAAGACAGCAATTTAATTATACTTGAAGGATTTTCATAAAAAACTAGACGGGAACTTACAGAGAATGGTCTGTTTTCCTTCATTCTCAGATATTTCCCAAGAGTGAATGATCACAGTACATAGCAGACAGTGTAACCTGCTGTCCATTAGAGGTCTTGGAAAAGTGATGTGAATTCTGGGAGAAATGAGGACAAGCATTATAATTAACTCAAAAATCTGTGTTATGGTGGTAGAACAGAGGCCTGGAGAATCACCCCAAATGGCCTTTGGAAAGATTAATTAACTAAATTATTTTGGAGAGTCATTTGATGGCTTGAGATAAATGTCACATTTACCATGCTAATTACTTTAGGCTTAGACTTATACTCACTAAATACACCTGACTGATGAACAGAGTTTGTGGCCTAAATGTGCTGGGTGGTAATAAAAAAAAAAAAAAAACAGATTATTTTTTTACACTTTAAATATGTCTTCTTGATATCTTTTGTCTTTGCATCCAAGTCATTCATATCCTTTTCCAGAGTGAAGTTTGCTTTGTCATGAGGAAAGCAATTAAATAAAAACATCATATACTGTGCCTCCATCTGACAAAATATATAATATTTGGTCCTAGTAACCTCCCACATCCTGTTGTCAGGAGGGAGGCATGTATCATTAACTGTTCTCTAGGACTGTCATTCATTTATTAGTTGCTTGGATAATTTTACATTACTGTAGTTATTGTGTATATCTTTCTCTTGGTTGTGCTTAATCAGCTCTGACTGATATCCCCATGTTTCTCAGAATTCCTCATATTCATCATTTTAGTGCACAATAATATTCCTTTCATATGTCATACTTTTTTCAGCCATTCCCCAAATCAGCGGGTACCCACTTTGTTGCTAGTGCCTTGTTACCACAAAAAGTACTGCTAGGAATACTTTGTCATATATTGCACCTTCATTTTGGGGTTCTATGCCCAGTAGTGGGGTTGCTGGGTTAAAGAATACAAACAGTTTCATCATTTTTTTTTGCATAATTCCAAACTGATAACCAGAATTGTTGGATCACTTCCCAACTCTCCAAGAATATATTGCTGTTTTAGTCTTCACACACACACACACACACACACACACACACACACACACACACACACACACAGTCTTCAGTATTGGTTATTCCCATGTTTTGCCGTCTTTATGAGTTTACATGGTATGCAGTAAGACTCAAAGTTGTTACAATCTGCATTTCTCTTAAACGTAGTAATTTAGAACATATTTTTCATATGATCATTTATGATTTGAAATTTATTCTCATTTTCATAAATGGTCTTCATATCCCTTCATCCTCTACATAAACAAGTGATCCAGCACTTAACACAGTGCCTGACACAGAGTAGAAGTTTAATAAATGTTGATTGATACCATTCCACCCCCATCTTGTCCAGCAGATTGCTTCATCATCCCCACCTTCTCACTAATCTTCAATCTATTCCTCTCTAATGGTTGCTTCCCTACTAATTACAGCTATGCCCATGTCTTTCCCATCCTGAAAAACCCCTCACTTGATCTTGTCCTTCTGGTAGCTAAGTTCCTTGAGAAAGCTGTCTAAAATAGGTACCTCTACTTGATTTTCTCTCACTCTCTTATTATTCTCTGCAGTCTGGCTTCTAATATTCATAATGCAACTGAAATTGCTTTGTATAAAGTTACTAATCTTCTCTTTATTGCAAAATCTAATGGTCTTTTCTCAGTCCTCATCCATCTTGACTTCTCTCCAAGCTTTGATACTGTTGAGCATACTCTTCTCAATACGTGTCCTTTTCATCAGCTCCCACAGAATTTAATTTTCCACTCTGTTGGTGATTCTCAAATCTCAAACTCTAAAATCTACTTATCCAGTTTTAACTTCTCTTCTGACGTCCAACTTCACATCTCCAACTGCCTGTTGGACATCTTGAGCTGTATTCCTGTAAACATGTTAAACTCAACATGTCCAAATCTGAACTCGTTATCTTCTCCCCTCTCCCCAAACCATTCCCTTTCCTAAATTTCCTGTTACTGATAAGGGCAGTACCATCCTCCCAGTCACCTAGGCTCCCAACCCAGATGGCATCCTCAACTCCTTACTCTTTCATTGCCCCTCTCCAAATCCAATCTTTTGCCAAGTTCTGCCAATTCTGCCTGCATCACAACTCTTGTATATGCTTCCTCATCTATTCTGATACTACCACCTCAGTCTTTTAATATACCAGTGAAGAAGGCAACCATCTTTCTCAACCCTGCAGCTTACAAAAATAAAGCTAGGAATCTTTTTTTTTTAAGAATTTTTATACCAACACTTAGTCTATTTCCAAAGATTATTGGGGAAAAAGGAAAAGAACTTCTATGTTCTAAAATGTTTATAGCAGCTCTCTTTGTGGTGTCAAAGAACTGGAAATTGAGGGGATGCCCATCAATTGGGGTATGGATGAACAAGTGGTGGTATATGATTGTGATGGAATACTGCTGTGCCATAAGAAATGATGAGCTCAATGATTTAAAAAAAAACATGGAAAGACTTGCATGAAATAATGAAGACTGAAATGAGCAGAATCAAGAGAACTTTGTTGTACAAAGTAACACCAATATTGTTTTAAGAATGACTTTGGAAAATAAGTTATTTTGCCTATTATAAATACCCACATTAACTATAGAGGACACATGAAGAAAGATGTTATCTGCATCCAGAGAAAGAACTAATAAATAGAAGTATGTATAGAATAATTTTATATTTTTATATATAGATAGATGGAGATATATGTGTGCATATATATATATATATATCCATCTATCTATCATCTGTCTATCCATCTATCTCTATATGTGCCTATTTGCATCTAATGGTAGCCATCTTAAGGGCAGGGGAGGGAAGAAAAAAAAGAAATTTACTTTATAATTTTGTTGTATGTTTAAGAGGAATAGCAAGTTGTGCATAGTAGATTTGCAGTTTCATGTGCAATCATCTTTTTTATTGTACTATGTCGTGGAAATGCTTATTTTATTCCATAAATTAAAAATGAAATAAATACAAACTGAAAAAAAAGAATGCTGCCCCAATTTTATACCTATCTGGCATGAATGTGATTCATTCTTCATAATCAAAACATATATTCAAGACAAAGAATGAAGGGCAAGCCAAGAAGCCACTAGAATTAATGGAACACTGACACAGATCTGCCTCATTTCACCCCTAGATATTGTAATAGCTCTGCGGTTGGTTTCACTCCCTCATTTCAGTCCATCCTCCACTCAGCTGTCATCAACTTGATCTTCCTTAAGCAAATTTCTGACCATGTTCAACCCCCTCTCCAACCTAATAACTTGAAAAGCAGTTTGGAACAAATTGATTTCAGATTAACATCTTATCCCACATACCAAAATAAACTCAAAGTGGTTATGAGACTTGATTATGTAAAATATCATACCATAAAAAGATTAGAAGAGAATGAGATCCTTTCCATGAACCTTTCACATTTATGGATAGAGAGAAAATTCTTAACTAAACAAGAGATACAAGAACTCTTAAGAGTTAAAATAGATCATTCTGACTACATAAAAATTTTAAGACTTTTGTACAAATAAAAATCAATGAAGTTGGCGTGAATCCAAGTATTTAAGCTGCCTTTATTTTTACAAAGAATGTTGTGTAGTTCTGTTTTTTATGAATATTGTTTGTGACTAGATAGGTTAATTTTCTGACACTGTGCATTTTGTAGTCATTTTCAATTTATTACAATTTCTTATTATTTATTTAAATTTAAATTTAATTATTTATTTTAAAATTATTTATTACAATTTCTTCCTGATTTTTGTTAGTACTATATAGAAAGGTTGATGTTTTGGTAAATTCATTTTGTCTTCTGATAACTTGCTACCACTATTAATCATCTGAATTATAAACTGAAATTTTTAAATGGTAGCATAAGGAATTGATCGATCAGCAAGCATTTTAAGCACCTGGTATGTGCCGAGTACACTAGTTGTTGAGGATAAAAAGACAAAATAAGGAAAGAGTCTCTCCCCAAACAAGTTCATATTGTATTCAGAGACATAACATGTGCATGTAAGCACATAAGAAGTATATGATAATTTCTGAGGGGGAAGCCACTAGCAATTTAAGGAGGGAGATCAGGAAAAGCTTAAGTTGATTTTTATGGAAGTATGTGATTCTAAGGGGTGGCAGAGATTAAGAAGGAGTGCATTCCAGGAATGGGAGACAGCCAATGAAAAGACATGGAGAGGGGGAGTATGGGAGTAAGGGAGATGGGAGCTAGAGTATCATTTGTGATGAACATGATGGCCAGACCACAAAGTATATGAAGGGAACACTTCCTCATTTCTTACCTGGCTGCACTAGAGTGGGACTTCTGACTTCATCATGTCCAAGAAGCCCATTATTGGGATAACGTCATCATCAGTGTTTATCTCCCCCCTCACCATTAATCTTTGACTGGGGTGTGTAAGGTATTCTGGGAGGACTAGCATCTCTGGTGTGAGGGCTTTCTGGGCCTTTTTCAGGACTACTCATCCACCTTTGATATCCACCTTTGCCCAACTCTTACCTGTAGCTCAAAGAAACTGTAGCATGCTCAGCTGTCTCACCCTGGTAACCATCTCAGCAGACAGGCCAGTCTCACCAGTTTGAGGGTATCTGATAGGCCTCAAACTCTTTGCTGAGCTAAGGGGATGATTATACCAAACATGTGAACACTTCCCCAAGTGGAATGGGTGTATAAGAACAATTTGTTCCAATAGCCATGAAAGTGATTTAAACAGTGCTGTGGAGCACTTCACTTGGTCAGATACCAAGTAAAGACACCAAGGCCATTTACTTCATCCTGGGCCTTCCTGACTTTTGTCATTCCACTGCATTTTGATGACTCTGGAAGAAAGAGTAAGGCTGATGACTTTATACAACTTTGTCTCACCTAAATCCAATTCACCCACAAGTCAAGACATCACCCCATGATCCTCTTCCAAAACAAAGATGAATAAGAACTCTCAGATTCTCTAATTGGAGGGTGGGGCCATGAACTCTCAAACTCCATTTAAGAACCCAGCTCTGATATCTCATTCTCAACTGGCTGCACTTCTTTGGAATTTCTCTGACTTCAACACCATTCTCTTCTCCTCTCCCCCATCTCCATCCTTGCTTTTTACCTCCCTTTTGTGCTTTTTCTTCCCCCAATAGGTTGTAAGCTCACTTTTTTTTATTCTTGAGTAATATATAACAAAATGGAAAAGTAAATTGGGGCCAGATTGTGATGGGCATATAGCTGTAAAAAATTTATATATGATGCTAGGGGATAATAGAGAGCCATTGAAGCTTATTGAATGGGTAAGTAGGGTGTTAAGGTCTGACTTGCCCTCTTAAAAAACATCAGTTTGACAGCTATTAGAGGATGGAATTGAAAGAGAAAGATCATGGCACTAAGAACAGAAGACCTAGATTCTAGGCCTGTTTCAACTGCTGATTAGCTGTATGACCTTAGGCTTCAAATTTCTCTTCTCTTTTTAAGAACTTGGCCCATCATGGGTGCCTAATAAGTTGTATTGATTGATTGAATCTTGGCTCACAACCTCCATCCTATTCATATGCTACAACTTTCACAGCTATTCTTCAATTGTTGTGTCAATTTCCAATTTTTCATCACTTCAGAAAGAGCTACATAAATATTTTGGTATACATGGGTTCTTTTTCCTTCTTTTTAGAATCTCTTCAGAGTCTCAATCTAATATTGGTGTTACTGGAACAAAGGGGATACCCAATATAAGAACTTTGGGGGCGTAGTTCAAATTGCTTTCCAGAACGGCTGGACCATTAACTTGATTGTTATCCAACTGCTTTTATCCTTAATCTCTCTTCATATTCTTTCTACTCTCTTATCCTTATAGTTTAAAAATTCAAATATACATTTGTAGCCTCCTCTCAGCCATAACCTTCTATGATTTTCCAAGGAGTTCAGGATGCTGGAGATGAATGTCCACTGACTAGTAAGTGGAAATTGCCCAACATTTCCTTGTCCTACCTCTGAAGAGGTTTTTTTCTGATCTTGGGATTGGAGGAAGGGTCTGATGAGACTCATAAACCCACCATTCCATCCTAAGGGATTGTGGGGAGTAGAAACTGAGAAGTCACAAGAATAGCTGGTAGTGGAAGAAAGACAACATATCAATAAACCACTAAAGAAGAGAGAAGGCTGGCGAACCAGGGAGAAGAAAGCTTTATAGAGTGGCTGTGATAAGAGTGTCAAAACACCTAGACCCAGTTGGTTTGATCAAATGACGCTCAGCAATCTGCATTTTAAAATAATAGCTATGTTTTTGTCTCCAGTTCATCTATATCTCCTATTTTAAAAAAGAATCTCCTTGTTTGTGTTTATTTTATGTTTATTCATTTCCTGGGTTTCTAATTTTTAAATATATATTCACTTCATTGGTCCTCTATATTTTTTATTTTGTTGATGTATGTTTATGGGGATATGGTTTTTCCTCTGAGGACTGCTTTAGCTGCTTCTCAAAATTGTTTAATTATTACTATTTTTTGGTGTAATTACTCATTGTTTCTGTGATATGTTCTTTGATGTACTTATTATTTAAAATTTTGCTTTTAACTCTCCATTTGCTTCTGTGTCTTTTCTTTATGGTCCTTGAATAAATGACTGTTTCTATTGTGTTATGGTCAATATATATTTGATTAAAAAAATAACTGGCACTTACATAGTAATTTAAGTTTACAGAGCACTTAAAAATATCTCATTTTATCCCCATAATAACCCCAGAAAGTAGGTAATTATTATCCCTGTTTTACAGATAAGGAAACTGAGGCAAAAGATTAAATAATATACTATTATATTATATATAATTTATATATAATATTATAATAGAAATAATATAATATATAATATACTATTATATTATATATAATTATATATTATAATATAAATAATATAATAATAGGTGGTTAAGCATGAGGCTGGATTTGAACTTAGATCTTCTTCATGCCAAGTCTACCATCCTATCCCCTGTGCCATCATGTATTTTTGGAAAAGGTTAGAATTTCTATGCCTGGAGTCACTGATTTCTATTCCATTATTCCCTTTCTCCTCTTTCTTAAGAGAGTGCAGTGACCTGGTGTCTTTCCTAGTGTTAAGAGGTTTACCCAGCTTCTTAAATGTTTACCTTTTCCTTAAGATGGTGAGTCTATTTTTTTTTTTAAAGCTGTTAATCATTAGAATTACTTATCTATATATGTTATCATGAATGCAGTTGAAAAGAGAGAGAAGAAAGTGTCCCAGGAGGAAGGGATGTTGTGAATAGAGAAATGACAAGGCACATATCATCTCTCTGCTAGATATCTCCTGGATGCCCCATAGGCATCCAGCTCAGCTTGTGCAAAATGTAACTCAGCATCTCCCCACTCCCAACTTCCCTCATCCCTCACCTCTATGTGTTTTGAAGTCCCCACCCTGATCCTAGTACCCAAGCTCACGACCTGAGAGCTATCTTTAACTGTTTTTTTCTCTCAACTCCAATCTAATCAGTTACTTAGTCTTGTGATTTCTCTATCTACACTTCTTGTCTCCATCTTCTTCTTTCACTTACATAGCTACCACCAAAGTTTGTGTCCCCATCACCTCTTCCTGAACTATAACAATAGCATAGTGTTTTTCACATGGTACATGCATTTAAGCTTAGATTACATAGATGTCTATTGAATTAAATTGGTGGGTGGAGGAGAGGTGTGGTAAAGAAAACTATTTCTATGTGTTTTATTCCCTGGATTTCTCTTTCAGGAAATGTAGGTCAATAAAATCCATTAGCAGACTCTTAAAAATTTAGGCTTCATATTCAAAGGTGTTGTATTATGAAAAAAGAGAAAGTAAATTATAAAGGAAACATCAACTATTTATTATTCATCTACTATATACAAGGAATTGTGGCAATTCCTAGTTTTTCTTGATGATTCGGTAAGTCTCAAGAATGAAAAGCACTGGTTTTTTGCCAGCTTGTACCCCAATAGGGAAGGTGAGCAGGATTGAAATAGCTGGGCTTTCTATTCTTTCCTACAAAATAGATACTCTGAGAGATAGCAAGCTAGATAATGCA
The DNA here is from genome assembly GCA_023548195.1 of Bettongia penicillata ogilbyi. Taxonomy (NCBI): domain Eukaryota; kingdom Metazoa; phylum Chordata; class Mammalia; order Diprotodontia; family Potoroidae; genus Bettongia; species Bettongia penicillata. The sequence goes on along the minus strand of JAJHZJ010000103.1, from coordinate 1,816,206 downwards.
TTGTCAATGGCTGCTTGACATCTATTGGGAGATGAATAAGATTAGATGTATTTATAGGCTGTTGATTGAAATTTTTCCACTCCCCCCCTCCACCCAGTGCTAAGCAAATCTAAAATACGGAAAATATGGGTTAACTAAATAATTTAGAAATCCTCCCTAGTGCTTTTAAAATATGATGCAATCCACAAATCCTTACCTTACACAAGTGGCAAGATCCACCAGGATACCTGCCCCCAGCTTCCTTTCTTCAGATTCCATCTAGATAGAAAAAGAGAGAAATGATTACTTGCAGTTCTTGAGTGAGTCAAGATTGAGAATTCACTGCTTTTCTATCTCCCCAGTCTCTTTGTCTTAAATTATTTTAGTCCTCCGCATCCTTCAGAACCCCCAGGCACTGTTGCCTGACCTGATAATGCACCTTAAAGGCTCCTGGGTCTTGCCAGTCCCACCCCTGCTGCAGGCTTAAGTCTCTCAGGGCTTTTCCATCTGCCCTAGGATGAACACTCTTCTATTTGTGGTATCCTTCAATTACAGTATGAGCTCCTTGAAAGCAGAAATTCTCTTGCTTGTTCTAAAGGTATCCTTAGCACTTAGCAGTGTTTGGCATATAGTAAGTGCTTTGTAAAAAAATTTTTTCATTCGTTCAACAATCTGTTACATGAAGAGAGATGCACTTATATTTACACAACGTTTCTTCTATAAGTGACCTAGTCCTTTGACCACTGGTTACTTTTTTATTTTGTGATAACAACTGTGGACTGTATGTAACACTTTTGTGAAAACTGTGAGACATTTATAGCATTAAAAGAAGGAGCAACAATCCAGATTAGCTCATGGGCTGCCTCCCTTAAATTTACAGAAAGATGGCAGATTAATTATTAGAAAAGATTTTTATAGTAGCAAAGAACTGGACACAAAATGAGAGCCCATCGGTTGTGGAATGGCTGAACAATTATGACATGTGAATGCAATGAAAAATCACTGGATTGTAAACCATAACTGTTTCCCAGATAACACACAGGAGGCACTGGAATTTTCGGTCTCCAGCCTCTACAGGTGCACTCTTGATATAGTCAGACAGGCAGACAGCTTCAGAGGGTTAATAATCAGTTTTATTCTAGTATAGTCTTCTCAAATGGTTTCTGGGAGAACCAGCTCCTACAGCATTCCCTAATCACCATTCTCATAGGGGCTGGTGAGAAGGGGAGACAACTACCCCTACATCTCGATGGAGTCAATCGAGACAGGCACAGCTCATGCACTCCCCTAAATCCCCTCAAGCCTCAGTGGGGGCCAGTTGAAGCAAACACAGATTCCCCTATGGGTTCCCTGTGGTTTGCCTCCCTTGCTGACCAGTGCCCACCTGCTTTATAGGGCAACAGACAAAGAAGACATCTTGCCAACATTAAGCTCACAGGTTAACTTTAGCAATATTGTCATTCTGCACAAGTGTAGTAAATATCAATTACATCACCACCCCCACCCCCATATTTCATGGCGCAGCCTCAGTAGGACTGCCTGTCACTCTGGGAATTGCTATCTAGAATCTTTGGAACTATTCTGAGAGTTACTATCAAACACTTGGAAACTAGACATTCCCATGGCCATGGATCCTGAGAAACTAAACTCAAAAAGGATAACAAAATTCTCCCTACATACAATAACATGTTATGAGAAACCTGGAAAGCCTTATATGGACAGATGCAGAGCAAAGGGAGCAGAACCAGAACAATTTACACCATGTCCCCAATAACGTAAAGCAAAACAACTTTGGAAGAGTTCAGAACTATGATGAATGTAATAACCCATCATGACTCCAGCAGACTGACAAGGAAGTATCCTTTCCCATGACTTGGCAGAGAAGGGATGGACTAGAGGTAGAGAATGAAGGATATATTTTAAGACGTAGCCAACGGGATCATTTGTTTTGCTTCATTATATGCACTCATTCTAGAAGACTTGTGAGGTATTGGGAGGCAATTGGAGAATAATAGTGATGCAGACAAAAAGTATCTATGAAATCTTAATGAATACACAAGGGAGAAAATAAGTTCAGATGTAAGGCTAAAACAAACATGATGGTTTTGTTACAACCATACTAAATTTAATGCACACTTTATTTAATGCATACATATCAAGTTCAGTTTTATAGACAATTTTCTGTTCTTTGTATATTGAAATATTCATATTTACAGGTGTTAGTTAAGTTCAAAAGAAAAAAAAAGAAAAAAATATTCAGCAAGGGGATTCCCTGAGGTAACAATCATGTGCTGTTCTCCTTGAGGCAAATAGCTACCCAGTTCTTCTCTGATGTATGCCTCTGTATGCCTCCCAGAAGGATGCAGTATTCTAACTGATTGCTAGAGGACACTCAGCCCAAAAACACCTAACAATTTCCCCCTCCCCACCACTTACCTATTCCCCCAACGCCATCAGTGCCACTGAAGTGTGTGGCTTCAAGCACCTTTCATAACTTAAGTCAGAGGATGATTTGGAACACTTCTAACAATATGACATATTCAGTCTACGGTCTATCCATGACTCTAAAGCTCCTTTCCCAATCTGTAACCTCTTCTCTCAATCAATGATCTCTCTCCCTCTCTCTCTCCTTCTCTCTCTCTCTCTCATACACACACACACACACACACACACACATACACATTCACAAGACACATGTGAAGTATTCTATATCTGTATATAGTGGTGGTTACATAATTTGAACATAAATGGAAGAAAACAGTTTAAGTACTTCCAACCATCTTAAAAACACTTCTCCGTCTTACTGCTCAGATCTTAGGAATCCCAGAGGGACAGTTCATTACTTGCATATGCAGATCCAAGATAGAATTAAAGGAAGAGGCAGAGAGTCTGGGCCTCCAACTCTGGGTCATGGATTCTAAGTGAGGGAAAAATAGAGGAAACATGATTAGAGAAAACTGATCAGATCTCCCAACCCCCATCCCACCACTCCTCTAGCACCTTCATGTTGTGTTACTGAACTCCAACCTCCATCTCCAATCTGGCACTCACACCATTTCAGGCTTCTGACTGGGGATTCGGATTCACTATAACTAGCTCAACCTCCACCCATCATGCTGCTGTTGCTATAACCTGTTATATAAACCTCCTTCCTTCTTTTTACCTCTAGCTCTGGGAACTAATCAAACTCACATTATTATTCCTAGAAAGTATAATTCTATCCTAACTACATTACATCCCTATGACATTCCTGACCACTATATCCCTACATAACTACCACTTCTTTTCTCTTTTTCCACCTTTTAGAATGTAAACTTCTTGGATTCAGGGAGTCTTTCTTTTTGTATTTGGATCACCTGTACTTAACATCGTGCCTGGCACAGTTTTCAGTCAAAGAAATCAAAACTATCTATAATCATATAAAAATAATTCTCTAAATGACTCTTGATTAGAGAAATGCAACCTCACACCTATCAGACTGGCTAATAAGACAAAAAAAAAAGGAAAATGTTAAATGTTGGAAGGGAATAAGAAAACTGTGTTTTGTTAATAATGTGTTGTTGTTAAGAGTTGTTAATTGATCCAACAATTCTGGAGGGCAATTTGAAACTGTGCCCAAAGGGGAAAGAACCTACTTATACAAAAATATTTTTAACAGTTCTTTTGTGATGGCAAAAAATTGGAAATTAAGGGGATGTCCATCAATTGGGGAATGGCTGAACAAGTTGTGGTATTCATAACAGAATAATATTGTGCTGTAGGAAATGATAGGGGTTGAGCCAAAATGGCAGAGTAAAAGCAAAGATCTACTTGAGCTCTCCCCTCAAACCCCTGCAAATATTGTGTAAAAAATGACTCTAAACAAATTCTAGAACTACAGAACCCACAAAATGATGGAGTGAAACAAATCTCCAGTCCAAGACAGCCAGAGAGGTCAACTGGAGGTGTCTATCACACCAGGCAGAGAGTGGACCAGAGAGCAGGCTGGAGTGAGTCATGCCAGCACAGACAGGGCAGGAGCAGGAAACTGAATCACTGGCAGCTATGGCAGCTTACAGACTTCTCAACCCACAAATAGCAAAGACAGCATAAAAGGTCAATAGGAAAGCTCTGTCAGACCTGAGTAAGGAAGAGGCACAGTCTGGCTGGGGTCCTGTCCCAGAGGAGGAGGAGGCAGCAGCAGAGACAGCAGCAGTTTCCAAAGCTCTGGGCTCACGAATGGTGGGAGATCTAATGGCTGATACAAAACCCCTGAAGCCTGAGACAGTATACCCACCCCCACACCATCCCCATCCCCACTGGAAGCAGTTTTACTTTGACAAAGAGTTAGAAAGTCAAATATCTGGCTGGGAAGATGAGCAAACAGAAGGGGGAAAAAATCAGACTATAGAATCTTACTTTGATGACAAAGAAGACCAAAATATTCAAACGGAAGAAGACAACAAAGTCAAAGTTCCACATCAAAAGCCTCCAAGAAAAATATGAATTGGTCCCAGGCCATGGAAGAGCTCAAAAAGGACTTTAAAAATCAAGTAAGAGAAGTAAAGGAAAAATTGGGAAGAAAAATAAGAGTGATGTAAGAAAATCATGTAAAATGAGTCAATAGTTTACTCAAGGAGATCCAAGAAAATACTGAAGAAAATAATACTTCAAAAAATAGACTAACCCAAATAACAAAAGAGTTCCAAAACATCAATGAGGAGAAAAATGCCTTAAAAAACAAGATTAGCCAAATGGAAAAGAAGGTCCAAAAGTTTGCTGAAGAAAATAATTCCTTCAAAATTAAAATGGAACAAATGGAAGCTAATGACTTTGAGAAATCAAGAAATCATAAAATAGAACCAAAAATTGAAGAAAAAAAAGAAGACAATGTTAAATATCTCTCATTGGAAAAACTATTGACCTGGAAAATAGATCCAGGAGAGATAATTTTAAAATTATTGAACTATATGAAAGCCATGATCAAAAAAAGAGCCTAGACATCATCTTGCAAGAAATAATCAAGGAAAATTGCCCTGATATTCTAGAACCAAAGGATAAAATAGAAATTGAAAGAATTCACCTATCACCTCCTGAAAGAGATTCCAAAAGGAAAACTCCGAGGAATGTTGTAGCCAAATTCCAGAGTTCCCAGGTAAAGGAGAAAATATTGCAAGCAGCCAGAAAGAAACAATTCAAGTATTATGAAAACATATCAGGATAACACAAAATCTAGCAACTTCTACATTAAGGGATCAAAGGACTTGAAATATGATATTTTGGAGGTCAGAGGAGCTAGGACTAAAACCAAGAATCACCTACCCAGCAAAACTGAGTATAATACTTCAGGGGGAAAAATGGAATTTTAATGAAATAGAGGATTTTCAAGCACTCTTGCTGAAAAGACCAGAGCTGAATAGAAAATTTGACTTTCAGATACAAGAATCAAGAGATGCATGAAAAGGCAAACAGGAAAGAGAAATCATAAGGGACTTATTAAAGTTGAACTGTTTACATTCCTATAGGGAAAGATGATATTTGCAACTCATGAGACCTTGGTTAGTTTAGGTAGTTGGAAGAAATATAGATGAAAGAAAGAAAGAAAGAAAGAAAGAAAGAAAGAAAGAAAGAAAGAAAGAAAGGGCACAGGGTAAGTTGACTATGAAGGGATGATATCTAAAAAATAAAATTAAGGGTGAGAGGGGAATATTTTGGGAAAAGGAGAAAGGAAGAGATAGAATGAGCTAAATTATCTCATATAAAAAAGGCAAGAAAAAGATTTCATAATGCAAGGGAAGAGTGGGAAAATAAAAGAAAATGATTGAATCTCACTGTCATTGGATTTGACTTAAGGAGGGCATAATATACACACTCAATTGGGAATCTTACCCTACAGGAAAGTAGGGGAGGGGGAATGATATAAGGGAGGGCATATTGGGGAGGAGGGTAGTCAAAAGCAAACACTTTTGAAAAGGACAGGGTCAAAGTTGAAAATAGAATAAATGGGAGGCAGGATAGGAGGGAGAGAAATATAGTTAACCTTTCACAACATATGTTGTGAATCTATATTGAATTGCTTGGCTTCTCAATAGGGTGGGTGGGAGGGAAGAAGGGAGACAATTTGGAACTCAAAGTTTTATAAACAAATGTTAAAAACTGTTTTTACATGCAACTGGGAAATAAGATGTGTAGGCAATGGGGTATAGAAATCTATCTTGTCCTACAAGAAAGTAAGGGGAAAGGGATTTGGGGGGGCTGAATAAAAGGGAGGGCAGCCTGGGGGAACAGGTAATCAGAAAGCATGCCATATTGAAATAGAGGAAGGGAGAGATAGGGAGAAAATTTGGAACTCAAAAATCTTGTGGAAATGAATGTTGAAAACTAAAAATAGATAAATTAATTTAAAAAAAGAAATGATGAGCAGGATGATTTCAGAAAAATCTAGAAAGACTTACATGAACTGATACAAAGTGAAGTGAGCAGAACAAGGAGACTACTATACCACAGTAACATCAATATTATACAATAAAGAATTGTAAGCAATTCAGCTATTCTCAACAATAAAATGATCCAAAGCAATCCCAAAGGACTGTGATGAAAAATATCTACCATCAGAAAAAGAACTGATATTGCTTGAACAAACTGAAGAATACATTTTCTCTTTCTTTTTTTGTTGGAGCCTTCTTGTGCGAAATGACTAATATGGAAATGTTTTACATGATTGCACATGTATAACCTATATCAGATTGCTTACTGTCTATGGCAGGGGGGAAGGAAGGGAAGGAGGAATAGAATTTGGAAGTCCAAATTTAAAAAAAGAAAGTTAAAATTTGTTTTTACATGTAATTTACATATAATTGGGGAAATTTTTAAATACATATAAAATGCCTGATGTGTGTGTGTACACACACACACATACACACACAGATACACACACACAAAGACACACACACACACACACACACACACACACACACACACACACACATATATATATATATATATATATAATGCTGGCATATAGGAAGTTCTTAATAAATGTTCTTTCTTTCTTCTGTTTATTTGTCTCTCCAGTTGTTGGGATTTTTTTCCAAGAATACTTCAATTGCCTCTCTTTTATTAAACATCAATCTTTCTTTATGGATGATTAGACTCATATTTGCAGGGTATATTATTTTTTGTTGCATTTTGAACTCCCTTGCTATTCAGAATATATTATTCCATTCTCTTGTGTGGTTTTTGGTGAGTGCAGAATAGCCTTCTGTTATTAAAATTTCCTTTCCTTTATTTTTCAGAATCTTTCTTCAGAATGTTTGCAAAGTTGTTGGTTATATTTTTCCCATTATATTCCCTTATTTCTTCCCTTCTGACTCCTCAGCCAATAGTGGGTGAAGACTGGACCTCAAAGCTTTCTCAGTCATCACCCATGTTGGTAAATTTCTTTTTCACCAGCCCTAGTAGCTACTGGAAGGACAGAACTGGTGCTGCACTTCAAGCCCTATTTCTTCAGGTCCAGCATACTCCTACATACCCAGTTCACTCCATTCTTTAGTTCTCTGACTGGGCTGAATTAGCACCCATAACTATTTTACAGGCTTCAGCATGGGACTGAGTGGGTGCTTCAAGAAAACCTTCTAAAAACCTTCTACAGCCTAACCTAGGGGCCACTCCCAGCCAAAGAGAAGCACCATCTTGCCCCCTCCTATGACCTTGCTCCATGTAGAGTTAGTTCCCAACCTGACCTTTGGGATGTCTGCTCTCAGACTCATTTCACAAATTCTTGCCCATCCTTCTGGATCAATATTCTTTTTGAGCTCCTGGCTTCGGTCTCAATCTTTCTGTTTACTGCTCTTGACTCTGTTTCCCCCCTATGTCCCATTCCTCTTATTTGTGTTCTCTCCCCTCTGGGTCTGTCACTGCTTTCTGACTCAAGTTAATTGTAACAGTCAGTACCCTGACATACACAGGAGGGCCTGCTATCACAGGTTCTTTGACCTGCGTTTCGCAAAGGAAAGGCAAATTTTAAGGGCCCAGAAACAACAAGCATATGTATCATTCACTTAGTTCAGGAGGAAAAGTCAGCAGCCTGAATGGCAGAGAAAATACCAAGAAATCAAGATCAACAGACAAGGCTTCCAACTGTCTGACATAAGGAATACATCATTATAGATCAACAGACAGATCCACCTGTCTGACCATTACATACATACATAGTAACCAGAGAGAGAAGCACCAACATCTGGGTTTCCAAAGCTGGGAGGTTGCTTAGCAGCTGCCCAGAGTCTCATCTGGCACACAAACCTTCTTCCAAAACTAAGCCCCAAAGCAAAACCTCACCTCAGAATGCTTACACATTCTTCAGAGCCAAAGAGCATCATGAGAACCAGTGTCTCATTAGAAAATTAACAAAAAGTGTGCACCTTCCTACAAATCTTCCCAGGCCCATTAATGGGTGGGGAAGATCTTCTTTAACCACATTATTCAATCAGAGGCATTTGATTATACTAAAACAAAAAAAAATTGTATTATCAATACATCAACCCCTACATTTTTTGCTCTATTCTCAAACCAAAAGGGAAGGAGTCATGGACTTGATAGCTTTATCTTGTGCCAAACAATTAATGCTTTCCACTCCACTCCCCCAACTATGAGTGTGCAATTCTTCATATTTTTCAAAACTGTTTTTCTTTTAAAATCTTTATTATGGAGAATGATTATTGGATAAGGAGAGGAGAAGATTGATATATTCAGAAATGAATATGATGCTTAAAAATTCATCAATTTTTTTTTTAAGTTGAAAAAGAAAAATCTACCCCAGAACAAAAAACACACATGGCAGAGTCACTTGCCACTCTCCAGAAGGCTGTAAGGCAACGGGCCAGAACATTATGCTCCAGCAGCATTTGGGACAGACATGCTCCAGGGAGCTGTTTGAAACAGCACAAAGTGAATTTATAATTCTGAAAGTGGTTAGAGTCAACTGGTCACCTACTGACCACATGTACCCCTCCTTATCCTCCTTCCTCCCAACTCTGTTCATCAGATATGCAGAAAACTCCCCAAGGCTTCTGACAAATCAGATTGCATATGAATCTTTGCCCCTGAGAATTCTACACTCTAGGCTAGCGTGTGTGTTGTAATATCCTCCCTTTTGGCCACTTGGTCAAAACCTTATCTCAGAAATTCTTGTGCCACTCCCCTCCTCCCCAAGAAGTCTATGATAGATTTCAGGGAGTCGGAATTTGGATGAGAATGCATTCTATTTTTACTAACCTTTAACTGAAATTTAGCATTTCCATTTCCTTCCTTAAAAATATGATTCTGAGAAGGGGTCCATAGACTTTACCAGACTGCATAAGGTTTCATGACTCACTCAAAAAAATAAAGATAAGAAAGAGTCTCTGCTCCACTTTGTGAAGAACAGACCTTGGTGAGGTGATGTAGAACAAAGGGATTAATTTCAAAGTTAAAGGCTGCTTGTGGCCCCCAAAATTCTTGAGTGTGGCCCAGACTGAATCATATTAAAATGTGATTGGGAAATGTTTCATAAAATAAAGAAAAATACATAAAATAGAGATGATGTTAATTTATGTTTTTCAAAGTCAATATGCTGCCTTTTGAGTTTGGTACCACTGAAGTAGAAGGTTTCTCCCAAGTATTCAAGAAGATTTTGGATATGCTTCTACAACCCAGAATATCTAGCCCTTGGTTTTGCTACTTCACATAAGAAAAGGATGCATAGCATATGTGAGTTTCTTGTAGTGTGCCCCCACCCTGACTGAAAAGTTTCTAGATGGTTTCCTTCGACCTATTTCTGATGAATTAACCTGAATCATAGACTTAACTGCAACTATCTAGCAATGTTCTCCTTTAGAGTCACACCTTCATATTACCATAAGGACTCTAGCATTCTTCCTACCCACCTACCAGTCCTGTTGTCCTATTCCCAGGCACAACCAAAGAGTAAGGTCATCACCAGACCCTCCTACTCAGCTTCACAAACACAGGTACTGTCCCTATGCTACCTAAATTCTATAGTTCTTTCAGGACTCTATTTATCCATCACCCTTAAAACTGAACTTCCCAACTTCTAGGTGTTATGGGGTTCCAGATTTAGTGACCCCTCGAGGCCCTGGGAATTTTTCAAAACTCTTTTTTCCTTTGTTAAGAACAAATACCTGCAAGTCAGTGCCTCTCTGTGGTAGCTGAGATGATTAATAGGTATCTGTTTCAGTTTAAACCAGGGATCCAGGAGACAAATTCCAGCAGGCCAAAGTAGGGAAGCATTGCTATGCTCAGCCTGAAAATTATTTGTTTCTCACTCTTCCCAGTGTATCTTGAGATCTTGTGGCTGGTTTATATAATCTGGATATTTCATGGGATCCAGCAAAGTCCTACTCTGCTCTCTGTGCTTCCAAGAGCATTGCCTTGAGCCAATTTATACCACATGCCCAGAATCCCTACTTCAGAGCTCTCTTCCCTGTACCAGATTTAGCAAGGCAGTTGAAGTAGAAATATTACAATGATATCTATCAGGCACGTTTTATCTTGGCCTTTATCTTGATCTCCCTGGACTATACCAAACAACCCACTTAAAGACCAAAGCATCCATTGTCACAGTGGGAGCCACCTTCTGATAGATTGCAGGCACCACTCTGCCCTGCGGCACATCATAGTCCTGTCTAAGCCTCTCCTGGTAGTCATCCTTAGAATAAAAGAGCCACGCTCATTACATAGGAGAAAGCAATGTCTGTAGCAAGTCTCTCTAAGGCGTGGAGACACCACCAGTGGGCTCCCACTCCACCAGCTTTGATGTAGGCGGACACAGCATTCAGAGCAAATGCAGTATAAAGCTTAGCTCAATGCCTGGCACATAGGCACCTAATAAATACTCATTCCCTTCCCTGCTCTCATTCTTGTACACCAGATATAAAAGTGTGAAGCACCTAAAACAAATCAATCAACCAATCTATCAAAAAGCATTTTTAAATGCTTATTTTGTGCCCGGCACTGCACTGGGAACTGAGAAGAGTATTAAGAAACAGGTCTTGCCTTCCAGGAGGTCAGATTCTATTGCAGAAGACAACAGATACATGTATAGTATATACTTCAGAAACTCATCATTTTTGTGTTAGGTATACGTTTAATTGGAGAAGGGGGCAGCTAGGTGGGGATAGAGTTCAGGGCCTGGAGTCAGGAAGACTCATCTTCCTGAGTTCAAATTCAACCTCAGACACTTAGCTGTGTGACCCTGCTCAAGTCACTTAACCCTGTTTGCCTCAGTTCCTCATCTGTAAAATGAACTGGAGAAGGAAGTGGCAAACTACTCCAGTGTCTTTGCCAAGAAAACCCCAAATGGGGTCACAAAAAATCAGATGCTACTAAAAACAACTGCACAACAACATGGGTACATACAAATTTAATGGGGACCTGGTGCACTGCAGACCTCATCATCTAATGTGACAGATGCAACCTCTCTGCATGAAGGATGCTAGACAGCTGATTCTGGGAGAATTGTGATGGTCTTTATATACATGGTCATTCTACCTTTGGTTCTGGTTGGCTAACCCATGGAGCGTGGGAGCCCCTTTGACTGTGGAGGCATTAGAAGGCCTTAGCTGACTTGTGAATCTCAGCCTCTTTTGTCTCGTTCTTTCTTGAAGGATCTCAGTGACACCTTTACTCCTCATAAAGGGAGGTTGTTGACAACCTTACACAATTCAAAGGTCAGAAGTGCAAGTCAGGAATCCAGAAGTCAGAATCCAGGCTGGGTTTTGCAGATGGTCCAGCACTGATATCCCAAGGAGCAAGGAATGATCTTCAAGAGTGACTTTAGAGACCAGCAAGCACCCTAGTATACCCAGGATGATCTGCTAGTACAGGTTCTTGCATCTGCTTTTCTTAAAGGAAAGCAACTTTTAAGGGGTAAACAATCATTTTAATTAAACATGTATTATTCGCTTAGTTCAGGGGAAGAGTCAGTAAGTACCCTGAACTTCAAAGAAAATACAAGCAGAAATTACAAACAGAGAAAATAGCATAAAAACCAACAGACAGGGTTTGTCTGACCATAAGCTCTACAAACATCACAGATCAACAAATAGATCCACCTGTCTGACCATTACATACATACATAGTAACTGGAGAGAGAAGCACCAACATCTGGATTTTCAAGGGGGTGGGACTCCTTAACAGCTACCCAGAGTCTTGTCTGGCCAGATCACATGAACACTCTTCCAATGAGTGAGTCCTAAAGCAAAATTCTAACCTCAGAACATATAGAGCCAGAAGGCATCACAACCCAAGTGCTTTAGTGTCTAATTACCAAAAGATATGAAAGCCTTCAAGGAAACAAGCCTCCCCTAATCCAGCTTCCCTTACTGGGCTCCACCTGAGACCCATTAATGAATAAAGAAGGCCTTTTTCCATTTTTTTAATAAAAATTTATTTATTTAACTTCTTACATTCATTTTGGGTTCCAAATTTTCTCCCCTTTTATCCCCTCCCCCCACCCCAATACACCGAGCATTCTAATTTTCCCTATCACCAATCTGCCCTCTCTTCTTTCATCCCTCCCTTCTCTTGTCCTCATCTTCTCTTTTGTCCTGTAGGGCCAGATGACTTTCTATTCCTCATTAACTGTATTTCTTATTTCCTAGTAGCAACAAGAATAGTAAACAGTTGTTCCTAAAACTTTGAGTTCCAAATTCTCCCCATCCCTCCCTCCCCACCCATTCCCTTTGGGAAGGCAGGCAATTCAATACAGGCCATATCTGTGTTTGCAAATGACTTCGATAATAGTCATGTTGTGTAAGACTAAGTGTATTTCCCTCCATCCTATTCTGCTCCCCATTGTTTCTATTCTGTCTTTCGAAACTGTCCCTCCCCGAGTGTTGACTTCAAATTGCTCCCTGCTCCCATTGCCCTCCCTTCCATCATCCCCCCCACCCTGCTTATCTCCTTCTCCCCCACTTTCCTGTATTGTAAGATAGATTTTCATACCAAAATGAGTGTGCATTTTATTCCTTCCTTTAGTCGAATGTGATGAGGGTAAACTTCTTGCTTTTTTTCTCAGCTCTCCTCTTTTTCCCTCCACTAAAAAGTCTCCTGCTTGCCTCTTGAATGAGATATAATTTACCCCATTCCATTTCACCCTCTCTCCTCCCACTACATTTCTCTCTCACCATTTACCTTAATTTCTTTTCAGCTATGGTCCCATTCTATTCAATTCACTCTGTGCTCTCTGTCTCTGTATGTGTGTGCATGTGTGTATGTGTGGGTGCACACATGTGTGTGTGTGTATGTATGTGTGTGGTCCCACCAACTACCCAGATACTGAAAAGTTTTAAGCATTACAAATATTGTCTTTCCATGTAGGAATGTAAACAGTTCACTTTTGGTAAGTCCCTTATGACTTCTCTTTGCTGTTTACTTTTTCATGCTTCTTCTCATTCTTGTGTTTGAAAGTCAAATTTTCTTTTCAGCTCTGGTCTTTTCATCAAGAATGCTTGAAAGTACTCTGTTTCATTGAAATCCCCTGAAGTATTATACTTAGTTTTGCTGGGTAGGTGATTCTTGGTTTGAGTCCTAGTTCCTTTGGCTTCTGGAATATCCTATTCCACGCCCTTCGATCCCTTAATGTAGAAGCTGCTAGATCTTGTGTTATACTGATTGTATTTCCACAATACTGGAATTGTTTCTTTCTAGCTGCTTGCAATATTTTCTCCTTGACCTGGGAACTCTGGAATTTGGCCACAATGTTCCTAGGAGTTTCTCTTTTTGGATCTCTTTCAGGCGGTGATCGATGGATTCTTTCAATACTTATTTTGCCCTCTGGTTGTAGAATATCAGGGCAGTTTTCCTCGATAATTTCATGGAAGATGATGTCTAGGCTCTTTTTTTGATCATGACTTTCAGGTAGTCCCATAATTTTTAAAATGTCTCTCCTGGATCTATTTTCCAGGTCAGTTGTTTTTCCAATGAGATATTTCACATTCTCTTCCATTTTTTCATTCTTTTGGTTTTGTTTGGTGATTTCTTGGTTTCTCATAAAGTCATTAGACTCCATCTGTTCCATTCTAATTTTGAGAGAACTATTCTCTTCAGTGAGCTTTTGAACCTCTTTTTCCATTTGACTAATTCTGCTTTTGAAAGCATTCTTCTCCTCCTTGGCTTTTTTGAACCTCTTTTGCCAATTGAGTGAGCCTATTTTTCAAGGTGTTATTTTCTTCAGCATTTTTTTGGGTCTCCTTTACCAAGGTGTTGACCCGTTTTTCATGTTTTTCTTGTATCTTTCTCATTTCTCTTCCCAGTTTTTCCTCCACCTGTCTAACTTGATTTTCAAAATCCTTTTTGAGCTCTTCCATGACCTGAGCCCACCGGACATCCACCTGGGATGTCTGGGATACAGAGGCCCCAGCCTCCACGTCTTTACCTGATGATAAGAATAGTTCCTCGTCATCAGAATTGAAAGGCGGGAACATCTGTACCCCATCAAAGTAGCTTTCTATAGTCTTATTTTTCTTCCCTTTTCTGGGCATTTTCCCAGCCAGTTACTTGACTTCTGAAATTCCTGGCCACCCCTGCCTAGATCTGCCCAGCTAGTGCTTGGGGTCTGAGATTCAAATGGGCTTTCCATGGCAGGAGTGGCTGCTATTCAATGTGAGCTTAAGTTCTGGTGCTGGGGTGGGGGCAGGGCCACCTCCCAGGCTCAGTTCCCTCAGGGGCTTTATGCAGAGACCTTCAGTAATGGCCCTGAACTTCTGCCTGCTGTTCTGGGAGTTCCAGGCCGCCGCCGCTGCCTCTGCCTCTGCCTCTGTGCTCCCTCTGCCGCTTCCTCCCGAGGGGGCCCAAGCCACGGAGACACCCCGCTCCCCTCTCGGCCAGCCCAAACGTCTCTCTCACTGACCTGTAGCGTCTGTGGGCGGAGGGACCTTCCCGGCTGCTGGAGGGTCCATCCCTGAAGCCTGCTCAGATCAGCTCCTCTGGGGCCCCGCAGCCAGGGCAACGCAGGGGTGGACTCCGCTGTCCAGAGCGTAACAGACCCCTGGGGACGGCTCTCCAGGGCTCTCTGGAACAGAAATCTTTTCCACTGTGTTTCTGCATGCCTTGCAGTGCTCCAGAATTTGTGGGGAATTCTTCTTGCAGGAAATATATGGACTGTGGGTTCGGAACTAGCATACGTGAGTCTTTCTGCTCCGCCATCTTGGCTCCACCCCAAGATCTTTCTCCATTAACATTATACTGTGCTATGTAGGAAATGAGCTAAGTTTTGATCCTACTCCAGAGACTGAGGTCTACACCAGCCTATGGGAGATTATACTCCCTGAGGCATTGTGAGGGGAAGAATTTTTGTACTTTGATCTTTTTGTATTTTCAAGGTAAATATCTCTTGGTAAAAGTTAATTGATGTTAAGTAGTTAAATGGAACTGGGATGCTAATCACTGGCCCCTAACAATGGGGAGCAGTAGAAATGAGAGAAATCCAAATCCTCAGAGTTACCCCTAAAAGCCTGAGGGATATATCTGTCAGGCTTGTCCCTAAAAGAGTTGGATCAAGGCATTATGTCACATGAAATATGCACAAATTGCTTAATGGGGATGAACAAAGATGCTAGAAGCTATGGGAATTAGCATTTCATGTAGAATGTGGCATTTTAGCTGAATCTTGAAGGAAAATAGGAATAGTCAGCAGAGGTGATAAAAGAAAGTATTGAACATTTTAGGGACAGCCAGGTCAAAGGTGAGAGATGGAATGCCATGTCTGAGAAACATTAGGAAGGCCAGTTTGACTAGACTGTAGACTATAAGGCATAATGCGTAGAATGCTGGGAAAGGTCAGATGGGGCCAAGTTATAAAGGACCATCAATACCTTGTGTATTATTTTACAGAGGGTTCAACTTCACTATCTCTTAAGTTACTTCCTTCATTAATATCCTATCCAATCCCTTTGTGACACAGAGGGAATTATGAATACTCAAAGGCTATACTGGCTTAACACAAGCTCTGACAGACTCTTCCAAGTTAGGAAAACTGAGTCTGGGCCCATGATAGACTATGTGACTGTATTCCTTGCTTCACAGGCCTACAGTACCACCTACAATACCTGGTAAATAATGAGAGATCTGAACCTAAAGAGAGAATGTAGGACCCAAGATATAAATTATTTGGCCCAAAGTTGGTAATTATGATATTCCACCTAGATATCACAGTTCTGCAAAGGCATCCTTGAGGGTAGGGATGGCAGCCAGGACCACAGTTATGTGGATATAGCTAAATGAGGGAGGTAGTAAGTCAGGCAGACAACAAACATTTATTAAACACTTAATTATACACCACACTGGGGTACATAGTATTTATGCTAAGCTCTGAGGATAACAAAGGCAAAAAACAAGCCCTTCTTTCAAAAATTAGGGGAGCCCACATGTAAGCACCCCAAGATGATTGGCCCTACCTCTCCCTCAACACCCAGAGCCTTCATTCATTCATAGATTCAATGTCTTTGGAGAAAGAATTTGACAATAGCCTCTGCAGGTCCTATAGCTTTGCCTCCTCAGCAGTCACAACTACCAAAGACCCTAAAATAAAAAGCCTTTTACTGTCAAATGATTTAACATCCAAAAAAAGATAGAGTTTTGTCAGGGGAAATATCATAAAAGAAGATGTAGTGAGACTATGGAGCATTTCCATCTAACTTGTAGCTGAAGCTCCCTTTATGTAGCTTCCCTTATTCTCTCTGTTCCTTGAGAACAGACTTTGTCTAGCTTTTCTATTTGCATCTACATTTTAAAGCACAGTGCTGTGAAGGTAAGTGGTCAATAAATCCTTTCTCATTTATTTATTCAAGAAAGGGTAATTATAAATGTATCAAGCAAAGCTGTAACATAGATACAACAATGATCATTAATAATTACAACCTGTACTTATATAATGCTTTGATTGGTAAATAATGCAAGCATTATTATATTTTGCAGATGAAGAAACTGAGGCTCAAAAAAGATTGTCATTTACCTATAGTCACACATTAAAACAAAAAGACCAGTTTGGCAAGACTGTGGAGTGTGGAGAGGATAGTAGTTTACAGTAATAAACCTGGAAAGGTAGTTTGGGATCACATTATCTAAACAGAGGAGTCTATTTCTAGAGGTGATAAGGAACCACTGTATTATATTAAGTCATGAGGTGATATGGCCATATTCAATGCTTAAGGAAAATCACTTGGACAGTTATGAAAGGGAGGGAAAGATGGATTAGGATGGGAAGAAACTTGAAGCAGAGAAAACAATTAGAAAGTCATTCTGAAAGCCTGGGGGTAGAAAGTAAGAAGCAAGAATACATTCTCTGTATCCTTGGTAGCATTTCTCAGATGGACAGTGGGCTTCGTGAAATATCTGTAAGGTAATCTGTGAATCCTCAAGGGCTTTTGACTATATTTAAACATCTAAATTTGAAAGCATGTAAATTTTGGCATCAGGTGGGTTGATGGGATTTCTGAATCCAAGACAAACCAAGAAGTCAAATTTCCCATCGTCCCTGCCTCTGTGTGCCTGGATCTCTTGTTCCACTTAGTCGATAGACAGTCAGCAGAGAAAGATGAAGCTGAAACGCTTTCTGGTTTCCATAGTAATCATTTCTTGGGTTCCAGAAACTGAGCTCCCCCTGGTGATCTTCAACAAACACAGGTAGCTCTGATGTCAGCAAGAAAGGACAAATCAGGGCAATCAGCAGACACTGAAACTGTCTCGTTCTCCACAACAAGGAAAGGGCAGATAGAAGAAAGGAAGGAAAAGAAAGGGAAAGTACACAGTGAACAGTGTAAACTAAAAGTCAAGGGGATGGAATTCATGAAGTATCTGTCTAGCTAGGAATTTGAGTACTAACACTCTACAGAGTGGATAAAAGGGCATCGGGAGATAGGTATTAGAGGGCTAGATATCCTGGCTTTGTTGAGAGTGGAAGGATGAAGAGGGAGGAAAGAGGAAGGTCTGTGTGAAATAGAAGACAGAGAGATGGTGCTAGAGGCAACTGTTCAGACACAGGAGCTATTCTCAGCTCCTTCCCAAATTCCATCTCCATTCCTGCCCTGCACCTGGATCAGGAGAATACTAACAATAGTTATGGTAATACCACCATTCATACGTAAAAAAAAAATAAAGGTTCTTAACCTGGGGTCCACAAGTCCATGAATTTGGATAGGAAAAAAAATCACATCTTAATATTCACTAATTGCTAGCTGAAATCTAGGGTTTCCTTTAATATTTCAAAATATTCTGAAAAAGGGTCCCAGAAACTTCATCAGAATGCTAAGGGAGTCCCTGACACCAAAAAAGTTTAAGGACTTGTATGGAATCATTAAGAGCATTTTCAGATACGTTAATAAGTGTTTATTGAAAAAATAAAATGCCTTGCCTCACTTGATCCGTGTGAAGGACCATTATTATTATTAGGGCAGTTATTATTATCCCTGTTTCACACAGGATCATTGATTCAGAGCTGGAAGATGCTTTACAGGCCATTATCCCAAGCCCTTCATATTACAAGTTAGGAAACTGAGGCCCAGAGAGGCTAAATGACTTGGTCATACAAATAGGGTATGGCAGAGAAAGATTTAACCCCACATATTTACACCATGCTGCTTCAGAAAACTGAGCATCCAATCAAGAAACATCTTTGAGGAGAAAGAGAGAGAGAGACAGCGAGAGACAGAGAGAGAGAGAGAAAAAGAGAGAGAGAGAGAGAGAGAGAGAGAGAGAGAGAGAGAGAGAGAGAGAGAGAGAGAGACAGAGAGAGAGAGAGACAGAGAGAGAGAGAGACAGAGACAGAGACAGAGAGAGAGAGTTGATGGCAGAACTGGTACTGAAACCTAAGTATTGATTAAAGCAATCAAAAAAATATTTATTAAGTGCCTTTCATATGCAAGGCATTAGGTTAGGTTCCTAGCTCTGGGCTCTTTCTACAGGTCCTTTCTTCCCTCCCAGGCTTTAGGCTACAAAATTGAAAGAAGATTAAGTACCCACCTTCAGTGAGGAGCCTAGCACCTTGGAGTAAACAAATTCAGTCAGTCACTCTGTTACATTGTTTTTGATAGGGATGGAGGAGCTGTGATTATATTAAAAGGGCTAAGCTCATATATTGGAGGGAGAGGGAGTTCTGGTAAGAAGAGGAGGATAATATCTTAGAGTAGATTCCACATTTTCAAAAAATTCCTAGGTCTTGGTGGGGTGGGGGCACCAAGGTTATCAGGAATTATTTTTGTCTCCCAGCCTCCTGGCTTAAGCTGCAAAGCTTTCCTCTTTGCCTGCTGGGTGGGGTTGCCATAGAAACTCTTTCAGGAGAAGGGCTGACTTTTTTTTAATAGTGATTGTGACTCCCAGCCAGAGCCTGAAACAACCCAGCCACCCCCAGACACATACAAAGTGGTTCCTAGTTCAGAAATGGGTCACATTCTTTCTCCTCCAGGGTACCAGCAATGGCAGGAGAATTCCACTCCAGATGTAAAGGGCTCCCAAATTGAATAGTCCCAAACATCCAAGACTTTTTCCCTTGAAAGCTGATTTTTTATTATGCTATGCTCAGGGTGGCTGGACAAATATTGGAATTAGTGGCCCTAAATAGCCTCTGACTATGAGGAGTTAAAGGAACTTTGATATCAAATCTCATTTGTCCTCCTAAAATATCCTTGGATTTTAGGCATCAGAGTCAAAGCAAGGCAAATAAGTGCTCAACCAAGGCTAGGTTTGAACACTGTGCCCTTTTGCATTTGTAAATGGTACTTCCTATATCTATTTCATGTATCAGAGGATTTGAGCTTTTGCTTGTAACATGCAACTAAACATATCCCCAAATAAATACTCTATGTCATAGAGTGTAGAATTTTTTTACAGCAGAATATGTGCATTCATAAAAGTAACATTTTTTTTAAAGACTCTCTAGTTGTTCCCCTGGATGTTTTATCCTAGGTGGTAGCCTACCAGAAGTGTACTTAGAAATTTTTGTACCTGGGGAAAACTCAGAATGTACCCTCAGTTGAAGATGGGAGCAGATGCCAAATTGTGATGGGAAAGAGAAGCACAATGTGAAGTCACTGCCAAGGAAAACGTGTAGAATGGGCTTGGGGGGGATGACATGAAGCATCTTGGGGCACAGGCAGTGCTGTCAGCACCCTGGGACAAAGTCCAAAGTGTGCCAGTCTAGTTTTAGCTATATAGTCTATTTTACCTACTTTGGGATCATAAGCTTTGTAACTGAAAAGGCTATAGAGTCCTGGCTTTGGTTTTCACTGAGGCCCAGAGAAATTGCATGACTTTACTTTAAGAGCTACAAGGACCTGATCCCTTGACTCACAATCCAAAATGCCATATACTTGTTGCTCTGTAGTGAAAGTCAAAATTCTTGAATTCTTCATTGGCCTTGTAAAGAAACAATATGAATATGGGGTGCTCTTTCCCATTTCCTTCCTGCCAAGAGTCATTTATTTTTAGGCCTTTCTGGTTGCAGCTGACCATGAAATTCTAAATGTATCATGTGTGTAATATCAGGATGTGTAGTATGTATGAAGTACATTCAATGCTTTTAGTGTCAAGTGATAGCTGAGATATCAAGTGACTAGGTTCTAGAAACAAGCTAGCAAAGGTCAGATAGCTAAACAGGCTAGCTATTCCTTGGGGCCTTGGTCAAGAATTGTACCTTTCCTTTCTTATCATCAGTTTCAGCTCTTCTCTGAAGGTGGAACCATGCCAGATATGGATCACAACATTCATTTGGTTTGTCTATATTTTGCCTTGATGTTCACACAGGTCAGTCTGCTGGTAGAACAGAGTATACCCAGAGAATCAAATAATATAAGTAGTGATTCTGATTCAAATTCCCAAGTAAATAGGTTGTTACAATGACAGTGACAGGGGACAAGTGACTCCTGTGGATCTGATGCAGAGAAGGGTTGAGAGCACAGCACTGAATTAAGGGAGAATCATCATTTTCCTTCCTGTTTAACTATAAGGCCACTATATTGCTGTAGTGTTTCTTCATCCCCTTATTTAGATATATATGAGTTGAAAGGTAGGAGAAATGGAAAAAAATGACAATTCAATTGGTCATCAAGAAGTCAAATTTCAGAGGATTTCCTTATCACTCAGTCATAACACTATTATTCATGAAGAAAATGATTTTCCATAACATAATTTCCATAACAATAGCTAATAATTGCTTGGTGCTTTAAGGCTTACAAAAAGTTTTATAGATATCATCTCATTTTATCCCCACAGCTCTGGGAGGTAGGTACTGTTATAAAAATGAGGAAACAGTGGACAGAAATTAAATGGCTTATCTAGGACTACACTGTAAGGATCTTACCTGAAGCTGGATTCAAATTCAGGTCTTCTGACTCCAGGACCAGTACTTTATCCACTGCACCACCTAATGCTCCACCATAAATTAATATTAAATAATATCCTTCTAAGGAAGTGAGTATGCTCTCTTTCAAGGCTGATTGAAGTGTAGCACATCTTGGAAGCTGAGGAATGATCTCTTAATACACCTCTAGGTCCTATGATAGGTAGATGCAATTCCTCCTGAGAGAGAGGGTAAAGAGAAGAAAATCAAGAAAGTTCAGTGTCCTGTGATCCAAGGGAGAAAAATGTTTCAAGAAAGACTGCTTGGAGGGCAATGAATATGCATATCAAGAAAAGGCCCCTGAATATGGTTAAAAGAAGAAAGTCAGTAATGACCTTCGAGAGAAATAGAGGCATGAGCCAAATTACACCAAGTTTAAGATTGAGTAGGTAATGAGGCAGCTAATGTACACTACTCTTTCAAGTACTTTGTTAGTGAAGGGAAAGAAAGAGATGATCTGATAGTTTGACGGTGTCAAAAGGTTGGAAGAAGACTGTCCTCACACCACTCCAGCATCTAGCATATTGTCTTATAAAGCACTGAGTTGAAAAAAAATTTTTAATTGAAATAAATTTTAGGTTAGGGGCAACTTAAGCAGATTTATATTCAGATAGGAAGGAGGCATCAGAGAAGAATAGTTTGGAATACAGTTCAATGGAAAGAGCCATTAGCTTCTGAGTCAGATAACCCAAGTTCAATTCCCATCCCTGAAGCTTACTATGTTGTGGGCAACATCTCTCTGGGTATTTTTTTGAACCTCTCTGGGACTCCAGTTTCCTCATATATAAAATGAGGGAGTTGGACTAGATCACCTCAGAGGGCTATTCCAACTCTAGGTCTATGATTACAAAGTAATTTTCAAGAGAGGGAAGATCATTGATGAAGTAGTAGCCCAGATAAGATGGAAAGAAATGAATGAGGATATAGTGAGCAGGGACAACTTTGCCTTGGAGGAAAGGAATAGCAATCCTTCTGAAAGAAAAAGAAGGAGGAGGAGAATAATGAAAATAAAAAGAGATTTTTGAGTTGGGGTTAATCAAATATGAGAGAGATCTCATCAGATTCTGATATTCTCAGTAAAGGAGAAAGTATGGCTATTGGATAAGTGACATTCTCTCCCTACTAGAATAGAGTTGAGGGGGCCTAAGAAGAACAAAAAAGATTTAAAACAATCACTATAAGAAATATGATAAGAAGTCTATTGTAAATGAATAAAAGAATTGCCAAATAGCACTCAATGCTTCAGCTGAGGTTAGAGAGTATGACTTTGTGGTGAAAACAATTGGCATGCTTTCTTGGCATCTTTGAAGCAAGAGCAGAGAAAGCAGATGATGGAAGTTTTCCAAAAAGAGGAATTGGCAAGACCAGATATAACGAGGAGTCAGTGGGGTAAAGGATTCTAGGATATTAGTGCAAGTCTTATTAAAATGGCAGGCCATTGAGATTGGAATGTGCGTGTTTGTCCTTCGTTGCCGAGGAAGACCATGCCATCAGAGAAATCAAGACATGACTTGCACTTAACTTTGTTTTGAGTGAGGCTGGGGGGGCTGTGCAGGTCATCAGCCTCACTTCTCCTCCAGAGTCATCTGAATCCAGTGACCAGATATCCATCAGGATGACTGGAGATGACCCAGGAAGAGGCATTTGGGGTTAAGTGACTTGCCCAAGGTCACACAGTTAGTGAGTGTCAAGTATCTGAGGTGAGATTTGAACTCAGGTCCTCCTGACTCCTGTACTGGTGCTCTATCCACTGCACCACCTAGCTGCCCCTTGAGATTGGAGTAGAGATAGACAAGAGAAGATAGAAGTGGGGTGATGGACTGGAAAAACAGGAAGGGATCAAGAGACTAGAGACATAATAAGAAAAACAGAGCAATTTCAGGAAGAGTGAACAGATGGAAAGAAAATAGACTTTTCTAAAAGAGGTGAAGTTCTGAACTTAAAATCTTAGGAGTAGCTCTGTGTGAGGATGAAATCCATGGGTAATGGTGCATTTCACAGGGGCATGTGAAATAGACTAAAGGTGAAGGTATTTAAAACTGAGGGGACTGAGGAACTATGAAACTAGAGAGTTGGAAGGATTGTTGTGGACATTGGAGTCATAAAGGATGTTGACAGGGGACAGGATGAAAAGGATTGAAAACCAAGCATTAAACGCATTGAGGAAGATAAGAAATGGTAGTCCAAAAGTGATGAAAAGGCAGAGAAGGGGATTTAAGTGGAAGGCATGATCCTCAAAAGTATGTTGTTCAAGGATGAAATGATTATGTGAAAGTGATAGTGAGAAGCAAGGAATTAGGCTGACCCTTCTTCTGGTCCTATGAGTTGGGAGAGTGAAAAGGGAGTAGGCTACATTGAGAAGTAAAGGTATCATCTGTGGGGAATACTGATCTCATATAGAGTAAGAAGACAGAAAGAACACTTGTGTAAAAGATGCAAGGCGGCAGGAAATTTTCTCGTAATAGAACAATATAAGACTATGATAGAATCACCCTAAGATGGGGGAAGGCTGACATGAATATGGCTAAGTATATAGAAGGAAAGCAAAGGGGAAGAGGTTTTGCCTATGATACTAAGTTTGGGTAATAGGAATGAAGGAAGAGATTTGAGAGTTAATTGGGTGTAACAGATTATTCTTTGGGAGTGGGGAAAATACTGAATAAACTAAATTTTGTAATGACTCCTTACCTGAAAAAAAAATTAATTCTCAGGTTTAGATTAAACCTTGTCACTTCTGCTTGCTCATGACCAACATTTTTTGAGACCTCAAATTTGGCATTCCCAAGAATAATAATTCCTACTATAGAATGAGGTGGTAGAATAAAAATCAGTCTTTGAGAAATCAAAGTTTTCCTCCTCCAAACCCTGCCTTTTGGGAGTTTGTTTGTTATCCTTTAACCTACTCACTTCACATAAAGAATTCTGAATATTTTTCAGAGCTAGAAGCAAAGTGCCTGGAAATAGCACTAGCAGAGCATTGAATCAAGGACTTCAGGGATCAACTTTTTTATCCCCTTGCTCTTAGATAGGAATAATGTTAGCAATAAAAACAACAACCATAAATCATATATGTATAAAACCAACCCTTCTACTGCTTCTGTGAGTTGGAGGAGAAGGAGATGGAATCATTAATGAGGGATACTAATCAATGGAGAGCACAATAGGTAGGGTTTTTACTTTCCTCTCGATAACCTAAGGATAGGTAGAATAAATGTATTGTCCCCATTTTATAGATGAGGAAATGAGTAAAAAAGGTTAAGTGACTTGCCCACAGAAGGCCATACAAATATTGTCAGAACCGAGATTCAAACCAAGGCCACCCAGTAATCTTTCCACTGCACTTAGAGACGACTGAACCATATCAAACAGATATGTTCACACTATTTTTAATCTTCTCCAGGGTTTTACAATTCTACAGTTCCTCTAAAATACTGGTTTCAAAATTAACAATGCTTGTAGTCAGGAATTTCTTTCTTATAGTTTGATCCTTCTGTGTATTTGTAAATTCATTAACTTAGATATTCTCTCTAGTCATGCAGATCCCACCTTATCCCACCTTACTCTGTGTAATTTTTGTTTGTGTCCTCCAATCTCCCATTGGGTTCTACCAACACACTGAGGGCTTTCTCTAAGCAGACGGACATTGAGTGGCTGACAATGAAACATAGAGACTGTCCATTAGTTATGTCTCACTCTCTCTATGTAAATAGCCATCCACCTTTCTTGGTTGTAAGTTTCTCAATATCTTTTATATCCTGTCTTTCATTCATTTCATTATTAGTAATATGTAGCCATCTACTCATGCCCACAATGCAGTGCTCCATCATCTTGGGGTGACCCACAACTCTAATTCTTTAGAATAATGATGTCAGACATATAGAAATGGGAATCACCAATCCATTTATAAGGATCCTGGAGGATTGTGTATCAATTTAGTTTTAAGATGTAACATTATCTATGTTTCATTGTTTTTTTTATTTATTTTGCTAAATATTTCCTACTTACATTTAAATGTGGTCCTGTCTACATACAGGAGTGTTGTGGGAGCTATGTGTATGATGTCTCTGCTTTAGAGATTGTGATATTTCAGACTTCACAGTCAAATAGTGTAAGGTTTCTGGAACTCTCGGGGTATCAGGGTCATGATGCCCTTGGGAAAAATCTCTTGAGACAACATGTCCTTGCATGACTTACGTGATGGACCACCCCTACGCAATTACCAACCTTCACAATTATCTTGAGCAAGAAAGCTCATCACACAGTATTTACAAACTTCTTGCTTGAATGGAAGTAGAATGCCTATATATACTCTGAGCTAGCTGAGAATAAATGGAATACGTACCATCCTTGCTCCCGCCTCATTCATTCGTGCCCAGAACAAAGATCTCATGCAGGCATGAGATCTTTGGGAACTTAACAACATAGTGTTACTTAAAAAATATTCATGTTGAAAAGATAGGCCTTTATTTTAGGAAGAAACACTACACAATTTCCCAAATGCAATTAGTCCATTTCACTGGTTATTTGTAGTATTTTCCCAAGATATGTTTTTTTTGATGGGCCATCTCTATGGACTAGCTTTCTGTCCAATTGCATATCATTATGTGGACAGCTGTCCACTTGATTTCTTCCATGTAGATGGGGTGGTTCCCTTAGGATAACTGAATCCTTCTTAAAAGGCTCTGCAATGTTCTTTGACTTGATAAAATCAGCTCAATGGCATCCCCAAACCACAGCAACTAGAGGAACTCACTATCTAGAGGCAACCCATTTTTCTTTTGTTTTCTTCAACTAGCATCCTCCATGACACTGATAAAAACTTTTGTCAAGCATAAGTCTTTTCAGAGGGTCATCAAACAACCTTATTTTTATTGCTTTTTCTTTCAAAGAACCTTGTATACTTTTTAACATATCATGGGATACTCTGCTTGAAGAAAACCTTTAAGGTAGCATTTCAATCAACAAAATTAATTTTTTTATAGTCAACTGTAATGGTAAGGGGATTTGGAGATCTTCCCTTCCCCTTAATAGGCCCATGTGACCTGCTTTGAGCTTTGGCCCAGCTCACAGCCTGAGTCACATGAAGCCCATGGTGGGAACTTGCTGAATGGGTGGAGCAAGAAAGGGTGCAGTAGGAAGAGAGAGTGAGGTGGAGCTGAGAGAGAGAGAGGAAGCAGAGCAGAGCAGCTAGCGTGAGTGAGAGAGGGAGTGATTTTGCCTAAGGGAGTTTGTGGGGAGGTCTGATAGAGGGAAGGCTTGGGGATGACTGTGCTCCCTGCACTGATAATGTGTATAGATATCTTTGTTACTGTGATGGATTTGGCTTTCTGATATCTAAATAAATATCTTGGTTTCCTCTTTGAGGAAGAAAGTTTATATTTTGCGAATTTATCCTGGAGATACATGTGCATATACATAGCAGCTGCTGTGGATATTGCATTAGTGTTGCATCAACAAACAATAAGCATAGTCAACTCTTGCATTCTTTTTATGCATTTCAGTAAATTATGTGAAATTAAAGTTGTTCATTGTAGCTTATAATTTATGTAAGCCTTCCTATTCCCTTATCATATATTCATCAACCTTTGATATGTGGGTAGATAATTTTTATAAAATTTCATGGAGATGAGGAAAAAGGCATTTGGTTCAGTAGTTACTAATGTTTTCTCAGTCACTTTTTTTGGGTAACAGTAACATCCATGATATTTTCCTAGATATTTCCTAGTGTTTGATATTCTTCATTCTTTAATAGACCTTGAGGTCTGGTCCCTTAATGGCCTCAAAAGGGTGCTACTTCCATCATGAATTTCCTCTTTCTTTCCTTCCTGCCCTTCCAAACTTTTGTTTTCATTAGTGCTAATTCTACCTCCTCATATATCACATAGGTTGTGATGTTGGAGTCCAACAGTGGCTCCACTGTCGTTGATGAAGAGAATAGTATGTAATAAGAATGCTGAAGGGATCCTTTTCATTTTTGTCTGTTGTCCCTCAGTTTCATTCTTCAACACTTTCAGAATGATCTAACTTCTCTGGGTATGTTGTTAAGCTTTCTGTGGACTTGTTCACCTTTCCAATACTTCTCACTATTTTTATGATAGAATACTACCCCAAATCTTCCACTTTTCTCCTCTATAAGATTTTACAGAGGAGTTTGTATTTTAAAATAATATGGTATTGTCCTTTGCTGCCATATCTTTGTGTCAAGGAGATCAAGTGTTTTCTAAGACAGTTTCTAGACTTTGTTGGTCTCCTGACTGTGGCAACTGGAAATAATGATGAGCTGTACTGTTGCCTCTGGGTTTTTTAAAAATCTGTTGCAAGTTTCTAGTGACCATAGCTTGTTGAAATGGATTGGATTGGAGTTTTTAACTTAATTTTAATTGTATACCATATTATCTTATATTCTTGTATTTTCTATTTATTTTTATCTTTGTTCTAAATTTTCTAACAAGAGCAGATCATTATTTGATTTACATGGACATCCAATTTGTAAATGACCCTGACATTCATAGCCAGTCATTTCCTGTTTATTAAAACATATTCAATTTCATTTTTTCGGTAATGTCATTTGATACTTGCTATGTCCAGCATTCCCCGGTTCTCTTCTCAAAGAATATATTTATGAAATATAGTCATAAGGTTTCCCTATATTCAATAAACCTTTGGCCTTTTTTCTTTTTTACCCCCAAACCATTTTTTTTCTCATAATCATCCTATACCCACCTTTACACTGAAGTCATTAATCATTAAAGCATATACTGATTTAATTTGCTGCTATTTATGGTGTTTTTCATAGGGTATCTCCACCTACTCATCCTATGTACAGATGTTAACAATTAATATGTAATTACTTTCATAATGATCTTTTTATAAATGCTCATGATTAGCTTCTGCTTGTCCTTTGCTGCCAAAGAAGACCATGTTATCAGAGCACTGCAATATGGAATGGCCAAATATTCCATTCAATGATGTTTCTTTTTGCCTCTGGCTGCACAATAAAACCAACTCCTTTAGTTCCATTATTTGCCACTCCAAGGAGAACCTAGATCCATATTTCCACTCAACAGCAACTTCCTTTATCTTTAGCTTTCATTTACACCAACAATGATATGATTCCTTTCTTCCAGTAATATATCTCCTTATTGGTCATTAAACAAGTATCTCACAGTTAGCATGCCAAGATTTAAATGAATATTTATTGATAATCTAAAATCTGTTTGACTTGTAACACCTTTTTTCTCCTCTTCTTCCACTCTGTCTTCATTGCTCTGAAAGTGGAAGGAAGCTGTATAGGACTGAGGGACATTTTGTATTATTTTTTGTTCCACAGGCTATCCTATCCCAAGAATTTATCACCTTATGATGAGCCTACTGGTGATGACCCTCTCTGTACTGAACTAGACTGATCCTTAGACAATAGATATGGGCTATTCCTGGGACTGTATTCAAAGCCTTTCCTTCACTGTAGAATTTATCAGAAGCATCACTCACTACACTGGGATTTCTTTTAAGTACTTCATCTCTTGATGCGGCATCCTCCTAGTAAAATGTTAGTTTCCTGAGGACAGTGACTATTTCATTTCCGTCTTGGTAACCCTCGTGCATAGTATGGTGCCTTGTTTGTACTCAAATGAACAGTAGATTTGATGTGAATATTCCTTTCAATAATGAATATTATTACTATCAATGCCTCTCCATGCAATGTGAGTCTTGTGAATTTTCTCTCATGAGTTCTCCATAGGGAGTTCACTTAATATACTAGATGCCTTACTTGACTTTTTCTGACATCACGAGGACACAAATGTAGAACACAGACTTTTGACTAGTTATTTCTCACTCTTGGGTGTTGTCCTTCATTCTAGAAGAGGACCAAAATGATATCAGTATGCTAGAGTCAAGTTACAGTGTTTCAGACTGTGGTTGATCAGACCACTATGAGCTCAGAATGCTCTACTACAGATTGGGCACAAATAATCCATGTGAACATCTGGGGTGGAATTTCTCACTCTTAACCACGTCACCAGATCACCATTTTAAAATTCATATACTTTTTTGATAGCACCCTTTATTCTGATTTTTCTTCATCGTTACTTGTTACATATTACAGCTTGCCCACACCCACCAGAGTATCTTTCTATTGCTTTCTGAATGAAATTCATTTTAAATTATTTGGAGGCTATAGTGTTTCATGAATGTGGTAGAACATTGCTATTAAAAAGTTGGGTCTTAGTCTGGCACATTTTAAGTATTCAATAAATAATTGTTAAATTTATGCTATGCACTAGACCTGTGATGATCTTAGAGAGCTGCCTAGAGAACTGAAAAGTTAAGTGATTTACCAAGGGTCACACAGTCATTATATTTCAGAAGTAAGACTGGATTCCAAATTTCCCTGGCTATAACGATAGCCATGTCATCATATTGCCTTCCGTAAATTATTTAATTAAATATTACCTCAAACCCTTGGGTAGTTAGAACACTCCCTCCGTTTTCCTGCTTTGTTTTATGTAGGGATGAGGAATATTGGGTCATCATTGTGTGTATATTGAGAGTGAGTAATTTATTCATTTCTGTAGCTCCCCCTCCTATACTGATAAGATACACCCAGTTAAATAAACTTAACTCAGCATCTGTGAATTTCCTCACCTCAGATGGCTAGTGAAAGAATGTCAATGCCCAGATCAGCTCTCAGAGGTGAATACTAGGTGAGCAGTCAATTAGTGAGTAACTCAGGTGAAGAATTATCAAGTTGCCTCTTTGGTGATGGTGGCACTGAGGAATTCAGAACTGATGGCAAGACACACACTCTCTCTCTCTCTCTCTCTCTCTCTCTCTCTCTCTCTCTCTCTCTCTCTCTCTCTCTGTCTCTATATCTGTGTCTCTCTGTATCTCTGTCTCTATGTGTCTTTCTTTCTCTGTGTATCTCTCTCTTTGTCTCTGTCTGTCTCTCTCTGTGTATCTCTCTGTCTCTTTGTGTCTTTCTCTCTTTGTCTCTGTCTTTGTCTCTTTTTCTCCCTCTCTCTCTGTCTCTGCCTCTCTGTATCTCTCTTTGTCTCTCACTCTTTCTCTCTCCAATTATGAGTTAGTATGCTAAGGGTTGTTCGAGTCAACAGATTCAGGATACTTCTGGGGCTAGGGATGGTGTTTTCCAGCCATACCTCCAACTGTTCAGAAATTATACAGCATTCCACAGCTTCAGTCCACACCAAGGATAATGATGCCAAGAGTCTATTTAAGGCTTAGCAGCCCAGCAGCTGTTCATATGGCTCATCATACCTCACTGGATTGGAATGTACTCCATGCCACTGGCACAGGAATATCTAAGAAAATCATGGGTGTGTTACTGCTAATCCCACTATGAGATTTGATGTCAGGTCAATTTGAGAGGAAAAGTAAGTTCTGTCTTATTGAGGGTGTTAGGCAAAGTTATGGCCTCTGATCTCCCATATTGCTTTTAAATTCTTTAAGTCATTTCAGATAGAAGGGACATACACATATAGCCTTTTTAGTCAGGTCCCATTCTATTAGAGTAATACTACAACTAAAATATCCTAAATTCTGAAATTTATAGATGGAAGGGATCCTAGACGTCATCTAGTCCAATTGCTTCATTTCGGAAATGAGGAAACTCAGGGATAGAGAGAATTAATATTTAAGATGATGTGACCAAGTTGACACAGGTGATATATCAGAGGGATTTGAACCTACATCTTCCGACTTCTAATCAAACTTGGTTTCCACTCCCCAGTGCATCTTTCAACAATTGAGTTCAATTCAATAAATTTTTATCAAACACCCTGCTGTGTGCAAGATGTCTTTCTCTCTCCAATTATGAATTAGTCTGCTAAGGGTGGTTCCAATCAGCAGATCCAGGATACTTCTTTGGCGGAGGATAGTGTAGTGTTCACATTCTAAAGATGCAAAGATAAAGAGAATACAGATGCCGACCTCAAGGCTCTTGCATATAAGGGAAAGTGAGATAAATTCAAAGACCTAAAGACAAAGTATATGAGGAAACTGAGAAATAAATAATGATTTTTTTAGTTTTCCAAAGAAAGTAATTCCAGAATCTCCCTTAGAAAAGTACATAATAAGCACTTAATAAATTATTCACCTATTTTTCTACCATCTATCTATCTGCCTGTACACTCTCTCTCTCTCTCTCTCTCTCTCTCTCTCTCTCTCTCTCTCTCTCTCTTCTCTCTCTCTCTCTCTCTCTTTCTCTCTCTCTCTCTCTTTCTCTCTCTCTCTCTCTCTTTCTCTCTCTCTCTCTCTGGCTCTCTCTCTCTCTCTTTCATCTATCTACCCATCCTGTCCTGTCTCTCTATCCATCCATCCTATCATCCTATCATTCTACCTATCTGTCTATCATCTAATCTTAACACTTACTCATTTTGATAGTTGTGGTAAGAAAGTTCTTCCTTTTTACAACCTAAATACCTCTAGTTACAATATCAAAATCATCCATTCTCTAGTTCATTTTTCATGGGAAATGGAGAAATTAGGTTTCTTCATACTAACTCCCAGATTTGATTTATGCCCTTTGGTCCTTTTTTTTTTTTTTTAGAAAAAAAGGAGTATTGTTTTGCATCCTCTAGGCTGTGATGTTTTCCTAGCTGTCTCTCCATTGAAGTTAGAGTTCAAAGGAATCTATGATCTCTGCCAACTTTGCTTAAAAATTGATTCTATCAAATTATACTTCCTTGTGCAAACCCAGCAGGGCCCCTGTATCCTGTTAGCTCATTTCCCTTCTGCCCTGCCAGGGGAGACCAGACTCAAAGGCATGTTAGTAAACAGCCCTCTTGAGTTTGATGTGGCAACAGATCCCCAGCTTCAGGTTTCCACTTGTCAAGCTGTAGTTTTTCCTCCTTCATAAAAATAAAAATATATCTCCTCCTAAGGTTCGACTCCACCCCCAAGGCCTTCATGAAGCCATAAGGGAGCCCTTGTAATATACAGTTGATTATCTATTTGGATGATATTTATGCTGCATAAATACCAGGTGCAGAGGGAATATGTCATTAGAGTTCAGGATTTGGAATTTACAGGACAGGACAGGATGCCCAGAGTCCTTTCCTAAATACATGAGCTCTCATTCATCCAACAAATATTTACTGAACATCTGCCACAGATATAGCATAATAGATTGTTATGTGGATCTAGATTTGTTACACTTGGTGCTAAAGGATAGAGCTCTAACCAATGGGTAGATGTGGACTCAGCATTAGGAAAAATTTCCTAGTAATTAGAGTTTTCTGGAGAGACAGCCTGGAGTAGTAGGTAGCTGGCCTCAGAGTCAGGACTCCTCTGATGCCTCCAAGCTGTGTCTCTTATCCATGGCCAAGTCACTTAACATTTCAGTGTCTCAGGCAGTTTCCTGAAATCATACATTTCTGAGCAGTTGATCTGCTTTGGTAGAAGGAGTTTCATTGCTGGGGGCTCCCTATAAATCATAGCTGTGATGCTATGATAAAAATCTGACAGATCTAAAATAGATCCAGCTTCCTTAGGGAGTACTGAGTTCCCCATCAGCAGAGTTCTTGAACCAGAGGCTGAATGACCACTTTTGCCAAGTGCTGTAGAGAAGATATGTGCTTCAGGTATGTGTTGGGCTAGATCACAGGTGTGAAATGCATGACCCACTGGCTGCATACAGCCCACAACACTCCCGGGAACAGCCCAAACCAGATTAAAATGTAATTGGGAACCATTTAAGAAAATTAATAAAAATTCAATAAAGTACAGATAATATTACATTTTAAAACTAAGTCAATATGCAGCCTATAGGGATCCATTTGTGCAGATTATGGCCTCCATTTCTCTTTGAGTTTGATACCACCGATTTAGACATCAAGAACACTTCCAATTCTGAAATTTTTTGATTCTCCTTGATAGCCACAAGCTTTTCAGTTGTCCCTTTTAGGTCATATTTACTAAGGCCTAGTAGGAAAAGTGTATTGGTGCCAGCTGCAGAGAACTGAATGGATTAGTCATTTCAAATTTAATCTTCAGACATTTATTGAATCCTTCATTACCATTCTCATAATCTATATTATAGTGCTATAAGAGTGATAAATATGAAACATGCTGGAACATATAAGAAGGCCTATATGAAATGTTGCAAGATTAGCAGATGCAAAATTAGAGAAAGTAAAACTAAAGGTAGCAGATAGACTTGGAAAAAGATACAGAGCAAATCTATTTTTGTTTGTTCGTTCTTTGAGTTATGCTCTGTTAAATACTAAGGATTTTGCATAAAATTTTACTTCTTATTTTGTAATTTGTATCTGATAATTCATTTTCATTGACAATTGTTAAATTTATAAGCATTTACTTAGAAATTTCTTATCTGTTAACTTCTTAGAATTTCCACCTCCATTAGAATTAGCAACTCCTTGCTTTCTGTCATTGGAGGAAATATCCACATCTACAAGGACAGAGTTCCCCTGGAACAGTGGAGTAAAAAGGCAATGAGTGGCTTTACCAGAGAGTTGGTTCTTTTCTATTAGAATTCTTCAAACCATCTTTTCAAAATGTTGTAGAGGAAGATGCTTCTTCAAAGACGTGTTGACTAGAAGGCCTCTGAGATTTAACTCTGACACTTTGTACGATGTTAAGTAGCCTACGGTGACTTATGTTTGCATCTTGTCTTTCTATTAGATGGTATTCTCCATGAAGGCAAGGATTGTCTTACCTAAACCCCAGGCTTGGTACAGTACCTGGCACATGCTAAGCTCTTAATACATGCCTGTTGCTTGATTAATCAATGACTGATTTGAAAACAAGTGACTACCTTCTTACACTTTCCTCCAGGAGGAGGAAAACCTGAGTCATCTGAACCACAACTGTGGTTTGTCATATTTGGCTCAATAAAAAAAGAATATTAAGGAAGTATATTCCTTGTGAAGGATATATTAGGATCATAGGAGAAAGTAGTCCACTGTGATCTCCCTCTTATCTCCTATATATCATAACCCCTTGAAACTTGCCTAGGCTAGCCCCATTCCTTGATTCTATCCCCTCCTTTCTCTTCTGCCCCTTCAGTCATCTCCATCCTACCTGATTTTTCAATCTCTCCTATCTATTTGTTCATTATCTGTTGCCTATGAGTTTCCTCATTATAAAAAAAAATTTACATGAAACTGTGTCCAAATCTCTCTTTTCATTCATAGCCAAACTCAAAAAAACACTGTAGACCCACAATGCCTCCATTTCCCTTTTTCTCATTTCTCAACCACTTAGAATCTAGCAGCTTACTTCATCACTCAAATGAAATTGATCTCTCCAAAATTGCCAGTGAGCACTTAATTGTCAAATCTGATGCTCTTTTCTCAGCCCCTATCCTTCTAGACCTTTAGAGAATATGGCATTGCTGACCACCCCTTCCTCCTATATGTTCTTTCCTCCTGGGTTTTTCCCAACACTGCTTTCTCTTGGATCAGCCCCTCTTTGTCTGACCATTCTTGAGTCCTCCTTGCTGGATCATCATCCATTTCCCAACCGTTATGCTTAGGTATTCCTTAGGACTCTGTCTTGGACTCTCTTCTCTCTATGTAGGCCCTCTTTCTTTCTGACTAATCCCACCATCTCCCATGGATTTAACTATTATTGCTAAAAAGATAAATCCTAGACACACACACATCTGTAGTCTTTCTCCTAAACTCTTGTCTTGCGTAACCAACCATTTATTGAAAATTTAAAACTCAGTATCCTGTGTGAATCTCAAACTCAGTCCACCCAAAATAGAACCCTTCATCTTCCTAACTTCCTTATTTCTATTGAGGGTGTCACCATCTGTTTGGTCTTAACGGTTCACAATCTCAAAATCATCCTTGACTCTTCCCTTTCCCTCACCTCCCACAGAGCCATTTGCCTAGTCTTTTTATTTGCCACCCTCACTACATTGATCATATTTATTCCCTTTTCTCCACTCACATAGCTACGATGCTAGATGAGGCCTTCATTACCTCCTGCCTAAACTATTCCTAACTGGTCTCTTTGCCTTCAATCTCTCTCCTCTTTGACCCTTGCTTCACACAACTGACAATCTGGGACTCAAAGTACATATCTGACCATGTTTCTAGTAATCAAGAAGCTCCAGTGGCTCCCTTTTGATGGAGGGGTAAGGGAAGAGAAAGCAAATTCATCTTTTTCACATTTTAAAAATCTGACTCTCCAGGCTGCTGTCTTCATTCCCTAGGACTTTCTGTACAATAAATCAAAAACTTCTTTACCAGGAGACTCAGCTTGTCTCTAAACTTCATATATTGGAAGTGCCCTCTGCCTGTTTGGCCTCTCTTCCTCTGATTGCTTGGTTCCTCACAGAACCTCTATTTTAAGGAGGCAGCCCTAGCTTTCCTCTCCAGGCTGCACTCCTGAATCCTCCAGACTTTCTCTGAAACACCATCACATGCAGTCATCTCATTCACCCAACTTTCCCTCCGTATACTTTTTCAGCTCCTTCTTTGTCTATTGTCTTCTCCCATTCAATTTTAAGCTCCTTGAGAACAAGGACCTTCTTTCCCTCCTCCTCCTCCTCCTCCTCCTCCTCCTCCTCCTCCTCCTCCTCCTCCTCCTTCTTCTTCTTCTTCTTCTTCTTCACAAAGGAACTCATTTACCCAAAGTGTTCTCTCTTTATTGGTGGAGATGAATATCCTATCCTGCATGAGAGGCACAAGGTAGAGTTGGAGAGAATGAGAGAATTCCAGGTTTCATAAGTCTTTTGCAACACTTTTTAAGCTTCAAGTTGCTTCAGTGTTTCTAGCTTCCATTTTCAAGATGGAACATGGAAGAGTTCAACCCAACTTCAGATTGCTGAAGGAAAAGACCTTGGGAAGGTATGAGAGAAGTTAGCAGTCTCCATGATGCCCTTTCCTAGCACTTAGCATAATGACCGGCACATAGCATTTAATAAATCTCTGTTGTTGACGACTCCAGTCCACCATTCCAGGTTTATGGCACATTATTTCCTTCATTCACTCTGTGTTCTAATCAAATTGGACTAATTGCTGTTCCCTATTTTCACCATATTTTATCTCCTGTTCACCATATTTTACTTCTACCTACATACCTTCACACGGATGATTCTCCCATTTCTGGAATGAACTTCTTATTTCTGCCTCTAAGAATTTCTAACTTCCTGCAAGAATAAACTCAAGAGCTACTTTCTGTGAGGAGGGCATTTTGACTTAAATGTAGAGTGTATGAAGGTGAGTAAGGATAGATGACAGAATAGATAACAAAGAAACCTAAATATGGAGGTACTATTTAGAAGTGAGAATGAGAAATGTGCTTTGTCCTAAAGCCTTTTGAGCAGGGTGGTAATTTGGCTAGATCTATGCTTTAGGAAGATTATTTTGGCAGCTGTATGGAGGATGGATGGGAGAGAAGGAGAGACTAAAAACAGAGAGACCAGTTAGGAGCTATTATAGTAGTCTAGCCTCTAGTTGAAAGGTGATGTGGACCTAAACTAGGGTGGTGGCTGAATGAAAGGAGAAAAAAGATTTGACAAGTATCATAGAGTTAGAAATTGCAGGACTTGGCAATGAAGTGGATATGGTGAGGGCAGGGTGGGGAAATGGGAGCAAGAATGAGTCTA
Source organism: Bettongia penicillata ogilbyi (assembly GCA_023548195.1). NCBI lineage: Eukaryota > Metazoa > Chordata > Mammalia > Diprotodontia > Potoroidae > Bettongia > Bettongia penicillata. Next base: position 1,779,259 of record JAJHZJ010000103.1, on the reverse strand, counting down.
GGATGACTCTGAGGTTGTACATAGACCCCTCTTTTCTTTCTTGGATCTTTCTTCCCAGTTGTTTGCCACTGCTTCCCCTGAGAATAATTTTGTTACAAAGAGTGGTCATTCAGGGGACCAGGAAGATGGGGCCAGCCTTACACATGCAGGCGTAAAGATATGTATGTATGTATGTATATAGTCAAGCATACAGACAAAATATGGAAAGCAGTGAGATGTTTCAACCCTGCTGAATTAATACCTTATCTTATCTCAAAGACTGACCAGGAGTTTTCAACTCAAATTCTTTTCTCTTGAGAAGTCACTTGTTAAGTGACTATTAAGAAAATACCTTAAAACAATGAAGCATTCATGATGCAGTGGAAAGTGTGTTGGGTCTAGAAGCAGAGGATCTAGATTCAAATCCTAATAGGCCAATCCACTTAACATCTTTGTATCTCAATTTCTTCATTTGTAAAATTAGAATATTGGACTAGATGACCTCTGAAGCCTCTTCCAGCTCTAAAATTATAATCTTCTGAGTTTTAGGAGAGGCTCCTGAAGGTTATTTTGTTGTTCAGTTGTTTTCAGTCATGTTCACCTCTTCATGGCCCTATTTGGAGTTTTCTTGGCAAAGATACTGGAGTGGTTTGCCATTTCCTTCTCTAGCTCCTTTTACAGATAAGAAAATTGAGGTAAACAGGGTTAAGTGGCTTTCCCCAGGTTGCACAGCTAGCAAGTATCTGAGGTGAGATTTGATCTCAGGAAAATGAGTCTTCCTGGTTCTAGACCTGTTAAGCACTACCTTATTGGAGGATTTATTTACAATGTGTAGAATCCAACCCTCTTCCAATAATCCTAGAAAATCATCCCTGTAGATAGAGATCAAGTCAATTATACAGTAGTGATAAAAACAAATTAAAAATTTAAAGGCATTGAATTAAAACTCTTCTAATGGGACACTGCATGAATATGGATATATCCATAAAACTACATTACCAGTACTGGAAGAACAATTTTTTAAAAATATGACTAGACAATGGAAGTTCCACAGTATCATTTGTCAATGACATTGTCACTAAAAAGGATGGTTGAGCATCAATTGAATGATATTGTTCACCCCCACTTCGGAATAAAGGAGTTTGGTATTTTAGGAAGATGCTTATTGGAATGCTCATGGAACAACACACTAAAACCAAAATAATAATAATGCCATATTTGAAGCTTGAATTGCCTCAGGCAGATAAACATGCCAGTAGCAAAAGCTAGCATGTAGAATAGACTAGTTTTGTTGTTCTTGGGGAGTGGTGGTGTTTTGGTATTGAAACTACCCTCAAGACTTAATTAAGAGACTAAGGCTTGACCATTAACAGTTTCCTGGTGGCCTAAGTACAAGCCTCAAGGAAACAGGAGTTGCTTTCTCTCGGATCTGATTTGTGCACCAGTATGGACAATATAGAGGCAGAGACACTGTTCAACTCTACTGTATCTTTGTCAAGTGTCCTTTCTGTTTTCTGCCTAAGTAAACCTCCATTTGTTAATGCTTGGGTGGCCAATGTCTAACCAGAGGTACACACTAGCTAGAATCAGACCTAGCCTACAAAAATATTTATGGGAACTATGGGAAACATTAAGAAATTATCCAGTAAATGTCATGACTGGTTTTGCTTTTGTTTTCTGCATCTGCTGCTCTGATTTTGACTCTATGGAATAAGATGACCCTCCCATGTTAAGCTCTGTCAGGATCCCCATGCCAAGACCACCCATCTCTTTTACCCCTCTCTTTTTACTATTAGGAGGCACCCTGTTTTCCAGAACTAAGGCCCAGCAAGAAAACTGTGCCCTGAGCTTGGCATAATCACAATCGTTTGTGCTCACCCTCTGGATGAACTCTGCTTCAGCAAAATCTCAGAATTGTGTCTGCACCAGTCCCAGCTGATCCCTGAGCTTGGACCAACACCTGCAGGATCCATGTTCCAATCAAGAAGCCTCCTGTGAATCAAATCTGCTAATTGTTGCTCTAGTTACCCCTCATTGTCACAGCTACACCTTACCACAAAACCACTGCTTTATGTATTGAAGGTTAGCCCCACTAATGTGGGTCTCCTCCTAGAGAAGGCCCCAACACATGTCTAGTTTCCGACCTTTAACAGAATAGAGAAAGCTTTTTACTATGACCACTGTTAGCTCTTCGATTTTATTTTTATTTTATTTTTTGAGGTAACTGTGGTTGTGATGACCTGTGTGTGAGCTCTTTGGTATTTTCAGAGTTAACAGTGGCTGTACAACCTCTGTCACTCTTTGGTCATTTGTTTTTGGAGTTGACAGCTCATTATCTGTGATTTCATTTTGTTCAATAGTTTTTCAATTGTGTGATTCTTCATGATCCCTTTTTAGGGTTTACCATACAGCACAGATAAGGGAACTGAGGTAAATAGGTTAAGGGATTTGCCCAGGGTCACACAGCTGGGAGGTGTCTGAGGTCAGATTTAAACTCAGAAAGATGAGTTCCTGACTCCAGGCCCAGTACTTTATTCAGTGTGACATCTAGCTGCCTAGCTTATTTATCTCATGACCAAAGCTTGCTAACTCAAGCTTTGACTGGCGCTACCAATGCTCAGCCTCCTTTCCCTTCTGATTGGAAGGCTGGAGGGTAGAGCACCAAAGTCCTTCTCATGCCTTTCTTTACAGAGGGCAAAATCAGACATTTCAGCTCACTCCCTTCTGTGCCTGCTACTCTGCCTGGTTTCAATTTCGTGGAACAAATTCCCCCAGGGCAGAGAACCCCTGGTTCTTCCAAATTCTTTCCTGCCTCCTTTCGGGTATTGTCTCCATCATTATATTGCAAGCCCCTTGAGGGCAGGAAGTGTCTTCCTTTTTTTTATTAATTTTATCCAAAGCACTAACTTCTGGGCAGCTAGGTGGCACACTGGATAGAGTACCAAGTCTGGAGTTAGGAAGACTTGAGTTCAAATCCAGCCTCAGACACTAACCAGCTATGTGCCCCTGGGCAAGTCACCCGTTTGCCTCAGTTTCCTCAGTAAAATGAGCTGGAGAAGTAAATAGCAAACAAGCCCAGTATCTTTGCCAGGAAAATCTCAAGTGGGGTCACCAAGAGTCTGAACAACAGCAACAATATCCGAAGCACTTAGCACAGTGCCTGGCTCATAACAGGCTCTTAATGCGCTGGATTGGATTGGATTGGATTAGAGGTGTCACTAGTGTCCTTCTTTTGAAAGAGACAGTAGGTATGTTTGTTATTAGTTTATTTAACTATATGAAAAATTATATATAATATTATATAATACTATTATGTGTAATATAAACTATATATGATGTGTAATGTTATATACAGTATTATTATATAAATTATATATGATATGTAATATATTTAACACATTGCTTATATAAACATATATGTAATATATTATATGTAAATGTATAATACATAAGAATGTAAAGATGAAGCTGATTGACTTATTAAAACCTGGGTAGATGGGAAGGTAGACTATTTTTTCTAGGTTTTATTACTGCCTTTTATCTTCATGTTCCTTTCCCTTCATTCCCAGCCAACTTTAACAAAAAAAGTTAAGACTGACACAAGGAACTCATTTGATTGTGTACGTAGCATTCTGCACCCATAATTTCCCATGTCTCTATCAAGAAGTGAGTAGTATATTTCATCATCTGTTTTTAAAGATCAGTTGTCCATTAAAGTTAACCTGAGGTGTTAGCTTCCTTTTATCATTGTTTTACATCGTTGCAGTTATTAAACATATTATTTTTCTGATTGTACTTACTCCACTCCACATCATATAGACTACGCATACAGATCTTCCCATGTTTCTTTGACTTTCTCATATTCACTATTTATTACATAATACTAACAGTTCATTAGATTCAAATATAAAAATTTCTTCGGCCATTCCCCAATATTAATGAGAGGCCAATTTGTTTCCAGTTTTTTGCTATGGCACAAAATGCTATTTTAAGTATTTTGGTGTGTATGAAGTTTTTATTTCTATCTTTGACCTCCTTGGAGTATATTCGTAGTAGCAGGACCCCTGGTTCAAAGGGGATAAACAATTCAGTGATTTTTCTCACATAATTCCAAATTACTTTCAGGATGTGTGGACCCATTTACAGCTTCAGAAACAATATGTTACATCAATGTGCCTGTCTTTTCACAACTTCTCCAACACTGACTTCTTCCATCTTTTATCATTTTTGCAACTTTGCTGAATGTGAGATGAAACTTTATTTTGATTTGCATTGTCTTGTAAAATTTTGCCTCCCGAGAGGCATCATGGATAGGGAGTTGAGAAGATCTAGATTCAGTTCCTACTATTGAAACATACCGGCTGTGTTAGCATGGATGAATCATTCACCCAATCAAGACTTTAGGCAATCTTTTAGGACTATGATGCAGAGAAATAGAGAGGATTTCCTTCATTGATAGAGATAATTTTTTACTATGCCTTCCTTGCTCAGTTCTCTGTACCAGTAAAATCAGAGACCAATCTTTATCCTATGATTTAGATTGTTTTTTCTTGTACTTTTTAATCACATTTCTTCTCCTGAAAACTTCAAATCTTTTAACTACTTGTCTGTTGGGATAATTCTTGGTCTTGCATAATTAATGTCAATCCCACAGGTTCATAGCTAATTCAAAGACATCTCGCATGAACTGGCAATTCTGAAACCAAATTATAGCCAGGATTAAAACAGTTTAAGAAAGATTTGACCCAGAAATTATGTAAGGTCAGACTGTACCAAAACTTGGGAGGGAATAGTCTGCAAAAGATCCTTGCAAGTATTTCTCATTGCTACCAACCCTCTCCATCTGAAGTAATCCAGAATGCTACTTGAAGACGCTACCCAAGTGCAGTCATGCTCTTTTGTGCAGCTATCTAATGCATCTTTGCAGAGAAAAAGCAAATATTTGCAAGACCAGATGGCTCAAATTAGGAAGAGACATGCTGGAATAAAAACAGTTCTATATACTACTCTATCATGAGAAAGAAGTGGGTCACAATTATATCTACCACGTATAGTCCAGTTTTTTAAAAAAGTGGTAATGAGTAGAGGCATTTTTTCCTTTTGTTTCCTTTCTTGCTACCACTTCTTTAGAAGGGTGATTTCATAATATTTATAAAATTGGGTTTTTTATTTTGTTTTATACGATTTTGTTAAAGATATAGAATTCTTTTTGTGAAGGTACTATAAAAATGTTTCTTTTTCTCCTGTTGTCTCTTCTTCTCTTTCTTCTTGTTTTGATCATAGTGAGTTGTGTACTTCCCCATCTCCCTACTGCCCCGTTCCTGATATTTGACACTCTAGCTCCTTACCTTTTTTTCTCAGAGATCTTTCTCATTTTCTGAGGTCTAAGAAAATTAGAAAATCTCTTCCTTTTTAAAAAATTTTTGCCTAAGTGGAAATTCCAGTGTTCCCCAGTAAAAATAATACACCTGGACTTGAGAACAATACAGTCATTAATCTGTTTTTTCTTCTAGGAAATCCATTCTAGGAAATCAACAGCCCCCACATTCTGTCTTTGTATGAATATAGACACATCTTCTTCTTCACATGAACTTCAGCCCTGTTCAGCTTCTTTTAGTGTATAGGTCTTCTTTTTCTGCCTGTGGCTAGTGTAATTTACTATTAAAAGCTATTGGCACTAAGTTTCTAAATCATAGCAGTTATTTCATCGAGCTAAGCAAGGCTCCTTTGGATGTTAGCACATTTGTCTTTGAGCTCAAATTTTCCCAGTAGGATCAATGACCAATCCTATATGCCCAATAAATTATTCATTTTCACTTTCAAAGAAAGATCTACGTGAGTTGTTGGGTATGATCAGCAGAGACATACCACTGAAAAGTTAAAAGAACCTAAGTTCAAAAATAAATGAATGAATGCGTGAAAAAGAAGTATATGTTCATGATAGCAGTCATGCTAAAAGATTGGAGACAGGTTGGAGAAGCTGGGCCACTTTCCAGCTCCTGAGTGCACTCTTTATAGCCTGGCTTCAATATTGTTTATGAAGCACTCAGCATTGTGGATTTCTCCAACATCAAACACACCCATAGCCAACTGTAAATATTGTACATGAAAACATCAGAGCCATCTAGAGATTTTTTTTTAATGACTTGTGATTCAGATGATGTGATCCTAGTGACTTGGTGTGGGTTTCTCTTGGCCCTCTCTTTCATCTTCGCCTGGCTTTCTGTGCCTGATTGCTCTCCACTGCGTGCTTATAGTGCAGGGGAAGATAGATCAATGAAGGTAATGGAGGAAAAAGAACAGGGAGAGGAAAATAGAGAAGTGACAACTTTTCTTGTGAACAGTAGTTCCATTTTTACTTGAAAAATGCCTAAAAGTATGCAGTGTAGTTCACTGAAAAGAAGCCCTGGGTTAAGAGTCAGAAGAAATGATTTCTACACCTAGCTCCATCACTGATGTTCTATGTGACCCTAGTTCTCTATAGAATTCAATTTCTCCATCTTTAAACTAAAGTACTGGAAGTGATGGGGAGGTAGGTGGCACAGTAGATAGCACACCAGGTCTGGAGTCAGGAAGATTCATCTTCCTGAGTTCAAATCTGGTCTCAGACACTTATTAGTTGTGTGCCCCTGGGCAAGTCACTGAACCCTGTTTGCCTCCATGAGCTAAAGAAGGAAATGGCAAACCATTCTAGTATCTGTGCCAAGAAAACCCCAAATAGGGTCATGAAGAGTCAGGCACAACTGAATAACAACTAGAAATGCTGCTCCTAGCGTGAAAAGTCCTTCACAAGTAAATGCATAAAAGTATTCATATTAGTCTATCCAACCATATGAACAGTTATATGTGATACGTAAGAATGGAATGTAAGGGTGGAGTTGATTGGTTTACTCAAACAGGTCACAGCACACCAATTAAAGTAAATAATGAGATGCTCGGATACTTCAACCAGGGGGAAAGGATTATTCATGGGCTTTAATTTTGGTCAATCATAGGTTTTAGACTAAATTCAAAAGTCCTTAGAACTGGAGTGACATTACACAGGAATTTTTTTGGGTGGTAGGTTGAGGAAGCTTGGTGAAGGCCCAGGGGTCATCAAGTTAGTTAGAACAAAAGTCACTCAAGGTTAAATCAAGTATGACAATGAAATAAAACTCCTGAGAAGAAACTGCCTGAGCAGAAGGAGAAGTCTCAGATTTGACTTTGGCTTGTCTCTTTTCCTCCCTCCTTTTTGTCCGGAGGAGGCTGTTATGGCGCAATAAGATGTTGGATCTCTCATCTTCCCATTTCATGCAACATCCCTAGATAAGTTTATGGCAGTGTCTGCACTGGGAGCCAAGGACAGTCTGGTCATAGATTCGTGGTTCCACAAAGAATCTAGCAAAGAGTAGAAAGAATTTCTAGCAACCAGGGGGCATGAGTTTTCACCCACATGCACTATATAAAGTATACACTTGCAGTAGAGTCATGTCAGACTTTTGTTCTTTTTTTAAAATTTATTTTATTGTTATTTTTAAAAATTTATTTTATTTTCAATTCATGGAACAAAACAAGCATTTCCATAACCACACAGTAAAAAGAGGATTGCAGAGGAAACTGCAAATCTACCACGTGCAACTTGCTATTCCCTCCAAATAAACAACAAAGTTATCATATAAATGTCTTTTTTTCTTCCCTCCCCACCTTTGCCCTAGAGCTACTATAGGGACCATGGCCACTATGATGAACAAATAGGCTCTATCAGTTTACTAAACTGTCAACTGACAATACTCAGAGCATATCGGTAGAGGCTTAAGCTGGTGTCATTAGACAATCACCCCAGACTCCTCATGAATACCTCAGAACCCCCATGAAGAGATGGACACTTGATATGATACCCAAGATTCATCTGTGAGAGAAACAGGGATTGTTGTTGTGCAGCTGTTTCATCATGTTCAATTCTTCATGACCCCATTTGGGGTTTTCTTGACAAAGATACTGGAGTGGTTTGCTCCAGCTCATTTTATAGATGAGGAAACGGAGGTAAACAGGGGTTAAGTGACTTGCCCAGAGTCACACATCTAGTAAATGTCTGAAGCCAAATTTGAACTCAGGTCTTCCTGATTCCAGGCCTGGTGTGCTATCCACTGCACCATCTAGCTTTTCCTGAAATTGGGATGAGGATTCTTAAAGCTTATTATGGGAGATAGATAGATAGATAGATAGATAGATAGATAGATAGATAGATAGATAGATAGATCCTCTTGATCATATCTTTAATGTAAGTTATTAGAGGGTAGGGACTGTATTCCTTCTCCAGATATTTTACACACACACACACACACACACACACACACACACACACACACACACACACACACCCTGGATGCACTGAAAGACTGCATACACATTGGTATCTCCTAGGGAAAATCCCAGGGAAAACAATCATAATTTGGCTATTTTAATATTGAGTTAAGAAGCAAAAAAAAAAAAAAAAAAGATCCTTTCCAAGAAGGGTCTAGAAAAAGTTTTATGTTGGGAGAATATCTTAACCTAGTTTCCTTTATCATGTTTAGAATTTCCACCTAGTAAGCACATTGCCTTCCTTGTATAATGAGCTCACTGAGGGACTATGAGAGCTCAAGCAGCCCAGGCCCAGAAGTGGATCCAGTGGCCAATAACAGCAACCGTAATCATGACAGAGCCCATGGTGATAAAAACACTGGGAGAATTCTTGCTTTCCCCAAGTACACCCCAGAGAGTCTGCACATCACATCAATACACAAATGAGGATCCCTAGCTAACAATGATATTTGGAATCTCTTTTAGAGAGACCTTTTTCCTCCAAGGAAAATGAAGTACTTTGTTAGTTATTATCTGTGCTCAGTGAGATGTTTGGATTGCCCTGGTCAGAACCCAGCTGAAGTATTTCATGTCATTCTAGACATCACATTTTAGAAAGAGCTTTGACAATCTGGTGTGTGTTCAATGTAAAATGATTAGAACAGAGAGACTCCTGGAGAACATGTCATATGAGAATTGGTTGAAGAAACTGAAGGATGTTTGGCCTGAAGAAGAGATTATTCAAAGAGGATGAGATTGCTGTTATCAAATATTTGTCATATGTCAGAAGAACAGGTTTGAGTTGGTTGGCCCTAGAGGGCAAAACTAGAAGCAGTAAATATACCTTTAAAGAGACAGATTTCAGTTCAATATAAGGAGGAACCTTCTAGCAGTTAGAGATATTCAGCCAGAGAATGCGTTTGCCATCAAATCTTCTTGTCAGGGATGTTGTGTTGATGCCTCAAGCAGGGATTGTATTAGACTACAGGTGCTTAACCTTTTCTGTCATTGACCCCTTTGACACTCTGGTGAAACCTATGAACCTTTTTTTGGAATAATGCAGTTTTTTTTAAATTTATAATTTAAGGACATGCTAAATTTCATTTAGAAATTAGTGAAAACAAAGATGTATCCCATCCAAGTTTATAGGCCCCATAAACTCCAACCAGGCACCTCTGGATAAGGTTCGCTCTAGGGTCCCTTCTGATTCTATGCCTCTGTGAATCTAAGGCTCGTTTCACACATGCATTTCTTATCTCCATGTTTTTGCATTGGCTGTCCCCATGCCTGGAATACAGTCTCTCCTCATCTCTATCTCTTGGAATCCCTAGTTGTTTTTTTCTTTTAAAACTTCTTAAACTCTTAAACCTTTCCTGATGCTGCCAGAGACAAGTGCCTTCTCTCTCTGAACTCTGTATTTAGTTTGCATCTATTTGGTATATACTCTTATATGGACACATCTTCCTTATTAAACTGTAAGTTCTGTAATGTAAAAAAGTTAAGATATATTTTCTGAGTAATTACTCATTTTATTAATAATTCTACCATTTATTAATAAAAGGAATGATGATTTGGTCATCTATCTTAGACTAAAGATAATCACAGTAGTGGGCTCAAATTACATATATGCCCTCGGAAAAGAAGTTGTTCCAGAGGGTGGCGATCAACTCTGATTGGTTAACAATTAATGATAGATATTCTAATGAGGGCCTGGGAGAGTGGCATCATCTCACTTTTGGACAAAGGGACTAACTACCTCTACACCCAGACCACTCACAGCCTTGGGCAACCTAGACAGAGGATCTGCCTCCGTTCAAATTTAGCTTGAATGGAATATAATGGGCAAGAATTCATTTTCATTTACAAATCTGATCTAGTTGAGTGGAGAAGCAATATTCAGAATGAAGAGAATGTTAATCCTGTTTTCCATGAGCTCTGTCCTTGAGAAACAGGGAAATAAGACAGAGAAAAACTTGGGTCCCCCCAATTTTAATGACTGGCTATTAATATGAGAGAAATAATCATTCTCTCAGCTCCTTGAGGTCAGTAACTGTCTTATTTTGTATCTGTGTATCCTCAGCATCTAGCACAGTGCCCAGCATACAGTAGGTGCTTAATTAATGCTTGTTGATTGACTAGTTGGACTTGAATTAAAGAGCTGAGTATATCCAGATTCCCAACATTTTGATCTGACACTGTGTGTTGTGTTGAAGGTAAAGAAAAGTGACTACTTAGGCACTACTTATACCTGGGACAGTGTCAGATGGGGAGGTTGGAGAACATCAGAAAAAGCAAGCCTATTGGAAACAGCTTCAGGAAATGATGGTTTATGTGCTGATGTCAATGTACCTTGTTTCAATGTAGAAGGTTCTGAGTTGATACTGCTAACAGGATTTATAAGAAGCATATGAGGAAAGGCTTTTAAAAACAGGTGGCAAATCACTTGGCCACAAACTGGAGGGAGCAGCTGTAAGGAGGCAGCATGGCATTATAAAAATAACATTTGATTTGGAGTCTGGAGTCTGGAGACCTGGTTTTGTCCACAGTCAGGTCTTTGAAATTAAGCAGACCATTTTGTCTCTCTACACTCCATCTGTAAAATGAGAAAGAAAGTTGAACTTAGCAATGATTAAAGTCTCTCACAGTTCTAAAATAGTGTCTTTCTGCCCCTAAACTATATGACACACTTAGAAGAGGTTGAGGAATTGAGAGAGAGGATCTGTGCTCCACCGGGGTTTAGGGGACTCGGTGCTTCTACTGACTTGTCTATGTGAATTTGGGCAATTACCTTTCCTCCTTTGGACCATAGTGACTTCACTGGTGAATTGGGGGGGTTGGATTAAGTGGTCTCTAAAATAACTCATGTGTGTCTCTATTAAATATCTCTTGTGTGTAGGTATTTCTAGGATATTGCATGGAATTAATCCTATGCATACTTTCTTGGTATAGTTCAATAGAAATACGTGTCTTCGTTACACCTTGCCTCATGGGGTGTGTACTATTTTTCAAAACTCTCACTAAGAAAAGCAGGTCACTTCTGCCTGCCAAGTGGGGTAAGAGAGAGGCTGGATTCATGCTTTTTCCTGTCTCACTGTCTGTCTAGTTACAAGTGGATTCTGGGATTCCCTTCCCTGATTCTTGGCAGTCCTTTCATTTCCTTCCCTCCCTGTCCAGCACACATTCCACAATCATTATCCCAATTTTCTTCCTCTTTTCTTCAATCCCCAGTTCCTCCCCTGGCCCTAGCTTTCATTAGATGATCTCACCCATTACTTTATTTTTAGTTTTTTCATATAGTACTTAAAAATTCTTAGCTTAGCAAACACATACAAAGCAAAGCTGAACAAGCATGAAGCCACAAATCTGTACCATGTAGAACTTGCTTCTCCTTTCAAGTATACAACAAAATCAGTGTGTTTTTTTCTCTTCTAAAAAACAATCACCTTCTGGAAAATGTATTCTGATTTTGAATGTGGCACAAATTCCTCTTCCAGTTTTGTTTATGAATGTCCATGTATGAACTCATTTCCCACCCCCACCACAGTGACTTCAAACTATGTTTCAACCATAAACCTCATTAATACTCTGCTATTTCAGCTACCACAGGAAAAATTTTTTAAATCTTTAAATTTTAAAAAATCTTTTTATTTACAAAATTGTTAATTTTTGTATGCATTTATAATCCATATCTCCACTCCCCCATTGAACCAGAAAAAATGAAGAATAAAACCCTTTGTAGATTTTGATTATCTAGTAAAATAAGTTGCCACGTTGACTATCCTTGAAAATGTATATATCTCTCTGAACATTTTAAGCTCGTCGTCTTTCTGACAGGAGATAGATAAGTGGAATATTTTGTCTTCAGTCTTTTGGATTCATGGTTTATCACTACAATGATCAGAATTCTAAAGTCTTTCAAGTTGTTTTTCTTTAAAACACAACATGCTATTTCCTAGCTGCATAACTTGTCTATGCTTCCTATTAACCTTCCCTTTTTCTAATGGTTCATCTATCTTAGTTTTTTTGTTTAATACTTTTAGGTTGTTTTGCTTTTAATTTTGTTTACTTCTTTTTTGATTTTCAGAATTTTCATTTTGGTATTTATTTGGGAAGGTTTTTTTTTTTATTTGCTGCTTTTCTAGTAATATTTTTTTATTGCATGCCCTATTCATTGATCTATTCATTTTGTTGATGAAAATGTTAATTAAATATATACATTTCCCCCATTTTGGTCACATTTCAAAAATTCTGATATATTGTGTAATTGTTGTCATCTTTTAAATGAAATTATCGTTTTTGTAATTTGTCCTTTAACCCAACAATTTATTGGAAAGTCAGTTTGTCTCACATTAATTTTAATGATTTCTTCAAAATCATTTGTTGATTATAATATTTATTTTGTTGTGGTCAATAAAGGACATGTCAATTTTTCTGCTTTTCTGAATTTTGTGAGGTTTTTATGCCTTAATACATGATCAGTTTTTGTAAAGGTTTCATGAAATTCTGAAATATGCATTCTCTTTCCTATTCCCATTTAGTAACTACCAGATAGATACCATATCTAGTCTACATCTATATCATAAAATTCTATTTAGGTTGGAGTTTTAATTTTTTTTAATTTTTCACTAATCCTTCTCTTCTAACCTCCCCTCCCAGTTCTACCCTATTTTCATGTTGAAATGAATGTATTTAAACACCAAGCTCTTTGTATGTGTGCATTAGTGTGTGTTTACAGTCTACATTTTTTTGGTCCAGTTCAGATGAAAGCGGAGTTTGAGTGACTCCATTGCCCCCATCCCTTTCTCCATATTTGTGTATTCTTGGCTGTTCACCCTGATTAAGATAGTTTCAGCCCCTTCCTTGCCCTTTCTTCCCAAGTGTTTTATTGTCCCTAACCCTTTTTTTCTCTTCTCATAAGATCATTAAGACATAATAAAATTAATCTCAGGTCCTCTTTCTTATTTAACTACCTTTATACCCCTTGATGACTCTAGGAGTTCCTTATTTCCTTTCCTCCATAAGAATGTAAACATTTCATCATTGCATAGTCACTTCCAAGTGTTCAAGCGAATTAACATTTTAATTTTTCTCTCTACTCTTATGTTAGTATTTCCAAGTTTCTAATCAGATCTGGTCCTTTAACTAGGAATTCTGGGATGTCTTCTATCTCATTAAGGGTCCATTTCCTCCCTGTAGGATTATACTCAGTGTTTCCATGTATGTTATTCTTCATTTTACACTTTTATCTTTTATCTTCTGGAACATCTCATTTCAAGCTCTCCTTTTCTTAAAAGGGATAGCTACCAAGTTTTATGTGATTCAGACTGTGGCTTCATGGTACTTGAACTCTTTCTTTGTGGCCCTAATTAGTATTTTTTCTTGGACCCAGAAGCACTAAAATTTGTCCATGATGTTTCTAGGAGTTTTCATTTTTTAGTTTCTTTCAGGAAGTGACCTGTATATTCTATCTATTTTCATTTTTCCCTCTAATTTTATTAAATCTGAGTAGTATTTATTCATAATTTTTTAAAAATATAGTATCAATGGCCTGGTCATACCAGATCTTAAGTTGTATTATAAAGCAGTAATCATCAAAACCATTTGGTACTGGCTAAGAAGGGTAAATAGTGGAATAGGTTAGGAACACAAGATACAGTAGTCAATTATAGTAGTCTACTGTTTGACAAACACAAGGATCCCAGCTTCTGGGATAAGGACTCACTGTTTGACAAAAACTGCTAGGAAAGCTGGAAAATAGTGTGGCAAAAACTGGGCATAGACCAATGCCTGACACGATATACTGGAATAAAGTCCAAATAGGTACATGATCTAGGTATAAAGGCTGATACTATAAACAAATTATGGGAGAAAGGAATAGTTTACTTGTCAGATTTATGGAGAATGGAGGAATTTATGACCAAGTAAGAGATAGAGAGCATTATGAAATGAAAAATGGATAATTTTGATTACATTAAATTGAAAAGTTTTTGCACAAACAAAGCCAATGCATCCAAAATTAGGAGGAAAGCAGAAAACTGGGAAACAATCTTTACAATTAGTGTCTGTGATAAAGGCCTCATTTCCAAAATATATAGAGAACTGAGTCAAATTTGCAATAATACAAGTCATTCCTCAATTGATAAATTGATAAATGTCAAAGAATATGAACAGGCAGTTTTCAGAGGAATAAATTAAAGCTATCTATAGAACATATGAAAAAATGCTCTAAATCACCATTGATTAAAGAGATGCAAGTCAAAACAACTCTGAGGAACCACATCACACCTCTCAGGTTGGCTTACATATGTGTTCGTCCTTCGTTGCCAAAGAAGATCATGCCATCAGAGAAATAATGACATTATTTGCACTTGACTTTGTTTTGAGTGAGGGAGGTCTGTGCAGGTCACCAGTCTCAATTCTCCTCTAGAGTCATCTGAATCCAGTGACCTGATATTCCTCAGGATGACTGGAGATGACCTAGGATGCACTGGGAGACCTTAGACCCTTTATGCCAAGGTCTTTGCAGGTACTCACTTAGGGTGAGGCAATGCCCATTCATTGAACAGGCCTGTTTAAGAAGTAGCCATGGCATGGCCCCTTTAATGAAATCAAGAAAAAGAAAGACATAAGGTTTACATGACAAAACAGGAAAATGATACATGTTGGAGAAGACATGGAAGAGTTGGAACAATAATTCATTGTTAGTGGAGCTATGAGTTGATCCACCCATTCTGGAGAGCAATTTGGAACTATGCCCAAAGGGCTATAAAAATGTGCATACACTTTGACCCAGCAATATCACTTCTAGAGCTATATCCCAAAGAGACCATAAAAATAGGAAAAGGACCCACATATACAAAAATATTTATAGCAGCTTTTTTTTTTTGGTGGTCAAAAACTGGAAATCAAGGGGATGCCCATCAATTGGGGAAACACCTGGAAAGATTTATATGAACTGATGCTGAGTTAAATGAGCAGAACCAGGAGAACATTATACACAGCAATAGCCACAGTGTGTGAGGACTATATCTGATAAACTTAGTCCTTCACAGAAATGCAAGGACCTAAAACATTTCCAAAGGACTCATGATGCAAAATGCCATCCAAATCGAGAGAAAGAACTATAGAGTCAGAATGCAAAATGAAGCAGACTATTTTCTCTTGTGTTATGTTTTGCCTTGGTTTGGTTTCTCTCATGGTTTCTCCAATTTGTTTTAATTCTATGTAACATGACTAATGTGAAAATGTGTTCAATAAGAATGTAAATGTAGAACCCATATAAGATTGCATGCCTTCTTGGGGAGGGAGGGGGAGAAAATTTAAAACTTATGGAAATGACTGTTGGAAACTGAAAACAAAATAATTATTAAAAAATATGGTATCAGGGATTTTTGAGGGGTTGTGTTTTTCAGGTAATCTGATGACTGTCAGACTTTATTCTTGACTTGTTTTCCAGGGCAACTACTTTTTTTTAAATAGGAGATATCTTACATGTTCTATTTTTTTTTTCAGTCTTTTTATTTTGTTCCAATAAGGTTGGGATGCTAACTGGGGCAAGGGAAGGGCAAGCCCAAATTTCACAGTATTTCTTGTCTCATGGAGCCATTTATTTCTATTTGGTCTGTTTTAATTTTTTGAGGATCTTTTACCTGAAAAACCTTTTGTACTTCTACTCATCTATATATTCTCCTTCCAAGTGTTTATTCTGGGGTTTTCATTTCATTTATAATATAATTTTAACTTTCACTTCATTGTTTCCAGGAATTTTAGTTGACCTTGTGACCCTGTCATGTTTTTGAGGTTTTGCTTATAAATATTATGGAGATAGATGGATGGATGATGAATGTGTGTGTGTGTGTGTGTGTGTGGCAGCTAGGTGTCTCAGTGGATAGAGCACTGAACCTTGAGTCAGGAAGACCTGAGTTAAAATCTGGCCTATCACACTGGTCATATGATCCTGGGTCAGTCACTTAACCTCTGTTTGCTTTAATCCACCGGAGAAGGAAATGGCAAAATACTCGTCACTTTGCCAAGAAAATCTCATATGGGTCACAAAGAGTCAGATATGAGCAACAACATAACTACATATATATACATATATATATAGATATAGATATATAATATAGTTATATATATACAGCCTGTGTGTACATATACATTATATATATATGTGTACATACATATATATGCATGCATACATGTTTGTGTTTGTGTATAAAATAGCTTTTATATTCTTGGGCTCAAAGATCATTGCAAATGGTGACTATAGCCATGAAATTAAAAGACTTTGCTTGCTCTTTGAAAGGAAAGCAATAACAAGTCTAGACAGCATACTCAAAAACAGAGATATATAACCTTGCCAGCAAAGGTCCACATAGTCAAAGCTATGGTTTTTCCAGTAGCAATATATGACTAAGAGAGTTGGACTATAAGGAAAGCTGAACCTCATAGAAACAACACTTTTGAATTGTGGTGCTGGTTAATATTTTTGCGAATCCCTTGGACAACAAGATCAAATCAATACTTAAAGCAATTAATTCAGATTATTCATTAGAAAGTCAAATATTAAGAAATACTTTGGCTACATAATGAAGAGATAAGATTCATTAGAAAAGACCCTGATGTTCGGAAAGATTGAAGGCAAAAGGAAAAAGGGACAACAGAGAATGAAATGGATAGATACTGTTATGGAAACAGCAAACATGAACTTGGACAGACTTTGAGAGAAGATAGAGGATAGAAGAGCCTTGTGTGACTGAATAATTGAACAACTATAGACACACATACACACACAAATATATAAAATACATATACATGTATATGCATATATTTGCGTATAAATATGTTCATGTGTATCTATACACATGCACACGTGCATACATATGCACACATTCTGATCCATAATACATAATAATAATTTGTGTCTTTTTCCATTTCATCATTTTCTATCTTTACTTCCTGAATTATGGTTTTATATCAGGGTCAGACTGTACTTCTGGAGGGACAAGTAGAGCCTTGTTTGGTCCTGGACTACATTATTTAGGATCCTGAGGTTGCTTGTCCTCTTTTATGACCTTGGGAGTCACTCTGGTCAGCTAACTGTAACTCTAAATGGTCTGAGATGGGGCATGATCTAATTTCTGCTGGGTAGGGATACAGTTGCAGGCTCATGATCAGAACACCAAGAAATAGTTGCTGTTTTTAGATGCTATAAGTATGTTGGCTAGGTCAGAACTTCAGAACCGTAACCATGTCTCTGGATGGTGCTCCTCATTCCAGTCCATGGTTTCAAGCCTCAGACTAGGTCTATCCATTAGAGGGCTCTGGGACTCTGATGCAGAGTCAAAGCAACACAGCAGTTTGCTCACTCCAGGTCTACGGTATTATTTACCCCAGGAACATATCTATAGACCCTAACATGAAAGGAGACTTCTTGGCTAGAACCCCTCCCTGGTGCTACCAAGCAGAGGCTATTTCCCTGAGCTGGCCAGGAATGGAAAAAAGCTCCCATTGTAGTTTGTCCTCAGATTTCTCTATCAACACTCAGTCAGCGCTATTCCTGGATTTCAATCTTTGTTGGAATAATTGTGTGAAAGAGATGTTATACTATTTATTTACACAATTTATTTATTTCTCTCTCCTATTTCATGAAGAAAATTAAGCCCATGCCAGAACAGTTTCATGTACCCAGCAACGTGCTGGTAAATGTTTTAACAACCAGTTCTGCAACAACACCAACAAAATGTATGTGACACACATTTTAAAGTTTGATCTGTATTATTAACATTTTTCTATCATTTTCTTAAGTCTAGACAATCAACAAAATAATAATTCAAGCCTTGATTTATGGCATTTTCCAATCTCCAAGGTATAAATGCTCACGTTGAAAATTTAACAATTGGCTCTCCTGATCCCTTAATCGGGCTCCAGCACATGCCTGACTATATAGATAGCACTCTCTAGCTTTCTGTTTTACTGATTGGTGTTAACAGTTCTCTCCCATTATATTCTCCAATATCAGAGGAAGAGGGTTCTTACTCTTTTTCCTTATAGATAATCTCTTTATTTATACACTGGATGCCCTCTCTTCCTAGCTGCTCCCACATCTACCCATTCTCTAGCTTTTTCACTCTGTTCTACTCCAAGGGCTATTTTCTTTGCAATTTCAAAATACTCATATTTTAAACAAGCAAACAAACAACATTTGTGTGACTTTGTCTAGCTATCCTTCTCCTTTCCTTCACCTTCAAACTCCTCAGACATTTGGTCTAAGCTTACAACTTCCATTTTCTATCCACTTGGACCCTTATTAATCTCTGCAACATGATCCTGCAAACACTATAGGAACTGCTTTCTCAAAGGAATGATCTCTCTCACTAATGATCTCCCTTCTTGTCAAACCTAATGACCTTTGTCATTTATCAAGCTCCCAACTTCTTTGTAATGGTCAACACTTGTTGGTAAGCCCTCTTCCTTCTTGAAACTATCAACTATACTTTTAAAAAATACTGCTTTCTCTTGGCTTACCATCTACCTCTCTGATTGCTCCTTTTCTACTTTTCTGAATCCTCTCTCTTTCTCCTACTTTTTAAATTATGAGGATACCTCATAGCTCAGATCTCACTCCACTGCCCTTTTGTCTCAGTCATCCATTCCCATGGCCTCCACTGGCACCTCTGTGTGGATAACTCTCAAGTCTACATCTGCAACCCTGTCTTCTCACATAAGTTCTTGAGCTATCAATGGCTTATTGATGGACATACTCACTTTATTAAATTAAGTGGACATACTCATTTTATGAAATCTGTCAGCTCAAACTCAACACAGAACTGAACTTAACATCTGCCCTGCCAAAACTAGTCATCTTTCTTAACTTCTCCTTTGCTCTAAGTGGCAATAGTATCTTCCTAGTCACGTAGCTAGAAACCCAGGAGACGTATTTTACATTCCCTCTTCCTATATTACATCTCCTATACTCATTTTGTCTTCACATCGTATCATTTATTCATTTGAAATGTTGCTTGGATTTCCTGGTTTTTGTACATTCATAATGCCACCATACTAGTCCAACTCCTTATCATCTAATACCTGAATCATTAAAACAGTCTCCTAGTTGCTTTTCCTGTCTTTGATCACACCCTCTCTCTGAACTATCATATGTGTATGAATAAATATGAATAAATATATATATACACATTCACATATACATATATACATACATATCTATATATGCATATATTTTATGTTTGTGTATATATACACACACACACACACACATATCTCCTTCATATTGCTCTTCTGAAAACACTAATTTACTCAAGAACATAATATGATTCCTTGTTACCTAGTCAAGGCAAAAATCCCTTTCTTTGACTATTCTGACTATGTTTGACCCCATACTACCTATCCAATTTCATTCTTTATTACTCCACAAAATACACTTCTGTTCCAGTTCGATCAATATTCAACAGGCATTTAATAAGTCCTTCTCTGTGCAAGGCATTATACCAGGTGCTGGCAACATAAAAGACAAACTGAAAAAATAGTTTCTGGGCTTAAAGAGCTTGTATTCTGCTTGGAAGATATACTATTTAAATGAGAACATAAATAAAATGTGATTTGAGGAGAGAGCACTGAAAATGAACAACTAGTGGGATCAGGTTTCCCATAGGACCTAGCCTCTGAATTGACCCTTAAAGGAAGTTAAAGATTCTAAGAGGTGAGGTAAAAAGGGAGTGAATTCTGGACATGAGAAGAGTCTGTAAAAAGACAGTAGTGAAAGACAAAATGTCAAGCTTAGGGAAGCTAGGTTGGGTAGAACATATGAAGTAAAGTAATATGGAATAAATCTAGAATGGCAGACTGGTGTCCACCTAGGAAAGTCTTTAAATGCCAAGCTAAGGGCATTTGTATTTACTATAACCCCTTTTACTAGTGAGGCTCAGGCAACTGGGTGGAAAAGTGGAAAGAATGCTGGCCTTGAAGTCAAATCCAGTCTGAGACACTTATTAGCTGTGTAATCCTGGACAAGTTACTTGACATCTATCTGCCTCAGTTTTCTTAACTACAAAATGAGGATAATAGTAAAATCTACCTTGCAGGGTTGTTGTGAAAATCACATGAGATAGTATTTATAAGGCTCTTAACAAAGCCTATGAGTAAATAAGCTTCTGCAGATAGAAATTGTTTCATTTTTTTGGTATTTGTATCTCCAGGGCCTAACTTAGTATGAATGCTTAATAAATCCTTGTTGCATTTGCCCCATGCCCACAAATTACACTGTACCTGATGAAGTGAGGAGGGTTTTTTGGTTAATGTGTGAGCAGAGAAAATCAGATGAGTATGAGATATGCTATAAAAGTAGAGTGGAAGAAATCAGAAACTAATCTGATATGGGAATGAGAAAGAGGAAAGAATCCAGAAAGGCTTTGTCTATGAACCTGGTTGTTTGGGGAGATGTTAAAGGTCCCAACAGAAATAGTGAAGTTTGGAGGAGAGGAAAGGTAATGAATTCCACTTTGGTCATTTTGAGTTTGAGATGCTTTGGGGCCATCCAGGAAAAGTTATCTAAGGAGGAGATGATGCAATAGAACTGGAGTTGAAAAAAAGAGATTAGGGATAGATATTTGGAAGCTGTATTAGGGCTGGATATTTGGAAGTTACCGGCATAAAGATGATCACTGGACCCATGGGAACATATTCGATCAAGGGATAGAGTGTAGAAAGAGATGAGGAGGCCAGAACAGAGTCCTGGGGGATATCCAAAATAAGGAAGCAGGAGACGGGATAATGATACAGCAATGAAGAATGAAAAATGGTCAAGTGAGTGGGAGAACCAGGAGGTAGCAGTGACACAAAGCCAAGAGCCGGTAAAATGCTCCTCCAAGAGAAGATAAAATGAAGCAAAAACAAGCAACAGTATCAAAAGGTGTAGAGAGGCAATCAGATGTAGCAGTGAAGAAATCACTAGAAACCTTGGAGACGACAATTCCAGTAGAGAAACGGGATCAGAATACAAGCCTGAGAAGTGAATAGGAGGTAAGGAAATGAAGTCAAGTTTGTGAAATAAGGAGGAGAGGTATGGGAATGGAAGGGTCACTTTTTTAAAGAAATAGTAGACCTGAGCATATTTGTGGATAGCAGGGAAAAAACCATTTAACAGTGAAAGGCAAGATGAGAAGTGAGCAGAATGATTGATAGGGCAAATTGCTATAAAAAAGTAAAAGTGTGGAACTGAAGTCATAGGGGGAAAGACTGACCTTGGCAAGTAGAAGGACAAAGGTTTCCTCAGAGACAGAAGTGGCATAGTATAGCATAATATAGTATAGTGACTCAGCTTATGAACATTTATTAAGCACCTAGTATATGCTAGGCACTGTGCTAAGTGATACACAGAGAGGGAAATAGATCACTCAACTTGTCAGAAAGAACTATAAAATGCCTATGACATTTCTTAGCTACGTAAAGATGAAGTTACTTAAGCACTGTGGATCCTAGCTTTCTCATCTAGAACATACAGATAACTACACTTGTAGGACCTACTCGATAAGGTTGTTATGAGGATCAAATGAAATACTATAAAGCATTTCTCAAACCTTAAATTTCTATGTAAATATCAGTCCTTTTTTTTATTACTGTTAGTAGTAGCAGTAGTAAAGATAAAAAGGATGAACAAAATTATTCAAAGGCTTTGAGTAGGGAAGATGATAGAGCTCATGATGCCTTGCTTTCCTCAATAAAATAAGAAGCAAAAGCATAGAAACAGCTAGGAGATATAATAGACTGGGTGAAGGATTTGTCGTCAGAAGGACCTGAATTCAAATCCAGTCTCAGACATTTATTCAGCTGTGTGACCCTGGGCATACTACTTAACCTCGTCTGCCTCAGTTTCCTGATGTCTAAAATGGAGATTAAATAACACCTGTCTCCATGGGTTGTTGCCAGGATCAGATTAGATAGTATTTGTAAAGTACTTTGCAAAACTTAAAACATTATATAAGCATGAGCTATTATAAAATGTAATCTTCATGAAAGCAAAGACTGTTTCTAAGAACATTTGCTCAAAGAGAAAGTATTATGAGATGTGTGTTGACTCTGAGAGAACAGAGAAGTTTGTGACAGCCTTTGGGGTATGTGGGACTGAGAGTCAATCAAAGAAGAATAGCAGCTTTGCTCTGCAGCTGGGAGGGTCTCATTCAGATTAGAGAATATGAATGTGAAGCAGATCTAGCTAGCACAGTTGGGTTATTTCTTCCAGGTGCAGTCAACATTTTGGGAATACAAAAGGCATAGGCAAAGGATGACGGGGGTGGGGATGGGGTGGGAGTAGGGGGGAGTGATCCAAGATTGACAGGGTATGAAGGATGGTAGGACAAAAGAGTCAAGGGAATCCAGAGTAGGGGACAGTGTACAGATGGATTGCCTAACAATTCAACCATATGTTGGGAATCACCCGGGCAGTATGGCATAGTTGAAAGGGTTCTGGAGTAAGAGAACCTTGGTTCAGTCAGTTTATCAACAAACATTTGTTAGGTGCTTATTACGTGCCAGACACTGCGGTAAGTGCTGGGGATGCAAAGAAAGTAAAACAAAAAATAACAAGAAGAAAGAAAACAACAGAGCCCCTTCCATCAAGGAGCTCACAGACTAATGGAGGGAATAACATACAATGATGTATGAACAAGTTAGAGGATAAAGGGGAGGTAACCTCAAAGGGATTGGGGGGAAGAAGGATTCAAGTTCAAATTCAACTTTTAATACTTGACTACCCAGCTAGCATTTGACCTTCCTAGGCCTGTTTTCTCAGCTGAAAAATTAAGGAGTTAGATTAAATGTCACCAGAGGTTACTTCCAGATCTAAATCTATGAAGGAAGGAAACAAATTGGCACCTACTATGGACCAGGCATTGTGCTAAGCACTGCATAATTATTATTTCATTTGATTCTCACAACAACTCTGAGAGGGTAAGTGCTATTATTATCCCCATTTTAGAGCTGAAGAAACTGGCACAGAGAGAGGTGAATTGACTTATCCAGTATCACACAGATAGTAAATGTTAGATTTGAACTCAGGTCTTCCTGACTCTAGGCCTAGCATTCTATCTACTCAGCTTAGCTACCTGATCTTTTGAACTACAGGATAATGATTGTTAAGGAAGGAAAATGAGGTCAGATCAGGAGTGATGGACTGAGAGAACAAGGGAAGATGAAAGTATTGCAGATTATTATGTGGATAAAGAATTGGTTGAGATTACAGGAATTATGAACCTGGAGTCCATGTGTAGATACACACGCACACACACACACACATATATATATACATATGTCTATATATCATAAATATATCTTGATAACTGTATTTCAATATAATTGGTTATGTTTTACATGATCTCATTTATATAATGGGCATCATATTTCTTGTATTCTCAGTTAGTGGAAGGGGGAATTGAGGATGAGAGTTTGGAACTGAAAATAAAAATAATTGATTTCATTTGGATCCCTTTTTTCATTTAAAACATCCTTCTGAGAAGAGTTTCATAGGTTCTACCAGACTGCCAAAGTGATCTGCGACATAGAAAAGACTTTTTTGCTTTGATCAAGAATGAAGTAGGGGATGGGATGGATGAACAAGACATTTAAAATCATTGAGGTGGCGTAGTTGTGGATGATGATGATTTATATATCCATCACTAACCTCTCTCTTGAAATCTGGGCCTGCTTTAACAACTGCTGGATACCTTCACCTGGATGTTCCACAGGGATTTCAAACTCAACATGTCCAAAATGGAACTCCTTTTATTTGTAGCAAATTCATCCTTCCTCCGAACTTCCCTATTTCATCAGTCACTCAGATTTTCAACTTTGACATCATTTGTGACTCTTAAGCTCATCCTGAATCCTATTATTAAATGGAAAAAAAAGAAGAAAACCTTCACAAATATGGAATGATGGAGGTATGAAAAGGATCTGAGGGTTTTAGTGGACTGAAAGCTTAATCTGAAACAGTAGTGTCATGTGGGGACAAAGTTTTCCTCTTGGGCCTCCTTAAGAAAGTCATGGTACACCTGCATGCTGTCCTGATCTGGAGTGTTATATTCAATTCCAGGCACCATAGTATAATAAAGACAATGATAAGTTGGAAAATATCTGGGAGTGGGAGATGGAGGAAGGAGAAAGCAAGGAAAGTAGTTGAGAGCCTTGTGTCTACACTATATGAGGATCATTTGAAGGAACTAAGGGATGTTTAGCCCGTAGAAGAGAGAACATGATTACCAAGGTCAAGAGTGGCTGTTATATGAAAGAGGAATTAGCTTTGTCCCTTTTGGCCTCAGAGGGTAGGAACAATGGGTGGAAGTTGTAAAATAAATAAATGTGACTTGTGGTAGTGGGGGAGGGGGAAAACCACTCCCCAAATAATTAAAATTGTCTGAAAGGAAAAAGGGCTGCCTCAAGATATGAAGGTAAAGAAATCCCTTTTCTCAGAGCTTTTCAAGTAAAACCTCTGTCACAGGATTTCTCTTCAGGAATGGCTTGAACTAGATGATTTCTGAGATCTCTTCCAACTATCAAATTAGTTACTATTCACCAGATTTTGTTAGTCTTACCTCTATAGCATCTCTTGAAATCATCCCTTTCTTGGTTCCAATAGCCTCCTAATTGATCTCTTTGCCTCAGCTCCTTCCCCTCTCCAATCCATCCTCCAAACAGTTACCAAATTGATATTCCCAAAACACAAAAATAATCATGTCACTCTACTACTCAAAAATTTTCAATAAATCTCTCATTATCTCCAGTATAAAATGGAAAAGAGCCTGACATTGAACGCTTCCCTAATTTAGCTCCCACTTACCTTACAACCCTATTTCCTTTTCCCATAGCCTCTGTTCTAATCAAACTGTCCTATTAGTTCGTCCTGAACATGGCATTCTGTTTCCCACTTTTTTGACCTTGCACAAGAAGCTCTCTCTTTCTGGAATGTACGTCTACCTTTCTTTGTATTCTCAGTGCTCAATACAGTGTCCGGCCATAGTAGGTGTTTAATAAATGCTAGTTGATTGGCTAACCTTACCTCCACCTTGTGGAATCCACAGTTCTCTTCAAAGCCCAGCTCAGGTACTCCAAAAGCCCTTTCCTCATCCCCTCAGTTATTAGTTAGCACTCTCCCAACTAGAATTACTTTGGTTTACATTATGTTTGCTTAATATATATTTGCATGTGTTCACAAAGTTCTCATCAAATAGAATATAAGCTCTTTGAGGGAAGACATTATTTCATGTTTGTCTTTTTTATTCCCCAGTGTCCACTATGGTTCCTGGCAAATCTTTGACCCTTTAATAAATATTTGTGGAACTGAATTATGAAATCCACAAAATGATAATTCTTGTGGGTGTCTAGAGAAGATCCAAGTAAGTTCTGGATCGTGGAGTTTGATGTTAGTGAACTGAGAGACCAGTGTCCTTGAAAAGACATGTTTGTACTTTAAAGTCTTCAAGTATGGGAGCAGGGAATGAATTACAGGGAAAGATGATAAACCAGGCATTTTACTCTTTCAGAATGGAGGAAGAATGGCCTAGAGATCATCAGATCACAGCATAAACTTTTAAGGAGAAGAAGTTGCTAAATAATGGTGACAAAGGAAGAGTCTGCAAGTGGTTTTGGGAACAAAGAGTCTGTGAATTTCTCCTCCTAGCCTAGTATGTTGGAGAAACTGAGAAAACAATAATAACAAACATTTGCATAGTGCTTTAATATTTGAAAAACCCTTTATATGCTTTCTCATTTGATCCTCACAACAATCCTGTTATGTAGGTGATATTATTGTCCTTGGTTTACCCATGAGGAGACTGAGGCTGAGAAAAATTAAGGGACTAACCCAGGGTCATAGATTCAGACTCAAGATCTTCCTGGCTCCAAGAAGGAAAAGAAGCATCTCACACTAGGCAGGGTAGCCAAAGGTTCAGTGTCTTCTGGAGAGAGCTAATTTCAGTAACAATAAAAGCATAAAATAAAGAGCCAGTTCCTTACTTACTATTCAGTAAGGTTCTCCAAACACCAGCCTCAAGTGTTATGCTTGGTGGTGGGCTAAGTGAAGAAGGCCTTGTGGCTCTTACCAGCCATGTCCAAAGAGTGTTGATAGACTGGCATTGACCTCTAAGAAAATATCTAGTGGAGTACTGCAAGGCTCTACCAGAGGTTCCAAAAGTGGAAAATGCTGCCCTTGGGGGATGATGGAACAGTGGGGGTGGGAAGGCTGTGATCATAGTCTCGGTGCAATTGGGGAGCATTGAATAAAAATAAGGGAGTGGTGGAAACAAGGAAAAAGAGAAGAAAATTGTGAAAGCCTACTTTTGATATATTGTGTAACACAATAAAGATTTAGAAAGAACTAGATAAGAAGAGATGGTAGATAAAACCAATATTTTTTAATTTTACAGGCATAAATGTGAAATCTCCCTCAGGTTAATTACATAAATTGAACACAGGAGAGATCTTACTGGCCATCAATTGGTTCAACAATTCATATGAAAAAGACCTAAGAATTCAGTTTTGTACAAACTCAGTAAATTATATGATTTCTAAAAATGTTAGAGTAATCTTAGACTACATGAATACAAGTAAAGTATCTAGAAAAAGGGGAGCAATAATCCTACCAAATTCCATGTTGGCCAGACAACATACAGTATACTTCATCCAGAATTGGGGGGAGGATAGAGAAGGGGACAAGACTGAATACTCTCATGCAGGAATTTTCAAAAGCTTGGTATCTTTAGCCAGAAGGACAGTAGATTTATTAAGGATGAAATATCTATCTTCAAGGACACCTAGGTGGCAGAAGTGAATAAAGACCAAGCCCAGAGTCAGGAAGACTCATCTTCCTGAGTTCAAATCTGGCCTCAGACACTTACTAGCCATATTACTCTGAGCAAGTCACTTAACCTTTGCCTGCTTCAGTTTCCTCATCTATGAAATGAACTGGAGAAAGAAATACCAAACCACTCCAGTATCTTTGCCAAGAAAACCCTAAATGGGGTGACTAAGAGTTGGACATGATGAAACAAATGAACAACAACATTAATCTACAAATATTGAAAATAAGAGCAAGTAGATATACTGTTTTATTCTAGAAGGGGGGGGCATTTACAGATGAAAGTTACAGGGAGACAGACTTTTAGGTCAATATAAAGAAAACTTTGTACCAGTCAGAGCTATTTGAAAATGGAACAGGCCCACTTCAACAAAGTAATTGTTTAAAATTGCAATATACTTTACATAGTATTTCATTTGATTCTCACATCAATCCTTTGCAGTAAGTGTTTTTATTATCATTTTACTGATGAGCAGACTGAGGCCAAGAAGGGTTAAGTGACTGACCCCGGGTGACGCAGCTAATAATATGTGTAATAAGACACAAAGCAATGCCACTGCAAATGTTCATCATCTACC
This sequence comes from Bettongia penicillata ogilbyi, assembly GCA_023548195.1. Taxonomy (NCBI): domain Eukaryota; kingdom Metazoa; phylum Chordata; class Mammalia; order Diprotodontia; family Potoroidae; genus Bettongia; species Bettongia penicillata. Next base: position 1,751,515 of record JAJHZJ010000103.1, on the reverse strand, counting down.
TGAAGGGAGGAAGATATTCTGTACCGGAGAGGTTAGAACCATTAGGTGAGCCAGTAGAATTCCCTCCAGTTCTAAGAGTTTATGATTCTGTAATGTTATAACTATCCAATGGAGAACATAGCAACTTTGGCTCAATGGCTAACAGCCAAGGAAGATAAGATCCTGTGAACATTCCATTGTGGTAGGAACTACTAATAGAATATTAGTAGAGACAATTTCTGGAGGTTACTTCAACAACTTCCATACTCTTTTGAGAACATCAAAAATAAGCTTCCTCTGCCTCTTCTTCTTTTAGAAAGGTGGCTGAAGGAATGAAGGCGGGAGAGAAACTCCTACATCAGTTTCTGGCTCTGATTTCACAATCTCCTGTCAGCCAAAATTTCAAACTAACTTTAAAAATTAAGGTTTCACTATGGGTTTGGGGGGGGGGGAAGAGAGAGAGAGAGAGAGAGAGAGAGAGAGAGAGAGAGAGAGAGAGAGAGAGAGAGAGAGAGAGAAGAAATAGCATAGCATCACAGTCATTTTCTCCTTTTTTGTGAAGCAAAGTGAGAAAAGGTTGGAGAAAGAAGAAGGCTGTAGACTAGGGCAAGAAGAAGAAGGGAATGAAACTCTTTTATCTTTCACTCCCATACCTGGCACCACCTTTGAGTCTGGGATTTGAATCAGTGAACAAAGGAACAGGTGCTCTCTCCCTGCCCCCAGAGCACAGATGTTCTTAAATAAATCTTAATGTGATGAAAATCAATTAATCAAGTAGAGATGAAAATAAAAAGGCATGTGGTTGGGGCAAAGGGAAGTTATGTGCTATGTACATCTTAGATGACATCATTTTCCTCGAGAAGCTTTCTGTTCTTTTCTTTCTGGAAAGAAAGCAAATGTGTGCATGAGTGCCAATGTGGGTTTATCTGAAGTGGTGTTCGTGTGTGTGTGTGCGTGTGTGTGCGTGCGTGTGTGTGTGTGTGTGTGTGTGTGTGTGTGTGTGTGTGCCTGTGCAGTGAGGAGGGTGTGGTGACTGATGGGGAGAAGAGGAAGAGACATAGCGGGAAAATTGTCTGGATGAAAGGTGTTCCCCGCCCCCTGGCCTTGGGTTGGAGGAGGGGAAGGAGGAAGCTTCATTGGTGTACTCCGCTGTAGGAGTGGCAATGTCTAAGGGTGTGGGGAGTGAGTGCAAAGAGGGGGGTGGGCCCAGGGAGGCAGTGGGGGTGGGGAACATGCTAAGGCTGCGCATGTCAAGGCTGAGTGAACACTCCAGGATTAGGAGACCTCCGAGTCGGGCAGCTACTCAGACTACCTGTCACTAGGGGTCATCTGGCACCATCAGGGCGTAAAGACCGAGGGCGGCTTGGATTCTTTCCTCTCTCCCGGCCCCGCCCACCTATCCTCCCTTCTCGGAGATCCCCAGCAGAACCCTGAGTTTCCTCCTCCAGCCCTAGCTTCTCAGAACCTCTTGGGGATAAAAGAATCAGACGGACAAACAGAAGAGAAATTTCCAGCTCCGACGAGCTGCTCTGGAGTCTTCGAGGGCCAGGGCTACGCCACTCTAAAGCTCTAACAGAGAGAGCCTTTGGTCAAGGCAGATGAAACTGGAGCTCCCAGGGTGCCGACGAGCCCAGTTAGAGCGGAGCGCTGTATCGTGGCTAGGTGTCATCGGAAAGCATGGATCATTCCCGCCTATATACTGAACTCCGAGGCTAAACCTAGAGAGAAAAGAAGGGACGGAAGGGAACTGAAATTGGAGTTCAGGAGGAAGGTACTGTCCGCGGTTCTGAACTAGGTCTTACTAGCCGGACGTAGAGAAAATTTCCGATTTGCTGAACCACTCCTTAGAAGTAAGAACCAATCCCCGAGGGGGCAGAAGGATTTGGGGTGGGTGGGGGAGGCAAAAGGGCTGCTGCCTTTGGAAAACGCTGGAAGCCGCACCAACGTGTAGAAAGCTACCTCAAAAAGAGTTCCCGGCAATCCGACTGAGCTTTTCTCCTAAGGGAGTTCAACCTTGGAGGTTTCCTCGAAAGAAGGGGTGCAGTCCGCGTCGGAGAAAAACACTTTAGGCCGGAGTCTGAGAAAGATGCCTGCTCCCAGTAGCTTGTTTTCTCTGGCTTCCCTAATGCTCATCTGCTGGGGTAAGTATTGGCCCCCTGCCATGCTAGACTCAGATAACTGTAATAACATTGACAATAATAACAAGTATTAATAATATTAATGATACCAGTGAATATTGACTGAGCCCCGTTTATGTTTCTCTGCCAGAGGAAGAAATCCTCGTTATTGAGGATAGGGAATGGAGGTTTCCTTTTTTCTCTCTTATCTCCACTAGTGGGTTTTCATTGCCTCACAATTCCTTTACAATTCTAGGAGGGTTTTCTTTTCCTCTGTGGAAAGGTAATAACCATGTCCATTGCCCAAATTACATTAGTGACGGTAATTTCACAACTATCTCTTTCCTAATAAATAGCCAATCCTTTTGGAAGTATGCCTGGGTAGTTGAATTTACATAACTATTTTTAAAAATGTGTGTTTATATCATTAGTGGATGCCTTCTATTCATTGGGGCAAATATTGCATTCAGTATGTATGTTTTCCTACTCTATTATGTATGTATATACATGTATATATGTGACCTGTACTACAAATGTATATGGTATATGGATGCAGTCGCTGAATGAAAAGGTACCATCCATTGATGCAGCTGCTTACTTCTAAGGAAGGCTGAGAAAGATGGTGAAAAAGATATTTTTGCTGTAGGTGTTAAACAAACTAGAAAAAATGTAAAATAACATTTATTTTCCTGGACACCTGAAGATGAGTTCCTAGGGTCTTTATAGTGAATAAGAATTTGCATTAAAATATTATAAAACTATATAGTCAAGTCACAATTCTGAGATTCTGTGGTGGCTTTCATAATTTTCCTGAGCCTCCTTCTACCATTCAGTGGGGTGCTGAATAATCAGTTCTAGGACTGATCCAGAAAAGAGTCTGAATTGGGCTTGAAATTAACTGTATCTTAAAATGTGTTGTTGCTTACCTAAACGTGCCTCTCTGCCTGGGTGCCTCTGAATTCTTAAGCCAAACAGGAACAATTATTAGATCGTGTATTATTTAGTTTATTTATGCTGCCACTTCCCTGAATTAGAACTGATCTTGAGCAGTTGGCTGTATATGGATAAAGCTATCCCCTTGTGTTGAAGCCAGGTATGTTGAACTATGTTTCCCTGAATGGCATGAAGCTTTCTTTGCTGTAGCAGTGGCCAACATGCTGACAGGAATAGCCTCTCTGCCTTTGTATTTCTTTGTCAGGTCTCCAGTGTTGACCCTGCCTGCCAGCATTATATGGCTGCTCATGTGAGCTGAGGCAGAGCTGAGTTTTCTTTTGAACAAAATGCTTGATGAGACAGAGAGGAAACAGTCTAGGCAAGGGGAGGGAGAAGGCAGAATCAGAGCCAGCCCAGAGGGCAGGCACACTGCCATCTATCCCCAGTAGAATAAACCTAAGGCTAGCGGTGGAACAGACACAATAGGCTGCTGATGATCTCACCTGCCTTGATGGCTTAAGACTGGGAATTTGTTTGGGGATATTAGGGCTTCAAAAGGGAGGCTTGGGCATGATGAAAAATGCTGATTGTTGATGGAATAGTTACATGCTGAGAAGAAAACCCTGTGGAGCAAATGTGCCTGCTACAACCATCTCTGCTCACCCTGAGTCAAATCATTTTACTGCCTTGTAAACTGTACAATTAATTTACCAAATTGATGTACTGAGGAGGTGTGGTTTGGGGAAATACTGACTGCAGGATCCCAGTGAAAGCCTCACCTCAAAACATTTCATTTCATTTGCATATGGGCTCCAGCAGGAGTATTGTCACCTTAGATGAGAGGAGTGGCCCCTTCCCCAGTTGGCTTTTCCCATAAAGCTCAATATGAATGGAAAAAGACCCATTTCTTTAATTTGCTGCATGTTTCTTACAAGAAGGCAATTATTAGGCATAATTTCTCCCTGCTGGTCCCTGGTAAAATAGCAAAACAAGCTGTTGTTGTTTATAAAAATTCATTTCCAGTTCTGTCTTCCTCCTCTACTTTGCTGATCCCTTTCACTTTTTAGAAGCCTGGTAGCCCCATGTTTCCATCTGGCTGCCCATAAACCTCACTGCAGCCCCTCACACAGGCCTGTCAATCTAGGCATCAGACCATACTCTGAATCTTTTCTTTTTATCTCTTTCCATCAAAACAGATCTTCCTTATGTGTCATCCTTCATGGTCCTGTGAGGTAATAAACTGGATAATTTAGAATCATAAGACTATTAGAATAGTCCTTAGAAATTATCTAGATCTGATTTTGCAGCTGAAAAACTGTGGATTAAGGAAGTGAACTGACATGCCCAAGGATAATTAATTAGTGGTATAGCCAGAACCAGAATTCAATCTCCTGACTCCCATTCTAGTGCTCTTTCAATTGTACTATTATTATATCAGTAAACAAAAATTTATTAAGTGCTTTTTAAGCACCAGATTCTGTGCTAAGTATTGGGGAGAAATGGGGGGAATTAATCCTACCCTCAAGGAGCTTACATTCCCATGAAAGATACAAAGTGCCAAAGTAAATACAAGATATATACAACTTAAGTGGAAGGTTTTCTCAGAGGGAAAGCACTAGTAGTGAGAGGTACTTTGAAGAGCCTGCAAAATGTTGGATTTGAGTTTAGACTTGAAGGCTAGGGAAGCCAGTATGAAGAGCTGAAAAGGGAGAATAATCCAGGCACGAGCAACAGCCAACTAAAAGGCAGAGTCAGGAGACAGAAAATCAAGTGATTGTCTCTTATTGTCTCTCATTTGATTAATTAATTCATGCTGTGGTATTGTATGATGGTTTTTAAAAGTCAGTAGTGACAAGGTTTTACCAATTCTATGTAATGTTTTCATTCTAATAGGTACTTTTACTACTAAATTCCAAAGGTGTCAATACTATGGAAAAGACAGTAAAAATAGATATTTTGAGGGTGCCGTAGAGGGAGATATACACTATTCTTAAGGTTAGTTTTGTACCTTCATAAAGAGACTTCATCAATAGCATCCATATGGCATTTTTCCCCTTCTTGGGACTTTACTACAGGGACCAGGAAGATCAACAAGCATTTATTAAGCACCAAGTACTGCACTAAGTGCTGGACATAGAAATACAAGCCAAAAATAAAGTCTTTGCCATTCTAATGGGGAAAGACAACACATAAAATCAAGTTGAGCAGGGTGGAGATAAGGTAAGTGCATGGGGACATGGTAGCCAAGCCCACAGAGTAAAGCATGCCCTTTCTCAAAGATGCAGGTTCCAGAAGAAACTCACCAAAAGAAGAAGGATACCCTAGAGACAGGAGAAGAAAGCTGCTGAAACAAATCAAAGATTTCAGCACTGAAACTTAGGACAGTAGAAGGTCAAGTGATTTCTTCAAGGTCACTTACTCAAGAACTCATAGGATTTAGATCACAAAGGAAATTTAGAGGTAACCCAATCCAGCCACTTCATTTTATAGATAAGGAAATGGAGGTCCAGGAAGAGGAAGCAAATTGCCCAAGTTCACACAGGTTGCAAGTAAGAAGAAAGAGGATTCAAAGCCAGGTTCTCTGATTTCAAATCCATTTCTGTTTAAACTATAGTGAGATCTACAACTTTGCTTAAATACCCACTTCATGTAATGAAGGGTTAGTGGCACAATCTTCCTTTCAAATAGATGTAAGAAACAGACCAACACATATAAGAAAATCTAAGAAGCACATGGACAAGAACAATGCGTATATCGTAAAGTATGGGTATAAATGGTAAAACATCAGAATAAGGGATTTATGACAGACAGAGGCAACTGGATAATTCAGTTGGACTGAAAATCTTCATGGTGATATCTTTTCTAAACGTTCAATCTTTCCTGATGCCTAGCACATTGCTGTTTATTATTTATTTGTGTTATTAAATAAGCACTCAATATACTTTTGTTGAATGAGTTTCAATGAAAAGTTTCTAGGACAGTCTTTCATCTGATTTCTATGTATCTAGCCTGAGTTCACCCTGAAGAAGAGAAGTAATGAGATTTATTTGCTTTACAATTAGGCCTCCAGCACTGCAAACTCAAGAGATGATATAGGTCTGGTTTCAGAATGATGTTTTTAACATGTAAAATAAAGTAACAGGACCACAAAGGAAATCAATTATATTAAAATACAGTTATCAAAATTTTTTTATAAAAATAAGTTCTTGAGTCCAAGGTCAAGAATTTCTGACCTAGACAAGGCCAATTAAAGTAAGCAGTCCATGCCAATTAAAGAAAGCATCAAAATTCTATGCTCTGATACCTTAACTGATCCCCTTTTACTAGGGTGGGAACATTTCTTTATTGAATCAGTCAGTTAGACTTTACACAGGCAGCTAGGTGGTGCAGTGGATAGAACACCAGTGCTGGAGTCAGGAAGACCTAAATTCAAATCTCACCTCAGACACTTGACACTCACTAGCTGTGTGACCTTGGGCAAGTCACTTAATCCCAACTGCCTCATCCTAGGTCATTTCTACTCATCCTGATGAATATCTGGTCACTGGATTCAGATGGTTCTGGAGGAGAAGTGAGGCTGGTGACCTGCACAGCCCTCCTTCACTCAAAGTCAAATGCAAATCATGTCATTATTTCTCTGATGGCATGGTCTTCTTCGGCAACAAAGGATGAACACACACACACACATACACTTAGGCTTTAGTTTGAATAGATAAAGATAAACTTTGATCAATTTAAATATCTCTGAAAGCCATTTAGATGAATTTGACTGCCCAGAAAGTATATTTGGATTGTATGAGGAAACTTGGTCATGCCCCATATGTTGTCTATAAAATATTGAGTCAACTTGGAACTGAGAGATTCAAGTGAGCGGAGTGCCAGATGAGAATCCCATAAGAATGAGTCATTTGGGGAATAGGAGAAGAGACCCAGTGTTAGCCTTGATCTTAGTAGTCTCTGTCTGAACCCTCATCATTTGGCCAGAAAAGGACTTCAGATTACCAATAGATTTACACTTTTTATCAGAATCCTGGAAGTTCGCCCAGTAACAGCCAATATCAGTATTTTCATGCAGATTGAAGGCTATACCAGGAATGCTTCAGAAAAACTAATCTGTACCTAAGGGAAACATATTGAACACTACAGCAAAAGGACTTAGAGTAGCTGTGAGTTACCCTCTTTAAGACACATGGGTTCTAAGCTTGGGCCTACTCTACCATGGTCTCCAAATGTGTGGGAGAATTTGTCACAGACCTTTTGGGGGTTCTTTTGTACCAAAGATACCATCATAGCAAATACCTAAAAGTTAATTAAATTTGGATAACTAATATCTCCTAATGATCAACTGCGGAAGCACATCAGCAGGGAACTTGTGAACTATGATAATACAAAAACTATCCCTCAGGCTCTTCTCTAACCAACAGGAAGCTGACCTACCAGTGCAAGTGGAGGTTGGGAGAGTGGTTCTAGAGTATATGCTACATTAGACAAAGAAAAAGCTGAAATGAAAAAGAATTTTACATTCTGTGCTATGTCACTGTTTCCACTTTGAGCACATCACCAGTAAACTGACTACTTACTTATTAATTTGGATTTTTCCTCAAGACTAAGTTCTACAACTGTTCTCTCTGTGCTAACAACTAACATTCCAGAAATGGCATGGATTTAAAAGGAGGAAACAAGATTATATTGTAATGGGAAGGGAGTTGGAGGAAGAGGTCCTGTTTCAGGTATGGTTGGACAGAATAACTTCTGGGTGCCCCCATCAATTCTCACATTCTATAATTCCATGAAACCTTCTTCCCAATTTCAGTCTCTGCACAATCTTGATTTTGTTCCAGAAAATTATCAAGATTGCTTTTAAAACTCAACTCTTCCATGAAAACTTTACTGAGCCCATCAAGATCTAATCACTTTGTCCACTGCATCAGTGACCCATATACAAAATCTGTATCATTTAATCAGTAAACAAGAATTTATTAAACAACTACTAAGTTCAGGTATGTTAGTAATTCAGTTTCCTTGTACATTGGCACACTGGGCAATCCAAGTGGGAAAAAAATTGACCAACCATCAGAATGAAGTTACTTAAAGAGTCAAACATTTGATTATGAAAGGAAGGTAGTAATAGACTATTGAAAGTGTTGCCAAGTTAATTTCACAAATTTTAACTCAGTATATATCTCAAAACAATAATTATTATGAAATGAAATTGTAAATGTTTTATATAAATGAAACCCATAATCACTGAAAAGAGCTGAGGCTGACTATCCACGCAGGAAGAACAAAAGGAATGAAGAATGCACAGACTATGATTTTATTTGAAGGAATGAGCTATAGAATGCAACAACCTGTACATACAGCTTAAGCAAACACTGCAAATAGACAATTAACTGAACCTAAAACTGAATAAGATGAAGAAACCAAGTTGAATTTCCTTGTGGAAATGGTGCTGCTTTTTTTTAATGACCTCAAACTTCTCCTTCATCTTTTAATACTAACATTCTGGTGATGTTATATTGCCATGAATCATGGAACACTGCATTCTCCAAAGAACTGAAATTGAGACTAATCCAAGGGACAATAAAAAGCCATTCAGTGAGTGTGAGCAGGTTGCAACCTCTAACCAAAGTGGAATTATATGGGTAAAGTAATACCATTAGAGAAGAGTTTGATCATCAAAAAGATGGGCTGTCCGTATAGCAAAAAGGAGGAATAACTTGCTATCCACAAAATTATCAGAACAAGAGCAACACTGATAGATTTCCTGCTATAGACATTTGGGAAGATAAATAAGAGTAACATAGGATGGATAGGCATGGATGAGTTACAGTCTCCATAGTATCTAACCCAGTGGAGATGTGTATGTGTGTGTGTGGTTTTTTTTTTTTTTAACTAGCCAAAAAAATTTTTTTTAAGAGACAGCTAGATGGCATAGAGGTTAGAGCACCAGCTCTGGAGTCAGTTCAAATCCAGTTTCAAATATTTGCTAGCTGTGTACCCCTGAGCAAATCATTTAACCTTGATTGCCTCCCTTAAAAAAAGACCATATATTAAATCTATAATATATTCTTATATAAATTTAAAATAAATATATATGTAAGCATTATTATCCTTATAATTTCCTTTTCAGTATAAAACCCTTTTAATAAGATTTGCAGACTTTAGGCAAATATTCTGAATAGCTCTTATTAGGTATATTCCATCCCTCTCTAGGTAATGTTATTTCTATATTTTAAGCCATGGTCCAGAAATTCAAATCCCATCCTTGGACATCACTTTTTAAACCAGATATTAATTTCCTAAAAATTTCAGAAAGAAAGGTAGATTTGGGAGGTTAATATCTATCTATGCTGACAAAGTCTTAAGTTTTTGCCTGTGATTTAGTCTATAGCAATGCTTTCAGGATTTTCTTCTGGTAACATCCACGCCTATGCCAATCACCGGAGTCATCCAATCTGACAAGTCTTGGGAGGTTCTTTGGATCCATGACCAAGAAAAACAATAGACTTCATTATTTTTATTATCAGATCATCAAATAGCTGCTACACTGTGCCCCCAGTATCTCCCCTTACTTCTTACATCTTCCAAGTTTCTTTTGACCTCTTCCCTTTCATTATATTCTGCCACTTTACCTCTCCATGCAAGTCAGGATGGTCATCTTCTACCTGTCCACAAAGGTTAGGATGGAGAGGTGGAAGGTGGCAGAATATGGCAAAAGGAAACAGGGTCAAAGAGGCAAAGTCACTTTTTTAAAGAAATGCTTCATTCTCCCTGATAGGATGAGATGTGAAGAGGCATTTTCTGAGGTTCACCTTTACCTTCTTTCCTATTAGGGAGACCTGACAGTATTTGAACATAGGTGACATTTAGCCAATGCAAAAGGGCAGATACTGTTCACTGTGTTCAAGTGAGCACATTGAATGCCACGTCTAAATTTTTTTCTCTTGTCTGATTGCCTTCCTCCTCCTCCCTAAGCCTTCTGTTTCTCTTTTTCTTCCTCTTTCTTCTCCCCTTTCCTCTTTTTGTCCCTTTTTGAACCTTCTTTCTGCTCCTCCTCTTTCTTCTTAAATTCTTTCCCTGCTAGAGTCCTTATCTTTTGGCTCTCGTCCTTCTTCAACTTCCAGTCTCCCTTTGACTTCTCCTTGAATCCTCCCAAATTCCCATCCCCAAATTCAATCTCTGGCATATTTTAGAGTTCCCAAATTCTCCAAATTTCCTCTACCATTTCTTCTTTCTCTTCTTCTGTGTCCTTCAACTAGAATTCTTCTCCCATTCTTTCTTCTACTAAACTGTCCTCCAAAGAATGAAAAAAAAACCTCTCTTACCCTCAGTTTCCTCATCTGTAAAATTGTAATAATACCTTAATAAAACTTGTACTATGCACCTTGGAGGGTACTTGTGACCTTAGTATTTTGTAAACCATATCAGTACTACAGAAGACTCTCCCTGTACCTAATAGATATTCAGTTGTAAGACAGACCTTACCAAGATGAGGGCAAATTAAGGGATTTCTTTATCATAACTATTTTTGTAGGTCAGTGAGAATGAAGATAATGAACACCATGAAGGCAGAGACCAAAGATTCAGTAATACATAGTTTTATTGGCCCTTCCCCTAACATCATGCTCTGTATATTCAGTACTTTAATGTTTTGTTGAATGTTGAGGTTGCCTTTGCATTTCTCTTATTTCCCCCAGTCTTTGTTTCCTCATTTTATTTTCTTTATCTCTCTATTCCCTCCCTCCCCTCTTCTCTGGTCTTCCTTCTCAATGCCTCTCTTTTACCCCACCCTCCTAAATACCCTGCCCCATTTCCCTCTCCAGTCCATGTTTGCTTTCCAGTCTGCGTGGAAGTCCCTTCTGAGACAGAAGCAGTCCAGGGCAAACAGATGAAACTTCGGTGCATTTCTTGCATGAAGAGAGAAGAAGTGACAGCCAGTACCGTGGTGGAATGGTTTTACAGGCCGGAGGGCGGTAAAGATTTCCTTGTATGTACAGCCACTGGCTCTTCTGTTACTTTTGCTGACTTCTGGAGAGAAGACACTTCCATACCCTCAGCTCTCCCTCTGTGGCTAATTGACAGCTTTGGTGCAGTTGGGCCTCAGAGAAAGGCACTGTGGGCAACAAGATCTCAAGGGTCTGGGGTGATGAGTAGTATGGATCCTTGAAATTCACAAGCTTTATCTTTAGCCTATTTTCATCTTCCTCCTCAGTCATAATGGTTTATGTGTTTATAGGCCTGATGTAATTGCTTCAAATACTTTCATTTCACAAATAAGAAACAGTAGGGTCAAAGATGCCTATTTAGGTGATAAATATCAGAGCCAAGACTTGAACCCTTGATAAAGGTCTTCTATCTCCAACTCCAACATGTGCTCAGCTATACCATACTTCCTCTCAACAAATCTTCTGCCCACCCCACCTCCCTCCAGCAAGCAATTAAACAAAATTTTGATCTTTTTGGATTTTACTGCCTCTCACTGGCCTACCCCTCCAGGACTTGGGACTTTAAAAACAAAATGTATTCTCATCTGTATGACATGGAGACAGAAGAGTAAATGTCCTTTCAAGGACTCTTCTAGTGCAGAGAACTTTTGTTCCTTCTACTCTCATTTTCTCATTGCTAGTAAGCTTGTCCCTTGCCTCCTAAACTATATCTAGGACCTACAAGCAATTTCCTCTTGGAGATGCTAGGTGCTGAGTTGCTAGCGTGTTGGACTTGGAGTCATGAAGACCTGAATTCAAATCCTGCCTCAAGCATTTACTAGCTGGGTGACCTTGGGCAAGTCATTTAACCACTTTCAGCTTCAGTTTTCTCACTTGCAAAATAAGAATGCCCCATTTAAAGCATGTAGCATGTAAAGGGTTATATAAATGCTAGCTTTTCCAATTGTTCTCAACCACTGCAACTTGTCTTCAAGCTAGAGCTTTGCCAGACCCCAGCCTTCTCTATTTAGGCTTTAGAATACTAAAGTTGGAAGACTCTAATCCAACCTTTTCTTTTTAGAGATGAGAAATTTGAGGTTCACCCAATAGGGGAAGGCTTCATGTCACATGACCTGCTAGAGCCAGGATTACAGCTCAAGTTCCTGATTGCTCTTTCCATGCCCTTTCCCATGTAAAACAGGCTAATTAAGGGAGGGAAAAGGACTGAAGCATACTCTTCAAACTCCTCAATACTATTCATACTTAACTGTGATAGAGGGAAAAAATTTCTGGCTCACAAAGTGGGATGTGACCATTGCCAAAGACTTTTCCTTGTAAATAGAGAAAAATGCTAATTTTCCCACAGGCTAATTAGTTTGCAACTCGGAAGTATAGAGGTTCATGCTAACATAGAAAAATCTAGGGAGAAGTGTACAACAGTGATTCACAAAGATCTGTGATATGTACCTTACACCTGACTAATACAGAACAGTCAGTTGGGAACACAGTCCCAATGCTTGGTCAAGGGAAACAAAATACTTAGAACATTGATACCATATGCCTTTCCCTGTATGTCTGAACAACTAAGCAATAAACCCACATCTTACGCCTGGTCAGGTGTGAGGGGCCAGGAAGTGGTAACAAGTATTTTTCTAACCCTGTCAACTTAATAGGAAACTGTAGGGTTAGAGCAAGAGTTCTTAAGGTATTTTTTTTGTATAGTCATAGACCCCTCTTGGAAGTCTGATGAAGACCTTTAGCTCTGTAGAATAAAGTTTTTAAATGCATAAAATAAAAAACATAGGATTACAAAGGAAACTAATTACATTTATGTGTTTTTTCCCATTCAAGTTCAGAGAACAATTGAAATCTCTCCACAGATCTTTTGTGGATATGTAGAACTCAAACTCTGAGGTAGAAGAAGATGTGTGTTGGGGATCAAAGAGTGGTAGAATTTTGGAGCTACAATCATCTGCCAGGCAGTGGACCCAAGCTTACACACAATAGATTACAACCTCCCTGCCCCAAATGAAAGGACCTTGGACTATCCCACATCCTTTTGCAGAGAGGATCAGCTTTGGCAGTCAAGGAGTTAAACTGTAGAGCTCAAGGACCCCTAAAGGCCTGCACATGAGCTTATTACTAAAGAAACTTCAAGTGAAGGCTGGGTGACCAATTGTTCAACATAATGTCCAAAGGATTCTGGTCTGAGCCGGATCAGATGGTCTCTTCCAACTCTAAATTCTATCAAAACTCTCTTGGTCTTCACCTCTTCCTATCCACCCAACCACATTCACCATGCACCTCTTTTATATTTCCAAAATTTTCCCTTTCATTACTAGAGAGGGCACAGTGACACGACAGGAAAAGTGATTGATTAGGAGTCCAAGAAAATGAGTTTAAATTTTAGTTCTGCTGCTTCATACTTGTGTGACCTTGGATATAACCTCTTTGAGCCTCAGTATATTTTTTCTTTAAAATCTAGGAGTTGGGACTAGATGATTTCGAAGATCCTTTGCAACTCTAAATCTATAGTTTTGTGCCTCCTTTCTTTCTAATCCCCTTCTTTCCTGAATTTTCACTCTCCCACTCCATTCCCAACTTCTGGCCTTTCTCTTCCACCTCCTTCCTTTGTTCTTCTCTTTCTCTCCCGCTGCCTTTCCCACTTGTCTTTGCCCCAGTTCTCTATACTTTTTTCCTTTCTCTCTGCCTTCTCCTTTTCCTTGCTACCCATTTCTCCTTTACTCATCCACATCTGCTCCCTTCATCATCACCCCATATCTGTCCCCTCTGGACCTCTCTCCTCTTTCTGTCTCTCTGATTTCAGATCTACGAGTTCCGAAATGGTCACCAGGAAGTTGAAAGCCCCTTTCAAGGCCGCCTGCAGTGGAATGGGAGCAAAGATCTGCAAGATGTCTCCCTCACTGTGCTCAATGTTACACTGAATGACTCTGGTATCTACACATGTAATGTTTCCCGGGAGTTTGAATTTGACTCCCATCGTCCTTTTGTGAAGACCACAAGACTCATCCCCCTCAAAGTCACTGAGGAAGGTAAGGTCAGAGCACAAATCTTCACAAGGGGATCCTTCACAAGGGGAGGCAGCTGGTGGGATCCCAGTTCATGAAAGTCAATGAAAAGCTTAAAATATAGAAAGGAGAACTATCTCAAAATACAACTAGTATACCAGACTTCTTCAATGGTCCATTCTCCAGCTCCTAGATAGAGTTGGCTCTCTGATCCTTTCCTTTACTGCTGCCTTCTCTCCCACCATCCTCTGCCAAGAATGGGGAAGCTGCCAGCTGGAAGGTTAGATATAGATTGATTTTAGCCTATTCCCTAGGCTCATATCTTCGGAAAAGAATGATGATCAGTCATTGGTTTGAGTACAAACCAAAATAGCAATAACTCTCTGGTATCTATTGGAACCATCATTCTTCCAGGATTTCCAAGGCCTCTATCCAATAATTCCCCTCTTTCTTCTGGATCACTAACTTCTGGGGCTAGGAGTGTATATACTTAAGAAGTCGTGTGGTCCATCCCCCAGGGATTTTAAACAGGTAGGCTACCTCTCCCCTTTAAATAATTCTCAGAGTAATGGCTCCTTAGTCTTTCTTTTAAAATACCCAGAAAAATATTTTCTCAAACCTCCCCAGGTGATGCATTAATGTTTATAACACACTCAGTTGGTTAGTCCTCCTAATAGTCTACCTCAAATCTCTTCTACTACAATATATGTGTTCTCCTGTCCTACCTGGAAACAGAGAACCACAGTCACTAAAAAAAATGCCTTCACTCCACTATGATGCAGGTCTCTCTCAGTCCTCTCTTTCCTAGACTAAATCACAATTCCCTTTGCTTTAGTTTGCCGTAGATGGCCTCTCCCTAACCTCTTCCAGTGTTATCATTACTCCTGAATGGAGAAACAGGATGATGAAGGGAGAAGGAATGTGAGGGAAGGACGAAAGGACCGATCCAAATAACTTCAGGACTGCTTCTAGAAATAAAACCCAGGAATCCTGACTCTCTAAACTCACCACTTTCTCTGCTGATAAAACAACGACAACTTTATAAAGTCCTTTAAGGTTTACAGATCACTTTCCTTTCGATAATCCTGTGCAAGCATTATTATCAACATTTGGCAGATAAGGAAACTGAAGCGATGTGACATGTCCTTGGTTACATGCAACAAGTGGGAGAGCCTGGATAGGAACTGTGGTCTCAGAATTCTAGGTTCAAAGTTCCTTCCGTTATGCGAAAAGTTATTTAGACTGTACACTTTCCTGAAGAGAGCAGTGATCCCTAACAGTCTGTAGACTTAAGGGAGAGGCAGGGAGACTGAGATGTAAAAAGTAAAATTCCAATCTGGCTGATCTAGAAGGTACCAGGCTTCTTTCCCATGTCTAACACATATGCTAGCTCCCTGGGGAGGGGTAGCCAGCTCCCTCTGCTGGTGCCATGGCAGAAATGCTGGACAAGTGATTCTCATGGGCAGCCAACCAGGCACCCAGAGCAGTCTCCTGTTCTTTTTTTACTTTTATTTCTTTAGTTTTGGCTCTTATGTCATGAGAATTCTTCTGGAGATCCACACATGGAAGGAATCATCCTGAACCAAAGCAAATATTCAAACAGACGAAAGTCTAAGCAGAGTACTCAGTTCTAGAGTGGCCAGTTCTAGAGTTATCAGTGGCCACCTCACAATTCAGACAATTTCCCAAGGACTCAACCTTCTTATTGTTCCCTGGTTGTCCATACTTACAAATTATCCTTCCTTTCCTTTTTCCTCTCTTGATCCCTTACTTGTTCCTTGGGATCCTCAGTGCCTGGCTCCCTGGAGGAAAATGATCAGGTAGTCCTAGTGAGGGAAGAGACCTTGGAGGTAGTGTAGTGTAAACTCCTGCCCAGCTTATGAATAGTGATTCACATTTAAGTGATCTTGAAGAATGGCAGAAGCTTAGGGTAGTGGAAAGAGAATATTGAGTCAGAGGACTTGAATTCCCAGTTCTACTACTTGTGTTACATTAAGCAAGTCAATTCACCTTTGTGGGTCTCAGTTTCCTTATCTGTAAAATAAAGGGAGTTGGGCTAGAAGAACCCTAAAGTCACTAACAACTCTGTAATCCTATCATTGTTAGAGACCCAAAGAATACAGGATCCAAACATCAGCAACAGATACTTCAGTAGCCATGCTCCTGTCCTTCTCCCTCTGTCAATTTAATACTAGTAAAAGTGAAAGAGAATAGCAGGGGAACCAGGAAATTTCTATTAAGAACACGTATCTGGCTCTCATTAGATTATTTTATGACTTCTAATATTCCTTGGATGTGTTAGTATTTCTCTTCATGATTGGTTTCAACCCCTGCCTTCCAGGTTGCCCTTAAAACCAGGTCCTAAATAGCTAATTCCTAACTCCCTTGGTTATTATATATTATGATATATATTGTTATATATAATGTGTTTATTTATATACATGTATACACACATACACACACATATACATATACATAGATACACACATACATATACACATATATGCATATATATGTATATAAAAATATGTTGAATGTCCTGGGTTGGTTTCATCAGTGTCTTCTGCCTTCTTTAGCTGGAGAGGATTTCACTTCGGTGGTCTCTGAAATCATGATGTACATCCTTCTGGTCTTCCTCACTTTGTGGCTTCTCATCGAGATGATTTATTGTTATAGGAAGGTTTCCAAGGCTGAGGAGGCAGCTCAAGAAAATGCGTAAGTCCTTTGATGCCCAAGCCCATCACTTTTCACTGGGGACCACAGGTGTGGCTTGGGAGAACCATGGCTTAGTTTTCTGTCCTGAGGGCAGGAGGCTCAATCTTGCATTCGAACTGAACTTGGACAAACCTTAGAGAACCCACCTTCTAGTTTTTCTAGGTTGAAACAATCCAGACAAACATGTTTCGGAATTTTTTGGGGGCAGAACCAGACAGTATAGGGAGAGAAAAGAGTTGAGTCTGATCCTTCTTCAGTATTAAATGTGAAGATGTATGATATGCAAAACCTCAAGCAAGTGAGCATGCAGTCCACTCTGAATTATCCACACTAATGAGGTGTACAAACAGAAGTCTCCAAATATGGTCAAAACTATGGTCATTCTGATTCTGACTGGGATACCAAAGCAAATAATGTTGGAAAGGAAGAGTCATCCTCTATATGTTCTATGTCAAAGGGTTAGGAACATGCCCTAAACATTCTTTACTTTCCTTAACAAGGTGCCCTAGAGCTATAATCCCAATTATATC
This sequence comes from Bettongia penicillata ogilbyi, assembly GCA_023548195.1. Taxonomy (NCBI): domain Eukaryota; kingdom Metazoa; phylum Chordata; class Mammalia; order Diprotodontia; family Potoroidae; genus Bettongia; species Bettongia penicillata. The sequence goes on along the minus strand of JAJHZJ010000103.1, from coordinate 1,734,284 downwards.
TAAACTTATTGTGAATCTAGTGTCAGTGGCATCACTTGAAATAATGAGTTTCCCAAGTTTTCTTTTTGTGGTGGAAAGGAGTTATTCTGTTTATTTATCCTTTTATTTTGAAAAGACAGAATCTCTTTCAAGCTTGAAGGAAGGCCTTAGCTTTAGTGTCCCAGGATTTGGAAAACAATCTATCTATGTCACGATTCTGTAGATTTCAGTCAGGTCCCCAAATCACAGACTCTCAGAGTTAGCAATGACCTTGGAGAGGCCATGTGTAGTCCAACTCCTACCTTCTTTGTAACATCCCAACAAATTGGAGATCATCCAACATCTGCTTGATGCCCTCTAGGGATAAGGAATTGTCTTTTGAGATAGCCCATTTCATTTTTTAACAACTTGCAATGCTATACTACACTACACTAAGTTGATATCTTTTTCCCTGCAATTTCCCCTTCCACTTTCTAATTCTAGTTTCCCCCTCTTAAGCCAAGTATCATAATCATTCCTAATACAGCTTTTATGGAATAGCTTTGCAAATGCTTGGAGACAGAGATCATATTTCTCTAAGGATTCTCTAAGCCAACGGATCTTAACCTGGGGTCCATGAACCTATATTTTTAAATTTAGTAACTATATTTCAATATATTTCCTTTGTAACTCTATTTATTTTAGTCATTTAAAAGAAATATTATTCTAAAAAAGGAGTCAAAGGTTAAGAACATCTGATCTAGGCTAAAAACAGTTCAATCTCCTTAGTGTGACCTTTGTAATATGTTCTTAAAGCAAAACCAGATGGGACGATACATCCAGACCAGAAGGAACTTCAGAGGCTAACTAGTCTATCCTTTTTCAAATGCACAAACTAAGGCGTAAGAAGTTCAACACTATGGCACGTTGGTAGCAAGTATCAAAGATTGGGACTTGAACCTGAGGGCTCTGCCGCTAGAGTTGGTGTTCTTTCTACTGTGCCCTATTGCCTTCTATGACTGGTTGAATCAAATAGAATTTATGTTACAACCTCTCGTATGTGCTCATTCAACTCAATCAAATCTTGGGCAATTTTTTAGAGCAGACAAAGTTTGCAGATAAGGAAAGTAAATCTCAGAGAGACTTCATGACTTACAGAAGGGTCCAGTAGCTATGTCAGAGGTAGAATGAAATCTCCTATCTGCCTAACTCCAGGCAGGTTCATCATGGTGTAGGATAGAGTGTTGGACCTGGAATCAGGAAACCAGGGCTTAACTTCTACCTCTGATGCTTAGTAGTCATATGACCAAGTGAAAATCACACAGACCCTCTGAATTTGTTTCCTCATCTGTAAAATGGGGATAATAAGATCTATAGTATCTACCTCCCAAGGTTAATTTGTTGGGTTTTTTTTGGTGAGACTCAAATGAAATAATCTATGTAAAACTCCTTAAAGCTCTGTACAAATATTAGTTATTAATATTATTGATGGTGTCACATGGATTTCATGAGGTCAGTGAATGTTTATTGGACTTTTGGATGGATTTGACTACTTATAGATGTGTTGGGCAATCAGGGTTCACAATACTTCAGAAAAATGCAGCCACGCAAAGAAGGTCTGATTTCATGGGAACTGGGTATTCTTCATTCCCTGCTAGAGATAGCATTACCTTCCAGAATAACACAAAACACCACTTAAAATTGAGTCACTGAAAATGAACTTGCAGCATCAGACTTTCTATATTAACCTGCATTTGTTTTATCTTACCTTTCCTAAGAAAGGTGATTGCAATTTTTTCATTTAAAAGGTTTCCCCCTTGTCTACATTTGAAAGGAAAAATATAGGAGATAATGAGTAGTGTTAAGTAGTACCTTCCTCATCTATTTTCCCTGATGATGTCTTTAAGAATTTGAAAACAAGATTCCCCACCTCCCCAACTAGATACTAAGCAATACATATAAACTTCATGGATAATCTAGAGTTGACATTTGATCATTCTAAAGTTAAAAGTTCATGGATTTTGTGACCTATCTATCTTGAAAACAAGGGCTACAAGATTCTGATTCTCTCCCATTAATCCCTTTGGAACACCACTGGATCACTCAAGGAGGACTGGGCAAGTGATCTTGAGGGACAATGTGCATGGATGAACTCATGTTAGAAAAGTTGCCAACCAGAACATGATAGTAAAATCATAGGCCTTTAAAATTCAAAAGGACCCTAGAGATCACCTAGTTCAATCCCTTTATTTTACAGATGAGGAAATTGAGAGACAAAGGGACTTGCCCATGGTTACAACTCTAGTAAGGAACCACCAGGTGACTATTAGCCAGGTGCTCTAAGGGCAGGTGGAGAACCTGCCCATCAGAAAGAATCTTCCCTATTCCTTGAGTGATTTTCAAGAACCGCCTGGGCTCTTCTGATTTCATTGTTAAGGAAACTGAGGCTAATCATTATAACACAAGGTCACAGTAGAAGGTGGGCAGCCACAGTTGGAGCTCTCATCCTCTGAGTGCCAACCTGTTACTTAAATTTGCCCCCAAAGTCAATCTTTCAGCTTTTTCTACATAGCCACCCCAGAAGTAAAAATGGAATTGAAGAGAGGGGAAGATTGTACCAGCTTCTAGTCATTCGGGGAGGGCTGAATATAGGAAACCCAACCCCAGCAACCCTCATAATAATTCTCATTGAATCAGTGGTCCTATCTCTGAAGTCTTTTCTCCTCTCTCAAAAACAGAGCCATAAGGAAGGGGCAAGTCTGTCCTGTAGAAATTCTGGCCCCCTGGGCCTTGCCTCATTCCCCTTCATTCCCTTTTCACTTCTGGAGACTTCAGGGGCTGACCCTCTCCCCTGCCTCTCCTCCCCTAGGTCTGACTACCTCGCCATTCCATCAGAGAACAAGGAGAATTCAGCAGTGCCAGTGGAGGAATAGGAGAAATGGGGTATGGCTTGCAGTCATGAACTAAGACTTGAGGATGACCATGGCAGAGGGAGGGGTGGGATATGATCTGGACTTTATCTCCACCCTACCTAAAAATAACCACATACAAGAAAGCAAGGATCCCCATCCTCATCATTCTACCCCAGGATGATAAGTAGGGGACCAGGGAGCCTTTTTAAAATGCCCCCTCCATGACCACTTTGCCATGGCCCTCTATATAACACACTTTGGCAAAGTAGCTTTGGACTTGGGTTTGATGAGAGTTCATGATGAGCTGCTCTGTCATCGGTAGGTGGTCTGATGTCTGACGGGCCCAGATTCTTCAGTATGGATGCTGTCAACAACTTCTGGATGGGACCCAGGGACTATCACTGTTTTCATCTATTCATCATCATCAGGCTTTGCTCTATGGCTCCCCTCTGAACTCCACACACTGAAGGATACCTACTTTGATGGCTAAGTCAAGGGCCCATCATCTCACTCTGGGCATTGTCTTTCCCCAGCCCAATCTCATGGCATTGTAACAGTAGATAAGATTCCCTTTGCTCCGCATGGCTTTGTATAATGCTGGTAGCAACTCATCTTCCTCTACTCCTTCATTACCATTTACCTGAGTTGGGCCTCCATTCACTGCTGGACAAGAAGGAACATTGTCTGCTCTTCTGCTTTCCCCTCACTTCCCCCCATCCAACTACATAAATTAGATCTGGTCCCTTTCTACCTCTGAATGAGAAAGGACATCATGTGGGTGACTCTAATGTCTTAGCAAAAGTAGAGTATTTGTCCTATCCCAGGAGTGACCCAAACAAGCCCAGTCTGAAGAGGAACTTAGATTCCTTAGAGAGGCCCTTCAGAATCTCCTGCACCATTAGGTTTGGGGTCAGAACAGAGTAGCTTTTCTGGAACACACAGATCTGAAAGAAAGGACAGTGTATGTTAGAATATCTTCTGGAACCTTGAGTCCTAGGTCTGGATCTCATCATATTACTTAGCCCTAGGCTTTGCCCAGTCATTTCCTAAGTAGTAGTTAGCACTACTTAGTAAGGGTTCCTCTTGGCAATATTATCCTTAATATGTCACTTACCCTATCTTTGGTCTTCCTAATAAAAGTCTAGGGGACTGGGAAGAGGGCTGGCAGCAGAGATTGGTAGCAATTTTAGTAGCTTTTTAAAGTCAGGTACCTCATTCCCTGACCACGTTGGGAAAATATGCCTATTTCTCAACTTCCCCTGATTTTTTCCCACAATGGGATTTGGAGCAATCTGCCCTTCTTTTGATATTGAGAAACAGTAGGGAATGTTACTGTTTTTTTCCTGAGTATTGTGATTGATGACCTTTTACCTCCCCACCTCTGAAGACTTTTGTGGGTCAGTGTTGTTTTTTACACAGGATAGTGGATGTTCAAAGAACAGCAAAGACTTTCATGGGATCACAGAGCACATTGAGGTAGAAAAAGAATGCATTTTGGTGAGTTGACTAGTGCTTCCTTGAAATGTTTTCATTTGTGTGAAATGTGCAGAACTAGGCACTGTAGTGGGCACACCCCCATCACATTTGGAGGATATGCAGGAGTTATTGGCCACTCCTGAAGAACTCCAGTTATAAGGAGTGTTGATTCTTCAATAAACACAGAAATGGATGACAATGAACCCCAAATGTAGTAGGAAATAGTTTGGCTTAGGGTATACTGGAATAAGGACTTCTCATTTTTATGAGACTAGAATAAATCTCAGGGGCTCAATCACTGTCCCTAAAGATATTCAAAATGGAGAAAATGGCCTAGGATCACAGGATTTAGAGCTAAAAGGAACCTTAGAGATCTTCTGTATACCAGTCACCTTATTTTACAGATGAGAAGATGAGGAGACCCAGAATGGTACAGTGATTCCGGTAGTACATGGCAGCTATACCCAGTGTAATGGTGTGAAGGTAGATGAACAGAAGAGTTGATCTCTTAAGATTGCTTCTGTAAGGAATCTGTAAGTTTCCCTCATAGATAAAAATAGGCTCTTGCTTTCAAGTTTTTCTACTCCCGGTAGAATAAAACAAACCAGATAGGAAAAGCTTGGCCAAAACAAAACAAAACAGAAACAAACAAATGAACCCCAAACAAGAACCTCAAATGTCGTGTTGGGTTTGGTCCCGCAGAAATGATCATCCCCATCTAGCGGCCAGCCAGGGGATCCTGAGGCATTGTCAGCCAGGGAAAGGCTGCTAATAGCTTTTACCCTTAGGGAGTTTTCTTTGGGTTTGTGTAGAGGACAACCCTGTTGGCATATCCCCTATGTTATTACTTCAGAAGTTACAGCCCTAAAGTACTCCTTGCAATACTCTGGAGTAAGATGTTCATGCTATTTCCTCTCACTGAGCTCAACCTTTTTCACATGCTTGATCTTTCCCAAGACCCCTCTCTGACCTTCAGGTGAGAGGATTAGAGGAGTGCAGGGCGCACTGTACCCACAAACATTTAGTTAGTCAGTAACAGACCCTCCAGTCCAGGATCTCTATCTAATAGATCATGCTTCCCTCTTTGATGTTAGGGGTAAACAGTGGAGTGTGGAAACTCTAGGCCAGTGAAATCTGTATTGAGTTTCTGACAAAACCAAAGGACTGTAAGTGAACATAATAGCTAGTATTTATGTGGTGCTTTAAGGTTTGGAAAGCACTTGCTACCAATTTTATTTGATCTGCACAATTCTGGGAGACAGGTGCTATTCATTATTCTCATTTTATGGATGGAGAAACCAAGGCACAGAGAAGTCACACAGCTATTAAATGTCAGAGGCTGGATTTGTACTCATTGTCCTGTTATTAGGGGCAGTGCCCCACCTGACTGTCTAACATCTAGAAAAGGAAGTGATTCTTGAGAGTCAGCACAAGTTCATCAAGAACAAGTTATACAAAACTTATTAGACTAGATGACCACTATGGTGTCTTTCAGCTCTAAATCTATGATCCTATGACTTTTTTTAACAGATTTCCTTAAACAAGGGAAATGTTAAAAATATGGCTTTATTGACAAAGTGTCTCATTTTATTTGTGTGGAAAAGATGGAGATGTAGGCCAGACAATAGTTCAATTAGATGGATTTGGAACTGGTTGAAAGGTCAGAGGCAAAGAGCAATCATTAATAGTGATGGTTCTATGTCAACTTGGAAGGATATTTCCAGTCTTTGATTGGCCCATTGCTAGCTAACATTTTTTTTAATTGATGGCTTGAATAAAGGCATACATTCATGGCCCATTTATCAAATCTCTGGGTAACACAAAGCTGGGCTTTCCATATAAGATGCAAATATAGGACACAGTCAAGATCCAAAAGAATCTTAATAAGCTGGAATAGTGAGCCAGAGGTCTTCCCCTGGAGCTCAAAAAGTCAACTTCCCAAGTACAGTGTGGTTAGAGGACAGGACAGTTCATCAGAAGACCTAGGGTTGCCAGTTCACTACATGACTAGTATGTCACTGGTCACTAGTATGATCTTGGGCTGAATTTAATGCATCCATACACAGTGTTCAAATCTAGGGAAGTGATAGTTTTTGTATTCTGACTAGATAAGGCTACATCAGGAATGTCATGTTCAGTTCTGGGCACCACATTTTAGGAAGGAAACTGATAACCTGGAGAGTGTGCAGGGGAGGGCAACTAGGATGGTGAAACTGATGTGTGAAGATCAGCTGAAGGAACTGGGGATAGATAACCTGGAGAAAAGATTTGGGAGATTTTTTTACCTTCAAGTACTTGAAGGTAGCTATCATATTGTGCTTGCCCCTAAAAAGGGAGGAATGGGGTGGAACTTGCAGAGGGAAATTCAGGCTTGATGTTCTTAGTGAGACCTATCCCAAAGTAGAGTAGGCTGTGGATTTCAAATGAGATATTTGTAAAGTACTTACCATAACACCTGGCACATAGTAGGCACTTGATAATTGATTGTTCTTTCCCCTCCTCCCCCAGGACTTATTCAGGAAATGGAGATTCTTGCTGGGAGATGGGTTAGGCTGAATGACTTCTGGAATCTCTTCTTTCTCTAACATTCTGAATGTAACTCTTCTTGTTCAGAAAAAGCTCCCCAATACAATGCACACAGTATTTCCTAGGTAGTTTATAAAGAAGCTGATGGTTCCAGCTTCATTCTTCATTCCTTTCATGTCTACTTTCCTCTCACTTCCCACTGATTCAAAATTAGTTTCCTTTCTCCCACCCTACAACATGCGAGGTTCTCATTGAATCTTCCCCCCTGCTTCTTTCCTCCCTATTTTACCCACAAAAATCCTATTTCCCTTTTTTCCTTTTCCAGAGATTTTTGTCCTCACTGCTTCTTTTGCTTCACTTTTGAGATCCTTGGCTCCTTCTCCTTCCATTCCCCTGCTAAACCACATTATTCATGGATCCTACCATCCCCCAAGATCCATTTTGAAAATCCTCCTCTCCCTGGCTCCTTTCTATATGTCCTCCCTCATTTTATCTCCTACATTTTTCATAGGATTAAGGATTTAGAACTGAATAGGACCTGAGAAATCATCTACCCCTCTCATTTTCCTGAGGAGCCTGAGGCCTAGAAGACTCTCCTAAGATCACATAGATAATAAGTAGCACAGCCAGGAATGTATCCCCAGGTCCTAAAGTTAACGTCATTTTAGGCTGCCTTGAGACACATGATGTCTAGAATGTGGGAAGAGGGAGTCTTGCTAGCCTCTGCTCTGATTAGACCATGCCTTGAATAGTGTGTTCAGTTCCAGATTTCACATCTTAAGGAGGGCACTGATAAAAGTTGGAGATGTCCAGAGAAAGGCAACCAGGATTTGAAGGGCTGTAAGATCATCATTGGAGGTTCAGTTTGAGGAATTGAGGTTGCTTAACCTGGAGCACAAAAGGCTTGTTGGGGGGTGGGGTTGGGAGGAGGGCGCAAAAGCTGTTTTGTTTTTTGCTTGGCCCCAGGGAGATTTTTATGGAGACAGATTTCAGCTGAATGTAAGGTAAAACATTCCTTGCAATAAAAGCTATCCAAAGGTGGGTAGCACATGCTGTGGTGTGGGAAGCTTAGTGCTGCAGTGGATTGAATGCTGGACTTGGGAGTCTGGAAGATTTTCATTCACATCCTGCCTCTTGACACTTCCTAAGTGGCCTTGGGCAGGTCACTAAATTTCTTTCAGCCTCAGTTTCCTCATTTGTAAAATGGAGATGATAATAAAAGCACCTACCTCACGGAGTTGTTATGAGAATCAAACAAGGGTAATCCACGTAAAGAGTTTTGTAGACCTTCAAGTGTTATGTAAATGTCAGCTATCATTAATGAATCACATATTATTTATTAGAGGGCTTCCTGAGAAGCTGGATGGAAAAACTGCAGGTGGGATTCTTAATGGGGTACAGGATGAACTAGCTGGCCTCTGGGACCCCTCCAATCCTACACTTCAGTCCCTCTAAATCCAGTGCCCTTTCCATTATGCCATGCTGACCTTTTAGATATCTCTGATAAATTTCATGTCTGTGGCCTTTCTCTTTTAGGTGAAACCATTAGAACAGAGAATAAGCACCAGCCACTTCAAGCCCTTACCCACTACCATCCCTGCTTCAGCCCCCTGCTCCCAACAGATTCAGGGGCCAATTTTGCCACCCCATAAACTTTGCCTGTTATGGGATGAATTTTTAAAGGGCTCAAGAAAGTTATCAAGGGCTAGCTTGTTCATCACCCGCAGGATCCTATCCACTAATCCAGTGTGTTGAACTTTTTCCCATGGGTATGTCCTCATACCCAAGATTAGTTGTGCCTAACTTGTTCACGAATTTAACTGTTCAACTTGACAATACCAAGGCTGTGACACCTGGAACTCTCTGGTCAGCAATGCACTATGACCCAACCTAAACCCCTAATGGAGTAACTTCCAACTGGTCATTTTGCCACCCCTCTTCCCTTTCTCTGCTAGTTTTTAATCCATTTAGGGGCACTAATCCTCAAGCTATTTATCCTATCCACATTTTTTGGTCTCTTTTTGCATTTGGGATGCCTAGCAATACAGAGAGAAAAGGATTTGTGATTAGCCCCTAGAAGATGTGTACAAATTTTGTGAAGGTGGGAGTGGTTAAGAGAAAAGGTATAAGATTCCCACTCCTCTGAGCTTACTACCCTCCCCATTATACCTGAGCACTAATTCAAAAAGGAAACATTTTTTTAGTCAGTGAGTCCACCTTTTGTAAGGTACATAGCATGCTATGTTTTCTGGAAGCTGTAATCAGAGATGAGAAGCTTTCAGTGGCTTATTTAGTCCCTACAGGTCCCTCACTCTCTTTCCTGATATAGCATGTTAGTGGATAGAAGTGATCTGCCTTTGGAAATGGCTACATAATTCATGGGTTCCTGCCATCAGTAAGCATCTTGGGCTGTTTGTCTTTTTTCTAAACATACTCTAATAACCATATGTTTTAGCCAATGTCTGGAAGATGGCAGATCCCTAACCATTTCCCATCCCTAGGTAGGGGGAGAATTTTCCCCATTTCATTGAACCTGCAGTAAAAACATAGTATGACAAAAGCTTCCTAAGCCAGTCTCTGAGGAGTAGGCTTGTTCACTGACAATGTTGATGGTCTATGAGCCATTTGACTTTGAGTAACAATGACTCCTGGGGCCCTCACTTGGTATATGCTTCATTTAGTATATGTGGCAGACAGGGTGTGGGAGAACAGAAGGGAATGTGTTCATGTATCTGTAGGATGATGTCAACCACTCTCACAGACCTTTGTAGTCTGAAAAAATGGTATTTTTCCATTTCAGTCTTCCTTATGCTGACCATTTCTTACTTCTGTCTGGCAATGTTGTCCCCCACCATCTTCAGTGTACATAATGTTTTTAAAAGTCCACTTCCTGTTCAATCCAATAAAGGTATCTCTTAAAAAAGCAGCTTACCCTGTCTTGGATCTACTCTATGCAACTACTATGAGTAACCCCCAGTTATTTTTCCCTTTCTATCCATCATTTCTCAAGGATACTCCTTCCTGAGTCACTGGTTGCATAACAAGAGAATTTGAGCATAGCACAAGAACTTTGTCAAAATATACACCAATCAAACTGTTTTAGTTTACAATGCTTTTATCAGACCCCTCTCCCCCCAGTCAATTTATGGGTAAATTGAGTTCAACCGTAGGCCAGAGCCTCTCGGGTAAAGTACACCCTAGGTAGGAAACAGGCAAGTGTTTCAAAGTAAAACCTCCCATAGGAGGCAACGTACTAAATGGTTCTCCTGCAGCTTTACCAACTTCAAACCCTTCTGCAGTTCACAGTGGGAAAGAGAAAGTCCACCTCCTCTTTCAGACACCTTGGAGAAACAGGGATGAAAGAATGAATGACCTCTTCAAGGGTGGGGAAGGAGGTAATGAGATCGCCCCCCTCAGCTGCTTCCTGCCCCTCCTGTCATCTCCTCTTTTCCAGCTTGGGGCAGATAGGAGGGCAGAGATGTCCCCAACCCCCCCCTGCAAACTCACAGCACCCAGTGATGCTGAGTCCTGGAGATGGAAAGATTCCGTGTGGAGGTGGGGTGGGGGAATGAAGGAAAAGGGTTCAAGATGGTAGATGTGTGTGTGTGTGTGTGTGTGTGTGTGTGTGTGTTGTGTATGGTGTCTGTGTGTGCTGTGTATGGTGTGTCTGTGTGCAAGAAACCAGCGATGCGATCACCCTGGGGAGAGGGCTGTGAAACCCCACGAAGTGCTGAATAACCACGCAAGCCATCGGGTCTTCGTTTGTTCAATACTTTTCCCCTTTAATTCGTACCACACTTCCACGGCTCTAGCTACTTTACACAGGATGTTTCTAGGTTCTAGCAGTAAGTTTCCCGTGCGTGCCCTGCGCACAGCGCCGGGCACAAGTACAGTTACACAGACAGCCGGACAGCCCGGCTGCGTTCCAGCCGGCGCCCCTCCCCATCCCGGCTCCCACCCTCACCCCACGCCCCTCCAGGGGCCGCGGTAGCCTCTCCCCTCCCTCCCTTCAGCTTGGGGCCCAGGTGAGTGGGGGACAAAAGCACCTTGGGTTGGGAAGAGGGTCCAGGCCAGTTCTGGGCCGGCCAAGGGAGCGCGGGGCAGAAGGGCCGGGGTCCACGCACGTGGGCATCACCACGGGCTCCGAAGTCCGGCAGGGGCTCCCGCCTGGCTCGGAGGCCGCCCTATTGATTCTGCAGAGTGCCCCGCGGTGTGGTGAAGGGCTGGGGGCTCTGGGGGCGGGGGCGGGAGAGGCGCTTCTCACTAGCAGCCGCGACCCCGGGCCGGGTTCTCAGGCCTGGAGAGACCACGAATTGCAACGGAAAACAATGCCCAAGACCCCTGAGCTGTGCTTGTCACGTGGAACGTGGGCTGGGGGGTCGGGGTTTGGGTTCGAGGACCAGATCCGGCCGGGTCCCGTCGCAGACGCCACCGGCCGGGGCGGGAGGAGTGAGGTAACGAGGCTGGGCAGAGAGGAGCGGGGAGGGGAGCTCTCTACGCCATGTGCAAAATTCCTGCTTTCACACCGGGAAAGCAGGGTGGTTAAAAAGGGGGCCTTCCAGAAAAGTGCTCCTCTTAGAACCCAAGACACATCTGGGAGGAAACAGAGGTGAGGGGAGCGGGACCAGCCTGCCCCAAGAAGGGAGAAGGATGCAGGGCCAGGGGGTGATTGTCTCATAGCCTTCCCGGAGACACAGTGAGGGGGCCATGGCGTTAAGAGGAATCACCGGGGAAAGAGGTCTTTGGACGGGAGGTCCGGATCCTAGGCGCCTGAAAGAGAGGGTCCTGTCTCTCCAAGGATTAAGGGAAGGGATGAACTAGCTTTGGCTGCCGTGCACGTCTAGAAAAGCAGCAGGATATGGCACGGAAAGATTCTTTTGGGGGAATCACACATACCACCAATATTGCCCCCTCAACCCCTTCCCTAGATCTCCCCCGGAGCTGCTGTCTCAGGAACCTAGGGCGCAGTCTAAGAAAGGAGCCGGCAGCCCCCTCCTATCCTATCCCAGCGCTCCACTCAAGGTGGTTCAGTCTCTTTCCTCTGCCCCAGGTTCTTAGGTACAATGCCCCTGGAGTTCTCCGTTCTCTGGAGGCTCCTATGAGCACTTCACAGTTAAACCAAACCCTTAGATGAGTTTGGGTTGGGATTGATTCTTTTAGGGTGGGGAAGAGTTGAGTATGAGAAGATGAAGTAATGGAATAGGTGGGGATGGAGATTTCCAAAGAGGAGGAGTGTGCCCAAAGCTTCCTCCAGGGAGGGTGGACTTCAGTGACTCCGACAGCCAGCCCCCTCTGCTTAACTCACGGGAAATCCCAAGCAAGAAAACATTCTCAAAGCAAAATTGACCTCAGGAGGGAGGAAAGGTGTCCTGGGGTGAATACTGAGTCAGCTGACAGGCTGATCTCTCTGGACTGTCTCCTGCCAATTAGGATAAATGCCTTACCCTGACACTCCTGCAATCCTGGAAAACTTCAAGCCTGAATCCAGCAGGATCTGTCCTTAAAGGCTCCTGAAAGAACCTGGCCTAGCTTGACAACTCTGGCCCTGGCTCTTGATCAAATCTGGAGTCAGCTTCCAAGTTGCAGACCTCAAGTGGCTGTTCTTCTACAGAGAATAAACTAGGGATCATACTTTGCTAATCTCCATGGGTGACTGCATTGCATTCCTCTAAACTGTTTATACCTCCTCCATCTACAACCTTTTTACAAAAGCCTTGGCATGAGGAGCCCACCTACAAAGGTAGTCCCAGATGAATCCTGACCTTCCCTGCTGAAGGACCCCAAAGGAAATACATGAAATCAAATTTTTTTCTCTGTTTGGAAATGAATCTCCAATCAAAAGAAATAAGGCAGGTAGTGGCTGTGAATGCCCCTTGCAGAGAGCTACCAGTCTGGGGCTACAGTGGCCATGGATGACAAACCAGTAGTAAGTACCATGTTAATTTTTTTTTGCTTTGGGTACCCCAGGCTAAGCAGCTTTCAGGGAAGGAGACTGTCTTATCTGCAAGGCTTGAGGTTCCTTCTCCTCCAAAGGCTGTTGAATAAGAGAAGTCCTGGGAGCCACTGGGCTTTCTGCTGCAGGGAAGGGAGGGAGCTAGGTTGGTGGCTTTCTCCTAGCCCTAGCATCATAGAATCATAGCATTGGAAATGGCTTTAGAGAAGCTTATTTTACAGATGAGGAAACTGAGGCCCAAAGAAGTCAAAATAACTCTCCAAAAGTCACACATTTTCTTCCTGGTGTCTACTCACCAGAGAGGCCCTGGGCATTTCCTATGTATAGCTCTTCATCTCCTCATACACACAACAAGAATCTTTCTCTTGAGGCTAATCATCCTTCCTAACATAGTTCAGAAGGAGTTAAGAAGAGCAGCATCCAGTGTGTGGCCCTCTTCCCTTTGCTAAACGGGGAAGATGAATCTTCATCCTCCTCCCAAGGAACCTTTCTGAAAACCATTTGAAAAGACCTCACAACAGCCAGGGGGAGGCAGCAGCTCTCAATGAAATAAATAGTGATAAATAAAATAAATAAGATAATTTACAACCCTTGTTCCCCAAAAGCTCCTGTGAGCAATCTTGACCTGTGGCCACTCTGGATTTTAATAATTTCAGACCATTCAACTGCCTCCCTCCTTTACTATGAATTCATAAATTCCCTGCCCAGTCTTTTTCACTCAATTACTGGTCACCTAATTGGGCCACAGAAAAATAACTTCAGTTGACAGCTGCTAACTGTCAGTGTTTCATGAAGCAGCCCTGGCTTATGTGAATATCCACCCTGCAAAGGGATTCTAGTCACTCTTATCTCCCCAAATCCCAAGTTTCAAGCTGTCCTCTGAAGGTGGAGCAGGGGTAGGAACCAACCTCAGCATGAAACAGAGCACCCTTTTCCTCGCTCCTACTGGGAATGTATCATCCATTATTCTTAACTTTTTCACCCCCATTCTAAATTAGTTCCCACCCCAGAAAGGGTCACCTCTGTAGAAACATTCACATTTTGTGTTAATTCCCTGTACTGTTGGATTTCCTGGGATATTGTGGTTATGGAGGTCTAAAACCCCTCACTCCCAGGCTGCCCTCTCTTCCCTGGCCATCAGGAAAAACAGAAGTCCACTATTTGTTAAACATCAGTATAGGAGATCAGTAAAAATTGTCTTTTTATGATAATCTCTGTTCTTGAATTTGCCCTGTTCACTGCTTCCTAGGGCCCAGAAGGTTTATGTCATCTAAAGAGCCCTTCTCACTGCCTTTTCCTTTCCAGTTCAATATTCCTCCTTGGATTCTGCCTATTTCAGGCAGGACTCCTTTGGATTTAGGAAGGGGAAATAGAGGGGTTGGGGGTAGAGCTTAGATGGAGTTCCAAGCTAAGAAGTTTACCAGCTCAGACCAAGCTAGAATATACTATCCATCCCTCTGGTTCACATGCCAGACTAATGTCTCAATTCTTAAGAAAAAACACCATGATGACTCAACTCACCAGTCCAACTTCAACCCCTTACTCTAGGATACCTCCCAGACTAAAAGGCCAGAGGAAGTTTTCCTCTATCAACTACCCCTCTCTTCAGAAGCCTAAGTACTAGCTAGCTAGATTAGGGACTATCTAAGAGAAAGAGATGCTCCCCTGTAGATCAAGTAGATCCTTCCTTTCACACCAGAAATGAAATCCAACCTAGACAGCAGAATCCCTCTGTACTAAACATGGGTCTACATAGGAGCAGGGCATGTAAAAAAATAACTCTGGCAACCCTCTGAGAACAAGAAGTGTAAGCTTGGGCTCAATCCTTTTCGGAATGCCTTTTTTGTGTGCCCTGTCAGTTCCTACACGTGACCTTGTCATTCATTTTCTCAAGCCCCTCTCCCCACCCTCTCCTTACTCCTATCCCCACTGGGTATTTTACAGCATTGGCTCAAAGTGAATTGAATTAGAACTATTCACCCTGCTGGCCCTAAAACTGATAAAAATAAGTTCTTAACAAAATCATATAAGTTTTACACATCCTAAGAAACAATATTCCTTTGTGAGGGGGAAGGAAGAGGACAGCAAAATTTCAGGCACTCAAAAGCAACTTAATTTTACACAGACCCAACCTGAGTGAACATCAGAGAGAGTAGAAAATGAGAGACCTGTGTTCCCCCAGCCCATGTGTGTTTTGAGCTGGAGGATTTCAATGAAGATCGGAGGAGGCAGCAGTGACAAAGAATTCTCAGGGACTCTTCTGTCTCAAAGCCCTCCCACTCTGCCCACTTCCATACCCTCCCACCCCACCACAAATGCCACAAATACTGCCTTTTGGCATCTCTAACAAGTTCTGTCCATCTGGCTGAAGGTCCACTTTTCCTTGGTGGTCCTTCATGGTGGGATAGAGGTGGAGCCCCCTCTGTCGGTTGGAGGCCTGAATCCCTGCTCCCAACACCTGGGCATCCAGGATAAGCTGGGATGGTGGAGAAAGAAGGATCTCCTTTTTTTTCCCCAATTTTCAAAAAAAAAGGAGGGCAGGGAATGAAGCACCATAGCAATGCCCCTTTGAGACTCCTATCCAAGACCCCAGGGCCTGCCCAAGCATGACTTTGGCTCAACTTCACTTCCCTTCAAACAGCCAAGGGATGGCCAGCAAGGGAAGGGTGGGGATGGAAGGATTGGAGGGACATAGAAGGTTGGGGAGGGTCAGTGCTGGGAGCTGTCCCCTGCCCTCCACCGAAAGAAATTGCTTTTCTGGCCAGTACAGGAGGCAGTCCTGCTCCTTCTCCCTGGTACATAGGCATTATCTCTTTTTAAAATCTGTATATAATATATATTTATATTCTGTATATATATATATTTATATATATATATTTATATGGTCTATGTACATGTATTGCACAGGCCTCTGGAGTCACCCCTATTCCTGCCTTGTCAGTGATAGTGGTTCCTCTTCTCCTCTTTTTCAGATGAGTAGTCCCGGGTTCTGATGCCATTCTGAAGGTTGATGAGTGAATCCTTCATCTGTAAGACAAGGGGAGGCCAGCCCCACCCAAGGGGTACATGCACTGAGTTGGCTTCCTCAACAAGGATCACCAAATCCTTATCAAAGTAACTCAGCTGAGTTAAGGAGCTAAGGGGAGCCAGGATCCTAAGGCAAGGTATGCTCTTAGGAGGCTACCTTCTCAAGGAAACTCACAGTGCAGATAGTGTGGGGGAGGCCCTGGCCTAATTCTCTCTGAACCTTAATCCCTGAGAAGCTGTTTTTCAAAGCTATTCTACTTCCTTACTCCCCAACATCACTTCAGCATTATATTTCTAGGGAATACTCCACAGAACTGGGAAATCTGATTTCAGATTGAAAAGGTTTCTTAACTGTGAGATGATGCGATCAAAGATTTAGGGCTTGGAAGGACCTCTGAGATGGCTGAATTGAACTCCTCCCACCCCTCCCCCATTTTACAAATAGGTAGGACTGTAATAACTAGCAGAGTTGGGATTTGAACTCAGGTCACAGACCACTGATTTGGAACTAGAAGGGACTTTAGAGGCCATCAACTCCAACCCCGCAATTTACAACTGAAGAAAGCGAGGCCCAGGGAGGTTAAACTGACTTGACCCAAGGTCATACAGATAGCAAGTGACAAAGCCAGGATTCAGACCCACAAACGAGGACTCCAATCAGTATTTCTATTCTAACCTCCCAACCAGAGTAGAAAATTCTTCAACAGGGCCCTGCCTGAAAACCTCCAGTGACAGGAACTATTATAAAGCTGTTCTTTTAAATACTTAGTCAAAAACCCACTGGTCCTGGTTCTGCCTTCTGCAGTAACAGATAATGCTGGTCCACATAACAACTCTTCAGAAAGTTGATGAGAACTATTGTGTCTTCCCATTGCCTTTTCTAGGCTCAACATCCTTAGTTACTTCCAGACTCATCACCTGATGGTGCTGTGCTAGATGTCATATCTGGTTTCTGCATATCAAAAAAGATGTTCCTGACAACTCCAAGAGAAGCTTGAGAGGGAGTGTAGACAAATCAGCCTTGAAATCTGGCAAACCTGGGATGAGGGCTGGCAAATACAAGTTATCTGACTGAAGGCAAGTCATTTGACCTCTCTCAGTGACCCAAGCAACTTTCTAAGATATGCTGATTAACAGAGTTATTGATCTCTATTGGAAGAGAGAGCTTCCACCCTAGGGGCAACCCCACACTAATGAAATCATACAAGGGAAACTCTATTTATAGATCTGAAACTGCATCAGTGTTAGTACACACTTGTCCCAATGCAAGACACCCTTTGAATGCCAGATACCCATTCTATCTCTTGATCTCTGCTCAAAACCCTTCCAGGTTGATAAGGACCTACAGAACTGATTTTTCTGGCTGAGGCTTCAAGAATCTATAGTCACATCCATCCTATACAAGACTCTAGTGGATATGTAAAGTCTGGGAAGCGTGGGATGGAGGAGCTGTTGTCCTAAAACTGGGCCAATGTTGGATCACTTCTCTAAATAGTTAGGTGGTATTTTGGACAAGACAAAAAGAGTGTTATGCTGCAAAGAATATCGATGATGTTGGGGTGCACCCTAGCCATCTGACGAGAATGCCTACAGTACAGTGAC
Source organism: Bettongia penicillata ogilbyi (assembly GCA_023548195.1). Lineage (NCBI taxonomy): Eukaryota > Metazoa > Chordata > Mammalia > Diprotodontia > Potoroidae > Bettongia > Bettongia penicillata. The sequence goes on along the minus strand of JAJHZJ010000103.1, from coordinate 1,716,830 downwards.
TGTGGGAAGCATCAGCCTGCAGTCAGGAAGATTGGAGTTCAATCTGGTCACTTACTAGCTGAGTGACCCTGGGCAAGTCACTTCACATCTGCCTGCCTCAGTTTCCTCAACTATAAAATGAGGATAAGAAATAACGCCTCTCTCTCATTTGTGCAGATCAAATGAGATAGTATTTATAAAGTGCTTAGCACAGTGCTGGCAAACAGGAGGTGCTTAATAAATGCTTGTTTCCTTCCTTCCATATGCTATTACTGAGGCAGAGAAGGATACTACCTATGATGAGGGCAAAGCAGGACACTAAACATGAAAGAAGATTACGTGATCCCTGGAACTACAAAGAAGGATTTCCAACCTTCCTCTGAGTGCCTGTGTTTCACTGTTTACATCATTTTCCTTCCTTCAGTGTAAGCAATAAGACTGTAAATCTCTCCTGCTGAAATGGGTTTGTTTGCTCTTGTGCTGTGCTCTAAGGAATAGTTAACAGCTGCGTGAACTTCCTGCTTCTAAGGCTTCATCAGTGGGTCCCTCAAGAAGGCTGACTAATCCATGCCCTGGGGGAAGGAGGAGGGGAGGAGCCAAAGCAGAGGAAAAGGCAGGTGTTTACCTGGTCTAGAAGCATCACAGAGGATTTGATGATCTCCCTCCATTTTTGGAGCTCTGTGTCATGATACTTTTGTTGGGATTCTAAAAGCTGAGCCCATTCTGTCTGTGACTGGGGTAACCTGTGGGGCACAAGAAGGGTCACCCCGGCAGCTGGAGTTATGCTCAGAGGACTGTCCTGTGCTCCCAGACCCCTAGAGGACAGAGAGTCACATCATAGTGCTATCCTCTCCACTTATTCCCTTGTGTTGCCTCCCTTCCCTAACCCCACCCCCAAAAAGCGACCAGAAGGGAAACCAGATAGGAGCCATTCCCTGCTGGGAAGAGTGGCTGTGTTGTGGATTGGTCATTCGTGCACAGGACGGAGCTGGATCTCGGGTTACCTGTCCTGCAGTCTCAGGCCCTGCCACGCAGTGAGAGTCTGGGTAGTATATTCCAGCATCCAGAGCTTGTAGAACAGCATCATGTTGAGAATCACCAGCAGCACCAGGCTGGGCAAGGGGGAGCAGGGAACCAAGGAAAAACCAAGAGAAAAGCGGGTTGGTCGGGGGCCAAGCCCAGGAGCAAGCATCTTGCCCTGGCCGAGCAAACTCTGCCATGGCCTTAGCCCAGACTACCACTGTTTGCCCCAGAAACTTTGAGATGAATAAAGAAAGCATAGGGGAAGAAGGGAGAAAGTAAAGGAGGGGGAGAGAGAGAAAGGAGAGAGGGAAAGAGAAAGAAAGAGGAGAGAGATGGAGGGAAAGGGAAAAGGAGAGTGCACATTTGTGTGGAGAGGAGAAGAGAGGGAGAGGGACGGTGACAGAGAGACAGAGGAAGGGAGGGAGAGAGTATGTGGCAGAGGAATAACAGAGTCACAGGGAGAGGGATGTGGGGTTTGGGAGCAAAGAAAAGTACAGGACACCAAGAGCAGATAGAGAGCCGTAGGTTCAAATTAGGGTCCCAAAAGAAGGGGGAAATGATAAGATTTGAAGGAGTAAAGAAGGTAAACCGTAGAGACAGTACCTGAAACAGATCCTAATGGGTGCAGGGGAGAGAAAAGAAGGAGGAGGCAGAGGTTAGAAAAAGACTGACACAGAAGGGGGAATCTGCAGAGGAGGAGGGCAAGGACAGAGACAGAGACAAAAAGAAGACCCTGTTACCTGGGCAGGAGCCATGGCTGCTAATCCTTACCCTTCTTTCCTGTACCCTATTCTCTTCTCTGCACTGATGCTCTAGGGATCTGACTGAGCCAGCAGTATGCTGTTAGACTCGGAGCGAGGAGCCTTGGGTTCAAATCCTGCCTCCAACAATTCCTATCTATGTAACTCTAGATAAGCACCTTAACCTCCCCTGATATCACATTGACACTACCCACCTCCTAGGGCTGTGGTGAAGAAAACACACTTCTAAAAAGCCATAAAGTACTAACGTAAATATGAGTTATTATAATAAAATGGGATGGGTGAGAGGGATGGAGGTGAGAATACCAGTGATCCAGAAAAGCATTAAATATAGGACTCTCTGATAACACCCCTGGGAAAATGCCAGTGAGGAGAGGCAGCATGGCATGGGAGAAGTGGGAGAAGGAGGAGGGAGGGAGAAAAAGAGAGACAGAGAGTGAGGGGAGAGAGAGAATGCTGCTCTCATAGTCAAGATCAGGGTTCAGATTGTGTCCAACACATAAAGACAAAATTCCATCTTCCATCTGTGCAGTAATTTTAACTATATCCTAGTTAAATTTCTTCTAGTAAATCATCTTATGTTTACTCTGTGGACTAAGGAAATAGGCAAAGGGAAGAAAGGATGCAAGGAGTGAAGACAGCAGAGACAGATGAATAGAGCTAAAGAGAGAAAGAAAGGGCAGAGAGAGAAGACAGAAGCCAGGGGGCATCGTGCCTAGAAAGGCTGAAGTGAGCTCTAGGGTACAGTGTGGCAAGAGAGAGGCAAGGGGAAACCTGGAAGTCCCTTACACACAGCTGATAATGAGCAGCAGCTTGGACACACTCTGAAGGTGGAAGCCACCAGTCGGAGTATCTTCAGGGATGTGCCGGGTCTGGGTAGAGCCTATGGAAAAGAAGATGGCAGGTTGTCACCATCACATAGGTCATGGCAGGTAGTCACTCACTACTGGTCATCCTCTTCCTCCTCCTCTGCTTCCTCTTTGTCCTCCTCATTCTTTACTCTAAGTTCCACAAAGCCTAGGTAGCAATAGGTGTATAGAGTGTCACAGCAGATGGCCCCTGTCTTTCAGGACCTTACCAAGCCATACCCTCAATTAAAGTGTAATGATGATTAATGCTCCTCAGATCCTACAATAGAATAGGTGCTGAATGGATACTGAACAATTAAATTATTGGACATGTATATAAGGATAGGGAAACATAAGAATAAAATGATTAAACAAAGGTATCCAATACGGGTCAAAAAGAAATATATATTTGGGTAGGGAGAAGGGAAGTCACTGTGGGAGTCTCATTTGCCCACAAAATATAAATATAACCCCTATAGGAGAAGTGAGGGAAGAATAAGGATGGATAACATAGGCCTGGGAATGGACTGTTCATCTACTAGCCTTGTGGCAGGTGGTATGGACATGGTGTCTTGGCTATTGGAACTGTGGTTCCTGGTCAAGCAGTGAACCTTTCCAGGCTCAGTGATCACTCCCAGAAGGGCATCCTTTAACACTGGGCCAGTTCTGCATAGCTCAAGCAGGGAACTGAATGGCAGGGAGTCCAAATTGAATTTTCTCCCAGTGGAGCTAACAACAATTGGAGTTGTCATGGACTGGGAATTTGGAAAATCCTAAAAAATACTGTATCAGAGATACTAGGGGACAAAGGTGTTTCATATTTATTAAGATATTTAATGAGTCCTGTACAAACTAACGCAAATAATATGTAAAGTACAGAAATGTGTGGCTATCCCTAGTACATACCACAGTGCCTTAAAGATAGTTCACATGTATTTGTTGAATTGAATTGTATTAAATTTAATCTTCAATTAAGAACTTCAATTGCAGAAAGACAGGCTTCAGTCCATTTCCCATTTCCCATCTCCTGCCCTGGACTGGATCATACCTGCTACATGTTTGATCCTATGGCCCACGTCCTCATCTGTAGGAGTAGTGACAGGGCTCATAACCTCCTCCAGATGGGGTACCCTCAGATGGGCATGGGGTCGCTTCCTCCTCCGTACAGCAGAGGCTTTGCTGGTCTTCTCTTTGGGAGACTGTCTGTGTACTTCAGCCAGGTAGGTGCTCTCTGTTTTTGTCAATTCACTCTCTGCCAAGGCAGATGGTGCTATGTCAGGAACCAGGGGTATAAAGGCCACATCCCTGTCTCCCAACACCTCCCAAAGCCAAATATGGGCTTCCTTCCTTTCAGAATCAGCCATGCTCTCCCTTCCTCTTCCCCTAGAGGCTGACATTTCAGTATGTCGCTTTGGTTAGAGGGAAAGGATATAGGATATCAAGAAGGAGCTCCTACTCATGATGAAACATGCTATTCACCTCCTAATAAAGATGACATACTCAATCTGATGCAGACTGAGACATTTTTTTTGGACATGACCAATGTGGGAATTTCTTTTGCTTGACTATATACGTTTGTAACAGGGATTGTATTTTTCTTGTTTAATTGATGGAGAGGTGGGAGGGAGAGAATATGGATCTAGAGATAAAATAAAACTAATTCAGAAAAGAAGAGGCTCTTAGGTGGGACCCTTCTTACCTTCTATAGTAGCTGAATACCAGGTGGTATATCAAATGTTTGTGAAACATCACAGTTACTGTGTGAAGTCTTAGTGTGTCTCACACTTTGGCACACTCAAACATCGACACACAAGTTACACAGTAACAGTGTGGTATAGTGGAAAAGGACCTAGATTAGGAATCAAGAAGCTTGGATTCCTTTGCTGGCTTGGCCACTTTGAAGTATCTGTGTGACTTTGGACAGTTACTTAACCTTTCTGAGCCTTAGAAATGAAATGAAGGAGTTGGAAGCCGGATGATGCCTAAGATCCCTTATGGCTCTGAATAATATAACCCTGGGATGCTAAGCCAATTCACCTCTACTGGCCTCAGTTTGACACCTAAGCCATCTTTTATAGATGGGGGAGATTGACCTCAACTGTCTCTGAAGTGCCTTCCAGTTCTACAATTCTGATTCTACTTATAGTCTAACAACTAATATTTGAAAATCAAGACTCATAAAACCATGCTTCTCCCACAGTCATGTTCTTTCCATGCCCTTACCCCATATTCATACTTTCTAACCCTTTCCACTCACATTCTTCCACCCTTCCCACTAGGGTCCTAGCCACGGCACTGATATCAGTTCTCACCCAAATGGCGGAAATAATCCTCAAGCCCACTCCAGAAATTCTTCTCAATGAAGGTTTTCACTAACCCCCAGGGCTGTTTTCTGTAGCGCAGCTCTGTGGAGACCCTAAGAAATGAAGTGCCAAACCAAATCTGTCATTTTAGAATAAGCTTTTCCCCCTCTGAAGAAAAAGGGACCTTAGGACTCAAACCAAAGCAAGCTTTCCTCCCACAATCCCCCAGCTCCCTCAGGGTTTACAAAAAAGCCCTCTAGATACTGGTTTCCCAATAGAAAGGGAGGGTACCCTCATAATGGCCCCTAGCTCTCTGAATAAGCCCGGTATCTCAGATGACAAGCAGAGGTTGGGGCACTGAGGGCTTCCTAATGGTAAATAGGTAACAATATGGCAAATCCAGTTACTCCTTCCTTGTTGCAGACATTGGTTCCAGGGAATTGAATAACTCAGAGAGCTTAGGGTTGAAAGGGATCTCAGGGGTCATTAGGTGCAATGATCTACTCAAATCACAAATCTTAATGACGATGTCTACTATCCTCCTCCTGGAGAATTCTCAAACTAGGGAACACATGCTCTTCCACTTGTGAAAAGCTTGGAGCAGTTAACTCACCTTCTGGAGCTTTCATTTATTAATCCTACTTCTCCACTCCAGGATGAAGCAGAATAAATCGACTATCTATCATCTACCCCATGGAAACCCTTTCCATATTTAAGTTTGGAGAAGTTGAGTCATTTTTTTTTTGCTCAGAATCAAAGAATGAAGTTTGTTACACTCTAAGAATCCCCATACTTAATACCCAAATTCCCTTCTTTCTCACCCTCCATACCCAGTCTTGTCCACTGATGCAGGAAAGAGCCCTTCCACCACGTCCTCTTCCCTAAATCTATCCTCCTACCACCTTTTGTTCCCCTTCAGCACTGTCTCTGGAATGTTCCCTTTCCCTCTGGATTCATTTGTCCTTCACTAGGACAGCTTCCACAGAGCCCAGAGAGAGACAAGAGTTGAAGGAACCAAACAGAAGACAAGTATATGAGGGGCTTTAATATAAGAGAGTAAAATAAGATGGTTCTGCTTGGCCTCAGTGTACAGAACTAAGAACACTTGGTGGAAGACGGAGAGATTCAGGCTTGGTGTAAAGACAATTTCCTAATAATCAGTTATCCAAATGAAGAATGAGCTGTTTTGAGAGCTAGTGGGTTCCCCTTTAATGAGATCTTTGAGTCAAGACTGGTTGGTGGTGTTTCTTGGTTATATAGACTTGTGTGTATATACATATACATATGTGTCCATATACACATATGTATATATACACACACCACATATACACTCACATACTTGTAGGATGGGATGGCTTCTGAGGTCCCTCCCAACTCTGAGATTCTTCTGTGAAGAACTTAACATAATCATTCAATAGCATTAATTGAGTGTGTACAAAGTATTGTGTTAGAAACTAAGGGAACTCTAACAAAATCTAAGACATGATCTCAGTCCTCTAGGAACTTACTGTCTAGTGGGAAAGATAAAACGTAGAAAAATAATACAAGAAAATATACAATACATTCATTAAGATGAGGAAGAGCACTTGCATCTGGAAGGACAGCAGGAGGCTTCATGGAAGTGGTATTTGACTTGGCTTTGATAGGCTAATACATTTATAGGCTGATACATTTCTGGCTGCTCCAACCCATTTCTTTGTCATTCTTCCTCTGAGTCCTCTTCCACCTTACCATGCTTTCCTGTCATCTTCCAGCTTTGGGGCCTTCACCCTCCCCAAGCCAGATACCTTATCCTTCCTCCCAACAGCTTCCATCACTCCTGTTACATTCTCCAGTACTTTCCAAAACAGAGACCTCAATTATGTCCACTGCTCCAGGGCAATGCTAAGCCTATCAAGTTAAAAGCATCCCTGGAAGCTGCAGGAAGACCAACAGAAACCAAGGGCTGAAGTAACAGTCCACCCCATTTCATCTCCAACAATCAGTGAAAAGAGGCCTGGATGTAGAGTCAAGTCATGGGCTTGAATCCCAGCTGTGTCACTTAATACTTGGGTGAACCTGGGTGAGCTGCTGGACTTCTTCCTCATCTTTAAAATTAGGGAGGTGGATTAGGTAATCCCTAAGGTCCCTTTCAGCTCTATAATTGTAACCCATGTGTTAAACCAGATGGATGTGCTCTGTTTGGGGTCTCCCTGAAGACCCTAACCCTGGGCCACCCATTCCTCTGGGATGTCAATACCTGAGTCGACTCTTATTTCGAGCCACGCGGGTGAGCGTGTAGCGGTTGATGGTATAGAAGTAGTCATGGTATGGCACATCGTGGGTGAGCACCTCAGCATCTATCACGTAGCATTCACTCTCCTGGCAGGCCTTGTACATAGTCTGTGAAGTGAAAAGGGAGCCATGCGGCAGGGCAAAAGGAGAGTAAGTTGGTTCCCCTACCCCCTCCACCCCTCCACTTCTCAAAGAAATACGCTGGGGGTCTGAGATACTGCCCTCAATTCTTGGTACTAGGATTGTGGGATTCCTTTTCTTTCCCTTCACACTTTATTTACCTGGGTCTCTGTAACAGTGGCAGTTTTGGGAACCAGAGGGTTGTTGAGGGTGATGGTGTAGAGAATCACTCGACTCTGGTTTCCATTGTCCTCCTTTTTCCATGGATGAAAGATGATATCTAGTAGTAGTGAGGGGTTGAGGGATTAGAGAGGGAGAAAAGAAGTATCCTGATTTGAATTTCACCTCCAAGGGAACTGTTCCCACCTTCTGTGAGTGGACAGCTAGTCCCTAAGTAGAGGCCAATGGGGACTTGAGTATGAGGGGAGGGGCAGTGGAGAGAGGGACAGGAAGAAAGGATGGAGGGCTGGGTCTATGGGTGGGAGGCAAGGCTAGTTGAAGGAGAAAGAGGCTCATTGTGGCGCTGCTGAAATTCTGCACAGAGTTCAGGAATTCCAACGGTGCCTGGAGCAGGGGCAAGAGGTCTTGGGGCCACCTACGAGGATTCTGGCAACACTGGAGTTACTGTGATGAGGAGTCTGGGTTCTCCTGGGAAAAAGTCCTCTTTTTTCAACCATGACTCTCCAGTGCCCTGTGAATGCCCTCCCCTCCCAGCAGAGGGGCAGGCATACTACTGAGATATTATGCTAACTAAACACTGAATGGAATTGCATGCACAAAAGGCAGAAAGTTGTCTGCCTATACTAAGCCTAGAGCACAAGGTATGGGGAAGATGGTAGAAGGCAGAGTTCCAAGGGAAGGATCACTGGAGACCCCAAAACTGGAGTTCCCAGCTGGTCTTCTGGTGGAAGAAGGGGAGATAACTAGATATAGTTATCCACACATGTCCATCTGGGGCATATATTAGGTTGAGAGGGCATGAAAGGAAGAAAGAGCAAGGATGAAAGCAGGAATGATATAAGGGAAGGAGGAGAAAGAGAGAAGGCCATGAGGGAGGTAGGAGAAGGGAAACTGGAAGATGATAAAAGGGAAAGGAAGAAGGTGAAGGGGTGGGTCAAGAAAGAAGGGACATGGGGAAGGGAAACTAACCAGGAAGAAAGGAGATGAAGAAGTAAGAGGAAAAGGAAGGAAATGTGCAAAGGAATGAAAAGGAAACAAGGAAAAACCAGTGAGGGAGAGAAAAGGGGAGCCCTGGATGAAACGAACCAGAGAAGCGTCGCTGCTCCATGAAGTCCCTCTGAAAGGGAGAGTCTGTGAAGAGCAGGTCATACAGTTTGTCAACACTGAAGTTAAAGACCTCATTCACATACTGCCGACCACTCAGGTCTTCATAGAAGGCTTGGACTTCTCCTGCAGGGAAGACACAGGGATGGGAACATTGAGGGGTATTAGGGGACAGATGCAGATGAGGACCAAGTTACCTCCAAAACAGAGTTATTTTTGTAATGGAGTCAATATCCTAGGCAAGATTGTAATCTATATGAAGTCCCCTGAGCAGGGGACAGTGGTGGAACACTTGGAAAAGGTTTTCAATTGTATAATCCATAAATTAGTTCATTCACAGCTAAATAATTGAGAGCTGACTATATTCACTAGTCATTAACCAACCATCAGTTAGCCAGTGTTGAGGCACCAGTTAATGATTAATTAATGAATCTGGCTTCTCTTCAGTGAACTGGAAAATGCAGCACCTTTCCTATTCAGGTGACCTGAAGCTGTCCTTGGGGAACGGTTTAGTGGGAGGCTGCCTCCTCAGTCATCTTGGGTGAAGGAGTCAAAAGGTTCACCTGCCCTAATAGTTTGCTTATCAGTCTACCCACCCTAATACATCAACTGAGTCTGAACTTCCTACCCTTAGTCACCAGTAACTTAAGATAGCAACTGGAAGGAGATGACTAAAAAAGTTCCCAGTTGAAACTTACTTTTTACATAGTAATAATAGCCTTGTTCCATTAACGTATTAGCATTTACTTGCCTACCAGGTTGGGTAGTTGGCCCCTCCAGCCCAAGTTTCCATGGGAGGAGTACAATGATGATGAATCTTGGGTGGCAGACAAAGCATAAAGCTATAGGAAGGCTAGACCTATAAAGATGGGGCATTGAGCATGAATGCTAAAGGTTGGGGAGGGAAGAGGACATACTGAAGTTCAATTTCCCCTACTTGATAATCTTGCCTAGGGTTGGCTGTGCATTGGAGATACTCTCAAGTCTCTCTGTGTGAGGATGTCATTTCAACCTCTTCCAACAGGAGAGAAAAGCAAGTCCCTACCTTCATCATGGGTGTCAGATGAATCACTGAGCTCAGTGGGAATATCCTCATTATCATTGAAATCCAAGGAGGGTGAGTTCACTGGAGCAAGGATCTCGATCTTCTCCCCAATGATGTTGTCAATTGTGAGCTCCTTCTCCAGGGGGCCATCCCCTTCCACCACTTCTTCTTCCAGGGGCAATCCATCAAACTGTAGCAAGGACATAGGGGTTAAATTCTTCTGTGACCTGAGAAAGGTGCTGTGACTCAGGAGGGAGTGTTGGACCCAGCTGAGTAATCATTCCAGCAATAAAATGCTATCATTTCTGGGGTGGCCACCACTCAAAAGACTTAGAATCACACTGATTTCATTCTCTTGTGCACAAATCTGCCACAGACTTGCCGTGAAACCCTTCCATCTCTGTACATACACCATCATGGGTCAAATGATTTAGAAGGCCTCCTGAAAGTCTTAAAAGTTGGTTATTTCACTTTAGGCCTGATTCAAAACATGGCTTCTTTAGTTAGTTCACTGTCTCCCACATCTAAGGATGAACAGTCTCAGTACTAACTCAAGATAGGAAGCTCTCTCCTGGGTCTCTGTTATAAACCCATATAATACACATATAATTGGACATAATGCCACTTTGCCACTCAATAGTACCTTTATTTAAAGAAATTTCCCAGGTTTTTTTCCTGGAAATATTGTTATATTCATTCTAACAGTCTTGCAAGAGAATAGGGTACAGATGAGGTGAAGAGACTTAGGGAAGTTGTGACATGTTCTACAGGAGGCACAAGCCCAGGGATCATTGCTTCTAAGACATCTGAATGATGTTTGAGACCACTTTCTCTAGTTATCTTTCCTTAATGGAGCACCCAAATTCTAAAGCCTATCAAAACATTCCTTGATTCTTCTCAGGGTTTTATCTCCCCAGCTAGACTGTAAAGGTCTTGAAGAACAGAGCTGGACACAGAACCTTCCCTTTCTTGTCCTAAGAAAAGCCAGGCACCAGAGGTGTTGATGGAGCAAGGGGCCTCAGCTGCTCAATGCCAACCCCACTCAAAGGCTAAGGCATTGTTCCTGAGAGCCTGGACAAAAGAGCTGGCAATGAATACTAGTTTGGAAGAGGTATGAGTTGGGCATGATGGGACATTATGGGACAGATGAGGCAGAAAGACATTAGTTGTGGACAGCATTTGGAAATGATTTTCATTTGCTCAGAATGGAGATACAAATGGAACCTTCTGAGAAATCTCTGGATTTCCAACCCACCACACTTCCTCCAGCTCTGGGCTCACTCCATAAGCCTCTATATTGATTTTTCTATTTGACTGTAAGCTCACCCCATCAAGAAACAGATTGTATCTATGCCCTACCTTGAATTGCAGGTGCCTAGTACCTGGTACTGCCATACACCCCGGGGTGAATCAATAAATACTTAATGACCAACCCACCTCTAGAAGAGATCTTCTCAGTCAGGAAATCTTTCCTTGAATGAAATGACAATAAATCATGAATACTCTCATGCACAGGTGTGCTAGCTCATAAGAGCAGATTGTTAAATTTACAGCATGTGCATTTATACATCAGAAATCAGCAAAGGCTACAAACAAGGGCTTTATTTATTGTTTTGTTGACTTTCTGGATTTGAAGAAGAGATGGTGAGAATGTTAATAACACAGATTAAACTTTAAAATGTGTTTGGTTGTACATTTTTCTTAATTTCGGGAGAGCCAGTTGTTAAACATTTACCAGCCTATCACTGTCCTCACTCCAACTTCCCAGGTCAATCACCTCTAGGGAGGCTGACTCAGCGAGGCTAGTGAAAAAGGACCACTGAATTAAGGGCAGGAGCAAGGGTTCCAATCCATACCGAGACAGGAGCTTCACTGCTTCCAGTGGAGGTCAGTGTACTATTGGTGATAGATTTCTTCGGCAGCTGTGGGCTGGCATCTGGTTTGGTCTCTATGCTGCTTTTGGAGGAGCTGTCATTCACCTCATTCTCTTCTACTGGGAGCTCTTCACAATAGCTGAATGGGGACAGAGAGAAAGAAGAAGGCAATCAGGACCCCCTTTGGCTTCTACTTGCCCAGAAGGCCAGAAGCAGGAAGGCTGCTTCAGATCATTCACAAACCTCCCTCAGCCATGATTCCACCCCCTACCTTAAAATAAAGGGGACCTGACAATGAATTCATCTTTGAATGTCCATTCCACCTCTAGATCCATTCATACATACCTTTTTTCCTAGATATCTTTCCTGGGATTATCTTTCCTGGACTATCACATATTCTCCTATATCTCTAATCTAGAATATCTTCCTTTAAATTTAAAATTACATTTAAAATTTAAATTTAGTTATTAAATTTAACTAAATTTAAATTGCACTTAAAATTTCTGGTTGGAAATGAATATTCACCAGGTAGTACTCCTTTTCATCTTCATCAAATTCTCTGTTACCCTTACACTTTCCCTGACCCCAGCATCAACATCTCCAATAATAACTCACATTTCTATAGCACTCTTTCACTTATAAAGTATACCATTTACATTAAACCATTCACTAGGTAGAGGAAGAATTTGTATCCACACTTTACAGATGCAGAAAACTAAAGAGGTTAAAATGATTGCCTAAGGAGACACAGCAGAACTGAGATTAGGTTTTCTGAATCTAGGTCTTTCCATTACGTTACTCTTCCTCCTTTGTATTAAATCAGTTTGTACTTCCTGGGTTTTCCTTCTTCAGAGATCTGTGATTGCATCCATTTGGGTATTCTCTCCACAGATCACAGTACTTCCATATGTTAGTAGAAAACCTTTGAGTTGTGGCTGAAAACATTCATCTGCCAGGCTAACTCTAGTAATGTGCCTGTCCAAACTTAACAAGATTAGTTAATGGTCCCTTATTCAGTCGTTACAGCTTAGTAAAGTCTGTTGCAGTCTGTGTTTGGGCTGATGTTAGCCTTCAAGAATTCAGGATCACTTCCATACTGTAATGAAGAACTGGAGTAGGATTTTAGTGGAGGTATATTCCTACGTCATTTTAATGTCTATGTCCTATTTCACCCACTGGATCTGTAAGTCCCTGAGAATGTGGATAGTATATGCTCCTCCCCCCTGAATGACTGCCCAATAATGAATACTCTGTTCTTATTGGTGACTGATTGGTATGTAATCAATGACTTGGTAATTAGTCACAGTGCTCAGCTTTTTAGCCAATGAATGGTAGCATCTCCTCCCCAAATACCTTGGTAACCATGGAGGACTATAGATTCACAAGATGTTATTCCTCATTGTTCTCCATGGCCATACCACTTTGGAGAGATGTCTGCCTTAGTGCCCTGCTCTCCTGTTTGGTGAATGCCTCTCCCAGATCACTAACCATGCTTCACCTCATTGCTATTTCTCTAGTAATCTCCCTCACATCACTAGCACTTATCTCCTATGCAGGTATACTTTCAGCTCCTCCCCTGAGAAATTACTGGATCTCTATTTCCCCTTTGCCTTTCTTCTCCTTCCTCTCCTCTACCCTTCACGGTCTGGAACCATGAACCACGATCAAATTTACTTTGCCATTGGCCCTGGAGAGTATGTGCTATGTGCCAATTTAATCTCCTACAGCACCACATATTCTCCTCCCAATAACACATATTTAGTATATTATCTCTCCTATTACAGTGTAAGCTCTTAAGGAAAGGAACTGCCTTTCCTATGTATATTTGTATCCCCAGCCTTTACCACAGTACTTAGCACATAGTAAGTATTTAATAAGTGCTTTTTCATTTATATTACAGCTAGAAAATATCAGTCATGTGGGAAGGGACCTTGTAAGCCATCTAGTTCCATCTGTGCCACAGCATAAATCCTCTCTATTGGCCTGATAATACAGTAGTCCAACCTCATTTTACATGCCTTTAGGGACCATCCAGGGATGCTACAAGAGCAAGGAGAGAAAAGACAGAGCAAAGAACCCAATACTGCCATCTAGTTCACTATGCACCCTCACTTACCCCATCGTGTTGAAGTCATCATCTGGGGGCACATAGTCTTCATCATCACTGGTCAGGCCCAGTTCATTTCCATAACACTGATGGACAAAGTGCCACAGCTCCTTGGGACACAAGGGCTAGACAGGGGAAAATAGCAGCTTTTTAACCTTTCCTAAGGCTTCCTGTCACCAAGCAGAGAATTGCTCTCTTGTTTGGAGAGAGAAGAGTCTGACTACCCACCACCATGCCCAAGAGGTGTCATGACCTTGGTAGCCAAGAAAAAGATTGACATATAACTCCTCTCTGGTGAGGTCTTGGCTTTCCACTGTTTTGATTTTTTTTTAAACTTCTGGTCACAAATGATCTTTCATTTCCTACAATGAGGATGGAGGAAGAGGCTAATTTAACTCTACTGGAGATACTGGCCATTTACAAAAGTAATCCTGAGACTTCAAAGAAATTTGTTTATCAAATCTAACTTAGAAAAAGGTACAAATAGCTTACTTATCAAACAACAAATAGCTTACTTATCAAACATAAGCTAGCCAAGAAGCTACTAGGATGGGCAGTTAATATACTGAGAGGAGAAACTCAGAATCCAAAAACAGCTTGACAACAGGCTAGAATTAATGCACCTGATCTAGAAAGATAAATGTTAAATTTCACATGGATTAAAAAAATCAAAGCATACAGGACGGTAGAGACAGTCCATGTGAAAAAGCCCTGATGGTTTTGGTGGGCCAAAAGCTCAATTCAAGTCAGTGGTCTGATAGAACTAATGGTAATCAGGCAATTAGTGTAAGAAGAGGAACAGAGTCAAGAATAAAGGAGGGGCCCATCCCAGTGTACTCTGGCCTGGTCAAAGCACTTCTAGAGAATTCTGTTACGACTTGAGACCATGCTGTTTGTGAATGTTGTATGAATCCTTGTCAGTAATTTTACAGAGAGGATGTCTGCTCAGATATTATTTGGATTAAGTAGTTTTTTTTTCAGTTCTATGATTCCATGAAATCCAAAGTTAGTGGGTAAGAAAATTAAAGCTTAGAGTTGAAAAGGAACCTGAGAACACGTGGTTGAATCTCTCACTCAAGAAGGAATTCCCTTTATAACATCCTTGACAAGTGGTCACAATCAGCCTCTGTCACCTGGAATACCTTCAAGTGATGAGTTCGCTACCTAATGAACAAAACCATCTTATTGCTGGGCAGATCTAACTACGAAGATGTTCGTTCCTTATAATGAGCTGGAACCTTCTTCCCTAGACCTCCCATTGGTCTCTGATATGCTCTTTGGGGGCCACCACAAAGTGAGTTTAACAGGAATACAGTGGTCTTGGGCTCCTTGCCCAGTGCCATTTTAGCTTGGTTCTCATGGGGTTTAATATCTCTGGTAGAAAAAGGAAAAGTGGACTGGGACAGGGGTGGGTGGGTAAGAGAGAAGGGCTCTTGAGTGGGCTGACTAAAGGCAAATAACAAAACTGTAGCATTTATAGAGCACTTTACATATGTTATTTCATTTGACCAAATGTTTATGTTCTCTGAGTCTGAGGCTTGGGAAAGTAGAAGTATATAGGGGTGGGAGGGAGGCAGAGGGGGGAGAAGGCAGAAGGCAGAAAAGGAAGAAGACAGCACTAGAAAGGATCAAACCAAAGGTCTTTTTTGTTTTACTTTTAAGAATGTATAGAGGTGCTAGCCTCACACTTGGAAATCCCTCTATTCCTTGAGCATAGTCATTTCACAAACACAGAGAAGTTGGTGGTTTGCAATGACAGAAACATCAATTTTGCCTACCTATGTGTACTGCTTGGAATTTTAGGAAGGGTCAAGAAACTGCCTCAGAAACTAGGGAAACTAGGCAGAAGGCAATGCTCTTAAGTAGATTCCCACATAAAGTGGGAGGGATTCATTTACTATTTCTTTCTTAGCTTACCCATAGCTTTCTTTTACATATACCATAGACCTATTTGGGATGACTCATTTCTTTCCACTTGCTTGTCCCTCTGATGCAGTTTGGGGTGCTAGGGACCCTGCAATGTAGGCATACAGGAGGTCTGCCTGGAAAGAATTCGACCACTCAAGCCTTCTTTCAGTCAAGGTAGGGAGATTTATTGTAATGCCAACAGAAGCCAGCAGAGATTCCTAGAGAATCTGTACCTCAATGGGGGTGAGATTGGTTAAAAAAAAAAAAAAAAAGACAGAAGATTGGGATGGGATTAAATAGCCTGGGGTGGGCCAGGTGCAGACAGTGGACGGAGTTAAGAGGTCTAGGGTTTGGGGGGGGTGGCGAACCATAGTGAAAGTGCTGTTAAAAGGATTATGGAGTACCTAGGTGGGTGGGCTGGGATGGGTTTGATGCCTCTAGTGAAAATGCCAGTGATTTGGACTGCTTTCAAAGACATGGTGTTTTCCTTTTGGGATCCAGGTCCCATCATTTCATCTTTTGGAGAAGTTTCTACCCAATCAGTAAAGGTGTCAACAGAAACCAAAAGCAATGTGAAACCCTTCCACGTGGTGGGGAGGGGAATGTGTAAAAGTCTATCTGCCAGTCTCCCACCCAGCCCAGACCACTTAACTCCTTCCACTGTCTGCACCTGGTCCACCCCACTCCTTAATCCCACCTGGAGCTCCTCACTGTCTTGTTTTGTATAAAAGTACCATCTCACCTCCATTAGGGTACAGACTCACTAGGAATCCCTGCCTGCTTGCCTTGGCACTACAATAAACCACACCACCTTGTGGAAGAAGGCTTGAGCGCTGAATTATCTCCAGGCAGACTCGCCCTGCACCCTTACATTTCAGGGTTCCCAGCACCCCAAATCACATCACCTTCGGTCCTTAGTTTATCTCTACCCCCTCCCTTTTTCCTAATTAGGCCTACCTGACTCTAATCAAACTTGTTGGCTGATATATAAGAGTCTAAGGTTCAGACCATATAGAGAAGATAGGAAGAAAATAATGTTGGCACAGAGCCATGACTAGCACTTCTGAGGTCAAGCTGCATGGAAGGTGGAGTAGGTATCCCAGATATCGGGAAACAAAGCCCCAGGGGGGAGGAGGAAGACTTCATGGGAGAGGGAATAAGGAAGGAAGAGAAATTAGCCATCTTGCAGCTTCCTATTTTAGCTAGTGAGTCTGGCTAACTATATACTAAGCTAAACTCTTTATCTTTTGAAGAACAAATGATACTAATGCCCTCTACATTTCAGAGCCTTGGGCTAAAGACAAGCCCTGCCCCTCACCGCTACTTCTGGTTGTGTTTTAACAAACCTATGAATCAGAGCTCTATTTGGGGTTCTTCTGTGAAGGCATTTATTCATTTCCAGATCTTGCTTTGGGACTTCTCCGGACCTCTCCATCATGTTACGCTTCAAAACTGAAGGGGTCTTGTCCTCACCTGTGATCGGTACCCTCTGCCCCTCTGGTCGGACTCTCCAGCTAGAGGGCAGAACCACGGGCTGCAGCACCTCTATTTCAAAAAAGGTTCCCCTGTTTTTCTCTTTTCCGCCAAAAGTACCGATGCTGCTTCTGTAATTCTCCCAGAACTCTCCAGCTCTCCCGAGCCCCCACACTCCCTTCCCCTTCTTTCAGCTTCTTGTCTGGGTTTTTGTTATTGTTGTATCCTCACCCCACCCCGGCTCAGTTTCTGGCACCTGTTGTTTTTGTTCATTCTAACCCTTCATGACCCCCTTTAGGGGTTTCTTGGCAGTGCTTTGTCATTTCCTTCTCAAGCTCATTTTATAGATTTGGAAATTGAGGCAAACAGAGTTAAGTGACTTGCCCAGGGTCACACAGTTACTAAGGGTCTGAAGCCACATTGGAAATTCGGGTCTTCATTAGTCCAATCCTGACCCTCTATCCACTGCACCACCTAGTTTCCCCTGACACATAGTAAGAGCTTAATAAATGCTTATTGACTAAGGTCCTACACCTACGGAATAAATCAATTTGAACCCCTCAGACCAGAATTCAAAGGGCTTCTATAATCAGGAGTCAACCTACTTTCCTAGTTACATCATATTCTACATACCTCTGGGATGTTAAACTGGATGACTAGAGACGATCCTCTTATAACCCATTCCTTTCTTGATTTTACATCTTTTCTTATGCTGTCCAATATTCATATAATACCTTCTCCCTGGTCATCTATGCCTGTTGAAATGCTCTCTACTTTCATGACCTACTTCAAATGCCATCTCCTTAATGAAGCTGCTGCTTATTCCCTCAATCAGAAGCAATCTTGCCTTCCTGTGAACTCTCTTACTACACCTTGCTTGTGGTGTGTACTTCCCTTATGCATTTATCAAATTCTATTTTGAATTAAATGAGAGAATATATCTAAAGTGCTTTGAAAACCTTAAAAGATGGCATAAATGGTAGCTATTATTATAAAGTTATTTGTGTAGGTCTTATTACCTTGCTAAGCAGACTGCTCTATGACAGTAATCTTTGTATATCTCTATCTTTGTATGTCTCTCCATACTTATACCCTATTCCTCGAACATAGTAGGTATTTAACAGATATTTCTTGAATTCATAATGTGCTCATTTGTTTCATTTGTATTATTTCCTTTGGTCTTTTCATTGGACAGGTAGGTTTCTATCTTTCTCACAAGACTAAGACTTCCTCTGGGGCAGCTAGGTGGTGTAGTGGATAGACCACTATCCACTATGCAGGAGTCAGGAGGACCTGAGTTCAAATCTCACCTCAGACACTGCTGTGTGACCTTGGCCAAGTCACTTTACCCCAATTGCCTCATCCTAGGTCATCGCCAGTCATCCTGTTGAATATCTGGTCACTGGATTCAGATGGCTCTGAAGGAGAAGTGAGGCTGGTGACCTGCACAGCCCTCCCTCACTCAAAACCAAGTCAAGTGCAAGTCATGTTATTATTTCTCTGATGACATGGTCTTCTTTGGCAACAAAGGATGAACACACACACAAGATTTCCTCTAGGGGCAAGAATTGTAGGTTCTTTTTTTATCTATAACTTCCCCCACATTCCTTCATGCTAGAATCCAGGACAGATCTGTCCTAAGTTTTAGGATAGATCCCAGTAGCCCTCAACTCAGGGCAATGACTGCCCTTAGATGACATATATGGTCTATCCAGACTTCTGTTTTAAGGAAAGCATCCAAACCAGCCATGTCTTCATTCTTCTCTCTGGACTTTATTTACCACTACATAGCAACCTCCTCATCCTGAAAGCTTACTCCATTCCTGATCTTCTAGAAGACAATCCACCCCTTTCTCTCATTGGCTGGTTCTTCCCAGAACTTCCATTTTAAGGACAGTGACCAGACCAATCACATCTTCTTTTCTGTCTGTCTTCCACTCATGTCTCTCTGGACTTCCTCTATCATGCTTTTCTCTACCTCCACCCCTTTCAGCATCCTTTCTTGTGCTCTCTTCCCCTCCCTCTCATTAGAATATAAGCTCCTTGAGGGCAGGCAGTATCTTTCTACCTGTTTTTGTATTCCCAGTGTTGAGCCCGGTGCCTGAGACATCAAAAGCCATTAATGAATGCCTTTTGGCTTAACTTGATTTGACTTCTTCCTCCCTCAGATTTTGGGGGAAAGTGCTTTCAAGATTCGTTTAAATTATTCCATTATCTGTCTAATAATAAATTTTTTATTTCCAATTTTAAGGCTTCTTAGAACAACATGGCAAAGATATAGTCAGGACAAGACAAAAGCATCCAGAGTTTGAACCTGGGTGCACAAGAAGAACTGACATTTAGATGAGGCTTTTAAGGTTTGAAAAAGCCTTTCAATAATGTATTACCTCATTTTATCCTCAAAATCTTCAAGGTAGAGACTATTCCTTGTTCTACCTCACACAGATGTGCCTCAGAGAAATTATGTGACTTGTCCAAGTCATGTAGCTAGTTAAGTATTAAAAGTGATATTTAAACCCAGGTCTCCCTTGGCACAAGGTCTAGTATTCTAAAGGAAATCATATATTTAGAGTAGGATGAGGAAACTGGGGCAAACAGGGTTTAAGTGACTTACCCAGGGTCACACCACTACTAAGGGTCTGAAACCAGATCTGAACTCAGATCTTCCTAACTTCATACTTAATGTTCTATCCACTACACCACCTAACTTCCCCTGGCACACAGTAAAAGCTTACATAATACTTAATGACTGACTGACTAAGATCCTGTACCTACTGAATGAATCAATCCCAGGCCCTCAGACTGAAAGTCAAGGCCTTCTACAATCAGGGGCCAACCCACTTTCATCCTTTATATCCCTCTGGGTACTCTATATTCCAGTTAAACTGGACTACTAGAGATGATTCTAGACAGCCTTTGCTTGAACACATTCAGTGATGAGCTCACTCCCATAGAAGAAACCAGAAACCAGAGCTACCACATTGCTGGGTTGCTCTCAAAATTAGCTGGAACCTGTTTCTTTAGAATTCCCATCCATCAGGGCCCCCATGTCTGCTCCCTGGGACCTCAGAAGGCAGTGAAATCAGAATGTAGTGGTCTTTGGATCCCTGCCCACTGCTGCTCTAATTTGCTTTTCAAAGGACTCATAATCTCCAGGACAAAGAGGTTAGGTGACTTGCCCACCTTCACATGACTGGAAAGTATGAGAAGTCAGACTCAAACCTAGGTCCTTCTTGACTCTTGCGTCCAATAGTCTTTCTACTATAGAAATCTCCATTAGCCCAAATCATAACAGAAATCCTGTCTATATGGGCCTCATGATGATAATGAGGCAGATTATATTGCTTTACTATTCACAAAGGACAACTTGGAGCACAGTAAATAAAGCACTGGGCCTGGAGTCAGAAAGACTCATGTTCTTGAGTTCAAATCCGACCTCAGAAACACTTATTAGCTGTGTGACCCTGGGCAAGTCATTTAACCCTGCTTGTCTCTGTTTCTTCATCTGTAAAATGAGCCAGAGAAGCAAATGGCAAACCACTCTAGTATCTCTGCCAAGATAACTCCAAATGGGGTCACAAAGAGTCAGATATGACTGAAAAATGACTGAACACTTACACTTACAAAGCACTTAAATATGCACATGGGATCCTCTTAGGCAGGGAAAGTTTTGGTTTTTGATTTCAGTTTCTCATGATTCCCTATTTCATCATCTTAGGGAACTCTTGGTGAAGAACTTCCTTTACCCATGCAGATCACCACCTTCTCAGCAAATTATAATCTCTGGGAATTTCCTGGAACAGTAAGAGTGATTTGTCCAGGGTCACACAGTCAATATGAGGCAGAGATGGGTCTGGAACCCAGATATTCTTGACTCTAAGGTCAGCATTCTGAGGGCAAAGTATTATTCTTACTGTACAGATGAAGAAATTGAGGTCTACTGAGCAAATCTAGCACCTTGAGAAGGGAGGCTATGCTTACCTTCTCCAGGAGGGCATTCTGCCAGAGTCGGAACATCATCATGTACGTCCTATCTCGGGCCCCGAAGGATGTAAAAAAGTGCTGGTAAGAGAGAGAAAAGGGAAAGTCAGGCCTGCTCAGAAAAGTCACGTAACGGGAGAACAGTCACCTGGCCTTTCTACCTCTAAAAGTTCTACTTGTCAGAGGCTAAGCACCACTAACTCCCAGTTTGAATGACTGAATGACAAACCATTTATCAAATGCTCACTGTTTACCAAACTAAAGTGCTCAGGTTACAAGCACGAGCAAGAGACAATAGAACGCTCTCTCCTTCTTGAAGTTATTTTGCTCATGTATTGTGCAATGTACTGCCCCCACTAGCACATAAACTCTTGTGTTCAGCTTGTCTTTACATCTCCAGCAACTAGTATAGTGCCTTTCATGAAAAACGTGCTCAATAAATGTTTGTTGGACTGCATTATCCGAAGTCACTGGGCCATGATATCACACACATACGTATATTTTGGAGGGGAGTGTTAAGGAATAGGGATGTGAACAAGAAACGTGGATGTCTGGATAACTAAAAAAGATCATTCCCTATTATAAAACCAAGCTCCCTTTCCCCCAAACTTTCAGCAATCATTCACGAAGAACTACCTAGAATTTGACTTCCTTCTACTCTCAGACTCTTCCACTTCAAACTGGGGAGAACGAAAGGGTGGAGTAAAATGGCAAACTAGAGGGAGAAAACCTGGGCCTCTATTATCCATTAGACAATGAAGAGCTATGAACCAGGCCCCTAGGAATCTTTGGATCTCACTGCCTCCTTAGCAGAAGTCTGGCCCACTCTTAACCCCCTTAATCTTCATAGCCTAGTTAAAGATCAGTGATCACAGAAACCTTTTCAAAGACCTGGGATGACTGAATCTGCACATAAATCATCCAGTTTGGCCTAGTGGAGGGTAGGCCCTATCTGGGTAGGACCCATGCCTGGGAGTTTCAACTGACTTTCCCTAAGAGCTCTCTGCCTGCCCTTGCCTGCACCCCACCCCCTCAAACCAACCTATCAGCTCATCTGCCTCCTGCTCCTGCCTCCAGGCTTTCACAAGTGTTTCTCCCTCTAGTCCCTTTATAGTAACATCAGAAACATGAACATTGGTGCGGGGGTGGGGAGAGAGGTAACGGAGGGAGAGCTGGAAGCAGGTGGGTAAAGAGGGCTCTTTGGAATGGCATAACTTTACCTTTTCAGTGTCTGTGCAAACCTGGATTGCATTGGGAATGAGTCGGGCTGTTTTTTCTTTCGTCATGGAGCAGATATCTTTCAATCTCACTGTTAGCTGGAGTACCCACAAGATGGGAAAAGGAGCAAGAAGGAGAAAAGGACATTAAGAGAGTTGGGCAGAAAGTCATCCAACAGCAATAGGAAAGACAAAATGAGATCGTCAGCCACGCGCATGTAGATCTGAGAGGGATCCTGAGATTCATCTAGCTCAATCCTCTCAATTTAAAGATGAGGAAACAGAACTTGGTCCATGGTAACTGACACAGCTAATTACTGGCATATTAGGGACCAGAAGCCAAGTCTCCTACCTCCAATGTACCTTTCTAGATTCTCTGAAGTCTTCCCTATTTTCATAGGTCCCATTTCAGCTAGGTGGTGCAGTGGATAGAGCATCAGTGCAGAAGTCAGGAGGATCTGAGTTCAAATCTCACCTCAGATACTTGACACTCACTAGCTGTGTGACCTCGGGCAAGTCACTTAACCCCAATTGCCTCATCCTGAGTTATCTCCAGTTATCCTGATGAATATCTGGTCACTGGATTCAGATGGCTCTGGAGGGGAAGTGAGGCTGGTGACCTGCACAGCCTTCCCTCACTCAAAACAAAGTCAAATGTAAGTCATGTCATTTCTCTGATGCCATGGTCTTCTTCAGCAATGAAGGATGAACACACTTAAGTCCCATCTACATTTCCCCAAGTCTATCCCCCTCCCTGCCTCTTATGCACAATGTTCTCTCCCATATTCAACAAATGTGGAACTGGAAAAAATAAAGGAAATTCAATTTATTTGGCACCTGTAGTTCTTCAACATGTGTTTATTTATATGGTTATATTAAAGCCCAGGACAGAGCATCAAGCTAGTATAGGAATTAAGTTGGAGGGGTTCTGTTCTGCCATAACCAAAGGGGAATGGAGCCTCGGGTATTTACCAAAGTTTCCCAGCGGAAGATGTTGCTGTAGAAACAGATCCAATTTTCGGAGAGGTAGAGTCGGCCCTGGAGGAGAATGTCTCTTTGGAGCGCACATGAGTAATCTAGGGCAGGAGAGAGAAGAGGGGAAGTCAGAAGCAGGAAGCACTCCCAGCGAACTGCTGCCAAGTCACTGCAGTTTGGATTCACCACCCCATCTATGAGACCCTAATCAACTCTGAAAAAATAATGACCCAAGTCTAACTGAGAACCTTCCATCACTGACCAGGAATGAGAGGTACCCAAACTAGAGACCCACAAAGGATACAGCATCTCATGCTCTGAAGGTCTTGGAAAACCATCCATGAGGCTTAAACAGATGAAGACCTATCTGGAGAGTCTTAAACCAGACAGATAAGAGAGAGGATGCCTGGGAGAGAAAAAAGGGTTTCCAGCTCAAGAGGCTATTGACCCAGAGGTTAAAGAAGCAGAAGGAAGTTTAGTGCCATTGGAAGTCAGAGTGTTAGGGGAGAGTGGCCCTATACAGGAGGTGATTCCCTGACACTGTTGTAACAGCGTGAGGAAATTCACAGAAGAGGATCAGAGAGGTTTCCCCAAAGGATTTGGACAAGCAGTTAATTCCTGGATTTGTAACTGAATAGCCCTCTGATTAAGCAAAGGGAACTGGGCACAGGGGGCCTAGGTTCATTTCTATTTGCCTCAGTCCATTATGGGAATATTCACAGAAGTAGAAGCCATTCTAGAGGGCAGCTGCAAGCCATTAAGTCACAAAAGCATGAAGCAAAGAGCTCAATGAAGTCTAGCTATCTTGCCTGACTTTTCCCTCTAACTTCCCTACAAATCCACACCCTCTCCTTAGCTCTTCATCTAGACCAGGCAGAAATAATGTGAGCATAAGTGTTTACAGCTTGATAATTATTAATAATAATAACAATGTTTATCTAGTTAAAGTTTGTAAAGTACTGTATTAATCTCCCAGTATAGGTGCTGGGTAATCTCACCACCTGAAAATAAGGAAGCATATCTCCCCCAAACTCCCACGGGCTACCTCTAAGTATTAATCTAACATCCTTCTGCTCCAAGAGTAGTTTAGTATCCAGAATAACTTAGGGCCATATTCTTTCCCCGATAAAACAGTATGAGTAATGACCCCTGTTTGGAGGTCACTCCTGGCTTACCAACTATGAGACGCTCTGTGTCAGGAAGTTGCTTGAAAAGCTTTCTGAAGTCTTCATTCCTCTGCTTGTAAGTTGGGCTTAACACCTGCATGACAAACAGTTAAGGTTAGGGGGATGAGAGGGGAAGGCACTAGGAGAGGCCAGAGGTACAGAGTACAGAAGGGAGGGAAGGTATATTAGCAGACAGCAGTTTCCCCTATTTTAAGAAGGAGGGGATGAAATGCTTTTATCCAACATGTAGAGCAAGGCCAAGTTATGCAGGAGGTTTAGTAGGGAGTAGGAGGAGTGGTGGGATGGAGAGACAGAGAGAGTACAGTAGACTTTGCCTTCTAGGGCCATATTGAGAGAAAGCTAACAAGGACAAATATACCCACATTATGCACAAGTATACCCTGCCTTGTGTGGTACGAACAGAAAGGAGAGAGGTGAAGTACCCCTCCAGAAGCAACAGGAAGCCCTAAGTTATCTTCCAAAGTTATTCTTATTCTCATTCCCACCCCAAAGTAGGGGATATGAATGTGAAAGGAACTCCAAAAGGAAGGTGTAAGAAAGGGACAAATGTCTTCCCTGATGCCCAACTAGCAATAGCCTTTTCCATGCACAATTATTATACCTTTAAAAAAAATTATATTTTTTTAAAAAAGAAAAAAGCTTGGAACTGGAAAAATGGTTGTGTCTGAGATGTGAGCAACCTCTTCAAGTTCCAGGGGTGGAGAACCTTCAGCCTCAAGGCCACATGTGGCATTCTAGGTCCTCAAGTGCAGCCTTTTGACTGACTTCTTACAGAAGAAATCCTTCTATTGAAGTGTGGATTCAATCAAAAGGCCACCCTTGAGGACCTAGAGGGCCACATATTTTAAACTATTCTTCAAGTTTTCCAAGTCTCTTGAATTAGGCAGCTTATTTGGCTAATGATAAAGCCCAGACTTCCATTAAAAGACAATTCACCACCAGTGACAAAGTGAATAGGGAACACACTTTGGAGCCAGGAAGACCTGAATTCAGGTCCTACTTCTGAAGTATGACTCTGGGCAAGGCATTAACTTCTCGGTGTTCTTGGCAATTCTCTAACACCCAATGTAACAGAGAAAACACAAATCTACACAGGTCAGGGAAGTGTTCTCATCTGGAAGAAAGCTCTCTAAACAGAATTATAGATCCCAATCCTTAGCTCCTAACTCCAACATCTATAATAAAGTATCCCATAGAGTCATCCTTTGAGAATTAGAAAGGGCTTCGGCAACTAAGTAGTCCAACCCATAAATGAATGGAATTGCCATTACAATATACCTGACATAAGTGGTCAGTCCTCTAGATGTAACACTAAGAGTTGAATCACTCAAGAAATCAACAGCATTGATTAAACACCATGTGTGTGCCAACCACTAAATATAAAGATAAAAATAAAATGGTTCCTGCCTCTTGGGGGCATATATCCCAATCTATAAAAAGCAAAAACCCTGAAAACCCACAGGCAACTGTGTAATCTAACAAAGGGCAATATCACCGCAAGAGGCAAGGATAAAAAGTTGGTCAAGAAGCACTTATTCAGCACCTACTTACTATGTGCCAGACAAACAAACAAACAAAAGGCCAAAAACAGTGCCCTCAAAGATCTCACTATCCAATGCAGGTCTGTCATTTCCATCCTGATTCCATAATTTGCTGGTTTTAGGATATAAGAGTCATACTACTGACCTGAGGGTATATGCTCTCAGTTACATTTCCAGCTGTAGCACTGGACTATGTTGGGTCCCTGAACACTTCCCCACCCAGTTACCTTTGTGTTCAACCACACGGGTCTGCATTGAGACTATGGAATTGTTTCTATAGGAAAGCCTAAATAACCAAGATAAGGCTTAAACCTAAGATTGAGATCCTTAACAGAGTGTTGCAATGACCTGAGCTCATGAGCCTGAAAGTTTCTATGAAGGCTTTCTAGAGAAGGTGATGTCTCCAGGGACTTCAACTAATTTGAATGGTTTGTCTTTTGTTGAATGTCTACTGGATGAGCTGCCCTTAAAACCCTGATGTTCCTAAATGGGACACTGTAATTCTACTAAATTCAAGCGCTAGAACAGACTTCAAGACATTCTACGGGACAACCCTCCAGGAACAATTCCACATACACCTTTGTTTAATCACTACTGCAGTGAAGAAGGTTTGCTGAAGTCTAATCGAATTCCCATTTACTGCCATTCCCACTGCTGTCCAGTGTTCTGTCCAGGATGGAGACGGAAAGCAGACACTCAAGCTTTGTCTATGTGAAGGAACAGAGGAGTCCCAAAAGATCACACGGATACCTCTCTATTCTCCAGCTCCACAAGCCCTGAAATTTTGTGGAACTGTGTCTGAAGCCTCACCCGGAGACCAGCAGTTTAGCAGTGTACTCCAAACCCAATTCAGGTGGACCCTCACTCTCACCTTCACCCAAGGAACACTGTTATCCAAACTGCTGCAGGCCTCAAAACCTTGCTTCTTTTCACCTATCCCCATACCTATCTCTTCCCACTTCCAGTGTATTACTGAGTAAGGCCTGCAAAGGTGTAGAGGGGCAGAAGGCCCAGCCACATTTCCCAAACCAATAGACAAAAAAAGTTACCTTCTCTTCCTCTCTTCTCTAAGAATCCTGTGGATTCAGGAGTAGGGGAATAGGGAATTCAGATTCAGCACCCGGGATCTCTAAGTTTTGGAAGCAAAGACTAACATTCGGCATTTCAAACACTCATTCAGCGCTTATTTCACTAGCCTTCCGGCATGGTTTATCTGCATGGACTGCTCCAGAAACAGCAGCACAGAAGAGATTATTTCAGTTTTTCTTTTTTTCCTACCCTCAAGCACTATTCACCAGTGGGAATGCCTTGGACATTGCCGTTAATTCTCCTCTTCTTGTTCCTGGAGAGCTATTCCCTCCAAAAGGTAGCTACACCTCACCCTCAGTGTTAGAAAGGCCAAAGAACAGGGGAGCCCGGACACT
The DNA here is from genome assembly GCA_023548195.1 of Bettongia penicillata ogilbyi. NCBI lineage: Eukaryota > Metazoa > Chordata > Mammalia > Diprotodontia > Potoroidae > Bettongia > Bettongia penicillata. The sequence continues at coordinate 1,689,506 of JAJHZJ010000103.1, read as the reverse complement.
ATCTATCTGTCAGTACTGTAAACTCTCAGGGAATAAAACAAGATGAGAAATGCTAAGAATTTTGAAAGTATTACAGACAGACAAAAAATAATCAGGTTGCAAACTCACTGCTGGGATTTCTTCGGATTCACGGCAATGCCAGTGTTCACAATTTGCTGAGTTGTTGAATTTTTGCAGGTGACACAGCAAAGACTCACTTTCCTGAGCCAGCATTAGCCTCCAGAGGACCCCAGATTCTATCAAAGAGTCCATTGCTCCCCTCCCATCCAGTGCCCTAATGTGTCCAGCTCCTTGGGGCTCCCTTCCCCCACTGTCCACAGGGTGAAGAATCGGTCTCGCCTGGACTGACAGCAGAAAAGTGACCTCAGGAAGGAAGGCAAAGGGTCAGTGACCGTCCCTTCACACTCAGGCTCCTTTTCAACACAATGTCTGTCCAGCCAAAAGGATGTTGTCAGAGCGGGTCACAGGAGGAGCTTCTTTCTTCCCATCTGACACTCACAAAGTGGGTGATCTCCACTCCTGGGGATTCCCTGGAAAAAGTATGGTGAAATGCTTCCTTCCGGTGAGTAGTGATTATAACTGTCAGAGTCCAACCAAAGATCCAAAGCAGCAAGCTGGGGAGTCAGAAAAGGTGACAGATGCACCAAGTCCACTGGGGCACACTGGACGGGCCACAGCCAGATGGCTAACCCAGGTGTAGTTTCCACAGACGGAATCAGGAGCGGGTACATGCTATGGAGTTCAAAGCTCCAGTCCTTCCAGTGACTCACTGTTCATTGTAAGCCTTTATGACAGGGTGACTCAGAGCTCATCCAAAGCACCACTATGGATTCCCAAATCCTTAATCCCTGTCTGTCACTTCCAAGGTACACTGAGGATAGGGCAGTGAAGTATAGACTCCTCACCCAGGCACCAGCAACAGCACAGTAGCTGTGACTCCCTTCCCTCACACTGGGCAGCTGCGACTGGACATACCAAGAATGGTCTCAGCCCCTCTCCTCTGTCCTCCCTACCCGTCCCTGTTCCTCTGCGGTTGAATGGCAAACAGTTTCTTTGTTAGAGTTGCCTGTGTAGGGTATGAGGGAGGGAGGGTAGGACGCACAGCCCCAAACACACACTTAAAGTTACAGGATCTGGGTGACGGCCCTGGCCAATGTCCTCCAATAACCCCCGGCCCAGCCCAGCCTCCCCAGCAGATGTTTCCTGCAAAGGAAAGTTGTTGGCCAGAGCCTGAGGTGGAGGGAGGGGAAAAGGAGGCACCAGAGATGCTGCTCTGATGATGAAATCCGAAATCTGAGACTCAAAGAACAGAGGGCTTCCTTTGCTGTGTTTACTTTCCCACCAACCCCATCCACCAGCTTCCCAGTGAAAGTGGAGCCCTGGGATGGTCAGGAATCTATCAAGGCTTAGTTCAAGCCAGGGAGAATGAAGAGCTGGAGAACTTGGGGGATGAAAGATCTCTACTTTCCAAAGAGTTTTAAAGCATTAGGGTTTTCAAGGTAGAGAGCCCTTGGAACTCAAGTAGTCCAACCTCCTCATTTTACAGATGAGGACACTGAGGCTTGGGGGGGTTAGGTGACCCACCCAAAGTCACACAGCATTTTAGTGGGAGGACCAGGATGAGAATTCTGGTCACTCAATTCCTAGGGCAGTGTTCTTTCTTTGGCATATCACACTGATGGGTTCCCTAGTTTCAAGTTCTTCAGAGGCTTCTCTTTAAGAACTCTGACATCCCTGGAAGCAACATGATGCTGTAGAAAGACAGGTAGAAGAAAGATAACAAAGCTTGAGCCCAGCTAAATGGAGCCAGTGAAGGCCAGGAAAACTCAGGCCTCTAGGATAAGAGTAGGAACGAGGGCAGAAAAGCCTAGAAACCTATGACTGGACATAGGTGCCACGCTGGTGTTTGTAGAGAGGATTCAAGCTTACTATTGGACGCTGAAAGAAAGTCAGGCCTCTAGGGCAATCTGGGCATCATCCTTGTTCTCTGCAGGCATCATCCCTGCTCTGTGTAGGCCTCAACCTTCACAGTCCCTCCTGAGCCAAGACGGGCTTGTAAGTAGCTTCAGGTGTAGTGGAGTCCACACCAAAGTAGTAGTGGGTGTGAGGGTGGCCAGTATCTGGGAATGTCAGAAATAGAGAGTAGAGTATTTCCCCATGCCCGTATAGGGCAAGAGGGAATGGGAACCCCTATAAAACGTATCTACTGTCAAATGTGCACACGTATGAACATGTATATGCATACAGAATCCCCTGATATTCACCCAACAAATTTATCTCCTAAACTTTAAGGTACTTAAAGATAGGAATCATATCCTTATACATACAAATGGGGGAGGGGGGGCGCAACAGTGAAAAGAACACTGGAGTCAAAGGACCTCGGTCCAAATTCTGCATCTGTCCCTCACTATCTGTATGACCCTATTCAAGCTGCTTTCCCATTCTGGGGCTCAGCTGCCACATCTGTAAAATGAGAGGGTTGGGCTCTAAACCTGTTGATTCTGATTCTATACGTTTCTGGCTATATATGTACATTTCTCAGACTGCTTTGCACATGATAAGAGTTCAATAAACATCTGTTCAATAAATGTTGAGTGGATAATTTCCCTACCACATTGACAAATGTGACTTACATATACAAAAAAGTACACAGTCCTACCTCACTCTTTAACAATTCATCTCAAGGTACCATGTCTTTTCCTGTGCTTCTTATCCTAGACAACAGGGCAGGGTTTGGCAACAGCTCATCACAAAGTCATGAAAATGCCAATGACCTCTCTCCTTATGCCTCTTTCCCTCCTACCTCAGACCTCAAATCTAGAGGAACCACGAGACTGAAAACAATTTCCTCATAGTAAGAGTCTTAAACCTTTTTTACATCATGGACCCCTTTGATACTCTGATGGATCCTATGGACCCTTTCTTAGAACAGTGTTTTTAATTGCACCAAATAAAATATAGAGGACTACAATGGAAATCAATTATTTTGAAATAGTCATAAATGTTTTTTTTCCAAAGTTCACAGATACTAGATTAAGAATCCTTGTCTTATATTATCACTAAAGGATATGGCAAATGGTACTGTTTGCTCTAGCTGTTATGGGGTGGGAGCAAGTTACACCCAAACAGATAATATCCAGGAGGATGCAACTCCATATATGTCTACCTTTGCCTCCCCCTGCCTACTTATGAAGAGATGCATTGTAAGCAGGCTCCCAAGGCCAGTGGAGGGGGAAGTAACCCTGGGGTAAATATTAACTCTATGATAAACATGGGGAGCTGGGACTGAGTGGTACTTACCCTCTCTGCATTGACAAGACAAAGGGGCAAAAGGGTTGAGAAAGAAGTAAATTTGGGTGGATAAACAGAAACTTCCAACTAAACAGGCTATGGAAAGCCTGGAAGCTAGAGAAATGGCAGTATAGGGAGAAACAAGGAGCTGATAAAGCAATAGGAAAAGAAGAGTCAGAAGTAAGAGTAGACCAGGCAGGGAAGTTGGAAGCGTAGGGACACATAAAGTAAAGCAGGATTAGGGGATGGGTGGGTAGATCAGGGAGGGAGGTAAGGGACCTCCCTTTATCAAATCTCAGACAGGCTAGACAGTCCTTCTTACTATACATCGCTTCTAGGATTTCTTGCCCGCTGCTATCTTGGTTTTTTCACATTATCTTCCTCTGACCCCATCTGCTTGATTCAATCCCCCTGGCTCCCTTCCCCACTTAACTTTCTCCAGAACCATCCCTTTTTCCATTCAAATCACACTGTGTAGGCAGAAGGCAGCTGCCTACTAACTCAAGTACTTTTAGGGAACGTGAGACTCAGAATAGCAGAAGTTTCCACATTTTCTATGGCACTCTTCTCTGGTACCAACAATACATCAATAATCCAAGGCTTTAACGTAGACAGAACGCAAAATAAAAATCACCATCAGGAAGAGAAGGCAAGAACACCGACCCATCCCTTTGGGGAAGAAACGTCAGTCCCAAGGCTGCCACCAGCCACAGGTCCACTACACAGAATCCATCCACATTCATGGAGCATGAGTCCTTCTGAATTGCCCCCTGCAGAAGGGAGTGATTGCATGCCTGTGTTCCCTGGTGGATCTCGTGTAGTCCGTTGGGACAGGGAAAATAGAAGATACTTTCCCCTTAAATATTTCCTTTTGGTCATCTTTTGTGATTGCTTCCTCTGTCCCTTCTGGCCACTTTTCCACGGCTTTATGATGAGGTCTCAACGGGTGACAGTCCTACGTGTCTGTATGGAAGTCTGGGGGTGGGGCGCAAGGAACAAGGGAGAGGATAGTATGTGACATAAAAACTTACAGTTCTTCCAGACTATGTCTGGTGCAGACTTCATTCCAAGACATCTAAATTACAGGAAAGAAAGCATCTATTCCCCTCAACTTCTCCATGCTTTCTTATCCAGTTTCCCATTTTCCCTCCCCTCCCCAAGTCCTACAACTTTTCTCCCAAGTCTCTGGTTCTTTGGCATCGGGAAAAATAGCGTAATGCTCTGTCTTCCCCAGTAATATGCTTGAAATTCTTTTGCTCTGGTTACAACATATCTCAAGTACATTGTTCATTTCTGGGTGCCATGTTTTAGGAGGAACACTGAATAGCTATGCCATGTTCAGAGAAGGGCAACCAGAACGGTGAGAGGACTAGAAACCATGTCATACAAGGACCAAATAGTGGTACTGGTGATTTTTTAGCCTGAAGAACACACAGCTGGATGGGTGGGAGGGGAGACATCATAGCCTGTCCTCAAGCACCTAGAGTACTACCACATGGAAGAGGGATTAAATGTGTCTGCTAGGCCCCTGTGGAGAGGGTGATTTCAATTCCATATAAAGACCAACTTCCTAATAAGTACAACCATTTGTAAGCAGGGTTGACAGCCTGAGGATGAAACTGGTTCTCTTTCACCGGATGTCTTCACATAGATACTAGTTTTCTCTTGAGGACATGGCTTTCCTGCTCTGGTATTTGAAGGCTCTAAAATCCCATCCAACTTCTGAGACTCTAAGACCATTGAGGGGAGCTAGACAGAGGGGTGTTTTTCTGGTGCTTGGCCTAGGCTGGGCTCCCTATTGCTTTGGGGAGTTGGAGATGCCTTTCTTTGAGATCATTGTCCTGAGTAATGCCAACCCACTTGTCCTAACAGGTCTTTCTTTGACTCTGTGTCTAAGGCACTCCAAGCCTAGTCATTTGGGGGAGATTCTGCCCTGAGTGCTGGCACCTTACCCCTCAAGATAAGTGTACTGGAAATGGCATATTGGAATTGTCTCCACCCCTTTTCAGAAAGAATTCTGAAAAAGGGAAGTTAGCTGATAGATCTAAGAAAGGAAAGGAAAGAGAACAAGGACAAGCAAAAGGAATCATTCCAGAAAGAGCAGCATCATAGATGCAGCATTTAAGTGGAGAAGGGGAAGGAGCAAGCATTTAAGTACCTACCATGTGCCAAGCACTAGGCTAAGTGCTTTACAAATATCTCATTTGATCCTCAGAACAATCCTGGGAGGTAGGTGCTATTTTTACCCCCATTTTACAATTGAAGAAGTTGAGGCAGATAGAGATGAAGTGACTTGCCCAGGGTCACACAGCTAGTAAGTATCTGAGGTTGGATTTGAACGAGGGACCTAATGACTCCAGGCCCCGCACTCTATACACCATGCCACCTAATTGCCCCTTGATTGGTAGGATCAAACAGGCTCAGAGGGGATATCAAGAAAACCAGTTCAAAGCAGCAGGGCCAGGGCAAGGGTCTGCTAATGGAATCCCATGAAGACTCCTTTAAAGGACTGGCATGCCTTTCTGATGTTCTCTGATGTGGGCTCAGGCATCCATGAGAGCGTGCACACCAATGGGTATCTGGGCATAGCCAGTGGATGTGGTATGAGGCCAGTATATAGGGAAGGATGTGCACAGAAGGAGCACAGATTTATGTAGGCACATGGCTTGGATTATTCAGGCACTCAGGCTTGCTTGGAGAAGTATGTGTAGGTCTCTGCCACATGGATGAAGCCACTGTCTTCCCCGGGGCTGGGTCTAACCACAATGTAAGGTGAGCATGGGAGAACATGTTTAACTTCGACTATATATCCCCATTTGAGGCTAAGGCCAGAATAGGATCATCTGGCAGGGCCCTCCAAAAGAGGCCCATATCAGAAGGGGAGAGGCAGCCCACCCAGCCCAATTCCCAGAACTGCTTTCAGCTGGCCCCTCAAGGGCACTAGGAACTACAAGAAATACACAGAAGGCAGCCAGTGCTTACTCTCCGGAAGTGCTGTCTCTCATGCTGAAAAACACATGGAGAAAAAACAGAAAGGTGAGAGAGAAAGGATATCAAACACTGAGAACCACAGAGACTGAGTAGCACGCAGCAGAAGAGTGTTCTCTCCCTGAGGGGCCCAGCCCTGCCTGGCTTTCTCTACCACTTTCCCATGAGACTCATCTAGCTCTTTGTCTCTACCTCCTAGTCTTCTTCCTCAGGAACAGAGGCCCATCCACGTGCTATTTCTCCCATCTGTCTCCTTCAACCATAGCCCTCTTTCCCCTACCTGACCCATATCCCTCCTCAACCCTATTATCAAGTACATAGCCCATCTCAACAGGACCAGGAGAAAAGCAGTAGATAAAGGAAAAGCGTCACAACTTCAGCCTCTGAGCTGGAACCAAGTAGACAAGGAAACTTGAGTGTTTGAGGTGGGGGTGGGGTAAGCGTAGAAGGGACATATAAGTAATATGAGTGTGTATGTGTTTGGTGGGTAGGGCAGGAAGAAAGAGGAAGAGGAGCAAAGGCTAATCATGGCAAGCCCCAAATTCTATCATGTCTGGGTCCCTTGAAGGAATCTCCAGTGTGAAATGACAGGAAGGAATTTTGAGATGAAAGCGATGAAAGCAACAATTTCAGGTACCATTGAAAAAAGCTCACTGTAAGCTAATGATTTGTGGTGGGTAGATGGTCAAGAATTATTTCATTTGGCTTCCCAGAGTAGGCCACCACTGTGGGTAGAAGAAAAAAAACAGCCTGCTTGGAAAGACTGATCTTTGAACAGGACTGAACAGCAGGAGATGCAGCTTTTCAAAGTCTCTAGCTGCAGATGGAATTTACCTGGCCCCTCAAATCAAATCTCTGGCTGTTTCCTCTTGGTACATTATCTTCTAACATGTCTGCTCATCATCAGAACTTCATGGGCTTTCTAGCTCTCAAAATAGGAATGTCTGAGAAACAGTATCCCCTGAAAATTGGGTCCCTGACTGTGTAGAACCTGGCCTCTCTCATCTTTCTGATCAGGGGACATGATCTATCTTTAGGACCCCCATTTCTGTATTATTTGCTGACAGTAATTTAGGCCCATTCATGCTTGGAAACTGAGGTAAAAGGACAAGGTAGGGAAGTGAAAGGGAAAGGGAGAAGAGGGAATGAAGAGAAGACTTCAAGGAAAGGAGGGAAAGGGGAAAGAAGAAAAAGCAAGCAGGGCAGAGAAGAGGGAAAAGGAGAAGAAAAAGGAGAGAAAAGGAAGGATAGGAAGAGAAGTGGGAGGAGAAAAGTGAGGAGAAAAATCAGAAAAGTATAAGGCAAAGAAAAGAGAGAGAGGATGAGGTCAGAGATCACAAGAATGAAAGAGGTGGGTCTGACAAATTCTGATAAGAAGACTAATCATCTGGTTAGTCATTCATCGTTTCAGCTTTTTTTTCCTCCTTTCCTTCTAGGGGGTAGAGCACACAGCTCCCATGGATTCAGGGTGGATGAGGGTGAGATGGCAGAAAAATGGCACCCCAAAAGGAAGCTCAGATCAGGCAAACTCCTTGCCTTGGGGGTTTAGTTCTTAGGAAGGCAGGCTGCCCACCCAACCCCATCTCCATCTCTAAACAAAAGAGGATTTTTTTTTCTCTTTGGGTAGTGACCTTGTCCTAAATAAGTGGACAAGTGAAGCAGAGTTCGGATCCCAGGGTCAATGTATAGGCTTCAGGAACAGAGTAGGGGGTAGAGATGGGGTATAATGTCACAGTTTATTGTCTTTCCTCTATTCCAACTCAAACTAAAGGAGGAAAAGAGATCCCATCAGCCTCATAGACTGCCTTCTAGGGATCCACTGTGATACTGAGGGCTATGAACCCTTAAACTCAATTCAGCATGAGTGGACACTTAATAGCACAAAACAACAACCTTTAAGATCTCATGGGAATTGATTTGTGCTTGCTGCCAGAACATTATTGTACATAAATATGGAGATACAAGGCCTGTATTGATTTTGGACCAAGTTCCTACAACTGTATCTAGGCCCTAGTTTCTCTCTCTCTCTCTCTCTCTCTCTCTCTCTCTCTCTGCCTAGGGTTCAGTTCAGTACAACATTTCTTACTTTCCTCACCAAAGGGAAATCTCTCTCTAGTATTCTTTACTATCCTCTTTCCCACCCACCCTCCCCCAAAAAACCCCACTATTTCTTCAAGGTGGTCAAAGAACTGCAAAGGCTGAGCGGACAGGAAATGGGAGATGGTCCTTCTCCAGAAAAAGCTTCCGGCTCCAGGTTTCTGGCAAGAGACAAGGGGATTACAGAGAGGGCTGAGGAGATGATAAGTCAAGTCAGGAAGGTACAAAAGAAGGTCAAGCCAGTCCCCCAGACTCCTATCTCCTCATGTAAATCCCCACTGAGCCACCCAAAGGACAAAGTACAGTGGAGCAGGAAGCTCTGTTGGGTAACTTGCCAAAAGCACTCCAGAAGGTTTAAGATCTTAGGACTCATTTCAACATGACCAAGGGGATGACACCTCTCTCAGGCCCATGGGTTCCCCAGATGTAGATCAGGGAGTAAGGAGAACTGTTCCAGGATGGCTCCATTTGTTTTTCTCCCCCAAACCTATACAGTTATAAATGAGTTCCTGGAAGGTGGAAACAATTCTATTTGGCCATGTTTATCACCTTTCTCTCTGCTACCATGCTCCCTGCCATTCTCTCTGTGTCTCGCCTAACCTTAAAATATTAATTTCTTTTTTCCCCCCCAGCATAGGAAATGGAGTAGGCTCTAGAGTCAGAAAGAGCCCTGTTTAGGAAGACTGAGTTCAAGTCCTTTGACACATCCTGGTAATGTGATCCAGGAAAAGTCACAACCTCTCATGTCCAGGCAACTCACTAAGATTATCAACTGCAAAGAATACATTGACCTGCATTTGTAGAGGAAGTTACTCACCAGGAGCTCCCATTTGATCATTGAAATCACAGGTCCGGTTATTAAAATATGCATTTAATTACTTACTTCTCTTCTTTTCTGGTTCAAAAATCTTCTCTCCCCGCCTAGCTTCTTATTTCATTAATTTTCTTTTACTATACCTTTTTTCCCTAAGAAGTTTGGCTCTTCTTTATTCTTTTCATTATTTCTCTTCCCTGACAGTTTAGACTGAATTTTATTTTCTAAATCATGGGCTATATACCTTTACGTATTTGTTCTTGATTTTCTTGTGTGTCCTTCACATCCTTAAAGTTTCTGAAGTACAGGTTTAAATTTCCCTTTCTAACCAATTTTCATGTTATTGCTTCTATAAACCCAGTCCCATTTTCCTTTTTTTAATTCAGTATCATTCTTTGAAATATCAATTTGAGAGGCAAACAGTGCTGCATGGTAGAAATTATCCTGTACCCCCAAATCATGTGACCCAGTCCCATTCCTTAACTTTACCATGACCACTTATCTCCCAAAAACCTTCTCTGCCCTCATTTCCAGACCCCTAAGGTGGCTCTCTGTTATACAGCACTAGGACTTATGCCTTCATTTGGAAAACCTACTCTGCCCTCATTTCCAGACCCCTAAGGTGGCTCTCTGTTATACAGCACTAGGACTTATGCCTTCATTTGGAATACCGTTTTGTCTATTTAATTACCTGTTTCTGTAGTCAGTGAGTTTTTCTACCACTGAATCCTAGACAAGGGGCAAAGAGTTAAATTCTTGGGAATACAGCAGAGCCAAACAGCTCAGTTTGACATCCCTAAACAACCGTATACCAAATGTATCATAGATTGGGGCGGTGATATTAATATGTCAGAGTTTTTGAAAGAGGGGGTAGGCAAGGAGAGAAACCCACTTCTCTGACCCCCCTGCCTGTAGTCCTAGGATGAACGCCAAGCTGATCTCCAGACCATCTCATCCCCTTGCCTCCCTCAACCCAGCCACCCACCTTACACGTACCCAGAGTGAAGAGAAACACGAGTACTTACGTTATACCAACTCTGGCTTTTCTGAAAGGACAAAATAAAAGAGAAGGTCAATTAGTCTGGGTAGAGATGGCAAGACTGGCCAGAGCATCAATGGCTCAAGGCAGTGGGGATGGGGAGGTGGCAGGGCAGTTACATGAACAGCAGAGGAAGGTAGGGTAGGCAGGAGTCCAAAAGCAGTTTAATATCCATTCTATGGGCAAAGGGAGGTCCTCCTTTTTTCAAGGTGAGGGAGTAAAGGGCCCCTAAAAGAGCCACACCCCACCCCAGAGCAATGCATGCTGGAACCCCCAGTGAAGCTGGGGTGGCAGCCGGACAGCAGCCCCAGCAATAGCTAGAACACAGACAGGCTTCCCCATCAGAAACCCCAGGGTCTTCTGATAGAGGACAGGGATGCTCTCTGTGGGCATCAGGGACCTTGCCCTAAAGCTGTCCAAGCTGGAGCAAAGTACAGAGAAAAACTCCACCCACCCTGTGCTCCAAGGCAGCCCTTCTCTAGGGTGGGTGGAATAGGAAGGCAGTCCGGGGGGTAGGACTGCTACATGCAGGCTCCCTCATTCAAATCTTGATCTGAGAGAAAGGATGAAAGCTCCCAACCTAACTGATTTCCTAGGGAATTTGTAAAACAACACAAAGACTTGTTCTCTGATATCCTTTCTGTCAGCCCTTAGCAAAGGGAGCTTGTCTACATGGGATTGCTAAGGCCCTACCACAAAGAGGGAGAGGAAATTGGTCTGGGATCCACAATTAAGAGCCCTCTGAGTGCACTGAAAACAAAGAGTCCTGGAGAAAGCTTTGCTCTCTCCATTTCTTGTGGGTCTGCAACCTTATCTCCATTCCTAGGGAAGGAGCCTGGGTTACAACGACTTCTTCCATTTGGAACTAGCTTAGCTGGAGGAGTCAGTGTTTCATAATCAGAGCATCTCCCTTGATGAAAGATGGAAGAAGGAAGCCCCAGTTAGCTAGTTATCCCCCTAAGTCTTGGAATCTGAGAATGCCAGCCAATCTCAGGAAGCTCATCTGTTATATAACATGCTTCCATGCTCATGTATGTCTGTGTACAAAGGCAGGGAAGGAGGATGAGTTCTGAGTGAGGGAGCAGCTACTACCCAGTGACCCTAAGATTTCTCACCTCTGTTGCCCATTTCTAGCATTTAAAAAATCAGCAAAGTCAGGACCAGCTCCTTCTTCCCTGGTCAAAGGGGATTACAAGGAGACTAGGACATAGTAAGCTAATACGACCCATCTCCTTGCTGTACTATTCAAGCAAGGCTGGACAACGTGGTATGCTGGAAGGAGCCCTCTTTAGCAGACCTGGCACAAGTCCTGACCGACCTCTCCCTGCTTCACTGCAACACCCCTTCTCTGCTAATCCATGCTCACTGAGTAACCCTGGTCAAGGCCCTGATCTCTGTTAACAGTCTCCTCATCTATAAAATGAGCATGTGAATCTTGCATTGCTTATATTTTTAATGATAGTGTTGATTAGCTATAACATACTATAGGGAGAGAAAGTGGATAGGTGGTGTCACTGGGAAAGGGAGCTCCCAGAACAGGGACTCTATTTACCAATGGAGACTGGTGCCTCTTATGGTGTTGCATAGAGCATTGAAAGTGATTTGCTTAGGGTCAGACAGTCAGTATGTGTCAGAAGTAGAGATTTGAACTCTGATCTTCCTGGTTTGTTTTTTTTCCAGTTCTCTATTAGATGCTGCCTTTTTAAAGCACTACATAAATGTAAATGATTGACATATGGCACCATGTATGAAAAGTACTTTTGACCATCAAGTAACATATACATATAAGCTCATGTTAGTATTATCCTATATACTTCACCCTGCCTAAAGTCATACTATCAGGCAGCTAGGGAGGCTGACTCTTCAAATCCCCAGACAAAGATTTTTATGAGTTTATACAATGTCACTTGACTTCATACTTTCATCCAACAGTCTCTTTTCCAACTGTGGGGTTTTTAATTAACTGGGCAAAATCCAATCAATTTTGAAAACTAATTTTCTCTTCTTGAAATTGACACCACTAGGGATTATGGGACACATTGACCCTGTAAGCATGGCCAAGGTAACTCCCTCTTCTTCTCATCTTCTCTCTTTGTCTCTCACTATTTTTCTGTCTCTCTATTTCTGTCATTGTCTATGTTAGTCTCTGTGTCTGTCTGTCTGTCTCTCTCTCACACACATACACACACACACACACACACACACACACACACACACACACACACACACACACACACCCTCCTGTTTTCATCAGTATAAGGCTCTGATCCTGCCCGGTCTTTGCCAAGCTCCAGGACCCTGCCATCTAGATTGATTCTCTAGTCTCTGTTTCTCACTTCATTGAATCTTGTCTTACTGTGAGTCCAGCCTACAAGAGGTTGTAGACATTATCAGCTCCATCACCTGGTTACTGAGCATGAAAAAGGGAATATCTAATAGCAAGTGAATGAGCTATTCTGTTTTAACCTGCCCCAGGTAACACTTCCTTCCAAGTCCACCTTTACCACAAGAGGTGAGGACTAAGGGAGGTAGGACACGAGGGATGGATTCTGATGGCTGTGGGGGAGGAGGGGTCAGGGGATCTGGGATCTGGGAAGTTTTTAATATTAGGCTACAAGGGAGGGGGAAATCAGTAGAATTGCTTTAATGGTAGACCTACAAGAGAACAGTACAAGCAAGGGGGAGAGAAAGCCCTCTCACTCTCTTTAGCAGAAGCAAGGGAACAACTAAAGGAATCAAAGATGGATAGAAAAAGGATGAGAAGTCATCTTGGCATTGACTGCTGCCCTAAGAGCTGGAAAGATCTATCAAATACTAGGGGAATGGGGTGGGCAGAGTGGGCAAAGAGAAGAGAAAGGAAAAGGCTGGAGCATAACACCGGAATCTGGATAGTCAGTGCGGGGAGGAGGTTTGAGAAAAAATGACTCCTTACTTTGATCAGGTTAAGTCTGTCATACTGGAAAGAAAATCAGAAAAATTAGAACTGAAGGGGAGAAAGAGGAGAAACATGAAACAAAGGAGAAGGGGACATCAGTGCCACAGAGGCCAAAGAAGAGTCACAGACTGGGCAAACACAGTAAGCACAGGGGGACAGGCTGTGGTCAGTGGGGGCAGGTCACTGAATTAGGGCTGGCAGCTCTGCTGAGGATCCAGCACTGATGTAGGGACTAACCGGCTCTATTGGGAAATGAGAGCCGGAATCCAGTTTTGTGGCTCCCTCTGGTGGTTGAAAATCATTACTACAAAACTGGGGTTTGGAGCATCTTCAGCCACCTGAGATGCTCTGGGAACATACCCATTGATTCAGGAAGGAAAGTTAACATACTCTAGGAGCACCTATGCAAAGCTCCATCTAAGCCGGGGTCAGGTCCCAGTACAACTGTTCATCAAGCCAAAGGCTGGGGCTGCCTGGAAGAAGCAGAACTGCTTAGCTCATTTAGGTACCAAGGGAGTAGTAAGGAAAAGTGTGGAGTCACAGGGTCTGTGATAGATAGAATTCTACCTTTGCTACCAGTGTGAGTCACTCTCTCAGACTCTCTGAGTCGAGTTCTCATCTGTAATGATGGGTTAGTCTAGGTGATTTCTACAGTCCCATCCAGCTCAGGGATAAGATAATCCTGGGATGGGATAGATAATGACAAGACTTCTTTGAGGGGTACTAGATGGGGAGGGAAGGGCATGAGAAGTAAAATGAGGGCCTCGATATTTTGCATCCTGTCTCCAATTCCCTCCGGTCACCTCCAGATATTGGCTTATTACTTCTGGGTGACAGGAGATAGAAGAGAGGAAGCTGGGTATTCTCCCCAGGGGCTCTTCCTACCCCATTTCTGTGGCCTCCTCCTGACCATATGCTATTTGGGTAAAACACTCACATGGATTTTTCTTTTCATCCTGATGTTCTTCCCATTCCCCTGTGTAGGATGTAAATTCTTCACTATCTAATCTCATACCACTGTACCGGCAAATATCAGTCTCAGTTTTGTATTAGGAAGCAATAGATCCACCTAGATAAGGCTCTCATTATCAATGGTCATAGCTCACTAACTAGAATAACCTCCGGTCTCTTTATATCCAATCTCATCCTCTCCAATACATCTTCCTTATACTTTTCCACTACCTACAACTTGAAGTCCAAAATCTTGACTAAGGTTTTCTAGCTGGATCCTAACCTACCTTCTCAGCTGTATCTTATACAATCTTTTCACATGCTCCGCAGATCAACAAAACTAGAAAATACCCTGAATGTGACCTCAAGTTTCTCACTTGGAGTTTCTGATCATGTAATTACCTACAAAAGGAACACCCTTCCTTTACGATCTTCACTGGTTAAGTCCTTTATGGCCTGGCTCAAATATAATCTCTTCCTTTATTCCTTCTATGATTTTCCCTAGTTATGTGATCTCTTTACTTTCTGAGAACTTTATTTGGATCTCTTTCATGCACTTATAATCATTTATTTTGTACCATGATTGTGTATATATGTCTTACCTCTCCTACCAGACTGGAAACTCCATGAGGCTAGGAACCATGTTACTATCTCTGAGTCTCCATCAATATATTAGTACAAAGTGGATACTTTTACTTGTAGATAGCTTACTGTCCAACTGAATTGGCTGACTGCACTGGTCCCACATGGTTCTAGGTCCCACATCCCCATCTGTCCTGTCTATCAAAGTTCTACCTCCTTTTTTTCAGGCCCAGCTCAAGTACCATGTTCTCCACAGAGCCTTTCCACCTAGACCCCACTATGTTTGTACCACTCCTGTGAGATTTACTGTACAGGACTTCACTTTAGTTTTCTTGTTCTGTCTCCCTTACTAATGCAGAAGCTACTTGACCGAAATCACAAAGCCCAACGCAATCAATTCTCAATAAACATAAGTATCTTAGCATCATTATCAGCCATCAAACACTAAACACCTTCCTTGTAGAGGAAGGATATGCTGAATTTCTGTTAGGGTGGGAGGCTAAGAGATTTTCTAAACCGAGTCCCAAAGAAAGAGAAAAAAAAACACCTTGTTTTAGGTAAGTGTCTACCATGGGGAGCTCCAAGTTCTCTGAATCTGACCTCTCCTCACTTTGGGCAGGCTGCTAGGGGCTATCATATTCTTTGAGCTTGGAAAGGCTTTTTGAGATGACCTCAGTCAGCTCACCACTAAAATCATCAAATGTGCCACTTTGCCTTAAATATCTTGGAGGAAAGAGCTTCTGCCACTTCCATACAGTAGAAAGAGTGCTAGATTTGTGGTTCAAGCCCTGGTTCTGCCATTTAATTAATACTGTGTGATCTTGGGCAAGTCACTTAATCGCTTTGGGCCTCTGTTTTTTCATCTGTAATATGGACTTAGATAAAAGCCTAGGGAAATATTTAAATCTGAAAAACAAAGAGTTACATGAGGCTTCTGAAGTCCTTTCCGGCTCTAAATCTCTGGAGCCTAGGATCCAGTACAAGTATCTCATAATTCTAATGTCTAAGAGGTATCTCTAACTTAAATATTCCCTGTTGTATCTTAAGCCCCATTTTTTCAAATTGTCTTCCAGTGAGAGAACATGTACTCATCATCTTCTCCCAAATGACCTTTCAAATAGTAGAAGACTGTTAACAACTCAATCCTTGGCCTTCTCTTCTTTAGATTGAGCTAAAGAATCTTCTGAAATCTTTAGATCTCACTTCTCTTCCTTGGCCTATTTCCCTAGCTGAATAATCATGCCTCATAGTGGACTTCCTTCCAAAACTCCCCACATCCTTCTGGTCATAAAGTCACTAGAGAGCCTTCCACACATCCACACAGGGTCTGACTGGAATTACTTTCAGCTCACCAACCTCAGGGCACTGATACCACGCCCTACCAGTGGGTGCATTCCATTTCCCGATCGAGATCCAAGAGCCTAAGAGTACCCACATTCCATAAGACTGTGGGAAAGGAGGATAAGGGGTATTGAGAAGGGATGCTTAAGCTGAGCTGCTCTGAAAGACTTGGGAAGAGGGAGAGGGGGTGTTCAGGTGGGTCTCTTGAGGTCACTGATATGTAATATACATGATGGGGGACCATAAGAACACTCCATGAATTCATAAACATTATCCTTCCCCCAACCCCTACCCCCAGCTACCACATTATGGTAGCTTAAGACCCATAAATGAGTCTAACAGGATTCCCTAGTTAGGGATTCCCTAGTTAGGAATGTACCCTCCATTCCCTGAATAAATGAAGCTGCCACTGGTAGAATTCTGAACCATAGTCAGCACCAGATAAAGAGGGAATTGAGAGGAATGCACAGTCAGCACGAGGCTATGTTGGAAGCAGGGAGTGAATCAGTGGGTACAGTGATCCCAGGTGTGACGAGTGGGCCTGTTCTCACATCTCTGGTACAACACGGCCCCTCAGTGACTTCAAGCCAGCCTGACAGGACAAAAATGGAACCTGCCCCTCTGGGAAAAGGACCAAGCAAGACAGTGTCAGGGTTGGTTTGCTGAGCACTACAAATAGCTCTACTGCAGAGGGAAGAGAGAGAGAAAGACAGACAGAAAGATGGTGTCTTACTTTTGAGAGGCGCTTGTGAGACTAAGACGGAGCATGCAAGGGAAGGGGGAAGGGGATGGAGAGGAAGGGGAAGAAGAACGAGAAATCAGGAGACAAAGTCAAGTGGGAAGGGCGTTTCCCCCCGCCCTGCTCCCAAGGTTCCCAACCCCTTCCCAGTGCCTGATGGTCCACGGGGTGAAGGGTAGTATGACCCATGGAGGAGATATGCCATCTAATGAACTCCTACTATTGGGTGTTTTTCCCTGACAGGCAACTACACCAAAAATGTCTCTGACTCTCTACCCCTTTCCTATCACCCCCACCCCCAGAGTTCCATAAAAATGGCACTAAGGGAATGGAGGCATAATGCACTATCCCTTAAAATAGGTTTGAAGGAAATCTTTCAGGACCCAATGACTGATCACCACTTTCACAGTCTGGGGACCTAAGGAGCACTAACTGTTCTCTCAGTCGCTCGTCAGCCAGGCCATTGAGCTCTCCCTGCCCTGTTCTAACTGGGGCCTCAGACCCTGGGAACCCAGAGTCCCCAGGATGCAGGGTTTGGGTGGAGGTGAGGGTGCTGACCTACTGTAACGAGGAGAGGGAATGATATAGCAACCCGGAATGGGGCCCATTCCCTATGGAACCTCTTTCCTGAGACTGACGACTGAGCTGATTGGTAACAAGGGGATGGTAGAGGTTGAGGGCTGAGTGGACTGACAGGTCCAGGAAAGAAAGAACAAAGGAAACATATAAAGAAGGGTCTTCTTGACTCCCTGTGGCAATGGGGCCTCTGAAGAAGAGGCCTGCCTCTAGCTCACATCCTGAAAGGAGACCTGTGTGAGGTGTGGGAGAGAAGAAACTCTTCTAATTCCTAATGAGTCCTGGGCCACCTCCCACACCCTTCAGGGTCTCCCATGTATCTCCCTGCTGTGAGGAGGAAAGGGGCTCCAAGTCTAGCTCTTAGTTAGATGGACTCTCACTTAAACTGAGGGAAAACTAGTTTGTGGGCATTATTTATTCACTGTTGGTGTGTTTGGTCATAAATGTGTTTACGCGTGACCTTCCCTCCCTCCCATCCTCCCACCTATCAATTAGGATCTCAGGGAACTGGGGCTACCCCAACAGGTACAGACCCTTTTCCTCATCTCCCCCTCTCCCCTCCAGCTGGCTGGGGTTATGGGTACGGCCACCTCACCTTGGAATTCTTGCTGCCACTCCGGCCAGACTGAGAAGAACAGCTGCGCTGGACCCCTTGCTCTGGTGTAGATGGGGACTTGTCGGAGGAATGGTCCGAGCCCTTCTCCACCATGGTGTCTCCGTCTGGGTTCTGTGGGGTGGGTGAGCGAGATCGCTTGCGGAGGATGGGGGAGCAGGCAGGCGTGCTGCGGTTGGAGTTACTGGCAGTGCTGCAAGGGCAGACAGAGAGGAAGGGGGAGACAAAGCAGAGTGAGGTTAGTGAGGAGTAGCAAAGGGATGCTGAGGTGAGCCAGCTCAGCCAACCAGTAAGAGCTGGGGCCAGGGGCGGACTGGGAGAAAGCATCCCAGCTCAAGCAAGGGCAGTAGTACCGCCATCAGACAGCAGAGGGCAATAGTGTGCTGTCAGGTGCAAATAGAGCAAAAGGAAGAAGGAAGTAGATGAATTCATCAAGTTCCCACTTTGTGGCAGTATTATCATCATCATGACCAGCACTTTGCATTTATACAGGGCTTTGTACTTCTCAAAGGATAAGTATTGTCCAAGGTCCCAGAATCCCTTTGGGACAGAGACAGAATGACACCTCAGCTCTCCAGATATCTAACCGCCTGTAGCTTGGAGCTTTTTCTTAAATAGTAGTTCAAGTTACCTCAAGGCTCAGTGTAGAAAGAACCACAGCAAAAACATTCCCCAGACATTCCTATATCCCCAGTTATCTAAACTCACTCTGCCACTTTCACTTTCCACCTGGAAAAAATCCATTTTATGTAAATATTCATTAATTGATTCTGAGATCTCCCTCCCCTCCTTTCTTTCCAGAATAGAAAAAGAGATAGGAAAGATATAGGATAACGAAGGAGGGGGTGCTTTGTTCAGCTGTGAACTTTTAAAGGAAGAAGAAAGCATGAAGAAGTCATTTTAATAGTAAAAGAAGGAATAGTAGAAGGGAAAAGAGGAGTAGGAAGCCTGAGAGACTTAGGTGAGGAAAAAGGGATACAGCTCAATTCAGCAAATATTATTTTAAAATTGTGAGCTGGTAGGTGGTACGATGAATAGTGGCAGGTCTGGAGTCAGGAAGACCCATCTTCCTGAATTCAAATCAGGCCTCAGACACTAGCTGTACAACTCTAGGCAAGTCACTTAATCCTGTTTGACTTAGTTTCCTCATCTGTCAAATGAGCTGGAGAAGGAAATGGCAAATCACTCCAGTATCTTTGCCAAGGAAACCCCAAATGGGGTCATGAAGAGTCAGACACCGAAACCACCGAACGATTCTGTGCTTAAGTAAGCACTATGCTACAAACTTGGGATTTTCCAGAGTTTAAATGAGATGGTTTCCGGTCCTCATAAAGCTTCTTATCCAGTAAGGTGATAAGACAGCTTTAGGAGACATGTTACATGGTAAATGCACTGAAGATTCATATTTGCATTGGGAAATGCTCTGGGAAACTACATCCCACCCTTCCCCTTAGGGAACACTGAGCTGGGGAAAGAGCATTGAGATTTGCGTAAAACAAAATACATCAAAACAAGCTATAACCTAGGCTTTCCCATTCAGTTCATTTGCAAATGGAAATCCTTTTTCCTCGGTAAAAAATCTCACCTAGGGGTGGTGATTTCTTAACCCCTCCAAAGCCTCAGCATGGAGAAGGGGAAGGATCCTGACCAAGAGACAGGAGAGAGAGGCTGGGGAAATACCAAGAGAATAAAATCCAGAGGGACAGAAGTAGAAAACTGAGCTGAATAGCTGGAAGAGAAGAAACAAAGAGAGTAAAGGGACAAAAGAAGAAAGGGGAGGAGGATGGCAGGAGAGGATAACAAGGAAGAGGATGATTTGGTATAACAGAAAAGTGTCCTAGATTTGGATTCAGTATGCCTATGTTCAAATCCCAAGCCTGTCCTTTACTGTGTGACTTTGGGAAAAGTACTTAACCTCTCTGGTCCTCAGTTTCTTCTATTGTAAAATGAAAGACAGACTAGAAGAGAGGTTCTTAATCCTTTTTTTGTATCACTGAGCCCTTTTGAAAGTCTGGCAAAGCTTAAGGAGCACTTCTCAGATTCATATTTTAAAATTTTATAACTGAAGAAAATGCTACATTTCAAATAAGGTTAGTAAAAATAATGATGTAATAATTTTTTTCCCCATCCAAATTCACAGACCTGAAAATTATCCATATATCTCCAAGGGATTAAGAATTCTTACACTAGATGTCTAGGCCCTAATGTAGGAAAATCCCTAGACATGAAACTTTAGTAGGTAGCTTACCTCATGTGAGTTGACTTCCTCTTATACTCATTCCTATTCCTGGCCAATTATATATACCACAAGTTTTGGATGACACGGAAATTTGGGGTCATTCCCCAAGTGCCAGAGAGATCAAGCTTTAAACCCTGCTTAGGCTAATTCAATATAAATGTTCTTCCTCCATAGCCAGCATCCTGCTAAGTCATCGCTCGTGTTCATGTCCCTGCTCATAAAGAAGACCACGCTAAGCAGTAGTCCCAGTGGCTTAGCCCAAACTTATCACCACTGCTAGAAAAATAGTTCCAAATGCCTGGTCTGCTGCAGGATAGTACACCTGGCACCTTCACGCAAGGAGAATGATGGAAAGGAAAGAGGGGTATGTCAGTCGTAATGGTCTCCCCACGGTCATTTAATCATTGCCCAGAGGCAGAATAATAGGACCTGGAGAGGCAAATTTCCCCAAGGTGCAGAAAGTAATCAATCCATCGATAAGCATTTATTAAGTGCCTCCTATGGACCGATGCTGTGCAATACAAAGACAACAAAAATGAAACAACCACATGTGGCCCACAACATTCTCAGTGAAGCCAGAACCAGAATAAAATGTACCTGGAAGATGTTTAACAAAATAAACAAAAATACAATAAAACATATTTAACATATTTGAAAACTGAATCAATATACAGCCCTTGGGGAACCTTATGTACGGATTAATGACCCCCATTTTTATTTGAATTTGATACCACTGATCTAAAGAGATCATTCTCAATCAGCCAGAGAGCATTTGGTTTGCAAATCTGGTTTTCAGCATCCATTTTCAAGGGATGCAAATTATTTTTCAGATCAATCAATCATTCAACAAGGATTTATTAAGGACCTATTATAGGTGAGGGACTACTCCAGGCACTGAGGATGCCAACCTTTCACGTTCCAGTGACGGAGCCAACATATACACATCTAAGCACATACCAAACAAATAGAGGGTACTGTAGTAAGGGAGAGGCACTAGCATCTGGGAGAGAGGAAGGATCAAAAACAGACCTCATGTAGCAGGAGACTGCATCTGATCTGAGCTTTGAAGGAAATCAGAGATTCCAAAGGATGAGGGTGAGGAGAGAGTATATTCAATAGACTGTGAAAAGGTCCAGGGACAAGAGATAGGGAGTCATGTGTGAGGAGTAACAGAAAGGCCACTTCAGCTGCACCAAAAAGTGTGTGAAGGGGAGTAACGTAAAAGTCTGGAAACGTAGGTTGGAAAGTCAGAGAAGTTTGTATTTGATGCTAGAGTTAATAGGAAGTTAATATTAAATTAGTTAATAGGAATTAATTCCTAATTAAATTAGAGTAAATAGGAAGCCATGGGAGCTTACTGATCAAGGGGATGACCTGTGTTTAGGAATAGCACTTTGGCAGTTATATGGAGGGCAGACAAGGAGGGGAGAAACCCAAAACACGGAGACGGAGCAGGAGACTATTGCAACAGTCCAGGTGAGAGGTGATGAGGTGGTGGCTGTGTAAGTGGAAAGAAAGGAACAAATGTGGAAGATATTTGTGAGGCAAAATCAAGAAGACACAGTCACTGTTGGATATGTGGGTAGGGACTAGACAATGCCTCCAAAGTTGGAACACTGGGTCATTGGAAGGATGGCGGGGGGAGTTCCACATTGGAAACATTTGAGAAGCCTACAGGGCATCCAATTTGCAACGTTCAGTAGGCGGCTGGTGATGTAAGCCTCAGAGCAGAGAGAGACAAGGACGAATACAGATCTGAGTGTCCTCTGTACAGAGATGGGAGTTGGTGAGGTTAATGAGAGAGAGTTATGGGCAGAGAAGACAGAGGGTACATTGGGTACACTCACTCATGTTAGGGGGTGAGATAAGAGTGATTACACTGTATAGGAGACTAAGGAATGAGGAGAATCAAGACACTATGATGTCATGAAAAGTCCAGAGAAGAAAGTGCCCAGAAGATCAAGAGCACCGAATGCTACGGATAAGTCAGGAAGGATGAGGCCTAAGAAAAGATACATCCTTTTGGGAAAAACTCACAGGATCCTCTTATTTGCTCAGCTTGTTCCCTCTTTAATCCAGAGAGGTGGCACAGTGGATAGATAGAACACTTGGCCTAAAGTCAGGAAGACCTGAGTTCAAATCCAGCCTCAGACATTTACTGGCTATGTAACCCTGGGCAAGTTACTTAACCTCTGTATCAGTTTTCTCAATTATAAAAAAATAAGGACATAATAGTTCCTATCTCCCAGGATTCTTATAAGGATCAAATGAGATATATTGGTAAAGCTCTTAGTATACAAGACTTTCTTTCCTTCTTTCTTCCTTCCCTCCCCCCATTCTCCCTTACTTTCTTCCTTCTCCCCTTCCATCCCTTCTTTCTTTTCTTCCTTCTTTCCCTTCCTCCTTCCTTCCTTCCTATACAACACTACCAGATTACTTGAAGGATTTCACTACTCTAGTTGCTCCCACCACTAAAGCAGATTACAATACTAGTGATGATCCTTTGTGCACTTAGCTACCTTGGCAGGTCTTGATAAAAGAATTAGTCTCCAAGCCTATATTCAGAGCATTTCCAGCTTAGGAATACCTGTCAAACTCTGTGTTCAACTGACAGTCTTTGAAATTCTAGGTTCACTTCCAAACCATAATTAGACTTCAGAAAACAGGACTTTCATGCAGAACCATCAAATTAACTTCCTAAAACAGCAATTGTATCATGCTGATGGAGGATGAGATCTGGACCCCTAAAAAGAAAAATCCCTCAGTTCTTGAATTTTCCCATACATTTCCCATGTAAGAGGGCAGCTAGGTGGTGCAGTGGATAGAGCACCACTGCAGGAGTCAGGAGGACCTGAGTTCAAATCTCACCTCAGACACTTGGCACTCACTAGCTGTGTGACCTTGGGCAAGTCACTTAACCCCAACCACCTCATCCTGGGTCATCTCCAGTCATCCTGATGAATATCTAATCACTGCATTCAGATGGCTCTGGAGGAGAAGTGAGGCTGGTGATCTGCACAGCCCTCCTTCACTCAAAATAAAGTCAAGTGCAAGTCATGTCATTGTTTCTCTGATGGCATGGTCTTCAGCAGTGAAGGACAAACATATACATTTCCCATACATTTCAGTATCTCAAATCATTGGTGCCTCTGCCCAAGGCCCACCCCAGCTCACCTTGATCACTTAATTGGCTTACTTAATCTCATCTAGACCTTTTCTCTGATACCTTCAAACCATCCTAGACTACTTGCCATTCCTTGATCTCATCCAGATTTTCTCATGTCTTAAAAAATTTGGATAAAAGTATCAATCTTACTCCCATTAAATACTCAGACTAGTTAGGGATCTCACCTACCCAGCCACTGTTACAATAAAACCTCACTACTCTGCCTGAAAGAAGGTTGGAGTGGTCGAATTCTTTCAAGGCAAACTGCCCTGTACCCTTGCATTCCGGGGTTCCCAGCACCCCAAACCACAATGCCACTTCCCTGCTCAAGAATCAGCAACAGCTCTTTATTTCCTACTAATTCAAATCTAGAACCCTCTGGATTTCAGGGTTACCCTTAGCCTAGACCTAATCTACTTACGGAAATTTTTGATAAATCTTCAACATATACTCTGTGCTCTAAACAGGAGTCTACTCACTGTACTGAGGACTTGTCATGTTTGTTTCTACTACTCTGCTTTTGTCTATACCAATATCACTGCTTAGAATGCCCTCCCCCGTCACTTCTTTAATCTAAATTCTACATCTTTCAAAGTCTAGCTATAGTTCCACTTTATCCAGGATGCCCACAACAATTTCTCTCTTTGCCCAATCACTGTTGTACTTAGACACAATTTAATCCATTACTAATTCTCTATTTCATATGTGTGAATCCTTGCTGATGGGGACCATGGATAGGACTAGTCCAAACCCTTCCTTTTCCAGCTGAGGCTGAGAGGTGAGACAGAGATAGTGAATGGTAGAGTTAAGGCTAGAGAGTCTTAGGACTCTGTGTCTTGTCATCCTATCACTCCTTAAGTAAGGTTGATACTGATGCTTAACAGACACTTGTCCCTTATTTGTGCCCTTCAACGCTCAATCAAACACTCAAATCAGTAAGTATTTATTAAATAGCTATTATGTGCCATGTACTGGGAATAAAACCTTCACTCCCCTCCTGGCTCTGCTTCTGACTTTTTGGATTACACTACCATACCCCTGCCTGAGAGATCTCTCACACACCCTTTTCAGTTCCCTGTTTCTGTTTTCTTCCTCCATTATGATGTAAGCACCTTCAGGTGCTTTTTTCTTGTATTTGTATCCCCAGCTTAGCACAGGGCCAGACATAAAGCAAATGCATAACAAGTAGTTGGGCATTGTTGATTGGGAAAAAAAAGACAAAAAGTAAACAGTCCCTATCCTTAAGGAGATTATATTCTATCAAAGAAGTTAACGTGTATATATTTATGTATATGTATGCATATATAACATACATTTACATGGAAAAATCTAACAAAATATATAACATGCAAATACATGACATACAAAATATATTAGAAGGGTTGTTAGAACAGCCCTTTTCATCTACTGAACAAAGAGTTCTAATAAATCAATCACCAAGCATTTATTAAGCACTAGGAATAGAAAGAAATACTTAGAAAGAAAAAAGTCAATATTCTCAAAATAGGGATTTTCTGCAGGAGAAACAGCAAACACACACACACACACACACACACACATATAAACAGAACGTAGTTAAGAGAAGGAAGTCAGAAAGAGATTGTGAGTGGCCATCTCACTGAACCTCCTTCCTCCAAGGAGGGCCCTTTCTTAACAAGGAGCTATCTCCTATTTTATTTCTTCTTTTTATTTTATTTATTTCATTAAATATTTCCCAATTACATGCAAAAAACATTTTTACAATAATTAAAAAAAATTTTTTGAGCTCTAAGTATTCTCCCTCCCACTCCTTCCCCCTCCTTAAGAAAGCAAGCAATTTGATATCAATTATATATGTGAATTCATGTAAAACATATTTCCATTATTAGGCATATTGGAAAATAAAACACAGATGAAGATAAAAGAATAACAAAATAAAGTTTAGGGAGCTTATTCATTGGAAGTGTTTGTTTGGCAAGACAAGACTCTGGGTAGCCACTTAAGGAGCCCCTCAGCTTTGAAAACCCAGATGTTGGTGCTTTTCTCTCTGGTAACTATGTATATATGGTCAGATATCTGACTGTTGATCTGTGATGTATGTATTGCTTACTGTCAGGCAGTTGGAAACCCTGCCTGTTGATTCTGATTTCTCCATATTTTCTCTGAAGTTCAGGGTGCTGACTTTCCCCCCCCACACTAAGTGAATGATACATGTGCTGGATTAAAATGACTGTTTAACCCTCAAAAAAAAGTTTAAAAGCCTGCTTCAATCTGCATTCAGAGTTCATCAGTTCTCTCTCTGGAGGTGAAGAACATGTTTCATCATGGATCCATTGGAATAGTCTTGGGTCACTGTCATAATCAGAGCAAACTAAGTCTTCAATAGTTGGTCATCCTCACAATATTATCACTCTGTATGTTCTCCTGGTTTTGCTCACTTCACTTTATACTAGTTCGTATAAATCTCCCTATGTTTTTCTGAAACCATGCTGCTTGTGCATTTCTTATAGCACAATAGAATTCCATCACAATCATATAACACAACTTGTTCAGCCGTTCCCAAGTTATAGGAATCCCCTTCCATTTCCAAATCTCTGCCACCACAAAAAGGGGTGCTACAATGATTTTTGTACGAATAGGTCCTTTTCCCTTTTCTTTGATCTCTTTGAGATATAGACCTAGTAGTGGAACTGCTGGATCAAAGGACATGCACAGTTTTATAGCCCCTTGGGTGTAGTTCCAAACTGTTTTCCAGAATGGCTGAACTAGTTCACAACTCTATCAATAATATATTAATGTTCCAATTTTTCCACATCCCTTGCAGCATTTGTCATTTCCCTTTTTTGTCATGTTAGCCAATCTGATATATGTGAGGTGGCATCTCAGAGCTGTTACAATTTGTATTTCTCTAATCAGTAGTGATTAAGAGCATTTTTTTATGTGACTATTGACAGCTTTGATTTCTTTGGCTGAAAACTGCCCATTCATATCCTTTGGCCACTTACGAAGTGGCAAATAGCTCTTATTTTTATAAATATGGCTCAGTTCCCTATATATTTGAAAAACGAAGCCATTATCAGAGAAACTTGCTCTAATTCTTTCCAGTTTTAGTCCTCCTTTTTGCCTGCATAAATGTTGTCTGTGCAAAAGCTTTTTAATTTCATATAATTAAAATTATCTATCTTGCTTCTCATAATCCTATCTCTTGGTTATAAGCTCTTCACTTATTAATAGATATGACAGGTATATTTTTCCATGCTTCCCTTATGAGATCAACTTTTCATATCTAAATCATTTATCCATTTTGACCTTATCTTGGTACATAGTGTGAAATGTTGATCTATGGCTAGTTCCTGCCAAACTTCTTTCCCATTTTCCCAGTAATTTTCATCAGATGGTTAAGTTCTTACTCCCATAAATTTGGATCTTAAGATTTCAAACACTATATTACTAAAGGTCATTTACTATTACATATTGTATATCGAATCTATTCTACTGATCCCACTATTTCTTAACCACTAATAATTGCTAATTAGAAATTTGTAATATAGCTTGAAATCTGGAAATGCTGGGCCTCCTTCCTCAACAACACTTTTTCTTTCATTGATTCCCCTGACCTTCTTGACCTTTTGTTCTTCCAGATGATTTTGTTAGCATTTTTTCTAGCTCCATAAAATAATTCTTTGGTAATTTGGTATGGCACTAAATAACTAAATTAACAGGTAGAATTGTCATTTTGATTATAATGGTTCAGCCTACCCATGAAGAATTAATATTTCTCCAAATGTTTAGATCTGTCTTTATTTGTGTGAAAAGTATTTTGCAACTGTGTTCATAAAACCCCCAAGTTTGTCTTGGCAGGTATACTCTCAAGCATTTTATATTGTCTACAGTTATTTTAAATGGAATTTCTTTTTCCAGCTCTTCCTGCTGGATTTTGTTGGTGGTATAAGGGATTTATGTGATGGTTTATGTGAGTTTATTTTATATCTTGCAACTTTGCTGAAGTTGTTAATTGTTTCAACTAGTTTTTTTAGTTGATTCTCAAGGGTTTTCTAAATATGCCATTGTATCATCTGCAAAGAGTGATAGAATAGACAATAAGAAAAAAAAAACTAATTCCTTCAGTTTCTTTTTCTTTACTTATTGCTAGTTAACATTTCCAGTATACTAATGAATAACAGGAATGATAATGGACATCCTTGTTTCCCTCTTAATCTTACCGGGAAGGCTTAAAGTTCATGCTCATTGTAGATAACGCTTGCTCTTGGTTGAACACAGATAATACTTACTTATCATTTTAGGAAACGCTCCATTGATTCCTATCCTTTCTAATGTTTGTAATAGGAGAGGGTGTTATATTTTTTCTGCATCTATTGATATAATCATTTCATCTTTGCTGTTTTTGTTACCAATGCAGTCAATTATGCTGATAATTTTTCTAATACTGAACCAGTCCTACATTGCTGATATAAATCCCACTTAGTCATGGTAGATGATCTTTGTGATATATCATAGAAACAATAATTTCATTAAAAAGAACAGTGAGACAACTTTCCCAAATTTGTAGGATACAGCCAGAGCAGTACTTAAGGGAAAATTTATATCTTTTAATGTGTACATCAATGAAATAGAAAAAGAGCAGATCAATGAATTGGGGCATGCAACTTTAAAAAAATTTTAAAGAATAAATTTTAAAATCCCCAATTAAACACCAAAATGAAATCAAAAGGAGAGATTAATAAAATTGAAAGTAAAAAATGAATAATAAATAAAACCAGGAAGTGGTTTTTATGGGGTGGGGTGGGGGAAGCTCACAGTAAAATAGATAAACCATTGGTTAATTTGATTAACAAAAATAGAAAACCAAATTACCAGTATCAAAAATGAAAAACATGAATGCATTACTAATGAAGATGAAATTTAAGCAGTTATTAGTTATTTTTGCCCAATTATATGCCAGCAAGACTGACAATATAAGTTAAATGGATGAATACAAAAATATTAACTGCTCAAGTCAACAGAAGAGGAAATAGAATTCTTAAATAATCCTATTTTAGAAAAATAAATTGAACAACTCATCATTGAGGTCCCTAAGAAAAAACAGCCATTACCAGATGGATTTACAAGTGAATTCTACCAAACATTTAGGTACAACTAATTCCAATACTAGAGAAACTATTTGAAAAAAAAAATTGGTAAAGAATGAGTCCTACTAAATTCCTTCTACAACATAAATAAGGTCAATACATTAACCAGTGAGAGTAAAATTAGAAAACTATAAATCAATTTCCTTAATTACTATTGATGGCAAAATTTTAAATAAAGTGTTAGCAATGTTCTTTGATGTACTTATTCTTTAGGATTAGATTATTTAGTTTCCAACTAATTTTAATGTATGCTTCCAAGGCCCTTTATTATATGAAAAAGGCGCATTTAATATTTCTGCTTTTCTGCATTTACTTTTGAGGTTTTTATGCCTTAATACATGGTTAATTTTTATGAAGGTGCCATGTACAGCAGAGAAAAGGTACACTTCTTTCTAATCCCAATCAATTTTTTCCAGAGGTCTATCATGTCCCCTCTTTCTTATTTATTTTATGGTTAGATTTATCTAGCTCTGACAGAGGAAGGTTGAAGTCCCCACTAGTACAGCTTTATTTTCTATTTTCTCCTGTAATACATTTAACTTTTAAGAATGTGGGTGCTACGTCATTTGGTGCATATATGTTTAGTACTGATATTACTTCATTGTCTATGAGGTAGACAATGGTTCCTTTTACTGAGATGTAGTTTCCCTGCTTATCTCTTTTAATTAGATCTATTTTTGTTTTTGCTTGTTTGAGATCATAATTGCTACCCTTGACTTTTTTACTTCAGTCAAGGCATAACAGATTCTGTTCTAGTCCCTTATTGTGACTGTGTGTCTGTTTCAAGTGTGTTTCTTGCAAACAACCTATTGTTGGATTCTGTTTTCTAATCTATTCTGCTTTCCATTTCATTTTATGGTGAGTTTATCCCAACACATTCACAATTATATTTAATAACTGTGCATTTCCTTTCATCCTATTTTCTTCTGTTTATTCTCTCTCCCTTCCTCTGCTCTCTCCTCCTTTCCTCTCTGTTATCACAACCCTTCTCCTCCTACTTTCCTGTTATATAAGATGGATTTCTAATACCAAGTGAGAAAGACAGAATGTGTGTGTATATCTATTTTACCTTTTTGAATTAGTTTAGATGTGAATAAAGTTCAAGCATCGCCTGCCCTTGCCCCCACTTTTCCTTACACTGTAAAAGCTCTTCCTTCCATGCCTCTTTTATGTAAGATAATTTCCCCATTCTTCCTCTCCCTTCCCTCTTCTCCCAGGAATTTCTCTTTCTCACTTATCCTTTTTTTTTTACATCATCCTAACATAATCAACTCCTTCCCATACTTTCTTTCTATGTAGAATAAATGATAAAGTTCTTAGAAGATACATGTATCATCTTCCCACATTGAAAGAGAAACAGCTTAATCTTACTGAATCCCTTATACTTTCTCTTTCACATTTATCTTTGAAATAATAAATTTGCATTTCAAAGTCAAATTTTCTATTTGGCTCTGGTCTTTTCCTAAGGAATGCTTAAAAGTCCTTTATTTCATTAAATACCCATTTTTCCCCTTGAAGGATTACACTCAGTTTTGCTAGGTAGGATGTTCTTGGTTGTAATCACAACTCTTTTGCCTTCCATAATATCACATGCCAAACCCTGTATTCTTTTACTATGGTTGCTGCTAAATCTTGTGTGATCCCTATCAAATATCCTCCTTAATATTTGAATGATTTCTTTCTGGCTACCTGAAGTATTTTTTCTTTAGACTGCTACAAGTCTTCATTTTGGGATTTCTTTCTTTTTCTTTAACCCCCAGTTCACAGAAATTGGAGCAGTTTTCCTTGACAATTTTTTTGAAATATGATTCTAGCCTCTTTCTTTGGTCATGATTTTCAAGTAATCTAGTAATTCTTAAATTATCTCTCCTTGATCTTTTTCCTAGAGCAATTGTTTTTCTAATGAGATATTTCACATTTTCTATTTTTTTTCATTCTTCTGACTTTGTTTTATTGTTTCTTGATGTCTCATGGAGTCATTGGTCTTGCCCAATTCTAATTTTTAAGGAATTATTTTCTTCAGTGTGCTTTTGTACCTTTTTTTCCATTTGGTCAATTCTGCTTTTTAAGGACTTATTTTCATCAATTAATTTTTGTAATACTTTTTCCATTTGGCTAATTCAACTTTTATGGTGTTATTTTCTTCAATATCTTCTGTACCTCACTTACCAAGCTGTTAATTATCTTTTCATAATTTTCTTCCTTTACTTTTATTTCTTTGCCTAATTTTCCCCTACTGTTCTTATTCGATTTTGAAAATTATGTTTTAGCCCTTCTAGAAATTGGGAGGCACAGGGTTTCAATTCATATTTTTCTTGCAGGCTTTTCTTGTAGCTTTTTTGAATCCATTTCTGCTAATGAAATTCTTTCTCTGCTAAACAGTGATACCCTAAAATGAATTAACTGTACCCCCAAACTCATCCATTTGTACTCTTGATCTGTGCAGGGCCTTAAACTGCTGATTGCTCTGGGACATGGTGTTTATTTGGGTAGATACTGTAAGACACTGTATGACTGAGATTGGGAGGTAGAGCAGAGTGAGCACAAAGAAAACAGTTTAGATTTAAAACTGTTAGTTAAACTAAGAGTCTTCTTCTGAGTTTGTGTTTTGATCTTCCATCACCATAGCAACTTTTATGGTCAAGTTCTTTTTGTTTTTGTTGTTTGCTCATTTTTCCACACTAATTCTTGATTCAGAGCTTTATGTTAATGTTGGTCTCTGTTCCTCGTTGGGGATGAAGGGATGGAGGAATGGAGAGGCACTGTCTCAAACTTCAGGCTCTTTGCCTTTCTGTTTTCAGTGCTAGTTCTGGGGGCTTGGAAGTTTTTGGTGCTCTCAAGGCTGTGTGATCTGGGGAGATATGTGGTCACTGCTCTGCTGATCTGCACTCTGGTTCTTACCCAGGAAGGGCTGAACCCTTAAGTCTGGAAACAATACTGTTCCTCAAGGTCCCTAATCCTTAGGCTTGGAAGTGATACTGCCCCCTCAGCACTTTTACTCCCTCTTAATTGAAAGTGCTTCTCTTGGCCCTTAAACTTTGACCCAGAAGTGGATATAGGCAATGGAGCTGCCAAACAGTGTCTGGACCTGTGTCCAGTGCTAGCCCAGGTGTCCCCTGTAATCTCTTCCTGACCATTGCCAGGTCTACTTACTGTCTCTGGCTTGAGAATTCCTGTAGCTGCTGCTGCTTCTCTCACTATCACATAGAAGCACCACTTGGGCTCCAGACTAGCCTATACCTCCATTTCACAGATCTCTGTTTCCAACCTATATTGTCTTAGACTTGAACAATACCTCATTCTGATTTTTCATTGGTTGTTCCATTCCAGAATTTAATTTGATACATTTAAATTTCTGAAGCTGAGTTCTTTCAATACTTTGCCATCTTGGCTCCCACCCTGGAAGTTACTTTCTCTTTCTTTAAGGACCTCCAGGAAAGGAGATATCTCTCTTCCCTGGACCACCTGGCTGACAGACCTTCACCTTCACTGAAATTTCTTCCTTCTCTCCTCTGATCCCACTTCCTCTGTTTAGGTGTTCAGAGAAGGTCCTTGAGACATGGGGAAAGCCCAAGAGTTCTTCTGGTCTTTTGTAAAGTCAGCTTCCCTTCATGTCTCCTCTGAAGAACTGTATCATTCATTTGATTCCTTTTTATTCCTCATTCACTGTGCTGACACAGGCAGACCTTTCCAATGGGTAAGCTCTCTGATCAGAGACCCTAGGAACATTAGAGCTGGATGGAACCATACAGAACATCTAGTACACTCCCCTCCAAGACCCACTGATGTCAAGGCTTTAGCCCTGGTGCAAGAGTGAGTTGGTGGCAAAACCAGAACAAAAATCCAGGTCTCCTCACCTCTTAGTCCATTATACCTGCAGCTTCCTCAGCTATCTATCACTGTCTGTTTTCCATAACTCTCCCCAAATCAGCTAAGCTAACTAGTATTTCATGTTCCTTCTCTCATATTACCCTATTCACCTACCTTTTAGACATGTCAATCATTCCTGCCTCAGGAGAGGCAGATTTTGCTACTGGCCTCCCTCTGCTTCCTTGCTCTCCTTTTGTCCTCCCTACAATGACTTCTCTCCCACTCTCTTCCTTGCTTATTCTGTTTGCCCAAATGTCCTTGCCCTACCTTCCACCTACAGTCTTTGATTAATGCCCAATCAGATATTTTTCTCTTATTTTCTTTGTGCTCATTCTGCTCTATCTCCCAATTTCAGTCATAGTGTCTTACAAAAGGCTGTATGTATCAATGCCATATCCCAGAGCAATCAGCAATTTAAGTCCCTGCACAGATCAAGAGTATAAATGGGTGGGTTTGGGGGTATAGTTAATTCATTTCAGGGTATCACTATCTAGAAGAGAAAGACAAGAGACCTGGCTTCAAATGCTGGCATTATCAACTCACTGTGTACCTCTGGGTGAATCATTTCAATTCTTGAAGCTTCAGTGTGTCTATCCATAAAATGGAAATATATATTTTTTTCCTGCCTTTTTTCTCTTATAGAAAGATGAAAAAATACTTGTAAAAGTGATTTGAGTTCATCAGAAAAAAAGGTCCTTTTGGAACCAAGAGATCAATGTCTCAGTTTAAGAGAAACAGTCTGGTTACCAAAGAAAGAGCACTGGATTTTGAGTCAAATTCTAGTTTTAATACTTGTTTATTGTGTGTCCTTGAGTAAGTTTCTTTAGTCTCAGTTTACACATCTATAAAATAACAATTATGATGGTAAAATCTATTTTACAGAATTGTGGTGAGAAAGCACTTTGTAAACTTGAAAGCATTACAAAATAGTGAGTGATGATGATAATATATAATAATGACAATTTGCCTTGATTGGCATATGCTTCCTAGCTTAGGGGAGAAAGTGGTCACTGAACTTAGGCTTAACTGGGATAAAAACATCCCCACAATCCTTGGAAAATAGAGATAGTCATTAAAGAGAATTCCAAATCCTGCTCCATCCCATGACATGAGGTACCCAGCCCCTAGTTTGTTACCCTTTGTCTATTACAACAACAACCAAATCATAGCCCCTAGACCTTAAGATGTCATTGAAGCACAGGATTTTCTATATGTAAGTGACTTTATAAGTCAGCTAGTCTAATCCATTTATTTTATAGGCAGAAATAAATGGCTAGAGGAGTCAAACGACTGGTCCAAAATCACACGGTTAGCAGAAGAGGCAAGATTTCACTCCATCTCCCAACTCACTATCAGGGAAATATGTTATCTTGAAAGGATGAGGGTTTTTTTCCCCAAATTTGGGATGGGAAACAAATGAGGTATAGAAAATACAATGTTCCCCTTCCCCAAAGAATATCTCTTTGGGTATACATAAAGCTTCTCTTTCTTTTGCCCCCTTATCATGATGGCAACTAAACCTGGGGCAATCTAATACTACTCAGTTCAGGTTTCTCTGTAAAGAAGATGGCAAACTCAACCTTGTCTTTCTATGACAGAGCTGTGATTATATGGAGTAAGAAAATCTAATATGGGTTTGGGGGTATTGTTCTATTGTGTTTTTCTTTGTTAGGATGCTGGGTTCTCTAGCTTAGTTCTCTACCTAAGGATGCTCAGCCTGGGGGTCTCAGTAAGTTCCAGGCTTTATGATGTCCAACTTTTGGGCTGAGTTAACAATCTTCCCTGTGCACTGGAAAAGGATGGCTGTTATGTCAGGGCCTTCCTTTCCTAATCAAGGTTGCAAAGAGGCTTAG
Organism: Bettongia penicillata ogilbyi; assembly: GCA_023548195.1. Lineage (NCBI taxonomy): Eukaryota > Metazoa > Chordata > Mammalia > Diprotodontia > Potoroidae > Bettongia > Bettongia penicillata. The sequence continues at coordinate 1,655,283 of JAJHZJ010000103.1, read as the reverse complement.
TATTGACTCTGGTATGGAAAGGGTCTCCCCACCTACATCACAAGATTTTTTTCTAAGATGAACACCTTGTTCTGTTCTGACTAGCATGTGGGCTTTTATGTCCTGAATTGGCTGAAACCTGCCCCTGGGTGCTTCCTGGGTCAGGCCCAAGGAGCACACATGATGTTCAGGGACAGTTCAATCTGAAATTTGGAAATCAGGAAACTCACCTGGGAGGGGATCTTTGCCAACTCCTGACCATGGGCTAGGCCTCCTCACAGATTTGAGCATAACAATTCACCAGACTTGAAGAATTATCCACTAGCCTTCCAAATTTCCATTGGCCCAGACCCATCCTTTCCTTCTGACATACAATTCTTTACTGCTTCCTGTCTCAGTAGGCTAAAAGAATTAATTCAAGCAGCTTCCTATATTGCCAATATGTTCAAGAGGTCCCTCCCAGACAAGTCCCTTCCCCAAAATCTCATAAAACTATTTTCCAAAAATGTCTTTTGGACAGAAGGCACAGAAAAAAAGGACAGAAAGAAAAGGCAGGACTTATTGAATTTCTTTTCATCCTGCTGCTTGATGTCCCTTATGCCTCAGTCACATGTTCATTCAGCTACCACTATGATCCTCTTGAGTCTACAGCCAAATATTGCTATGGCATAGTATTCTAGCAATGAACTGAATTTGTTAAGGAAGTTATTAACATCAAGACAAGCTCAATGCAAAGTCCCTGGTGAACAAGAAAAGGCTAAACTTTTATCCCCCTTCCACTGATGTCCTCTGCCCCAAGAAGACTGGGGGGAGGGGAGGAAAAGGAGGAAAGCACAGAGATGGTCATTTGTTTTCCTTTCCTACTCAAACCCAAAAAGAAGAGCTCCCCTCACCACAAGAGTTGAAGTCTCCATCTATCCCACTCTCTCCCCCTTTCCTGGGTTTTCTGCAGCTTCTGTTCAGCCCCAGAGTTTGGCATTCCATCCAGGAACAGCCTCAACAAATGCTATTTGTTGTTGCCATGGGGACCCAGGGCCTGCAAGAGACCCAGGACTCCATGCTTAAAATGCCGAAGCAGCCTGACCCACTTTTCCTCCCCTTTAAGATGACAAAATAAAACTTAGCTTGGAACCTGCCAGGACAGAAAGATGGGTCAGAGCCTTTGTTATCTTACTGGATGAGTTGGAGTTGGGATTGGGGGGGAGGGGCAGGGAGTAGGGAGGTGGGATTGTGTCACCTTTTGTTTGCATAGATTGTGTTATTATACTGATCCTCTATCAGCAGTAGAACACATACGTCTATGGTTGCTCTCTAGTCAAGATCATGGGCTGCCACAAAGCCAATCTCATTCTTGTCACATCTTTCTTCCTGTGACGCAGAGCTGGCTACATGTGCCAAATGTCCTTTCTCAAAGGGGCAAACTCATGATAGATATGACATCACACTCCAACTAACTGAGCTAACCATTAGGAAATTATCTAGAAGAGCCATGAGGGAGGGAGAGAAGAGATCTGAGAAAGGACAATCATGAAGAAGCTTGATGGGAATCCTGAGCCCCACAGAGCTGATCTCCCCAGGATTCATCATGTCCTACAGTAGATAGGAGTGATGCTGGCTTGTGATAGGAAGAATAAGAAATGGCAGGTGCTCTGTGACTATCCCATTAGTGGGTGAGAAACAGATAAGCAAGAGAAAAGGAGGAATCACTGCCATCTTGTCTAAGGAGAAGCAGTTTACAGAAAAAGACCTCCTAAAACCTGGTTTGCAAAGAGCAAAGACAAATAGGTATTCTTTTCCACTGCAACCAAGGCCAACATGGAATGAGCTAACACTTCAGCAGAAAAAGATTTAGGTGAATCTGCGAGAACAACACCTGAACTGACTCTCAGGATATCAGAGTATTACCCAGACAAACTATGGAATCTCATATGCTAGAGATCTTTAATTGGAAAGACACATAGGGATAATTTTAGTATAAAATCCTGGAGTCAGGGCAATAGATTGAAAGAGGAGCTGTTAACCTTTTTTGTGTCAAAGAATCCTTTGCAAATCTGGTCAAGTTTGAGGACCCCTTCTCAGAATAATGTTTATAAATGTATAAAATACATAAAATTACAAAGGAAATGAATTATGTTGAAATAAGAGTTATCAAAATTTTTTTTTTATAAGTTTGCAGACCCAAGGTTAAGAACCCCTGGATAACACACACACACAATTTGCCACCATTCCTTAATCTGTGATTTGCTCGGATTCCCAGAAAGAAAGGGACTAAGTTCAGTCATAACACAGAAATTTTATTGTCAACACACTCCCTGTAGTATACTCCTCACCTAAGGAAGTTCCTTTCCTATATTGACATCACTACTTGTTGGGAGGATTTTTCTTTACTTGAGCCAAAATCTGTTTCCTTGCAACTTCCACCTATTACTTTTGGCTCTGCCTCTGTATCTACCCTTTCCCCCCACCAAAAAAAATAAGTAAAATCTAATATTATGATGTATTAGAAGTAGCACAGGTCAAGAGACCTTGGGTTTTGATCTAGGATTACCTGCATAACCTTGGGCAAGTCACTTAATTCGGGCCCTGAGTTTTCTCTTCTGTCAAACTGAGGGGTTTGCCAAAAATTAATGTTGTGTAATTAGAATGGTAAAGTTTGGCCCCAGAAAAGAGTTGAGAAAATGCACCTCTTCTTCTTTTTTGGCTGAAGTAGAGAACTATGGGTATGAAACACACACTCTCAGACATGGCTTATGTGTTGGCTGGTTTTGCTGAGTTGATTTTGTTTCCTCTTTATTTTAAAAATTTTGGCAAAAAATGATGACTCACTTGTAGGGGTGAGGAGAGGGACAGAATAGAAAATAAAGGGAATGTCAACACAAAGGTGTCAATAAAAGTAAAGACTTTTTTTTTTTAAGAAAATGCATTTCTCTGATTGCAGAGGTAGTAGTCTATAAATGTAAAATATTGCATACATGATCAAACAGAAAAGGGAGTCACAAGTGGACCAGGAGTTCTCCAGGCACAAATGAAAAACAAAAGGGATATGCACTGTTAACCCAACCTGTTGGCTGATGCTACATCTTTCTGTGCACCCATGTTACCAATCTGCAATCGGAATAACAATGTCTTCCTGCTTCACAGAAGGGTGGGAAGGAGGGATTCATCAAGAACAAAACCAATTAAAGTTCTTTCCCCAAAATAAAGTGTTTCCTCTAATTGCTTGACAACCACAAAGGAGTTATGGGTAGGAATGTGATTTCCTGGCTTGAAAATAACACCATTTTTCAAGTCTGTCCTTTGTGCTGACAAAGACAAAAGGGGGAGGCTGGAACTTTAGAGAATGGACGCTCTCCACATCTTCATCCAGTCTCTATAGGGCCAGAGGCTCAAAGAATTAAACATCATCTAGCCCAAACCCTTCATTTTGCAGTTGAGGAAACTTAGGCCCCAAGAAGTTAAATGACTTATGAAAAGTCAGAAAAGTTGTAAATAGCAAAACTGGAGCTGGGGGCTCAACGGAGGTCTTCTTATTCTATATCCAGTGTCCCCTTAGTTTATACTCTACCAGTTGCAGCAGGAAATATTTAAGTCCAAGATTAAGAAAAACTTCCTGAAGAAAGTACACCTCCTATTTTTTCTGAAACAGAGGAAGATCCTTGAATGTGCTTTCTCTGAAATTGTCAGTAAGAAGACAGACAAGTGGGACCACAGTCTCCTAGAAACAAGGTACTGGGCAAAATGACCTAGAATCTTATAGTATCAGAAGGGGTCTTGGAGGGCAGCTACTTTAGCCTTCAACTCAATGCATAGCAACTCTGACCCATGGTCCCCTTAACTTTTCTAATGATAGGTCGCACTAGCTCATCAAGGTACTATTTGGGGTCACTCTAGAGGAACCTTCAAGTTTTCATCTGCTATGACTCTGCAAGATTTCGAGCAGAGATCAATGATCCAATTATTCCAATTCAATTCCTATTGAACTGTTACTATGTTCCTTGATGTCAAGAGCCATTTAAACTTCATTATGCTTCCATCAGAACAGATATCTGTTAACAGCCCCAGGAACAAAGTAGACATTCAAATATCTACTGAGTTGTCTTGACCCTGAATATTTCTAATTATGGGGGTCTGTCCTAGACAGTCCAGAAACCTCACCTCTTTTTGGAAACACAGTGTTATAGTGCTGGGAATCAGGAAGACTAGAGTTCAAATTGAGTCTCAAACAGTAACTATATGATGCTTGGGCAAATCACCTGACTTCTGCCTGTTTCCTCCTCTGTAAAATAGGAATAATAACAGCACCTGATTCCCAAGGTGATTGTAAGGATTAAATGAGATATTTGTAAAGTGCTTTGCAAGCCTTAAAATGCTATGTAAATGCTAGCTTTTATTATTACTACTACTACTACGAAGTAATAATATTGTTATTACTACTACTATAAATAATGATAATACTCTTAGTGAATTTCTATTCTAACTTCAATTACAGTGTAACTACCCACAAAAAAAGACTGGGTGTGATCTTATGAAATAAAAGCTTCCGGAATTCCAAGTGTTGTCCCCAAGGCCCCAGCTGTGCTCCAGTTATGAGCAGGATCAGAAGAACATATAGTCCCACTGCTACCGCTAACTAACTATAAACATGGGGGAATCATGGGGCTACAGTTTCCTCACTGGTAAGATGAGGAGGCTGGACCGGATGATCTACAAGGTAAACTTCTTACTTCTAGGAGCCTCGACCCTGATCTTGGGGATCAGCACATCGTGTATTATTGGCTACTGAATAAAAAAAAATTTAAAACCTAGTGTTGAATTCACTCAAAGTTTCTCATGTTCTCAAGTATTTAATAGACTCATATATCTCAGTAGATCTAGGGGACCCACTAGAAGAATCATCAAGTTAGATAGGAAAATACATGGTTTCTTCTACCTCTGCCTCACCATCCAACATGAGATTTTTTGGGGGGGAAGACTGTTTCCTCTAATTGAACTTTAGGTTCTCATCTGCAAAATGAGAAAAACTGCTACCCATCTCCTTCAAGAAAGGAAAGTCAAGGAGAATAAAAGTACGTCAAGAGGGTCTTTGAGACCCTGGAAGAGGTGTTATGATGATAGAAGAGTGGCACAGTCATAGGAAGGGAGAAATGATTAGCAATAGTTAGTTCTTCTAAAAATAGAAAAGGTGTTTTTACTGGACTTCAGGGGCAATGAATGAATCAGTCAAATCAGAGCAGTCAAAAAAGCTAACTGGAAATTTGGCTGAATCATAACATTCAGAACAAAGGAGACTGTCCTTCTGTCTTCTGCCCAAGACAGAGCACATCTTGAGTACTGTGTTCACTGCAAGGTACTACATTTAAGAAGGATACTCACCACCTAGGATGCATTCAGAGGAGAGACAATGCCCTAAGAGAATCAGTAAAAAAATACCAACGATGATGGCACACATTCCTACAATTCCTACAATTGAGGAGGCTGAAGCTGGTGGACTTCTGATGCTTGGAAGTTCTAACTCACTGCTGGAAGTCTGGAACCAATATGATGAGTGTCCAGGAGCTGGGGATCCCAGGCTACCCAAGGAGGGGTGAACTGGCCAGGTTGAAAACAGAGCAAGTCAAAGCTTCCATATTGATCGACCAGCAGTAGGATTGGGCACTGAACTTCCAACCTGGGTAAGCTAAAAAAATCCATTTTCAAAAAATAAAATAAGATAAAATGCTGGGGATGTCAAGTAGTAAAGAAGAGAAGAGAAAGTAAAAGAAGAGAAGAGAAAACCTCTGTTTTCTGAAACCAAACAAAACGAGTCAATTCCCTCGTGAACAAAATATAGCCCTTTAAATACTCGAAAGCAAATGTTATATCCTCCATAAGTCTCCATTAGTCCTTTCTCCTGGCTTCAGGTAGTGGGGTAAAGTCCTTAAGAAAGGTGAGAGATTAATATCCATGTCAAAGTTCTCCAGAAAAAGAAATTCTATTGTCTCCTGCTCCTACTTATCCCAGGGTCTCATCATCCTGTCAGTAACATCTTAGCATCTCATCTAAATAACTTAGAATTATATTTAAGACTTGTTTGGGCTCCTGGAGATGAAAAATAGTTGTGACCACCCTTCATTCCATATCTTACAGCCTTCTATTCCTTGCCATGCCTGTTGTTCTAATTTAGACCTGACCCCAGAGCTACATTGATATAATGCTTTACAATTTGCAAAGCACTTTACATAGAGTATTTAATTTGATCTCCTCAACAATCCTGTGAATAATGATGATGATGATGATTTACGGTATTTACTCTATGGCAGGCACTGTGCTAATTACTTTACAATTATTATCTCACTTTATCCTCCCAACAACCCTAGGAAGTAGACAACATTATTATCCTCATTTTGCAGATGAGGAAACTGAGGCAAAAAAAAAGGTTGTGACTTACTATAGCTTGTAAATGTCTGAACTTGGATTTGAACTCGTCTTCCTGAACCTAAGCCTCATGCTCCATTGACTTCCATCGCCTAGCTATCACCTACCTACTATGCAGTAGACCCTACGTGTATTATCCCTATTTTGCAGACAGGAAACTAAGTTAAATGACTTGCCTAGGATCACACGCTTAATAAGTCTCAGAGCCAAGGTTGTAGTGGCATTTAGTCTGGTCCCTCTGCCTCCAGTTTCACCTCTCCAATCCATCTTCTGCATTGCTGCTAAATTTATTACCCTACACCATCTCACACCTATCAGATTGTCTAATATGGCTAATAGTGGCTAATAATGAAAAATGATAAATATTGGAGATGTGGGGAAATTGGAACAGTGATGCATTATCACTGGAGTTGTGAACTGATCCAATCACTCTGGAGAGTAATTTGGAACTTTGACCAAAGGGCAACCAAACTGTGCATACCCTTTGATCCATCAACACCACTACTAGGTCTGTATCCCACAGAGATCATTAAAAAAGGGAAAAGGACTCACATGTACAAAAATATTTAGAGCAGCTCTTTTCGTAGTGGCAAAGAATTGGAAATTGAAGGGATGCCCATCAGTAGGAGAGTGACTGAACAAGCTGTGGTATTGTGGTATTGTCCTATAAGAAATGATGACCAGGAAGGTTTCAGAAGAACCTGAAACGACTTACATGAACTGATGCTATGTGAAGTGGGCAGAACTAAGAGAACGTTGGACACAGTAACAGCAACGCTGGGCTATGACCAACTTTGATAAACTTAGCTCTGCTCAGCAATACAATGATCCAAGATAATCCCAAAAGACTCATGATGGAAAATGCTATCCACATCCAGAGAAAGAACTGTGGAGTCTGAACAGAGACTAAAGCATATTATGTTTTTTCTTGTGGTTTTTCCCTTTTGTTCTGATTCTTCTTTCACAAAATGACTAATGTGGAAATATGTTTAATATGACTGTACAAATACAGCTTACATCAGATTGCTTGCTGTCTTGGGGAGGAGGGGAAGGGAGAAAGGGAGAAAAAAACGGAACTCAAACTCTTTTAAAAGTGAATGTTGGAAACGACCTTTACATGTAATTGGAAAAAATAAAATACTATTAAGTGGGGGGGAAAACAAATTAATTACCCTAATACACAGGCCTGTTTATGTTTTGCCCTTTCTCAAAGACTTGTAGCAGATGTTCTATTGCTTTTATAACTACAACACCAATTCTTTATCTTGACTGCCTTTATTCTGAACTATTTAAGGTTGTCCACAGTCTGGCTCTAACATCTTTGATCCACACTACTCTCTCCTTAAGTAATATACATTCCATGCCAACTAGATTATAGAAGCCACTCTCTGATATTGACAGGAAGGCTAGAAGCTGAGACAAGGGCTCATCAGCATCCATGAGAACTTGGACTTGAACTTGGGGGACCCATGCCATGTATGAGAAGGGTGAACTTGTTGTCCCCTGCTGGCATCAGGGTGGACAAGACCCAAGTTCTCTCCCGTTACAGCACTGTCTTTTCTTCTCTCACCTAAAAGCCATCAGGCAAGAAGTTACAGCCAAGGCAAGATTCTGGGGCTTGGTGACTTTTGAACAAACTCTAATTCTCACAAGGCAGACAAAGAGGATGCGCTTCTTCTTTTGGCGAGCAGATCAGGACCAGTAACAGAGTATTAGGTATATTCCTCAGTCAACCTGGAATTGCATCAGCTCATCAGTCTGCCCATGCTCATATGGCTAGGCTTGTTGTGGATAACATATGTGTAAAGAAGGCCTAGTCAAAGAGCACAGGTTTTACATTCAGGGAATCAGGGGCTGAGTTTGATTTCTGTTGTTTACTTCATAGAACCTTCAGCAAGTCACTTAACAAGAGAATCTGTTTGACTAAACAGATTTTTAAATAATAATTTAATAAATTAATAATAAATATTTTAATAAACAGTGTTTTAGTCCTATATGACTCCATGACCCTATTTGGGATTTTCTTGGCAAAGATACTGTTCTGCCATTTCCTTTTCCTACAAATTTTACAGATGAGGAAACTGAGGCAAACAGGGTTAAGTAACTTGTCCAGGGTCACACAGCTAGTAAACGTCCAAAGCTGTATTTGAACTTGGAAAGAAGAGTCTTCTTGGTTCCAGGTCTAGAACTCTACCTACTGTACTGCCTAGCTGCCCTTAGCAAGAAAATAGCCATGGTGTAATGGATAAAATGGAAGAATTGGGAGATTGTGAGAGCTGGATTCAAATCTTGGCTCTGATGTTTATGACCTATGTGAGCATGGGCCAAGCCATTTAATCTCTGTGATGCTCAGTTCCCTAATCTATAAAATGGGGATATTACCATTTGTACCTACCTTACAAGATTACTGTGAGGAAAGTATTTTGCTATCCTTAAAGTCCTATCCTAATGTGAATTATCATTAATGACAAACATTAACCTTTCTAGACCTGGGTTATTTACCTTGGGTTATGCTAAGTTAGGAATTCTTAACACAGGGTCTATGAATTTGCTTTTTAAAAATATTTTAACAACTTTTGTTTTTCCATTCATGACCTCATTTGGGGTTTCCTTTGGCAAAGACAATAGAATGGTTTGCCATGTCGTTCTCCAACTCATTTTACAGATGAGACAACAGGCCAATGGGGTTAAGTGACTTGACTAGAGTCACCCAGCTAGTAAGTGTCTTGAGGCCACATTTGAATTCAGGTCTTTCTGACTCCAGATTTTTCTTTCTGACTTGGATTCACTGGGCCATCTAGCTGCCCATTTTAACAACTACTTTTATTTTAATTTTTAAAAAATGAACAGAAACCTTTTTTCTCTCCCTCTCACCAGAAAAGGAAAAAGAAAAACAAATTCCTTGTTACAGATATGTATAATCAGGCAAAACAAATTCCCTCACTGGTTGTGTTCAATAACTGTATTTTAATATAAATGGTTTTCTTTGTAATCCTCTTTATTTTACAAAAGTAACAGGATCATTCTGAGAAGGGATCCCTAGACTTCAGACTGTCAAAAGAGTCCAGGACACAAAAAGGTTAAGAAGTTTTTGAACAAGATAATCACAAAGATCTTTTCTAGCTCTAATTCAAACAATTTTAGGATCACTTTCAATGCACCTCTCACTGTCTAACTTGCATCAGTTATTTCATAAAAATCTAATCTCACTATAGATTATAAAGTCTCTGAGTGTAGGGATTATGAAGTCTTTCATCTTTGTTTATCCCCAGTGTGCCACAGTGAGGAGGAAGTTAATCAGTGTTTTTGAACTAAATTTAATTGAATTTCACAGTCTGAAAACACGAAAAGTACATTAAGTTCCCTTTATCTCAACTCCTTCCTTCCATAAAATAATTTTGATTGCTTTTGCCTAGAACAACAGAGACACAATTTTTAAAAATGCTAGAGGTTGGGAAAGCATATAGTTAATCAGCACGATATACAGCTTAACTTCCACAATAGTTATATCTAGTTCAAATTTCCCTTTGACATAATGTTTTGGGAGAAAAAAAAATACTTCCCTTTAAAGATAAACCAAAGAACCACAGTATATCTCATATGTCTTATGCTTCATTTTGTAAAGAATTTTGCAAATCCATCCTTCAGTTATTCCTAAACGCCTAATTTACTGAAGAATTGCCTTTCTAATTCATCAATGCAAATTTAAGTTGGCTGAAGTAACCTAACCAAGTACCATTATGTTCTGGGACTAAGAAAGTGACTTTTCAATAAAACTACTGAAATAAAAAAAAAAATCCTAGAAGAGACTCTATAGAGATTATCTAGTCTACCCTTTCACATGACAAATGAAGGAATTGTGGCACAAAGAGGTGAAGGGATTTATTCAGTCACACAGCTAATTAATGACAAGCCAAAACTAGAAACCAGGTGTTCTGAGGTCCAGTCCAGTTCCTCTGTAGCAAGTTACTTCATAGGTTTCTCTTTTTGACCAATCTTTATTCATCTTTGATGCTTTCTTTTGAATCTATAAGAACTGGACATCATTTTCTCAAGGTGGCACTAGCTAATTTTCTTCAGTTTCAAGTCCAGAGATGTGGGTTCTCCCCAACCCCTTTCTTTGATACCACACGTGCTTATGGGCACAGGCACACACATACATGCCTTGACACTGATGGACCACCTCAAAGCTCTTCAATACTACCTTTCTCCTCCTTTCCTCTTTTCCACCAGTCTCTGATAACGATATGACTCTTCTTGCCAAGGCCAAGCTCTCTATGTATGCCCTTGACCCCATGCCCTCAGACGTTCTCTACCAGATTGTATCCTCAATCATCCTTCCCTCTCTAATCTTTAATCTCTCTTAATTTCCAGTTCCTTCCCTTCATCTCAAGTCTCCTCCATGCTTAAAAAGATGTCCAAATTTCCCTATCTTAAAAAAAAATTCAATAGACCCCATTGTCCTTCGAACCTGCTATCCTTTACCTCCTCTTCCTTTCCAGCCTAGAAAACTCAATGCTTCCACTTTTCTCACTCTTTAGTTTATTGCAATCTGGTTTCAGACTTTATCACTCACATCTCTTAGTTGCCAAATATGATGGTCTTTTTTAAGTGTTCATCCTTCTTGACTTTTCTGCAGCATTTGCCACAGCTGACCACACAATTTTCCTGTTTATTATCACTTCTCCAGGTTCTTATCTAAATCTATCTTCTCAGTATCCTTTGCTGTTTTGGGTGTGTATGTGTATATATGTATGTGTGTATATGTATCTCTATGTGTATATGTATAGTGTGCATATATGTATATAAAATAAAATATAATGATACATATATACACATATAAACTAAAATACAGAGACTATATGAAATAAAATATAGAGGCATATATAAAATAAAACAAAACACAGAAGTGCATATATATACAAAAACATACATGGGGTATATATAAACATATACACACATATATACGCACACAAAAACATATATGGGGTATATATAGGGTGTATAAACAGGGATATATATATACATATACAAAATAAAACAGGGGCATATATAAAAATAAAATATAGGGTATACATACATATATCCATATATGTATGTATATTTTGTTTTGCATATATACACATATACACACACATATACATGCATGTGTGTATAGAGAGAGTCCCTAAATGTGGCTGTCCTCCAAGACTTCATACTGAGCCTTCCTTTTCTCTCTCTGTTCTCTCTCTTATCAACTCCCAATTGCCAATGTCCAGTGCGAGTACCTCTCTTCCAAGGTTCAATCATAAGTCATCAGCTGCCTGCTGGACACATCAGAAATATCTCAATCTCAACGTTTCCAAAGATGAATTTGTTACCTTTCTCTTTCACCCTATATATCCCCTCTCCAACACCTCATATCTGCCCCCTTCCCTCTATTCACATAGCTATATAACTCAGGGCATTCTCTCTCCCCTAGAGTACTCCAACAGTCTTTTAATCAATCTCTCCCCATCAGGTTTCTCCCTATTCCAATTTAAACTCAATAGAGCTACCAGAGCAATTGTCCCTAAGCTGACCATGTCACTCTCCTACTCCACATACTTCAGTGGCTCCCTATCAACTCTAGGATAAAAATAGAATCTCCTCTGTTTGGCCAATCAGGAGCTGAAACCATTTGTCCAAACTACCTTTCTAAATTGCTACACCTTAGCCTCTTCCTAAACACTCTAGAGTCCCATTAAACTTGTCATGTCTCTTTCCTCATCTCACACAGCACTCAATCTCCCATCTCTTTGCTTCGGCCCTCAATGCATCACCTTCTCTTGCAATCCCTCCCTTCCAGACACAACTCAAGCATGACCCTCTACATAAAACCTTTCTTGATCCCAACTGCTAATGCCCTCCCTCTCTTACTATCTTATATTTAACTACCTCATTTTTACTTTGTATGCATTCTGTAAACTTATATATGTATATGTTGTCTCCCTCTCCTCTTAGCTGTGTAGAAAACTGGATAGAGTTCTAGACCTACAATCAGAAACACCTGAGTTCAAATTCAGGCTTCTGGACAAGTCACTTAACTTCTGCTGCCTCAGTTTCCTCATCTATAAAATGGGGATAATAATAGCACCTACCTCCCAGGGTTGTTGTGTCTTCATTAGGAAGCCTTCCACACTAATTTGCTGCTTTGTAAGGTAAATTTGAATGGTATACACTGCATAAATTAACCCTTAATCCCTTTTCTGCACATATTCACACATAAAACTCATTTATAAATCATTTAATACAATGCCTGAAACGTTGTGTAATTGTTTTCAGTCATTTCCAACTTTGTGACCCCATTTGGGGTTTTCTTGCCAAAGATCCTGGAGTATATTGCCATTTCCTTCTCCAGCTCATTTTACAGTTGAGGTAAACAAGGCAAACAGGGTTTATTAGTGAGTTGCCCAGTATCACCCAGCCAGTAAGTGTCTGAGGCTGGATATGAGCTGAGGTCTTCCTGACTTTAAGCCTGAAACACAGTAGGTGCTTAATAAATACTTAACAAATTCCTTCCAATAGGATGTAAACTTTTTAAGAGAAGAGATTATTTCCTTTTTTATGTGTGTGTGGCGGGGGAGGAGGTTGGGGGAAGAGGAGGTTCTATATCCCTAGTACCTAACACAGTCACTAGCATATAGTAGGTATTTAATAAATGCCCACTGATTGAATAATTGAATGCATTCACATCATGTTCTCAGCTTATGCTATAATTCTGGAAGTCAAAGTTTGCCTTTCCTGGGTAGACCCCAAACCCTAGCATTATGATATCACTGCAACTCACATCCTCACTTGTTGATTAGGCCTCCCTCCCTCTTCACTGGTCTACCCTCTTCCAGATTAGGAAACTGAGGTACCAAACAAGTTAAACTATAAAGCCCAGATATAGCATTGTCCTTAATAATTGTGTTTGTGCCTATGTGTATCTGTATGTATGTATGTATGCGTGTATACATATATATATGTATACATATATATATAAAAATCTGTGTATGTGTATGCATGTATATACGTGTATATGTATAAAAAGGGATTAGGGTTAATTTATGCAATGTGTACCTTTGAAATTTTACCTTGGAAAGCAGTACATTACTGTGGAAGGCTTCCTAACGAAGACCCAAGAGACCAGGAATATAGTGCCTTACTTTCTCCTTCTGTAAAATGAACACAACATCTCTAGCTTCTCTGACATAACAGCAGCTCTCCAAGGCAGAGACTAAAAATAACTCCTCTGTTTAGTGATGGTTAAGGATTGGAAGGGAGGGGTGGGAGGTGTGCCTAGGGATTGTCAGTAAAAGCAGGGCATGTTTGCTGGGGTCAGGAGGCCAGGATGCAAATTGTCAACCAATCCTTTTCTTTCTCTACCACTCTAGAAGTGTTCCCCTTGACTGGAAGCCAGCTAGCTGGGAGCCCTTGGGGGTAGATGGCTTCACTCCCCCTCCCTCTTTTTAACTCCCCTAAAACAGCCAAATAATGAACGCTGCAGGGGAGGTGTGGGGGAGGCAGAATGAGAGACTGGGTATCTATTTTCCCAGAATACATGGCAAGTCCCAGAGCCAAATGCCAGCCAAGTCAAAGAATAAACAAATCCCTTTATTTCCCTGGGACAGGAGAGCTATCAGTTTCCCCCCTCCCCCTCTTCCTCACCACAGTCAGCTAGATCCGGTCCCACCACCCTCTCAGTACAGAAGAGCCACCTGTCCGCATCTGAAAGAGGCTTGAGAAGTAATGTACAGTACTTTTCCCCTCCCTCCCATCCTACCCATTTCCTGGGCTATCATGCATGAGAGCAGCTCCATTAGTGAGTGGGGGAGTTAAGCACAGGAAAGGTTTATGAAGAAGGCAAAGAGATCTGACCAGCCCATGCCAGACAGGAAGACATCCCTGCAGAAGATCCCAGAGAGCCCTCCATGACGCACTGCTAATTCAATCATCCCTCCTCCTTTCTCCCAACTCAAAGGCGGGAGGATGAAGAAGTCTTACTGCCCCAAGGGGAGCCATCGGTCCCCATGGAATCCTTCTCAGTGATCCACAGCCCTACTCCAGTAGGAAGGAAGGGAGGGATTAGAGGAGGGGAAGAGAGAGGAAAAGCTAGTGAGGGGGAAAGAATGAGGCATCTCTGCAGCATGATGTCATGCTGGCTGCCTTCAGATCCCCCGAACAGAGAACAGAAGCTAACAACATGGACTCCGGGTTTAATCTGCCCTGGAAGGTCTATGTCCTAGGCAGACAGCACTGATCAGCCCATGCCAGATGGGAAGGAAGACACACACACACACACACACACACACACACACACACACACACACACACACACAGACATACCCCCACCCTCAAACACATCCGCTCTTCTAGAAGAAAAAGGAAAACGCCAGGGATACAGACAAACGGGACAGACACACAGACAAGCTTCAGCACAAGAGTTAGCACTAACCTGGAAGCCATTAGGAACTGTAGCAGAGTGGAGTGCAGCTAGGAACTCATTCATTCATGCACTTGGGAGTGGGTGAGTGGGGAGGGCGAGGGAAAAGGGGGCAGTGAGCAGGTTGGAGGGTACTCACCTCCATGACCATCTCAAAGCCCTGCTCTAAAAGGGGAAAGGGAGTGGGGAGGAAGGGTTCTCACAGTCTGGGGGAACCTCTCTCTGCCGCTGTGCACAGCTCTGGATTGTTAAGCATGACTCCCCTTTATGTCGGGTTTCTCCCCCCTCCCACCTCCCTCCGCCGCCGTGTTATTTTGTTGTGGTGTGGCAGCCAGGCTGGAGGGCCTCCCTCTCCCTTGCTTGCTTGCTCTCTCTTGTCAGTCTCCCTCATACACAGCTGCTCCCTTGCTCACGCACTCATACGCACGCGCAAGCGAAGGCACACACGCGCACACACACACACACTCAGGAGCATGCACACATACACACAGACTGCTGGCTGCCAGTTTACATAATGCACTTCTTTAGTGCAGTCAGCTTGCCAGCTCTTAATTATTCATACCAGCTTGGAGGAGGGAACTACTAGGCTCCAGCTTTATTCTCTCCTCATCTCCAAACCTGACAACATACACGATGATGCTCCCAGGGGGCTTCTGCTCCCTTTGCTGCCACCAATTATTTCCCAGATGTTGCCTATTAAGTCAACCTGTATCAAGGAGGTGACACTAAATAGAAACACAAGAATCCATTTCCTAATAGAGCCCCTTCTACTCCCTAAAGAGCAATAGTTGTTTGCCTAATCCTTAAGAATAAGGAGAGAGGGAAGGCAAATAAACTTCTTTGGGGTTTTTGCAGTCATAGGTTATCCCAGATTTTCAATAGGTTCATGGTAGGGGATGCATAAGTTAAAAGTTCTAGATATTTCTGACTCTACATGAGTGGGCAAGTCATTTATGCTCAGTTTACTCATCTGTAAAATGGGACTTGTACCACCTACCTCACAGTATTCTTATTAAAGCACTATGTAAATTGGAGCTATTTATGTGAGGGAAAAGATACCAGGTGGTCTACGGAAATCTTTTTTTTAAGATTATGCCCTATAGATCCAGACTGGCATAACAATCTCCTCCATCTCCTCCATCTGTTGACTCCAACCAAATACTGGCATTGTAGTGGGAAGCTACCAGAAGGATGGGGCTGTGTCATGAGGCAGGGGTTCTAGGCAGTTTATAGGGCCCCATATATGTATTCAGTGAGCATTTGAAAGAGTCATTACTTCCTTGCCTTTCTTAGGGTTGGGTGGGGAGGGCCAAACCAAAGTTTGAAAAAACCCTTTAACCAAAAGGATCTTAGCTTGTGCATTTTGTGTCTCCTTTAGATGTTCCTAGAGGACAGAGCAACTTGTCTGCTCACTACAGCTGTATAGCGTTAGCATGCTTCAGGCGAACCATAAATATAAACTGGTGATGTCACCTATGCCCCTGTTCTGCTGCTGGATCTCAAGACTGGTGCCAAGAGTCAATACTTCTTGGGCATCTGTTGGCAAGATGCCTCACTCTGAGGGGAGCCAAACACTGCAGGAGCCTCACATGAGGTCTTTCTAGGATCGCTTCTGTGAGCAACCTTATTGACACCACAGCAATTCTACCATATCCAGAAAAGAGCTCTGTTTCAGCTCATTTGTCAGAGGGCTCCCTTCTCCACAGAAAGCTTGAATGCTACTATCCCAATGGGATGACCTTATCCAAAACACAAATTCCCTCGCAAAATTGAGATGATAAAAACCTATGTTTGGGGTATATGGAAGATCAAAGAAGGAATAACACAGGATGAAAGGGGAAATGATAATGGTAGGAGAAAAAAAGCAGGATTGTCCAATTTGTCTTTTGTTTCTGTTTTTTCTACTGAAGAGGTTAACTTTGGACTTGAAAGAATCAAGTAAAAATGGTGAAAAGGGGGTTGAAATCCAAGATAAGTGAGGTGTAGGTAGATAGTTGCCTGCCTTCAGCGAGTTCACATCATTAGGCCCAGACAAACTACATCCCAGTGTGTTAAAAGAACTAAGAGATGCTTTTCCCGAGTCAGTGAAGCTGGACAAATTATGGAGGATGAGAGGACAGTCACAGGATGACAGAGAGACAAATATTATTCCCTGTTTAAAAGAAAAAAGAAAGAGAGTTGAGTCTTCAATCTAAGGCCTAATGAATTTGATTTGGATTCCTGGGGGAAAAAATTCCAGAACATATTAACATTTACATTGTGCTTTAAGGTTTGATTTACAAAGCACGTCATTTCACTTGATCCTCGCACCAACACTGTTAGATACATACTATTATTATTTCCATTTTACAGAGACAATGGGGATTAATAGTGGTTAAGCAACAAGCTGGTAAGTTTCTGAGTCAAGATTAGAACTTGGATCTTTCCAAATTAACTGAAGTACTCTATTTGTAACACCACCTAATTGCATCCTGTTGCTAAAGGGAAGGTTTGTGCACATTTAGAAAGAGAGGTAGTGATCTGTCATAGTCAGTATGAGTTCAGTGAAAACTGGTCATGTTATACTAACCTCACTTCCTTTTCTGACAAGGTTAACATCAGGAAATGCCTGAGACACAGGAATGTCGATTTTTGAAAGACAGTTGCCAAAAGTCTTTGATGAATCTCTTGTTTGTAATATAAAGAAATGTAGCCTAGATAAGAGGAAAGGTAGGTATATTTGGAACTAGCTAAGTAAGTCAGTAATGGTTCAATATAAACCTAGATGAAAGTCCCTAGTGAAAGGCCCCAGGGATCTCTCCTTGGTCCTGTTCATTCAACATATTATCAATGAATTGGAAGAAGGAATAGAGAGAATGTTAATCAAATATGCAAATAACACAAAGCTGGAAGGATGGCTAATGGGTTGGATGAGTGAGGGAAGACCCCAAAATAACCTTAACTGGCTAAAAACAATGAACTAAATCCAAGACAATGAAACTTACTAAGGATAAATGTAAAATCCCACCCAAGTTTAAAACACCAACAACTGCACAAGTCTGGATTCAGTTTTCCTTTGAGGGGGGGATAGTTCCACTGGAAAGGATCTAGGAGATTTAGGGGACTGTGGATTCAATATGCCATTCACTATGACATGGGAGCAAAAAAAAATGAAATTTCAGATAGTGTCCAGAATAAGGAAGGTGATGTTGCCACTGCCTGCTGACATGTTAGAATTACCTCGTGGGCATTTTCTTCATTCCCAGATGTCATATTTTAGGCACCTATTTAACAAATAGGTGCAAATATAGAAAAAAGGATGGTCTGGAATCTACACAATAAGAGAATCAGTTAAATAAATATTTGACCTGAAATAGAGCTTCTCTATCCAGGGACAGCTAGATTGCTCAGTGGATAGAACACTGGACCTGGGGTCAGAAAGACATAGGTTCATATCTGGCCTTAGACACCTTAATAGTTATGTGACCTTGAACAAGTCACTTAAAACTCTGCCTAGGAGGCAGCTAGGTACAGCTCTGGGCCTGGAGTCAGGAAGACCTGAGTTCAAATCCAGCCTCCACACTTAACTAGCTAAATGATTTGGGCAAGTTACTTAGCCTCTGTTTGCCTTAATCCACTGGAGAAGGAAATGGCAAACCACTCTAGTGTCTTTGTCAAGAGAGCCCTATGAATAGTGTGGTCCATGGGGTCATGAAGATTTAGGGAGAACATGAAAACTCCAAATATCTGAGTATCATGTGAAAGAGAATTAAGACTTTCTGCTTAGCCCCAGGGAGCATTATTAAAAGCAGAGGACAGCAACTGCAAAGAGGCTGAGAGAATGGGCTGCCTCAGAATCCTCATCAGAGGTCCTCATCCTACGCAGTGTCTGACTGGATGTGTTGTCAAAGAGTATGAGGGATGGCTAGGCTAGCGACCTCCAAGGTACATTACTGTCAATACTGTTCCTCTCCTCCTCCTTCCGCCATCTGACATACAGTATTCTAGAGTTAAATTCATTGCCTAACTATAGACTTTTCTGTATTATTTCTTACTGTTTTATCCACAATTAGATTCTAAGCTCTTAAAGGACAAGGACCACATTTTATACTTATCTTACCTGTGCTTTCCCTCCCACCTTGCCCTCCTCCAACAACAGCCTATACATGGCAGTGCAATTGATCTGTTGCCCTCTACTTAACAGTATGGCACCCAAAAGAAGTCAGGCGGTCTAGGTTTTGGTTCCAGTGGTATTGCTTTTGTTCAGTAGTGTTTGACTCTGTGACCCCACTTAGGGTTTTCTTGGCAAAGATACTGGAGTAGTTTGCCATGTCCTTCTCCAGCTTATTTTACAGATAAGGAAACTGAGGCAAATTGGGTAAGTGACTTGCCCAGGATCACATAGCTAGTTAAATGTCTGAGGCTTGGATATGAACTCAGGTCTTCCCGACTCCAAGCTTGTCACTTTCTCTACTTTACCACATAGCTGTAAGTCATGTAATTACTAAAGCAAAAAAAAAAAAGAATTCCTGCCTCTTTCTTATGAGGTTTTAGGAAGAAAAGTACTATAGTACTGTCATCATTTGTTTTCATGGCTTGAATTAAACTTGTCTAATATTAAGATGTCACCAATCGAACAAAATAATAATCTGCTGGGGAAAAAAATATCCTGGTTATATGACAGGTATTCAAAAGAACCAGCCTTGGGAGCAAGGCTGCAACTAATTGCTAAAGGATCATAAGATTCATAACAAATTTAGATAACATTTCAAGTTTTACAAGTACTTTCTTTACAACAAAGCTGTTGGGTATGTAATATAAATTATATTTTACAAATTATGAAACTGAGGCTCAGCGATGTTATGCGAAATTTGCCCAGGATAACCCAGCTAGAAAAATGGCAGCACTTGGATCTGACCTTGGGTTTTCTGAATCTAATGCTCATATTCTCTACACTATATCCTGCTGTCTTAAGCTACATGATGTATGATGGCAGTACTGCCCCACTGGCAAAAATACTATTCTTTGTTTATACTCTCTTAGAGGGCAAATGAAATGCAGGGAAGGCCAGTCTCTGAATCTGGGCAACCTGGCTTCAAGTCTCACCTTGAACATATACTGGCTATGCAACTCCGGGCAAGAAAGTCATTTCACTTCTAAGGGTTCTGGGCAATTCTCTAAGACTATAAGTTGCAAGAGTTCCCTAAACTGAGGAAATCTCAGGTCCAGGCCCTATCCTTTACACTGTACCAGGCATCTCTTTTACCAATATGGCGGATATACTGCATGCTATATAGAGATGCAGAACTGCCTTCTGTGATTCAAATGGACTCATTCACTGGCAAACTCTAAAGTAACTAAGAAAGTAATAACAATAAGAATGCTATCATCAAAATAAAAAACTGATGTCATTCAACTCTATCTATAAAAATACATGCACATTGCGGGGAGGGGTTTTGGAGTGTTCCTCCAAAAGTGGTGATGGCTATCCATTGAGTCATCCACTCCCTCTTACATGGTTCCCCTTCTAACTAAAGGTACATAACTACCAGTTGGCTATGTGCATTTAGCAGAACAGTCTAAAGCTACATGATAGGATACAAAGCAACCTAGACTTTTCAGGGATGGAATCAGACAACTGATATGATATGAGAGGTAAAAGAGTCAAGAATGAGTTGGGCTGGGAAACTGGAAGGATGATGGTGCCTTCAACAGAAATAGGCTATTTTATAGAAGAGGTATGTTTGCATGCACAGGAGAGAGAAGGGTTTTTGTTTTGGATGAACCTGAGATGTCTACTGCATATATACTCGAGGAGAGATATCCAGCGGGCAACTGATGCCCAAGTGGAATTCAGGAGAGCATTTAACACTAAGTACATAGACTTGGGAGTCATCTGCATAAAGATAATACTTAAGCCTAAGGAAAATGAAGAGATTTCAAGGACAGCGAATTTAGAGACTAAATAAAAGAAGCCCTGGGATTGAGTCTTGGGGGATACCCATAATAAGCATGCAGGAAATGGATGGTGATGCTGCAAAAGAGATAAGAATAGTCAGACAGGTAGAAGAACCGGGATAATGATCATGGAACCGGAAAGACTATAAAAAGGTCATAAGATTTAGCAATTAAGAGATTGTTGATAACCTTGGAGGAACCAGTTTCAATTGAGTAGTGAGGTAGGGAGTCAGATCGCAAGGGGTTAAATAGGGAATGGATAAGAGGTAGTGAATATAGATGATTCTTTTTAGAATTCTTACAATGAAAGGGAGGAGAAACATGGAAGGATATTTTGAGGTGATGGTAGGGGTATATTAAGGAGTTTCAAAGTATGGGATAGATCTGAACATGTTAGTAGACAGAGGTGAAGAAGCCAAAAGATAGAAAGATACTAAAAATAAGAGACAAACAATGTCTGATGGGGCAAGTTCCTGGTGGGGCAAGTTCCTGATAGGGATGGGACAGGATAGAACTGAAGACACAGGTAGAAAGACTGCCCTTAGCAAAGAAAAGGGACACCTCTTATTCAGAGAAGGAATAAAAAGGAGGAGAAAGTCAAAGAAAATGTAGAGAGATTTTAATATATGGTTTGGGGAGGAAGAAGGAGGTCATAGTCACTGGCTTCTATTTTCTCAGTATAACAGGTGACGATTTCTTCCAAGAAAGAAGGATGTATCCATTTCCTTATCCTCCACACATTTGAGTAATCATCCCTGAAAGATATGCCTTTTTGTAATCATTTGGGATGATAAATTGCTACAAGCAACTGCTTGTAGCAATTTATCAAAGATTATTCCCTACTTATAACACCTGAAGTAAAAAAAAAGCCAGGACTCATCTTTCCAAAAACATGACTACTGGAGAAAGCTGAGCTGCCCTGATGCGAAGGCTTACTGCTCACCAACGGATC
This sequence comes from Bettongia penicillata ogilbyi, assembly GCA_023548195.1. Classification (NCBI taxonomy): domain Eukaryota; kingdom Metazoa; phylum Chordata; class Mammalia; order Diprotodontia; family Potoroidae; genus Bettongia; species Bettongia penicillata. The sequence continues at coordinate 1,633,555 of JAJHZJ010000103.1, read as the reverse complement.
CCTATCCCTCTTCCTGTCATAGTCTTGAATTTTAGCTCACCACCCAGGGTGGGAAAATGGGAAATTAGGCATTTAGGTCAAAAGTTGCTGATAGTCTCTCAATGGTCTTTTGGGGGCATTTATGTTTGTGATGTTCCACCTAGTTAGTGTCCTCCTAAGATATCCTGAAAATTGATCCCTAAATTCCATGAACATTGTCACCTCCAGCATGAACATGTACCAAGCCAATAAGGCTCTAATTCCTAGATTTATTCTCTTTACTGCCATTTCCATGTTGTATACTGTAATGTTAACATCCATATGGGGTAACTCCATTTTCATTAATCAAAAGAAAAATTTATCATTATGATAATCTTGACAGACCATTGTTCTGGCAATTGACTTAACTGTATCCTTTGCCCTAGTCTCCTCCCCTCTCATTGTCTTCCCTCTGCATTGCTTTCCCTGCATTGTATATAATGGAGTATGATGTATGTAATAAAGATCTATGTGTGCATGTGTGTGTGAAAGAGAGAAAGAGATAGGTGGCAGGGGAGGTAGGGATCAAGGTATCATCACTGAAGAAGTAAGGAAAGAAAAGGTTTGGAAGAGATGGCAATAGAGTCAATGAAAGAAGAATAAATGTCCATTTACAATGCTTCCTCAGAACACAGCAAACCTGAAAGAGAACAATTAATTTAAAGAAAAACTATCTTTTCCAGTACATTAACTTACACATTCATATTTTTAAGTGATGAAAACTATATTTAAACGAAGGGATCCCCTGAAAATCAGAAAAACTCTTTCCCATGGAGATCCAAAATCCAAAGGATGTGGGGAATCAAAGTATGCCATTTTTGAACAGCAGAGAAATGGATAAATTTCAAGATAATACCTACAAGTCTGGATATGTAGCAGTAAGGAAGGACCCAGTTAAGGTTAAATAAAACAACTTTGTAGCGAACTCAGTCACCCTAGCAGTGTGATTTCCACCAGCTCAGCAGCTCATGAGTACAAGTAGAGAGGGCATATAGTAAGAGTGAACAATTTACTGGGGAAGTCAGTGATTATAATACAAATAATTATAATGCAAATGACATCAGGCTGGGTGGGAATAGCAACAGTTACTATGGATAATCACTCCAAAGCTAGGAGGGTCCAGAGGAGCCCTTAGGCAGGGCCCCTTTGGGAGAGGACAGGACAGGACAGAACAGGAAAGGAGCCAGTAAACACAAGTCAACTGGGCATCTTTTGCCATCCAAATTTACCTTCCTTCGGAGAGGAGAAGGAAGGGGAGGGGGAGGCAGACAGCAGAGGAGGAGCTGAGTTACCCAGCTAGCTGGGTCCCCGTTCGGCCAGTTGCATCTACTCATAGGATTGTGTTCATCCTTCGTTGCTGAAGAAGATTTGTCCTGTCCTGTGCCCTGGCTACTTCTTAAACAGGCCTATTCAATGAATGGGCATTGCCTCACCCTAAGTGAGTAACTGCAAAAACCTTGACCTAAAGGACCCAAGGTCTCCCAATGCATCCTGGGCCATCTCCAGTCATCCTGAGAAACATCTGGTCACTGGATTCAGCTGGCTCTGGAGGAGAAATGAGGCTGGTGACCTGCACAACCCTCCTTCACTCCAAACAAAATCAAGTGCAAGTCATGTCATCATTTCTCTGATGGCATGGTCTTCTTCAGCAACGAAGGATGAACACAACAATGCAAATAAGAATGTGATAAACAGAGATGAGAAGTACAAACATAATGATCATTGGGATTTGAGAAGGATTCAAGAAGTAGCATTTAAAATATCTTCTTCCATATGAAGAAAATAAATACTTATTAATCATTATCAGGACAAAGAATTATACTGTGGAACCTCTAGGAAAGTCCACTGGGCAAATCTCTATTTCTCACTAAAATTCACCATTTTTTCTGTAGTTTCCACCAAGGAAAAAATGTAACATAATAATTGGCATTCAAACAAAAAGGGAAAAAAGGGGGAATGGGATGGGTGTTGGGAAGGGAATACAGAGAAGGAAAGTAAATGAAATTCTTCCAAACTTCAACCTAAGAAAAAGTTTGACTAGGGTTAGGATGGAAACTTCAGGGTACACAGGTTTGAACTTGGGGCTCTTAATAGTTAGGAAATAATTTGTCTTACTCTTGGTGAGAGGACTCATGGAGCATTTCAAGATTTCTTGTGCCAGAAATTGACCCAGGGAAGCAGTTCTAGTCTGTGAAAGCTAGCTTCTCAGTGGCCTCCGACATAGCTGTAACCTAAGACCTTTCATGAATACTGAAGGGGAAGTGATGCCTGGGTAATTAAAGCTAGAAGCTGGAGGTTGAGCTCATCATGAAGGGCCTAATTGGCTCCAACTAGATTTTGCTGCATGATACTAAACCAAATGAAAATTAGTGGATTTCTAGACCAATATTCCCTTTAGCAAAGAAGGAGAATTACAAGTACAGAAAAAAAAAAAACCTCATCAAATACACTATACCCAGCCCAGAAAATAAGCCTCTGCTTGGATACTTCAACTGACGTGGAGTTCACTATCTAATAAGTTACTCTCCCTGCTGCTCTACTTTGAATCAATTAAAAAAAAAAGTCCTTGCTGCATGCAGAGCATAGCACTGAGTTAAGCTGGCTGCCTCACCTGGACATACAAGCCTTAGCCACGCTTTGGATACTTTTATGCTAACGCCATGACCTATCACACAATTATGTAACAATAATTAAATCCATGCTTGCAATACTTTTTCAAAGGCTCTATCAATCACTCCCCTTTGGCTCCAACTTTCCAAACCCATGTACCCTTCCTGGACAACTGCAGCAGTCTTCTGGTTGGTCTCCCTGACCTCAAGTATCTCCCTACTCCACTCCATACTCATCTCAGCTGTCAAAATGATCTTCCTAAAAGAGCAAGTATTGCCAACTAGAAATCCTACTGCCTCCAGGATAAAATATAAAATCTTCTGTTTAAAGCCCACAATGTACATAGAATCTATTGAATCTTTTCTTGTCACTCCATGAGAGTAGAAAACACAATCCCCAAATGTCCTTTTCTCTGAGCTAAACCTCCCAAGTTGCCTCAACAGCTGCCCCTCACATGGTTTCCATTTATCTCATCAATCTGGTTGACTTTCTCTAAACAACTCTTAGTTTGCTGTCCGTCAAAACATGATGCTCCAAACGATACAAAGCCCTCTAGGTAAAAAACTGCAGCAGCAACAAAAACCTCGATTGCATTTACCTACTGCTTCTAGGTTTACAAATCACTTAACAAATATTATCTCATTTCACCTTCAGAGCACATAGGTACTATTTTGCTTCTCATTTCATAGAGGCAGCAGTTGAGGCAAACAGAGGTTAAATGATTTGCCCAGGGTCACACAGCTGGTAAGTATCCAAGACAAGATCTGAACTCAGGTCTTTCTGGCTCCAAATCCAGGATTGTCCAGTGATCTAACCAGTTGCCTCTAGGAAATTACTAGTGCAGTATATAGATGGACTCTCTCTCCAGATCTAGACACTGAATATGTATGTATCCTAGTATGTATGTATACATATACAAACACACATATACATAAATGTATGTATACACACACTGATGTACGTATATGTAGTTATAGTAGCTTGGGGAAAGAAAGAAACTTCTAGGGTACTAGGAGTTTGCATTGTGGCCCTTCTTATTGCCAAAGGTGGGCACATGTTGACAAACTGTCAGTCTTTAAGCATCTGCCTCTGAGCACACCCTTTCTTCTTTTTGGCAAGCCTGACCTTTTACTTTTCAAGATCAGGACCTTCATTGCCTAGCATGAAGCCAGCCACTTCCAAAATGGATAGTGGTTCCACCACCACACGCTCCATGAGGACTTTTCATCCTCATAGGATTAGCCACAGAGAAGCTAGGCCTAGTACTCTGAAGCAATCCCCTCCCAGGATAGCACATGAGCCTTGATATGGACTATGGTCTCCTGACCCATCTCCTCCTTGGGCAAAAACAAACAGCTGCGTGATAGTGATATAGACATGCTCCACTTGTTCCCACCTCAGGGAAGGTGGAGACCAGAATAACCACGGTACATTGTAATGCAGTAGACATTAATCACATTTTTAGTACAGCATCATAATGTTGGATTTTTTCCCACATAAATTGCTGTCAAACTAGGTCTCTCCCATCTGTACTTATATAATTGTATTAAAACTGTAAACAGGACTTCATACTTATCTCCATAAGATTTCATCTTCTTTTAGTCCAACAATTCTGGTACTGCCATTCAGTATGTGAGATAACCCACTCTCCTTTGTGCTATGCTTTATCTTGTGGTAGAGGAAAGGGCACTTGATTTGGAGAACAGAAGACCTAAATTCAATTTCAGTTCAGTCACTATTTGTATGCTTTGAGCAACTCATTTAACATCCTTTGATCTCAGTTTCCTTATTTATAAAATGGAAATTTCAAAGATGACTTATAAGGTTGCTTTCAGCTCTAGACCATGATTCTAGGAGACTATGGAGCTTTTATCCTTTTCCAAATCACTGACTAAAACGTTAAGCAGAGTAGGGTGGGGAGGAACACCAACCTAGAGTATCCCACTAGAGATTTCCTCATCATCTGAAACAGATTCACTGATTGATCCTCTATGGGAACATAGGTACAAGGCAGATATGAACATGATCCTGGACTATCATCCAACCCATCTTTACTCATCTTGTAGACAAGGACATCATCTAAGATTATCCTATATTTGGCTGTATTATGGCAATTGTGCAAGAAACTGAAGACCTTTGTGTGTGGATCTTCTAGGTTTTTTAAATAACTACTTTTAAAGAAGGGTAAGGATATCAACATAGAAAGATATTTGTGGGAAATAAAAAGTAGGTTAAGAAATTATATTGAAGAATGGGATTTCCATTTCTGGACTATTGCTCAAAACACCAGAATGAGTGAATCGAGACTAAAGATGATACAAAAGGATGACCAGAAAAAGATACTTGTCTGGAGACTTGCTGAATGATGGAAAACCAATAAGTGAATCAAGAAATATTTATTGAACACCTACTTAGTAAAGAATACAGTACCTGCCCTTAAAGGCTTACATTTTATCTAATATGCTGTCTAAATTAGAGGTGACATAGGCAGAAAAACGGTGAAGGGGATTAGTAATTCACAAGAAACTGTATTATGGAAGATAAGTAGGTTATCATAATACCCATGACCTCAGATTTCTATGTAGAAATGTACATAGTATAATTAACGAAGTAAACCAGTGACTTTAATGAAAGAAGGTAAATTAGACCTCATAGTTTTATCAAGCAGTCTTAAGGCCTACTTTATTCAAAAAGAACAGACTACAATTACACATACATCTTCTGAAGGAACACTTAACAAATTCTTGGCTTGACTTGATTCTTTGAATGACAGAGGAAGTAATGAGGTGACTTGCTACTTTGACCAACAAGGAAGGCATGGTTGTTGAACCGGATATGACTAGAGCTGGATATGGAACTGACCACTCTACTACTGCCCAATAGTTAACAAAGAAAATGAAGAAAATGACTCCTACCAGGTAAGACATCTAGGTGGCACAGTAGGGAAGAGCACTGAGATCAGGAAGACCTGAATTCAAATCTAGCCTCGGGTTACTCACTAGCTGTGTAACCTTGACAAGTCACTTAAATTCTGTCTGTATCAGTTTCTTCATCTATAAAATGGGGATAACATATACTTTCCATATTGTTGTGAAGATTTAATGAGATAATATTTGTAAAGTTCTTTGCACAGTGCCTGGCATATAGTAGCCAATTAATAAGACCTTCATTCTTTCCTTCCTTTCAACCTTCCTTCCTTCTTTCCTTTCTATATTTGGAAATAGAGGATTTTAAAGAGAAAAAACACTGACAAGATCCCATAGCCAAAAATTCTCCCAGGTTAAGGTGACTCAAGAGCAATGAAATGTTCTCAAGAACAAAATTTTGATGATACAAAACAAGTTATTAAAAATTTTAAAAGAGGAAAACCTGTCTAAAGAGTAAAAAGAGAAAAGGTAGGTAAGGAAGGATGAATATAAGCTTACCAATGGTTCTATAAGAACATCAGAAATCTTAAAACCCAGAGAGATAAAATGGATTGGAATTCAGGTCTTCCTGACCTCAGTGTTCTTACCTACTGTGCCACCTAGATGCCTACTTGGTAGGAGTCAGGCTATGCCCATCATTTTCTTTGTTAACTATTATAAACTCTAAAGTGGAATTGTCAGCTCCATAACCAGCTCCAGTCATATTCAATAAACTTTAAGGCCAATAAAAAGGAGTTGTTTTTTTTAGCAATTTTAGAGACAAGAGGAAAATGAAAGAAGGTTAAACAGATAAGAATGCTGCTCAGTATGAAAGGGTTAATAATAACTGACAGAGAAAACACAGAACTACTCCACATTATTCTGTTTCTATTCTATCTACCAAGAAGAATGATCTTTAGCCCAGGAAGTACAGACCAAATATGATTTACAGGGAATTAAAACTCAAGAAAAGTGAAAAGATGGTAAGATACCTCTCTATATCCTCAACAAGTTCCAATCCCTAGGCCTTGATTAATTAGATCCCAGGACCCTGAAGTATCTAACAAATAAGACTCGAGTAGTCAGTGACAAATGAAAGACTGTGGAGAAGGGGAGATGTGGTATATTACTAGAGACAGGCAAATACTGTCCCACCCAGCTTTCAAAAAAGGGAATAGGATGAATTTTACACACACACACACACACACACACACACACACACACACACACACAGCTATTGAACTACATTGCAATTTCTAGAAAAATTCTAAAATGAGTCACTGAAGACAAAAGTTTGTAAACATTTCAAGAAGGAAGTGGCAATTATGAACAGCCTACATGGATTTATCAAAGACAGGTCATGCTGTAGTAGCCTCATTTCCCACTTTTTTGGGCAGGATCGTTAGACAAAGGCAAGGAGGTACAGTTTTGAGAAAGCTAGATTTGGAGTCAGAAGACCTGAATACTGGCTCAATAAATGCCATTTACCACCTATATGAGCTTGGACAATTTATTTAATTTGGATGGATCTTTTCCTCAGTGGTGAAATGTAGGCATTGAGTTAGATAATCTCTAAAGTGTTTTTCAACTCTAAATTCATGATATAAACAGTATATGTGGATTTTTAGAAATATTTTCTTTCATGATATCCTTGTAGATAGCATAAAAAATGCAGCTTAGGGTAGTGGATTTGGAACTTCTAAATGACTGGAACTAATGAGCAGTGGCATCTGTACTTATGTCATCTAAGAGCCCCAAGGCTCTATCCTAGGCCCAAGTGTACTCAATATTTTTATCAATGACTTGGATGAATAGATAGATGATAAGCTTATCTGTTTACAGATAACGTAAACCTAACACACTGAAGGGTTCTTGTGTAAAAGAGGGACTAAGCTTCTTCTGTCTAGTCCCAAGGACAGAACTAAAAGAAATTAGTAGAAGTCACAAAAGAAATAAATTTAGTCTTGATGTAAGGGAAAACTACCTAAAATTTAGTTCTATACAGAAGTGAAATAGGTTGCCTTGGAAAGCAATGTGTTCTCCCTTACTCAAGGTCTTCAAGCGCAGCTGCATGACCACTATCAGGGATTCTGGGCATACTGGGGGGATGTGGAAGAGGATGTATTTTCGGTAGTTCTGTTTCTAATTCCATTTCCATTTCTATTTCTAATTCCTTAACCCTACTCCTTTTAACAGCCTCTTTGAAATTCTGCGATACTGTAATTCTGGATAACGGAATAGGGCTCCAAAAAGATCATAACAAGCTAAAATAATGAGAGGAATCTAAAATGATGAAATCTGATGGGGGCAAAAGTAAAGTGACTCATTGGGTTCTAAATAGCAATTTCACAAACACAAAATGGGAGTGATTGTAGACGGACAGCAATTTGTGTGAAAAAGATCTGAGATTTACAGGGAACTGCAAAACTAATATTAACTATGTGATGCAGCAGTCGAAAGAGCTGATGCAAACGTAATCTACAGTAAGACAGACATTGTTTTGCCATCCTCTGCTACAGGGTTGTGTTCGACATTTGGGACTGTATTTTAGAAAGGGCATTTGCAAATCGGCACTGAACCAGAAGAGGTCAACCAAGATGGTGTAGGTAACAATTTTATCAAGATGAAATTAAGAAAAGGGGGAAGAGGAGAAGGAGAGGGAGGGGAAAGGGAGAAGAAAAGAATTTGAAGGTACATGCTAGCAACCTTCAAGTATCTGAAGGGATATCACATGGAAAATGTGCAAGACTTGTTCTTTTGGTCCTAGAGGGCAGAATTAGGAACAACAGAAGTTGCAAAGAGACAGTTTTACTCAACAGAAATAGTAACGATAGCCAGAATTTATATTGTACTTTAAGGTTTATAAAGAACTTTACAAATATTATTTCATTTTTTAAAAATTCTCTTAACACTACAAAGACAGACCTGTTTGAAAATATCATGTGTGTGGCCAGGGTGGTTACTGGCTAACGGCAGACTGGAACTGAGCAGTTTTAAAAAATGAGCAAAAATTTCACAACAGCTAGGTGGCCTGGAGTCAGGAAGACCTGAATTCAAATCTAACTTCAGACACTTCTTAGCTGGGTGACCATGAGCAAGTTAGTTTGCTTCAGCTTCTTCATCTGTAAAATGAGCTGGAGAAGGAAATGACAAATCACTCCAATGTTTGCCAAGAAAACCCCAAATGGGGTCATGGAGAGCTGGATACAATAACATGTGAAAGTACTTTAACCTGCTTACTGTCTACAGTTATTTAAGTATCAGAAATGAGCGACTAGCTATAAGAAACCATTTGCTCCTTTTCTTCATCCTTCTTGAGGTCTAGATCACCTGATTATCTCCTCTACTTCCACTTCCTTTCCTCTCCCCCATCCTACATTCAAGAAGGAATCTTCCCATCTTCATAACCAGGAGAGCTCAGCACCAGGGAATCCCCTCTGTCAGCCTAAATGTCATGGTCCTTGAGTTTGGGACTTAGTCCTGTCACTAAAGAAATAGCTCTGTAACTATGGACAAGGCACGGGACACCTGTCTGGACCTCAGTTTCCTTATCTGTCAAATGAACAAAATGTCTGGCCCACATCCCTCACAAGGTTGTATGAAATTAAGTACATAAAAGTGCTTTGAAAAATTCTAAGTGCTAGACAACTATTGGATAGTAATAGGGACTGAGCCTGCAATTTCATTAGTATTGTAAAGTCTCAGATGAGGCAACTCTACCTTACCTTTGTAGATCAGCCCCTAAAGCACTGAACCGATTTAGGGAATTTACCTTGGGTCACACAGCTAGTGTACGTTAAAGGCAAGACTTTCACCCAGGTCTCCTTAGCTCTAGACAGTACACCAAACTGCTTCTCAGATAAATGCAAGCTGTTTATAATCAATAATGCTACTGGAGGGCAAAATGCTGGGAATACAGATAAATACCAGAAGAGGGGCCTCAGTGATACAGTCCTATTCTGAAATTTCTGGGCAGGATAGTGCCCCACGAAATCTAGGGCAGATGGCCATCCTGCAGTCCCCACCCCCTTGTTCACCTCATGACATTAAGAGCTAATGAGCTCCCCTCCAAGCTGTCTCTTTGCAAAGATAGCAGACCTCTTCTTAATCCCGGATTATGGTTTTAAAGCGGGGAAGCCTGCTTGCTGGGTGCCCCAGTTACAAAGTTGACACACTGTTCTTATAGAGAGAACTGAGGCTCCTCCTCATCCCTCTTGAGGCCTGGGACACTTGATTATCCTCCTTATGTCACCCTTCTTTCCCTACTCCCCATTCCCACAACAAAGAAGGAATGTTCCCTAGAAGCCAGAAGAGCACATACCAGGAAAGTACTTTTGTCAGGCCCCAAGCCTGCAATCAGAAAGGGCAATTAGCAAAAGACTAGGCAGTGGCATCCACTTCAAACCAAGCTCTCAATCCAAGTCTTAGAGAGGAGATTGGGACCTAACTCCGCCTACTTGCTAGCTGGGTAAGTAAGTAAGTAAGAGGCCAAGCACAACAGAGGGACCATGGAGTGCCCACCTAGGGTCCCTAGGGTCTGGAGACAAGGATGCATTCCAACTGAGTGCAAAAAGAAACTAGAGGCTAATTCTCAATCGTTTTGCCTAAGCAAAAGCCTCCACTTAATCCTGATGTACTGAGTACTTCATTCTTTCCCAAGGAGGGGAGGCAGTAGTAATGCTCTACCCACCTAGAAACTCTGCCTACTAGCTTTGTTGGCCTGCCACTAACTAATTAGCTGAGTGATCTTGGGGAAATCTTCTAAGGGACAAATACTGACAGACCAACTTCATTTTTTTAGAAGAGTCAAATGCCTTGCTCCAATGCAGATATACCCTATGGGTACAGCATTTACCTAATCTGCCAATCTAGTGGACATGTACTAGATCTATGCATGTTCAGTAGACCACCATCCCAGGAAAGTGTCATAGTTTATCTGGATTTAAGCAAGTCACCCATGAAATTCCTAAAAAAAAGAGCAATCATCATAAATGCTTATGGCACTTCAAGGTATATAAAGTGCTTCACAAACATTATTTCATAATCTCGACAATTCTACTACAAATATTTCCCCGACTTTCCAGATGAGAAAACTTAGGGCAAGGGAAGTTAAGGGATTTGCCCATGGTCACAAAGCTATTAAGCACTGGAAGCAGGAGATCTGAGGATAGGTCTCTTTTGACCACAACATTCTGGTTTTTCCCCCACTTAATAGTATTTTATTTTTTTTTCTAATTATATGTAAAAATAGTTTTCAACATTCACTTTTATAAGATTTTGAGTTCCAAATTTTTTTCTCCCTCCTTCCCTTACCCCCTCCTTAAGATGGCAAGCAAACTGATATAGGCTAGACATGTACAATAATATTAAATATATTTCCATATTAATATTAATTATTAAATTATATTAAAATTAATATTAAACATATTTCCATATTAGCCATGTTGTGAAAGAAGAATCAGAACAAAAGAGAAAAGAAAAAACAACAAAAAGGAGGAAATAATATACTTTGATCTGCATTCAGTCTCCCTAGTTCTTTGTCTGGATATGGATAGCATTTTCCATCATGAGTCTTTTGGAATTGTTTCAGATCATTGTATTGCTGAGAAGAGTTAAGTCTACCAAAGCTGGTCATGGCACAATGTTACAGTTACTGCGTACAATGTTCTCCTGGTTCTGCTCACTTCACTCAGCATCAGTTTATTCAAGTCGTTCCAGGTTTTTCTGAAATCTTCCTGCTCATCATTTCTTATAGCACAATGGTATTCAATGAATGTAATATTCATATACCATAACTTGTTCAGCTTTTCCCTAATTGAAAGGCATCCCCTCAATTTCCAGTTTTTTGTATTACAAAAAGAGCTGCTATAAATATTTTTTGTATATGGACTTGACAAAATTCTTACACTGGACAGGGCTTATCCCTATGGAGCATGCCGGAAAGAGGTAGACAAGATGTAGACAAGACAGCAATAGTTAGTTTGGAGCTACTTTACTCAAAGAATATTTACTTTTAATTTACTATTAATTCTTTGTCCAAAGAATTAATAGATTACTGTCATTATGGAAGGAGGTCTTTAACAAAAGACTAGAGAACTCTGTTCTATTCAGTGCTTCTGTTAATGAGTCAGTCAATGAATATTTACTAAGCACCTACTGTGTGCCAGGAATTGTGCTAGGTAAGAGGTATAAAAAGGAAAGTAAAAAATAGTCCCAACTCTCAGACAAAAACAGTCCCTATATACAAAATAAACACACGAAACACTCTATATCAACAAGATATACACAGGCTAAACTGGAGGTGATCAACAGAAGGCACTAGAATTGATGGTGATGAAGAAAGGTTTCTTATAGAAGGTGGAATTGAAACTGAGGCCTGAAAGGAGTCAGAGAAGCCAGGAGACAGAGGCTAATGCCACTGATCAAAATATGTGGGGGAAAGAGGAGACTGAGGTGGGCATAAAGTGTAAGAGGACTGGAAGCGGGGTGGGGAGCAGTTCATGGAACCAGAGGTTTTTCAATTTGATACTGCAAGAGGCAAAGCCAAGACACCAGAGTGGTGGGAAGTACTATGGAAAGCTGCCTTCCACAAAACTCCAAATAGACCTAGAAAATGCACCCAACCAAATCCTGATGAAAAAATCCAAAAAAAGTTACAGTGAGTCATATAGTACCTAGCATGCAGTAAGTACTTAATAAATGTTTATTGACTGAGTATCCAGCCCAGTTTGGCACAGGGAGATAAATAAGGAAGTCTGTTGACACTGTGGCCTGGGTCAGACCAGTGGCATACCCATGCAGAGCACTCCGACATCCAGGACAAGAGGAAGTCACAGACCCTTAGTGGGGTACCACCACATGGAGCATTGGGCCAAGGAAGGATTATAAAATCACCTCCAAGGGCAGCAATCCCAGATCAATAGAAAACCTACAATTCTTCTGGCTCTGAGCAAAGAGAGCTTTCCAATTGGCTGATAGAAGCATCTACTCTTGCTTAGACCCAAACCTAGGTCAAAAATTTGCAGAGTTCAGACCAGAAGAAGCAATCAGACCTTGCCCTGGATCACACAACTTTGGGATCATTGAAAGCTTGCAAGTCCCCAGCCTGTCCTTGTGATTCCCCACAACACAATACCCCCAAGGAAGCAGGAAAAGGATCAACCCAGACCTTCCCTCATAAGAGCTACAGACCCTACCCCTAACATTAAGCCTCAAATCAGGAAATAGGCTGGAAGAATGGGTTAAAAACAAAAAAGAATCCCACTACAGGTAGCAATTAGAGAGGTAGGAATACTCAAGACACAATTCAGGTTGGAAAACATAGAGTGAGCACAAACTCAAGTAGTTACTGAAACAGATAACAAGTTTAAAAAAGAGTTAAAAATATGTTTACAAATGGAATTAAAGCACTTGAGGTAAAAATTGGAAAAGAAATGAGAGATGTGAAAGAATTTGGAAGAGAGTTAATAGCCTGGCACAAGAGGTGCAAAACCTCGCTCAAGCAACAAACGCTCTAAAAATTCCAGTGGACCAAGCAGAAGCCAAATGACTCTGTCTGGCAAGAAAAAAACAATGAAACAATGTCAAAAGGCAAAAAAATAGGAGAAAATAGAAGATATTCATAGCAAAAGCAACCGACCTGGAACACAGATCAAAGAGAAACAAATGATAGAATCATTAGTGTATCATGCCTGCACAACAGGCCTGTGGACCACTTGCGGCCTGCCAAAGAATTTTGGGTGACCCATGAAAATAAAAATGTAATGAGGGCTTTGTCTATGCCCCAATTACCCTGCCTCCCACTAGTCACTACAGCACCGGTCATGTGACTTGGCTGGTGTGACCACAGCAACTGACCATCAGTCTGTCTCTAGTCTGACAGGAGTGAGAGTATTATCTTTTCACCATGTTTTCCATCATTACTTGCATTGAACATGGACAAAGTGAGTGCAGCACTCGCCAGGGCAGCTGACACCCATGACACGATGAGCCACAACAACGTAAGGGCTTCTTCCCCTCCCTCACTGTGCAGCTACCCTCCAAAATTACATGAGTGTCTTGCACTCTCTCCAAGTTCAAGGGACTCAGTTCAGTATTTCTCTGTATATGAGTAGTTGCTGTAGAGATTTTTTTGTTTCTAACATTAAAGTTTTTGGGGTGACTTTGTAAAATGGATAATAAAAAGAAAAGGAAGATCCAATCAGAACATAGAGAGTTGAATCCACAGTGAGTGGACAGATACTTGCTTACTTACATGAGAGACAAAATATTGTGCCTTGTTTGTCAAGGTGTTCTGAAGCAATACAATCTTCTGAAGGAATACAATCATCACCATTTTGAATCAAAACATCTTGACTTATGCAAATTGGACACCAATGGAAAACAAATTAAAGTATCAATATTGTTGAAAAATCTCAATGAGGAACATTCTTTTCAAGAAAGTAAACTCAGAAAATGAGGTAGTTGCTAAGGTTAGTTCTCAGATTCTTAAAGAAATCAATTTCATACATGATTCCGTAGTATGATAAACCGCTGACAAGAAGTATAATACATCTTATTAGCTAAATGGAAAAAATAAGAAAATGTGAAAAATGTATTAAAACTTGTACCCCTTAGCAAAGTAATTTTTTAACATTAATGTGATTTCATGATAAATAAAAATCTTAGTAAGTATAATTAATTGATATTAACCAAAATTTCTCTTTTTAAATTATGGTTTATTCGTAAAATAGTTTAATCATTAATTATACCTTTACTTGGAAAGTGATCCACTTACAAGCCTGTCTGCACCCCAAAGAAGTTTAGTCTATTTTAATTTTGACCCCTACCTACTGCCAAGTTGTGTCAGTTTGGTCTATATGGATGTCATGCCCAAAACAAAAAACCTAGACATCATATTAAAAGTAAACTGCCCAATCTCTTAGGAACTGAGGGCCAGGTCAAAATAAAATACACTGGTCACTTCCTGAAACCCCCAAATAAAAATCCCAGGAACATCATGGCCAAAATTCAAAGTTTCCAGGTCAAAGAAAAAACATTGCAAGCAGGCAAAAAGCAAGAATTGAGGTACCAAGCAGTAAAAATCACATGTGATTTAACAGCCTCTACTTTAAAAGAGAGGAGAACTTGGAATATGATAATCCAAAAGGAAAAAAAAATATAGGCTTACAGCCAAGACTTACCCAGTAAAACTGAGTATAATGCTACAGGGGGAAAAATAAACCTTTAATGAAACATAGGACTTCTAAGCATTCCTGATGAAAAACTAGAGCTGCAAAGAAATTTTAAAGTTGAAATGAAGAGAAACATAAAAAGGTAAACAAGAACAATGATAAAGGATTAAATAAGAATAGTCTGCTTACATTCAAATAAGGGGAGATGTGTCCCCTTTGATCCCTATCATCATCAGAGTTCATAGAGGCAGTCCAATTAGAGAAGACTTTGGGAGTGGTTCTATTATATCTTGATAATCATAAGAACAAATGGAAAAAAGAAAGGAAGAAGAGGACAGAGGAGGGAGAAGAGGAAGTAAGGTTAATGAAAATTTCTCATAAGTACACAAACAAGGAAGAGGGCTGGAAGGAAAGCTGCTGTCACTTGAACCTCAATTTTATCTAAACTGGTCAAAAGAAAGAACACATACACAGGTACATAAAAGAAACATAATTCAATCAACAATGAAATAAAAGGGAAAAGGGAGAAGGGAAAAGGGGAATTAGAGAGAGAGTAGATTAAGATGAGACTTGAGCAAATCAAACTTAAGACTGTACAAAAATACTTATATCTCTTTTTGAGGTGGCAAAGAAGAAGAATCTGAGGGGGGGGTGCCCATAAACTGGGAAATGGGCACATAAATTATAATATATAAATGTGATGGAATACTATTGTGTTAAATTCTTATCAACATAATGACCAACCAGGATTCCTGAGAGCCAGTGAAGAAAGTGGCTTCCCAGTTTCTGATAAAGAGGTGAAGAACTCTTAAGTTAAAAATGACATAGAGGATATAACCAATATGGAAATAGGTTTTGATTATCTATACATGTGAATAATGGATTTTGTTTTACTTGTGTTCTCAATGGGTGGGTTTGGAGTGGAAGAATGAGAAAGTGGATCTCAGCTGACAAAAATATGTGTGTGTATAAAACATACATGTTTTACAAATATAATTGTATAAAACATCAAAATATATGCATATGTTCCTAATATACAACATATAACATATTCATGTATATGTATATGCATGTGTATCAACTAAAATTCACTTAGTACTCTAATCAATAATGACCAACCACAATTTCTGGTGAAACATGCTTCTGCTCACTTGTTGAGGAGGTAATAGGGAGTAATTGGAGTTTATTGGAGAGGGGGAGGGACATGATCAAACCTATACTTTGGAAAGAGCAGTGACAGATGAGTGGAGGATGACCCAGAGTGGGGAAAAACTTGAGGTTAGGGAAGTCAACTGAATAATCCAGACATGAAGTGATAAGAGCTAAGGAGAGAAGGAGGTAACATTTAAGAGATGTTACAAAGGTAAAATCAACAGACTTTAGAATAGATTATATATGGGAGGTGACAGAGAAATGAGGATGACATCTAAGGTTCAAGCCTAGGTAACTGGGAGATTGGTGATAATCTTAACAGTAATAGGGGAGTTTAGAAAAGCAGAGGGCTTGGCAAGGGGGATAATAACTAGGTTAGTTTTGGATATCTTGAGTTTAATATGTCTATGGGACATCCAGTTCAAGATATATAAATAAGCAGTTGGAGATAGGAGATATGAATCAACAAAGAAGTTAAAAGGCTTGACAGGTAGATTTAAGAATCATCAGCAGAGAAATATTTGAATTCATGGAAACTGAGAGATCAACCAAGTGAAATATGGAGGAAAGAGGGCCTAGGTAGGAGTGGGGAAACTGTGTCCTTTGAATCCAAACCTCACGGAACAAATCCCCTTTATAGAAGGACTCTACCCCTAGCCTAAAATGTCCTGTGGGACACCATGGTTACTGGGCGTGACCTGGAGGAAGATCCAGCAAAAGAGATAGAGAAGGGGTGGTCATACAGGCAGAAGGAGAAGTAGTAGAGAATGGAACCATGAAAACCTAGGGAGAACTGTAAAGGAGAAGAGGGTGACTGACAGGGTCAAAGGCTGCAGAGAGCTCAAGAAGGATGAGAATTGAGAAAAAGTCATTAGAATTGGCAATTAAGAGATATCAACTTTGGAGAGAGCAATTTGCTGAATGATAAAGACAGATGTTAGATTACAGAGAAGATGTGAGAAGAAAAGAAGTGGAGGCACCTGCTACAGACAGTCTTTTCAAGGAGTCCAGCCACAAAAGGGAAGAGATAGAGGATAATAGTTAGCAAAGACAGCAGAATCAAGGGAACGGAGAAGATTGAGTGTATCTGTAAACAGCAGAGAAGCAACCAGTGTAGACAAGAGAGGGAAGATTAGTGAGAGTGGGGATGATAGAGGGGGCAACCTGCTAAAGTAGTGAGAATGACATGAGATCACTTATGCGCATACAAGGGGCTTGCCTTGGCAAGGAGAAGGTCCATCTCTTCCTGTGAAGCAGGAGTGGAGGACAAGATAGTTTCAGAAGGCATCTTAGTAATAGGAGATAAGCATAAGGGGATAAAAGGGAGCTTTCAGGGAATGGCCCCAGTTTTTTCAGCAAAATACGAGGCAAGGTTCTCATCTGATATGGTGAGGAGAATAAACCTCAAAGTAAGAGAAATCACTGAATGATGGTGGTAGGGAATAGCTTGGAAGTGGCAATGGGGAGCAAAAAGCATTCCAGCTCCCCCATCCCAAGGAATGAGTGAAAATGCAACAAAGGCTGGAATGAATGACCTGTAAGGCTGTGTCATCAGGAGGGGGCAAAATCACAGTGAAAGACAGCAAAGGGAAGGAGTGGGAAAGAAAAAGATTTAATATGAAAGCTAGTTTGTTACCTATTATAGCTCAGACATTCCAGGGAGCACAGTGGACAGGGGAGGGAGGCTTTAGAGTGAGAGATTAAGGAGGTGGGGTTGAGTTGAGAGGGATGGGGATGGAGATAGGACTAAGGGAGTGGGGCTGTGAGAGAACAAAATGAAATTTGAATAATGACAGCAAGATAACAGCCTCAGCTTCAGAATCACTGGAGTGGGAAGGCTATGACTTGGTCAGAGCTTGTTAATGATTAAGAAATGAGTTTTAGTGGGTTACAGACATTCCGAGGGATTTTGAGTGGCTGTCTTCTCAGGGTATTAGGAAGTTAGGAGTTACGAAGGAGTTGTTAACAGTTTCTCCCTCATGAAATTGTTTTGAATGTATTTGGTATTTATTTACTCATCCACATGTCCTCTGACAGAACATGAGGACCTTGAGGGCAGGGACTGTTACATTTTGGCCTTTGTCTCCCCATCCTCTAGCACAGCGCCTTGTGCATAGAAGGCATATAACAATGTTTGATGTATTGACTCCGTAAACTCATGTAAACTGGAGCAAATGACTTCGAAGGATTGTTCCAACTCTGAATCTGTGACTTAGATGACGTTAGCGATGGTAGATCTATCTACTAACTTCCAGGCAGGGCAAAGTTGTGAGGAACAGCTCACATGTTGGACAAAAGAGTCAAAATCGCAAAATCCCTCAGGCTGGAGATGGTGAGCTAATGGTGAGAATGAAGCCTGCAAGGTTAAGTGGAATAGTTACATGGCAGATCCTGTAGCTTTTTGGCTGAGCCTCAACTCTAAGTCGCTGAAATGGTGCAGGTCTAAAGTTAATGCAAAGTATTTTTTCAATATGAAGTGTCTACTTTCTTGGAGCCTAATGAATATAATAAAGAACTGTTTGGATGTTGTATGCTTCCTATAGAGGCAGAATGGCATAGTAAATAAAATTGCTGCCCTTGAAGTCAAGAAGGACTCTGACATGCAAGGGCTGGTGGACTCTAGGCAAGTCCCTTAACCTTTCAGTATTCTAGGCCAGAAATGTCAAACTCACAGACCACACATAAAACTCCCAAGTGGGACCAGAACCAGATTAAAATTTCATAGAGAAATGTTTAACAACATAAATAAAAATATGAGTGGACCTCTACATAAAGCAATTTTTATATGGGGAAGGAAGGGAGGGTGTGGAGAGAGGAATCAAGCACACAGTTTAATAGCAGAGGCTTGTACAGAGAAAAGAACAAAGAAGGGACCAGGCCTGACTGGGAGAGGAAAAACACATGGGGTCTAGACATAGCGCAGACAGGAGTGGACAGGTGACATGCAGGGCCCAGGGACAGAGACACTGTACCAGAACACCTAGGGATGGAAGACAAGACATAACGGGGCCAAACATGTAGGTGGTGGGCAAGGAAAAGGTTCCCTCAGCACTAGAAGTCTCAAGTCAAGTCCCATTTCTACTATCACTTGGGGGGTTTTTTTCAGAGATTTGTTTGGTTGTTTTTGGTGGGGGAGTGGGGTGGGAGACCACCAAGGGGCAGGAGCAGAGAGAGAGTACAGTACTATATAGTACTATATAGTAATAGATAATGTTAATTTGTAGATTTTTTAAGTCAACATGTGGCTGGCAGGGATCCATTTCCTTTTTAGTATGACCCCACTGCTTTAGGCACATTTAAGACTATAAAGTTACAGAACACATTCTGATTGATCCACATTGGTAAAAGGAATTTGCTCACCCAAAAGTTACCTGTATCAATAAAATTACAGGTCTGCAGATTTCAAACTATATTACAAAAAAACCCTATACCACAAAGCAGTATTTATTCCAACAATTTGGGACTGGTTTAAAAATAGAGACGCTGATCAATGGAACAGATTAGATACATAACACACAAAAACCAACACAGAGGCAAAGTATTCTGTAAA
This sequence comes from Bettongia penicillata ogilbyi, assembly GCA_023548195.1. Taxonomy (NCBI): domain Eukaryota; kingdom Metazoa; phylum Chordata; class Mammalia; order Diprotodontia; family Potoroidae; genus Bettongia; species Bettongia penicillata. The sequence goes on along the minus strand of JAJHZJ010000103.1, from coordinate 1,614,146 downwards.
CCCAAAGACACCAGTTTCTTGATAAAGACTCACTCCTGACAAAAATTGCTGGAAAACTGGAAAGCAGTTTGGCGAAAATTAGGTATTCACCAATATTTGACATTAATATACACATGTGTGTATGTATATATGTATATATACACATAAATATATGAAGACAAATTTCAAATGGATATATGACTTAATCACAATTAAAAGGGACATCATAAACAAATTAGAGGAACAAGGAAGAAACTAATATTTAAGTCCAAACATAGTATAGGAAGTAGGGAATGCTGTATAGAGAAGAACGAGACCTGAATTGGGGTCAAGGCCTGGGTTCCCTCCTTAAATGGAGGTTCCAAGTAAAGATCTTTTAAATAATTGAAGATAGCTCTCATTCTTCTGGGGAGAGCTAGGTGATACAGTGGATAGAGTGCCAGACCCGGAGTCTGGAAGATCTGAGTTCAAATCTTGCGGGAAATGGGACAATTCAGGCTAATGGTAGAGAAAGTTACTGAGATGCAGTAACACTTAGCTAGCGTAGTAATATGAACACTGGAGGAGAAACCCTAAGACCTGCGTCATAACCATCTCAGCTACTAACCAGCTATGTAACATTAAGCACCTCATTTCTCCAAGAAAATGACCACCTTTCTATATCACCCTGACTGATTCAAGAGAGTCAGATCTGCTTCCCAGTTTTGCCACTAATTATCTTGGACAAGCCTCTTGACCTCTACAGGCCTCTGCTTTTTCACGTGTCTGCACTGCACCTTTCACTAGCACTACAGACCAGGAAGGATGAGCTCTACGATGAACGAAGGAAATCAGGGCAGACAGGGAGCCTTTTAACCACAGCCCATCAATATCAATTATCTAGGTCTATGTCTCCTTCCAAGGCCTGCTATCTTTTTACCTTGCATTCTCTGACTAAAGCAAATGAGTCTGGAAAAGGAAAGACCTTGGCCTCCAACTATCTTTATCTTCTACTTTCCATTTCTGTGTTTCCTGTCTCATCAGAGAAGAAATGCTACAAAGGATGTATCAGGATGCTCTATCAGGATGTCTAGAAAGAGGGGCTTGTCATGGACACAAATCTAGTTGATTCTTCCAGACTGTCTGGTGGGGCAGAGAATGGGGCGGAACAATAAAGATCCAATTAGGAAAAGTGACAGTGGAGTGGGCAGCCAGGGTCTCAGCATTCTGCTGGAAATAAATCCATTCAGCTCTATTCCTATGATGCCCTAGAATAATCAGATATCTACTTTTCCCTTCCCCATCACACTTAACAAAGCCTGACTCCCATCAGAAAGAATTAGGCCTTTTACTGAAGCAGCAAGATGGTGCAGTAAGTGCTAGGCCTGGAGTCTGGCTTAGATACTACTTGTGTGACCTCGGGCAAGTCACCTAACCACTGTCTGCCTCAGGTTCCTCATCTGTAAAATAATACTTACCTCCCAGGATTGCTGTGAGCAAATGAGATAACTGCAAAGCATTTAGCACGCTACCTGGCATATAGTAAGCTCTATATAAATGTTAGCTATTATTACTAGGCAGCTAGGTGGTATGGTGGCTAGATCACTAAGGCTGGAATCAAAAAGTTCTGAGTTCAGGTCAAGCCTTGGACACTTACTAGCTGTGTGACCCAGGCAAGTCATTTATTTAGTCTCTATCTGTCTCAGTGTCTGCAAATGTAAAATAGAGATAATAATAGCAACTACCTCCCAGGGTTACTGTGAGAATCAAATAAGTTAATATTTATAAGTGCTTAGGACAGAGCCTACTACATAAGAGCCATTTAATAATGTTCCCTTTCTCTCTTTGCTGTTCTTCTCTCCCATATTATATTGAGTACAGCTAGTCCTGCCAAGGTAGCCCAGGCTCCCAAAAAATGCATGAAATGGGATGTATGGAAGATACAGGAACTTCAAAGCACACAAGTAGAGGGTCCCCAAACCTCTTATTTATGGGAAATACTGCCTAAAGTTCACACCCTGCTTCATCTGTGTTTTGAGAGATGTAGTTCAAATACCCAAAGGCAAGGAACTACATATGAACTTAAAACTCAGAATGAGTGAGACAGCTGCTGGGGCAATCCCACCATCCTCTGTGCTGGTCTGGACACATCAAGAGTACCATGCACAAACAGAAGCCACGTTTTAAAAGGATAAATAAGAAAGTATAAAGGGCAAGGCAACTGGAATGGCAAGAGTATTGGATGAAGCATCATATAAAACTACCAGCAAGAGACCTGGGCATGTTTAACATGGAGGAGGTGAAGTAATGTGTAATTAGCCAGAAGGTGGGCTCCAGCCAGATTAGGAAAGGCTTCAAATGATAAATGGAGGAGCTTGTATTTTCTTTCTCAAAAAATAGAGAGAGAAGCCATTGAAGTTTCTTGAAAAGTAAGTCAGATTTGTGCCTTAGAAATGTTAAGGGAATTCTAAGAATCATTTAGTCCAACCTTGTATCCCAAGTAGAAATTCCTTCTAGAAAAAGAGTCCCCAGAGTGGGCAACAATAGGAGAAAAGATGAAAAGCCAAGCAGTAAGGTGTCAGGAAAAGAGAATTCAGAATCAGAGCCTGGATTAGAATCTCAGCTCTGTTATTTCCTACCTCTGAGACATCAGGTGAGTCACTTCATTTGTCTGAGTCCCAACTGTCTCCTTTATGAAACAAGGTTAGATTAAATGATTTAGATGAGCTCTAAATCTATGATCCTCTGAAATGGTCTTGGAGTCATCCATCTTCTCGATTTGAGGGTTAATTAGATAAGCCTTCGTGACCCGTCCCCCAAGCTAGTGTGGTGGACTGCCACCCATCAGACCTCTTGAATCCAAGAATATAAAGTCTTTTACTGAAAATCTGGCTTTGGATGATCACCAGAAGGCGCCACAGGAGGCCTGAAATGTCAAAGGTCTTCATCCCAATGACTAGAATGACCTTGTGAGGCCTTCCTGAAATATCTCTATTAATACAAATATGTTCAAGTGGGCCTCAAGTGGAGGCTGAGAAAGAACTCCTCCCCCACCACCGGCATTCACAGTGTGTTGACATTTGTAAACAAAGCAGGAATGGTCCCAGTAAATTGCCATGGAGCTTTTATTTTCTCCCCCAAAGAGCCTAGCTACAACGAGCCTGGTTCATCTTCAATGATGGAAGAAGCTCCCCCTTCTGCCTCCCCTACCTCTTGCCTTGTCCCATAAGAAATTAAAAAAAAAATAATAATGCACAACTTTAGCTCCAAAGTACTATTTAGGTGAAACCCAAGTCTCCAGCTGGAGTCCAAATGGGGAGAAATTCAATGGAGAAATTCAGTGGAACAGAATAATTTTCTGAAAAATTCAGAATTGAAAAAGAAATTCAGAAGTAAATAAAACCAAAGAGTTATAAGTAGAGACTGCAGACTTAACTCTCATGTTTCTTTTGTCAGAATTATAAGGCTAATGCTGAATACACAATGCTTTCTGGGTTGTACCAAAAACCCTAACATTCACTCTTCTCCATGAGGTCAAGAAAACCTTGTACAGGAGAGGGTTAAATTTATCTCAGGGGAGGGAGCTGGGTGTGGATAGTAATTAGGATACCTTATATTTATGCCTAGTTATTTCTAGCCTGTAACTTGTTTTCTCTTCCTACGGTTCTCTCTGAAGAGGTCAGATCTCTTGACAGATGTGGTTCCTAGCCCCTCCTAGCAGCCAAGTCTATTCTATGTCACCACATCTTGTAAAAGTGAGGACAGGACAGAGACTTTTTTCCTCCCTCTACACATGGGGAAGCTGAGGCATTAAAAGTTAAGCCTCAGGCACACAGTCTTTGAATAAGTAAAAATAGTTAATATTTATATAGTGTTTTAAGATGCATACAGCTCTTTCAACAGTCCTGTTAGATAGGTAGTAAAAGTCTCCACCTAACAGATAAACCGAGACTCAAGAAGGTGGAGCGACTTGCTCAGTCTCAGAATCAGGATTTGTCCTGTTTTTCTTAAACCCAACCACAGTCCTCCCTCTATTTACGTGAAACATTGCTACAGACAAGAAAGCTTAAGCCCTGAACTGAAACCTGTCTAGAAAGGACCCATGAGAAGACAGTAGTGGACATGTAATTCTATTGCAGGGCTGGCCTTACTCAAGAGGGTCTACCATTCCCTAAACTCATTTTTAATAATATCATTCTCTCTGGGGGTCTGTAAATTTTATTTTCAATATTTGGATCACCTTTTTCAAAATAATGGCTTCCTTTGTAATACTATATGTTTCATTTTATGCATTTAAAAACATTATTCTGAAAAGGGGTCTGAACCCTTAGAGAGAATTATAATTCAGCCTAGACTAGTGATATAGTCCTGCTTTCTGATGCAATAATCTCTACAGAGCAGGCTAGTAGAAACATGTGGGCTTCTTCATTCTTTACCCCTTAGTGACAAGGCTGCCTTAAGACACCATGAGGAAGGAGAGAAGTGGGGAGACTGATTGGGGAGAGCTTACTGCCCTGCCATGTTTGACATGCTGCACATCACAGGGGGACATGCGGTTGGCAAAAGGGGAAAGAGAAAAGCTTGGGCGGTCTCCCCTTGCCAGAACAATCGTCTCTTCACAGTCCTGGCATCTGAATTGGCAGCCAGCCACTGGGGAAGAAAAGCTCTCCCTGTCCCTTTAAGGATGCCCTCTGCTCCACAAAGGTCAGAAATACCAGCTAAGCTTGCCTGGTTTTGGGCCACTGCCACAGCCTCAGGGACCTTAGTAGTTCCCCCTTCTCCTTGTCTTCCCTCACCTGCTCAAATGAGATAATTTATAAAGCATCTAGCAGAGTGCCTGAAATACAGTAGGTGCTTAATAAATGCTTACTCCCTCACATCTTTCCTCTAGGGTGCCTTACAGAAGACCAAATCATTTGCCTAGTATCTGATTGAATGTTGTGGCTTCTTCAAGACGCTGAGTTAGCTCCTAGCATTTTCTCTATCTCCCAAGCCTAGAAGACTCTCCCTCCCCCATTCCAACGACTGGCCTACCAGGCTTCCCCCCTTCTACAGCTTTCCCCAGCCCCTCTTCATTTCAGTGCCTTCCCTGTTAATTATTTCCTCCGTATCCTGAACAGAGTTTGCTTCATATATATTTGTTTTCATGTGGTCTCCCTCACTAAATTATAAACTCCTTGAGGTCAGGGACTGTCTTTTAACTCTTTTTGTTACCCCAGCATTTAACACAGTTCCTGGCAAAGAGTCAGTGCTTAATACATGTTTACTGACTGACCATTGGTGCCAGGACACTTGGCAGTGCTGAAGTATTCATTTGCTACAGAAAAATGTTCTCAAAGTGAAAGTTAAGAAGAAATTAGAATAATTAGATATCAGAGAACAATTCGATAACAGAGAGCAAGATGAGACTTTAGGAGGAAACTGACGTTCAAAGAATTAATAATTAAGCTAATGAGTAGAACCAGACTTTTTTAGAGCTAAAAAAGTGGGGAGAGGCTTAGGAATGACCCACCATGAGTGGAACAGACAAAGATATGGTTCCCTTCCTCTCTTTTCCAGTATGTTTGGCTGCTAAAATGGTTCACATCAGCGTGAGTCAACAACTCTAATTCTTTCCAATGAGATGGAGAACCACCAGGCTTTACCATCTGCTCTGCAGTCCCTCAGCACTGTCAGCTGGGACTACCTATGTAACCTTAGGGACCCCTGGGCTTTACCATCCAAACCACCATCGAACCCTCAGAACTCCCAAGCCTTTCCATCTGTGCCAAAGCTAAATGTGTTGTCTCCTCCACGTAAGAGTATGAGCTTCCTGAGAGCAGGGACTGTCTCACTTTTCCTATCTCTATCCCCAACACTTAGCACATATTCAACAATTAATAAATGTTTTTTCATTCATTTATTCTGCTTGACCCCAAGAAGAACTGGGACTAATGGATGGATAGTATAGGACAGAGTCAATGTGTGTGTGTTCATCCTTTGTTGCTGAAGAAGACCATGCCATCAGAGAAATGATGACATGACTTGCACTTGACTTTATTGTGAGTGAGAGAGGGCTGTGCAGGTCACCAGTCTCACCTCTCCTCCAGAGCCATCTGAATCCAGTGACCAGATATTCATCAGGATGACTGGAGATGACCCAGGATGAGGCAATTGGGGTTAAGTGACTTGCCCAAGGTCACACAGCTAGTGAGTGTCAAGTGTCTAAGGAGAGATTTGAACTCAGGTCCTCCTGACTCCTGCACTGGTGCTCTACCCACTGTACCACCTAGCTGCCCCAGGACAGAGTCAATGAGTTAGATTTTGACTCTATAAAAGGAAAATCAAAAACTGGAATTGTTAAAAGATGAAATCATTTACCTCAGTAAATTACAAATTCACCATCACAGATTACCTTTTAAGACAACAAAATAATTTTTAAACAAAAGAGCAACACTACTACAATGTGTGTTTAGGGATGATGTCTGGATTGGAGGGAAGGGAAAGTGGAAGTTGGTTAGCCATTTGTTAGGGATACTGTGGTTGGAAATGATGTTTTTTGATAAAGAGAGTAATAGGGGCTGGATCTGTGATTTTATTGGTTAAAGGGAACTCCCAGGTGAGGAATTTCCCTCTATCAAAGAAAGTCAGCACCTCATTTCTCTTCTCTGGTCTTAGAAAGTTGCCTGGAACATTGAGTTAATTTCTGCCTAGAGCAGGGTCACACAGCTTAGAGCTGTCAGAGATCAGAAAGACAAGCTTGACTTTAGACATGTTCCATTTGCAATTGGAATGCAACTGGAATATGCAGGTAGGTGTAGACCACAGACAGTTTCAGACATGGGACTAGAGTTTGAAGAGGAGTCAGGGATGGAGATAATAGACTTGAACCTCACCTGCCTAAATATAATGATTGAATCCATGATGAGACTATTAAGGAAGGACAATGCATAAAGAGAAGGGAGTTAAGGAAAGCCCTCTTTTAGGATTTCTACCATAAAAAGCAAGAGGAAGGATCAACAAAGAAGACTGAGAAGGAACAGCAAGAAAGATAGGCACAGAACTAGAAGAAGATGGTGCCTCAGAAATTAAGGCAGGGGAAATTCAATACTTGTCAATAATATCAAATGCTAGAGAGAGGTCAAGGAGGATGAAGATGGGGGAGGCAGGGGAAGAAGCTCATTTTATTTAAGGAAACAGAATAGCAGAGAAAGCACACTGGATTTATAGTCAGAAGACCTGGTTACATGGGTTTTGGTTTCTCAATAACCTTTCCTCCTTCACACACAATCTATTTATATCAAGCCTAATCTCTGCCGGAAAGATTCTGTCAGATAACCTGAGTTCAAATTTCAGCTCTGTAACTGACTGCCTGATTGATATGTAGTAGGTAACACTAACTCGAACCTCAGTTGCCTCATCTGTAAAATGGCATGGTTGGAGCAGATGTTCTCTAAGGTCCCCTGAAGCTCTAAATCTTAATCTTGCCAACTGATAGGTCATTTTTTTTCCAACTTTTTCAATTACGTTAGCATCTGGCCCACCAGTTTTCTTCTCTATCCCTTCCCTTGTCTCTCCTCATGAGCTCTTCCTGTTAAGATGCAGCTCAGGTATTTTCCATAAAGCCTTTCCTGATCTCTCTAACTGCTGGTACCCTCTCTCCTATACTATGCTGAATTCAACTCCTCCGTATACATTTATGTTTATTCACATCATATTTATGAAGCTGTTTCAAGCAGCTATCTAGCCCAGTGGTTGAAGGTGTTTAAAAAATACTTGTTAACTGGTGCTGATTATTCCTAATACCTTACCACCCAAGTCCTCTATCTCCCCATCTCTGAGCTAGAACCTTAAAATTCCCTTCTCCAAAAATAACCTCCTATCTTTCCAGTTCTCCCAAACTCTCAATCACATGACTGCTACAATCATCCATTCTCTCTCACTCAAACATCCTTAATTCCATCCTCTCCACTGGCTCTTCCTATCTTTCAAATATGCTCACTTCTTCCGAATCCTCAAAAAAAACTCTCCCTTGACCTATAAACATCCTATCCCACCCTGTCCCCATTCAGTTAGAGTTCCTTCATGGCTAACTTCTTTAAAAAGTAATGTAGACCTGATGTGCCCATTCCCTCACCTCCCACTCTATCTCTAGTCTTCTGATATGTGGCTTCAGTCTCTATCACATTACTGCAACTGAACTCCAAAGATACACTCCTAATCATCAAATCCATTGGACATTTCTTTTTCAGTCTCCCTCTTCTCTGATCTCTCTTTCTGGATATTGTCCTCCATGATTTTCAAACACACCACATCTTCATGGTTCTCTTACCTATGTAGCAGCTACTTATTTCTGTCCTTTTCAATGGATCCTCATCCTAATCCCTAAATCAGGGTATTCTATCCAAGATTCTATTTAGAAGAGTAGAACCCTCTTCTCTAGTCTCTCCACTCAGTCCTTTGACAACCTCATTAGCTCCAGAAGTTCTCTGTAGGTAACTCCCAAATCTTTATCTCCAGCCCTGACTTCTGTCTTGAGCTCTAAGAACATATCTAAACTTGCCTTCAGGAATTCACAGAAATATGAGAAGACTTCTATGAACTGATGCAGAGCACTGAAAACAAAGCCAGGAAACCAATATAAACAACTACAATAATGTAAATTATAATTGTAAGGAGCAGCTGAACATTTATTAAATGCAATGACCAATCTTGGCCACCGAGAGCAGATGAAACCCCCTTCCACCCCACCCCACCCCCACTATGTGGCAGAAAGGTATGAGACTATGGGTGAATCGTGTTGTACTTACTAATGGACAAGTGCACCATGGGCCATTTTTGCTTAACTGTTCTTCTTTGTTAAGGGATGATTCTGAGATGGCAGGAATAGGAGAGTAGAAGGAATGTATATCCTGAAACAACTATGATGTCAATAAAGGCAAAATTAATCACTTTTTTATGGTAAAGTGTACTTTCCAGCACTGTGCATATGTTTTAATTTTATTTTTAATTTATGGAATAAAACAAGCATTTCCATAACAGTGCAACCAAAAATATGATTACATCTGAAACTGTAAATCTGCTATGGACAAACTGTTATTCCTTTCAAATATGCAATAATTATTGTGTAAATTCCTTTCTTCCCTTCCCTCCTCACCTTTGCCCTAGAGACAGCTACTATTAGACACAAATATGTACAGAATAACTTAACATATATGTATATATTTCTATTTATCAGTTCTTTCTCTGAATGCCGATAGCATCTTTCTTCATATGCTTTTAGTAGTTCATTTGGGTATTTATAATGGTCAAAATAACTTATTTGCTCAAAGTTGTTGTTAATACAATATCGTTGTTACTGCATACAACATTCTCTTGGTCCTGCTCATTTCACTCTTGGTTATTTAGTTTAAGTCTTTCCACATTTTTCTAAGATCACTGAGTTCATCATTTCTTATATAGCACAGTAGAGTTCCACCACAATAAGATGTTTTTTATGCACATGGGAAAGACTGAAGAGCCCTTGCAAAACAATATAATGTCACGTAAAAAGGAATGTAATGCAGATAATGCCTGAGTGCCAAGGGACACAAAGCAAAAGTATAATCAGTGTTGGCTGTGGCTATCAGGGAAGAGCCATATTTTCATCTCTCTAGAAATCCCAGAATTACAGACTGCCTAATCCAGCCTCATTCACAAAGCACAAATAAAACTTTAGGCTTCATCCATCCTTCTCAGCCCCTCCCCTCCTACCCTGGAAACATAGGTTTTCAAGTCTCTTCAATCTCTTCAAAAATACAGAGTAACCATAAAAAAAAAAATGCCATCCTCTCTGCTGTTAGGTATGATGACCTTTTCAAGGAAGTTACTTTTTATATAGGTCATTCATTACATAAAACTTAAAACTACTTTTTTCTGTTGCATTACAGAACTATGATGCCATCTAAGAATATCTGATTTTACCCAGAGACCTTAATGAAATTGTCACTTTATAATTCATAATTGTTCTTAAGTCTAATAATAAAACACACCAAAAAAACCCCTGCTACATAAAATAAAATTACCTATAGGAGACTTCAACATATATGTCCCATCAGCACCTCAAACTTATTATGGACCCAAGAGCCTATAATTATATTCCATCCCAATAACCTCTCCCTTCCTTCTTACTTCCACATTTCTGACAGTAGTACCCCTCATTTACCCAGTCTGCCATGCTCAAAGTAACTTGGAGTTCATGCTATATGAAGACTGGCTGAAGGGAATTTGTGATGTTTAAGGCTGGAGAAGATTCAAGGAGGAACAAGACAGCTATCTTCAAGAACTTGAAAAGCTATCAGTAAAAAGAATGATTAAGTTATTCTGTATGGCCCTAGAGGACAAAACTAGGAACAGTGGGTGGATGTTGCAAAAAGGCAGATCAAGGCTTGATATAAGGAAAAACTTCTAATAACTAAAAGAAAACAATGCAAAAGTGAAATTATTTGCCTAAGCAGTAATGACAGTTCCCTGTTATTAGAGGAGTGCAAGCAAAGGCTGAATGGCCATTTGTTGGGTAAGTTGTAAAAGGAATCTACTTGCAGATTTGAGTAGACTGGACAGTCTCTGAGGTCCCTGCTAACCTTGAGATTCTGTGTGGGAAACTGATATTATCTTTGACCGTTCCCACTGCCTTTCCAGTTGCCAAGTCATAAGGCTTCAATATCTCTGGCCTTTGTCCCTCCCTTTCGCTTTCCACTTCTAATAGCACAGTAGTATAGGACCTCCTGAAGACTACAGTAGTAGTCTCTTAATAAATGGGTCTGGGTCTTTCCACTTTCACTCTCTTTCCCACTCTCCATCCATTCTTCAAAATATTGAAAGACTAATCTTCCTTAAACATAGATCCTGTCATGTTACTACTCAAATCAAGTCTCTACCACTGGCTACCAAGAGAAGCCCATACCATATAGCCTGACATTCAAGATCTCTCACAATCTGATGTCATTTTACTTGTCCGAGCTAACCTTATGCTCTTAATATACCTCTAGATTCTCTTATTATTGTGAAATCAGACTATTATCTGTCCATGATGCATTGTCCTGTGCTTTTCCTGTTCTGTGACCCCTAGAGAGATGGAGCCTTATAATCCAGACCTACAAAGAAGAGAGGGATATTTCCCAAATAATGATTTCCTGGAGAGCTCCCAGACCCACCCTCTTAGAGGGAGGCACTGAGAGTTCCTAGACAGCTCTAGTCTCTTAGAAAGGAGAGAATCAGAGTGACAGCCTTCTGGAGAGAGAAGAGAGAGTTGCTACACAGCACAGTCATTTGGAGAGACGGCCCCAGAATATACATGAATGAAAAGCAAAAGAATAACCGTGATATGGAACAGCAAAAATTTGGACTCTGAGCTTTCCTGAGACTTCAAATGGCATAGGTTCAGTGGAAAGTGGATTTTGCCCCCTATAGCAACCCCCTATGTGTTTCTTTTCTGGGGGGAATCCAAACACTTAATGCATTTCTACAAAACTGGAGGCTTATCTAGGTCCCTGGGGTAGAGATGAGAATCACTGCAATATGAAGGTTTGCTTCTTTAGTAACCCCAAGTTAGTTTACTTCTGAGGTGATATATAAGACTGGGGTTCTATATAGGTCTATGGGTTGTAAAGTAGAAATCACCAGAAAGAAGGGAATTTTATTAACTACTTATGGTGGGGTGGGAGTTGGGGGGGTAAGTAGTGGTTGGTTCACATTGTTTTGCATTTTCATAGGATGAAATAAAAGTAGTCCCTATATCCAATATGCATTGTTACCCTGAATAATTTGCCGCAGAAGCTAAGGCTGTGTGGAGTTTTAGACATGGGCTATTGTGAAGTTCCCAGAGAAAACTCTTGGTGGGGGTAAAAGAGGTGAGAGGCATAATTTTGGAGCAGTTCCCCCAAATTGGCTATGGTACATATAAGTTCAGATGGTGTAGTACATAGTTACATTTCATATTTGTCTAAGTTTTCTCCATAATAACAATTCGCATCTACTTTCCAATTCCTGGGTCCACAAGGGAAAGCTGAGTGCCTTCTGGGAATCTTCACCCATCTAGGTCAGGTAGGTCCCAGAGAAAGAATAAGAAACTCATCTCTTTAACAGGCATGTCTTCTGAGGAAGGGTGGTTAAACCAAGGTACTCTTACATGGCAGTTCTATCACCTTTACTCAGGATAATAATAGCTTATTCCTTCCTTCACATATTACCTTATTTGATCGCACAGCAACCTACCTAGTACAATCGAAAAAGGAATTATCATCCTAATTTTACACTAGAAGGAATTAAGCATCAAAGAGGTTGATGAGTAGGATTTGTTTAGGTTTCTTTCTTGTTCTCTACCCTCATTCAGAAGCACAGTGCCTTAAACAAATATTTATTCATCGATAAATAATATGGTGAATTGAATTAAGGGAGACTTGCCCAAGGTCACACCAATAGTAAATCTGGGGGTCAAAACTTAAGCTAGGGTGTTCTGATTTTCATCTCGGGTCTCTTTGAACTATGTTATGTCTCCCTGCCAAATTCTCTATCAACAACTTAAGCTGGTGTACAAGTAACTTTCCTGATTTTACAGACTATGTTTACAATGAGTATTTCTAAGTAGATCTAAAATGAAAAGTGAAATATGAAGAGTGAGAAAAACAGAGAGGCCAGAAAGAAGGGAGGCAAATGGAACGAAACATGCAGGAAAGCAAGCAACCACAATTTCAAATGACAGGAAAACACACTTGCTTAGCAAGGCCTCAGAATTTACTAATGGCAACAAGCCCCCCTCCACCAAATGACCTTAGCCCTCCTATCTAATGACCTTCATCTCTCATTAAGTCCTATGCACAGGACACTCTGCTCTGGCCTGGCCAACCTACTCATCCACCCGCAAAATGACTTGCTCATTCCTCTGCCTTGGCAGAGTTTTTTCTTTATTTAGACTGACCTCACTTATCTTCTCTGATTCAGTCCCTCTCCTCCTTCAAAAAAGCCCATCCTAATTTACCTTCTCCAAAACAATAATGAACTCACCAGTCTTTGTTCATTCTGTTTTCTTTGGCACTCCCCAGAACTTCACCATATAGTTCATACTGGTTATTATTCACAGTAGTAATAACAGCCCACATTTATATGGTGTTTTAAAGTTTACAGAGTATTTTGCATTCATTATGAACCTTATAAACATTATTGACCCCATTTTGCAGATTTGGATTTAAGTGACTTGTTACACAACTATCAAGTGTAAGAAGCAGGATTTAAGCCCAGGTCTGGCCTGACTCCAAGTCAAGCACTGTTCCTACTACACTCGTTCTCATATTTCCATAATACTTGTCCTTTGGAGATTCAGTGTAGCATAACCGAATAACACAATTGGAGGTGAAAGACATGGTTTAAGCTCTGGCTATTTATACTTGTCAGTTGAACCACTTAAAGTGGTTGAAGTCCCTTACCGTCCTTGATCTGTAAAATGGGGATAACCCTGGCATTAGATGCAAGGGGGCAAGTGTCCGATGAGGTCGTGTACAAGTAGGTATTTTGAAGTCATAAGGTACTACATGCAAGTTATTAGTATTCCTCCAATCCCCCTTTTCTCAGTGTCCCCTATTTTTTCTCAAGCTGGGAAATGTGTAAATGCCACAAATATCTAAGTTCAGCTATCATCACCATCATCAATAGTACTAGTAGTAATATTAATATGTATGAACTTGAAAATTTGGGGAATGCCAAAGAGAAGAGAATAGACAAATATATACCTCACAAACTAGTTTATAGATACCCAGGAGCAGAAGTTTGGAGGGAGTCTCCTAGTATACAGCCCAGGAATATGAAAACTATAAACCAAAGGACTCACTCTCTCTCTCTCTCTCTCTCTCTCTCTCTCTCTCTCTCTCTCTCTCTCTCTCTCTCTCACACACACACACACACACACACACACACACACACACACACACACACACAGATGTGCAGCTGGGTTCCCTCCATAGCACAACCACAACTGAGTATCCCCAATGATGTTGTTATCTATTAGGCTACTATTTTATAAATAGGACACCACAAGCCTCTGAGGAGACTGCAGTTCTGCCCTACCTTTGGTCCTGGCCTTCTGGTATTTCTTTCCTTTGTGTTATCCTTAGTATAAAACAATCAAACTGTGAATAATAATAGCACTTGCCCTCAGAGGGTCATTATAAAGACCAAAGGAAAGAACAGATGTAAAGCACTTAGTGAACCAGAAGGTGCTATGCAAATGCTAGCTGTCATTATCACAGTTATCATAACAGCACAGATTTAAAGAATGAAGGGACCTGTACGGTCATTTAGCCCAAACTCCTCATTTTACAGTTGAAGGAAACTGAGGGCCAGGGAAATTGAAGTGATCTGTCCAAGGGTACACATGCAACAAGTGGCAGAGTCCTTGCCTAGAGTCAAGAAGACCTGAGTTTAAATCTAGTCTCAGATACTTACTAGCTCTGTGACCTCACACTTAACCTCTGTTTTCCTCAGTTTTCTCACTTGTAAAATGGGGATGACAATAGTACCTATCTCCCAGGGTTGTTTGAGGATCAGATGAGATAATATTTGTAAAGCTTAGCACAGCACCTGGTACGTAGATGTTATACAAAAGTCAGCTGCCATTACTTCTACATCTACTTCTGCTACTTCCAAACCAGCACTGCATTGCCCAGGAGCTGTTTTTTCACACGTATGAGTCACCTTACTGCTCTTGATATCCAACCTGGACAAGAAAGAAAGCAGCTGGAGGTATGGCAACAACAAGGATTAAGTTAACTTTCAGAAATTGATTTCTAATAGCAACAGCAACGTAAGAGGTAGAGAATTTCCATCTGTTCTGTGGTCGTTGCAAATGCAGTTTTACCTGAAGGGAAGAGCATGAAATAGATCCCTATCTTAAGCTTTCTTTTGCCTTATGTATTATTTTATGATAACTCAGGTCTTTGAGATGTATAAAAATGAATAAAGCATTATAAAATATAATATGTAATAACATTTTACTTCGATTTAAGTCTTTATTCCTTCTTAAAAAATCTTTAGTTCTATCTGCAGATAAGACTGTGAAAGCTCTTTAATTTTTTTTAAACCATTCGTGGAAGCACATTGTCAAGGGATCTTAAATATTTTCTACTCTAATCCCTTCATTTTATGGCTAAGAAACTCTCATAGGAATGCAGTATTAGACACTTGCTGCCTGCATGACCCTGGGCAAGTCACTTAACCCCTGTTTGCCTCAACTTCCTCATCTGCAAAATGGGGATAATGATAGCACCTACATCCAGGGTTGTTGTGAGGACCAAATGAAACGATCATCATAAATGTGCCTAGAATGGTGCCCGGCATGGAGTAAGCGCTATATACATGGAAGCAATTATTTTGAACAAATCTAGTTGGTTGCACAGTCAGCACTAGAAGTAAATCCCAGATTTCCAAACTCTTTCCACCATCAAATAGAACAAAAACAAACAACAGCAAAGTTGGATGTCCCATTACAATCTCAAACTCATCAAGTCTAAAAACAAGTGTATTATCTTTTCCCCTAAACCTTCTCCTTCTTCTGAGATGACTTTCTATCTTTGTGCTTAGAGTTGTATTCCTAGTGCTTAGCACAATGCCTGGCACGTAGTAAACATTTAATAAATGCTGGTACCACAACCATTCTCTCCTTCTGTGTTCAACATCTTGGCGTTACCTTTGACTTTTCCTTATCAGTTCCCTGCTGCGCCACTCACCAAGTCCTGTCAGTTCTCTCAGACCCATCCTTCCCCTCCACTCTATTGCCACTGCCCCAGTACACATGCTCGTGGAGGGGCAATAGATCAAGACAAAAAACATTTATTATGGGCCTCCTACATGCCAAATATTGTGCTAGGCCCCAGAGAAACAAATAGAAAGAATAAAATGTTTCCTACTCTCAAGCAGTTAATATTATCTTAATACAAGTTATCACTATTATCTACAGTTAATAGAATCCTAAAGGTCATAGATTTAGACCCAGAAGGGACCTTGGAGGCCTTCAAAAGCCAACCTTTCTCATTTCATAGATAAGGAAATCAAAGCTCAGATAGGTTCTGACCCATCTGAGCAGTGTTATCTCATAGAATCTCACTCTGGAAAGGACCTCACAGATGATCTAATATTGAATTAAACTTAATATCTGACATTAATTTTTCATAATAGCAGCATCTTTTTATTTGCTGAATTGACCCTGAATAGGCTATAATCACCCCAGCCTCTGACTAAACCCTTTCAGGGAGGAGAAACCCACTAGTACAGAAGACAGCCTATTTCATTGTGAGATAGCTCTAACCCTTAGTAAATACTCCATAACACTGAGGAAAAGCTTTTTAGAACCCACTGCTTCTTGTTCTGTTTATGCTCCTGCCAGATAAATCTTTCATGTAACAACCCTTTAAATATGTGAAGGTATTAATCAGCCCCCCCCCACACACACACACACATCTTTCCCTACTCAACCACATCTTTGCTCCTCCAGGATAAACCTCCTCAGTTATTTCAACTGATCCTCATATAACCTGGTTTCAAGTTCCCTGAGGTGGTCTTCCGCAGAACATGTGAATCCTAAAATAAAGGGACCAGAACTAAATAGAACTGGAGGCACAGTCTGACCAAGCCAGAAAAAAGTGGAACTATCACTTTCCCTGTTCTTTCATTTGATCCAGTCTAAGATATTAGCTATGTCATAAATAATTCTCAATTTCATAGATTAAGAGTAAGAAGGGGACTCAGAGGTCATGTAGCTCAACCGCCTATGCCCCCCTTTTTTTCTTTGAGAAAACTGAGGTAAGAGAGTTAAAGTAAGTTAGTCACACTCAAGCTTATAGTACACTAAAATCCTAAGGCCTTTTCTGTATAACTTTTTGTCTTGCCAGTTTGATACGGTATACAGAGTGCTGGATCTAGACTCGGAAGCCCTGGATTCAAATTTTGTCTCTGGTGCTTACCACCTGGATGATCTTAGATCTTAGACAAGTTACTGGACCTCCACTGGCCTCAGGTTCCCCATCTGTAAAATAAGGGGTTGAATCAGATAGCCTTTCCAGCTCTTGGGTTTTTTTTTTTAAATCCCAAGTATAAAATTTTCCTTTAATACCTACTAAATTTCATCACCCTAGCCCACTGATGACTTTTGGGACCCCATTTCTGTCATCCACTTTATTAGCCATCCCCTCTTCAGAACAGCTAAAACTGTGCTCTTGCCACCACCTAGAGCGAAGTACTTATATAAGGCTGTGAGCATACAATTTTGCAAAAAGGAGGTATTGTCACTGGCTTGTTATATCACTATAAATATAATGGTTGTCATAAAAGTGTTCGATAGCTGAATCACAGGGGTGGCCTCCCATTACCAAGGAGGCAGACAAGGATACAGATTTATTTTGTTTGCTGATGTCAAAAGGAAGCAAGCACAGCATACAGAAGTCCTGCATTAAGGGAACCTGAAGGGGTAAGAATAACAGATGTTCCAAAGTCAAGAGACACAAATAACGCAACAATCTGAATAGAGGTTCTGGAGCAATATATGGGAAATGGCGGATCACCAGTGACTATCTAAAGGTACCATTATTTTGACACCTGAAGTTAATCACCCAAACAGCAGAGAAGCAAAAGGAAAACATCCGAAGGGGTGACTGCACCATGCGGCAGGTAAATTATATAAAGGATACAAAAAAATTGGCTTGAGTTTGGAAAGGAAGAAGGAGCCAGCTCTGACTGTGGAATTCTAAGGAAGGGCTGACTACCACCCTCTTGAGGAAACCAGATCTAGGAGTTCTCCGGAAGCAGATAAATTCTATGGTACGGGGTTGGTGGGGTGGGGAGGGAGGGAGGAATGCGTGTAGAACAAGGGGGACTTTTTGGACCACTGGCTCAGTGTAATTTTTCTGCTTTGCTATCTTAACTGGAAATAGGGATCCAGCTCTATTTCTGCAGGTAATGGGAAAGAACTGCAGAATGTTACCCAACAGTGGTAGCCTGTGGCTGCTAGAGAGCTGGCTTCACAACCTGCAGGCTTAGGCTCAAATCCAGCTTTGAGGACCCTGGACAAGTCACTTAGTTTATCCATGCCTCAAGCAACTTAAAATCATGGAGATGTTACACAGAGCTCTTATAACAATGAAATAATAGGATCCTAGATTTGGAGCTATAAGGGACTTTAAAATACAACCCCATCAATTTACAGGAGAAAACTGAGGCCAATCAAAGATTAATGGTCACCAGGAATTAAATGACCAGAGGCAGGATTTAGACTCAGGACTTGTACCTCCAAAGCAGCATTTTTTTCTCACTGTACTTTGCAGTTTCTTACAAGTTCAACCTTTTATATGTGTGTATATATGTGTATGTGTATATACATACACATACACATATAAACACATTTAAAATCACATGTTATATATA
Source organism: Bettongia penicillata ogilbyi (assembly GCA_023548195.1). Taxonomy (NCBI): domain Eukaryota; kingdom Metazoa; phylum Chordata; class Mammalia; order Diprotodontia; family Potoroidae; genus Bettongia; species Bettongia penicillata. Next base: position 1,595,762 of record JAJHZJ010000103.1, on the reverse strand, counting down.
CATATGTATATATTATTGTGTATACAGTCACTGTATACACTGTGCACTGTATACAGTGCAGCTTAATAAGTGTTTATATTGTATTATATTTAGCATTTTATGTACAATATAATATGTATAATAACTAGCGTTTTATGTAGCACTTTAAGGTGTATAAAATGTTTTACTAATACTATCTCATTTTATCTGACATAACAGTCTTGGAAGGTGCTATTATTATCTCCATTCAACAAGTGAAGAAACTGAGACAGACAGATTAAGTGACTTACCCACAGTCACAGTGTCTGAGGCTAGATCTGAACTCAGGTCTTCCTGATTCCTGATTCAGTACTCTATGCACGGTAACACACATAAGTAAAATGAGTGGACTCATCCAAGTTAGGACCAAAGACCCTAACTGCTCGGTCCATGATTCTCTACCACACCTTGCTATTTAGAGAAGGTGTCAGGAGACAGCAAGAGTTATGAGGAAAGGCTACTTAAAGAAATATATTTACTTAGAGAAGACAAGGAGCCTTTAAAATAGTCATCAAGAACAAAAAAGATTATTCTACAGAGGTAAAGAACCAAATGTTTTAGGTCTCAATAAAGAGCAGAATATCTAAGCCTCTGGAGAGCAAGAACTACTTATACCCTGGGTTCTCTGGACAGTTCCACTCCTAATTAGGTACTTAATGCTGCCCGACATTAATCAATCAACACACATTTACTGAACAATTATAGCACTACAAATTTCAGGTGCTGGGAACAGCAAAAAATCAAATGGCCCCTGCTCTCAAGGAGTTTACAGTCTAGTGGAGAGCACCTGCTTAAGGCAGCTATTAGCAAAACAGCCACAGTAGTCTCCACAGGGGCCTCCCAGTTATGCAATTCCTTAGGCCTTCAGGACAAAGAAGGCTAGCTAGCACAGAGAACAAGCATGACTCCTTTGCTGAGTGGGAATCTTTTCTCATCTCCGACTTCAGAGGAGCAAAATCCAAGCAGCAGTTCCATAAAGATTTGCATTCTTCAGAATTCTGGCCTTTCCAGCCTGGGCCATTTGCATAGATCTCAAAAATAAACTATGACCTTATTCTTAAGCAGTAGCCTTAGCTAGCTGTGTGAACCTAGACGAGCGTGCCTATAATGGGGGGATGATTTGATTGTATTCTCTGTTAGTGAAAAGAACACACAGTATTGCTGAGTGTTTATATTACCCCAGGGGAAAAAATTCTCTTTACAATCTTTCAGATAGCTCCTGACATCTAGAGTGATCAAACCAAAGCGTGACAGCCTCTAACAGCAAGCCCCGACTGGACATGTGTTCCCTTTTAGCTATTTTCCCAAACATACCCCAATTATGCTCTGACCCTGGCTCTCCATCCCCAAAGCACTTACCCTTTACCAGTGTATGACGCATAAGGTGATGCAGAAATGAATGCTACGTAATGTTTCTTTACTGACCCTATGTTTGGGTTTTGTCTATCCGTATCAGCTCATAAGCCCCTACTGAACCAATGCTCAACTTTTCTTTTATTTGTAATGGAGGGACTGGCCCAACAAGACTCAGGTCTTCGGGTATGCACAATATCTTCTGCCTCTCAGCAATCCTCACAGAGGTTAAGGCTAGTCCAATCTGGAAAGGCCACAATCCTGAAGAATACAAATCTTTATGGAACCGCTGCTTGGATATTTGCCCCTCTGAATTATGATATAGGAAAAGACTCTCACTAAGCAAAGGAGACATGCTTTTCTTCTGGTGCTAGCCTTCCTCATCCTAAGTCCACACACAGGAACTGCGTAACTTGGATGTTATGGGGAGTTGTAGAGCCTGGTTGTTTTGTTCAAAACTCCCTAAGCAGGGTCCTTTCCAGAAATGTGTGATAAAGGGGTCCTTCCTTCGTTTGTTCCTTACTTCCTCTCCCTACCCAGTTCTGAGCATGCTTATTGTTGGTTGTTAAAAAACCTTTTAATTGTCTGCTAAGCTAGAACTGAGAAAATCTCTTTCACTCTCCCTCTCTCCTCTTCCTCTACCCATTCCCTTCCTCTCTCCTCTCTCCCCTCTCTCTCTTCTCTCTTCCCCCTTTCTTTGTTTCCAATCTCTCTCCCCCTCTCTAGCTTTTGAGTGAGGAAAGAGTGTTACAAGTTAGCTTCAGCATAGAAACAGAGATAAGCAATCAGCAGCTGCCAGCCAGCTCATCTCCTCACCTGACCTCCATGTGGCCGTGAAGGCATGGTGTCACTCCATGTCTTATTCTTTTCTGTTTATTCTTTCCTAATCTTAAGTGAAATGAGTATCTAAGATGTAGCAGACCAGGTTATGACCTCAACAGTTTCAAAAGGTTCAAAGAACCACCAAAGATCCAACAACTGAACTCAGTAATATTATTCTGCAGTAGTAGTAGTCCGGTGAGAAGCCAATCCTGAGGAGTCAAATGTTTGACTAGTCCAGCATTAGACTGACCCCACAACCAAGGAACTTAGTTTTGTAAGTAAGGCAGTAACCAGTTCATGGGTGGAGAAATGTTTTATAGCAACTACTTTAAGTTGGAGTCCACTGTCCCCTGGGATGGAAATTGAAGAGGAGAGTGTGATCACAATTTGGGATATCGTAGTTTCATTCTTGCTAAAACTTCTCAGTAGAAATCCCTTTGTAAAAGGTAATTGATGCTAACTGGTTAAGTGAGATCAAGGAGATACTGACAATAAATATTAAAACAAATATACTGGACAAGGACTTGTGAGAGATAGTAAAACCACTTGGCCCTCAGGATTACTCCTCAAACCCTAAGGGGAGCAGCAGTCACACTCTGGGGACCCAAACTGCTAATGTGAGCACAGATTGGGAGAGGAAGCCCCAGAATATTTGCAACATATTATTTCAGTGCCATAAAAACTACTGTGAATCTCTTTTCTGACCAGTGGCTACATGGTCCCCCAAAACACATTAACACACATACACACACACATACATACACATACACCCATATATTCACATATACCCCTTTATTTTAGGGTATATTTATTTATTAACATTTATTAAGGTGACATGTTATATATTCTTTTTTTATTTTTCCTAACATAGATTTAGATCTATATTATTTCACTTTTGTTCTTGTTCTCCAAAGCTTGTTTAATGATTGGAACATACCTTTGGTTGTTCTCTTACTTACTTGCATTTATTTGTTATTTATTTGGGAAACATCAACAGGAAGTTACCTTGATGTTAGAAAAAGGGTTGAAAGTATATCAGTTTTGTTTTTTTTAAAGAAAATGTGTTTTTGGAAAAAGTCAGTTTGCTGAACAGGTTCTCTAAAGAAGTCACATGGCTTCTTAGAGTTGTCCATAGCATTGCCAACCAGTGAATCATGGATCATATCAGTATCAGATGTCAATATTTCATATATTCATTCTTCAAGAGATTCTCAGATGTCTTTATATATTTCTCACCTCTCTCTTGACCTCCAGTCTTGTATCTCCAACTGTATTAGACATCATAACCTGGATGTCTCATAGATATCTAAAGTTAATCTATTCAAAACTGAACTCATCATCTTTCCTCAAACTCTCCCCTTTTCCTAACTTTCTTATTACAGTCAAGGGTACCAACATCTTTCCAGTCTCTCAGATTCACAACCTAGTGGCTGGTCAACCCAGATGTTCACTCCTCAATTTCTCTCAAAACCTCTTTTATATCCAATAGTCACTAAGTCCTACCATTCTGCCTTCCCAAAGATCTCTTATATATAGCCCCTTCTCTCCTCTGACACTGCCACCACATGCCTTTATTCCCTCATGCATGAAAACAACTATCTATACAATTATAATGCCCTTCTGGTTGGTCTTCCGTCCTCATGTCTCTTCCTACTCCAGTCTATCCTCCATTCAGCTATAAAGCACTCAGTAAATTCTAGTGGCTCCCTATCCTGTAGGATTAAATATAAATAATATAAAATATTATATATTAAATATAAAGTCCTCTTCCTAACTTTTAAAGCCCTTCCTATCTTCCCAGTCTTCTCTTACTTTACTCCCCGCTCCACATACTCTATGGTTCAATAACATTGACCTCATTTTCCCTATCCTACATCTTTGGAATGTTCTCCCCCTCTTCATCTCTGTCTCCTGATTTCTCTGGCTTCCTTCAAGTTGCAGTTAAAAGTTTACCTAGATGATCTCAAATTTATCCCATATATACCTGATTTGTCCATAGCTGTTTACATATTGTCTCCCCTTTTTAACTTGAGAACAGGACTGTTTTAGCTTTTCTTTGCATCCTCATCATTTAGCTTGTTGCTGATTTGACTGGATCCTAGATTATTGTAAAAACCTCTTAACTGACCTGCCTGATTCTAAAGAACAAAGAGCCAGAGCTGGAAGGGGACTTCATGCCATCCAGTTCAACCCCTTAATTTTACAGATGAGGAAAGTGAGGTCCAGGGAGATTAGGTCATTCACACAGGTCATAAGAAGCACATCTAGGATGCTAATGAAAGATCCTTGAAACTGAAGTTCATTTTGAAGGCACTACAAATACCTTTAGGAACTACCTCAAAGGGTTACTGAGAAGCATTTTGTGGTCTCAAAGGAGGGCAGCTAGGTGGGATAGTGAGTAGAGCACTAAGCTTGGAGTCAGGAAGACCTGAGTTCAAATGTGACCTCAGGCACTTACTAGCTGGGTAACTCTGAGCAAGTCACTTAACCCTGTTTGCCTCAATTTCCTCATCTATAAAATGAGCTGGAAAAGAAAGTGGCAGTATCTTGCCAAGAAAAACCCAAAATGGAGTCAGAGTTGGACAAAACTGAAAGGACTGAACCAAAACAAAGCCTTAAAACATTATGGAAATTGTTATTGCCATTGTAATTTTCCTTTTCCAAAACTTTCTTACAGATATTTCACACAATTAGAAATGAACACTATTTTATATTGGGGTTTTTCATATGTCTTAGCTCCTCAGCTAGATAATAAGAGAAATGTCTCTATCTTCTAGTTCTTTGTATCCCCCATGATGTCTACCTAGCTCAGGGTCACACAAAGTTAGGCACCTAAATTAGATAAACAGACTTTGAGAAGCACTGAACTATGGGGTCATCATCCAAACCCACTCAATTCTCAGGACTTCACTTAGTTCAATATATGAGATAAAACAACAGTTTAGAAGGATTCAGCTCTTTGGATTGAACCCTACTGAATTTTATAAACTTTAGGTAAAGCTGAGCTACATATGGAAAGTCAAACCCAAGATGATTTCTCTTGAAAGTCATAAGGAGAATTATGTATGTAGATGTAGGCAAGGGTAGTTACAGCCTTTAACTTAAACATAACACTGGTATCTAAAGTCCCCATAGCCTTATAATCAGTCTAGTAAGAGATCAGAAATTATTCTTCCTTTTTGTGCCACTAAAAAAGCAAGTTCTTATTTACTGTGAAGAACCTGGAGTAGACCTCTATAAATCTAGATGGCCTGGCTATATCAAGAACTAGATAAATGAAGATTCTTGATAAATGAACCTGGGCATGTTAGTTTACTAATACAGGCCTTCAGTTTCCTCATCTGCAGTACAAGTTGGACCAGATGGATCCTCAAGATCTGTCTCAGTTCTATTAATCTATGATTCTATATTATCATTGTGAAGTAAAAATGTAGTTTTTCCCCATTGCACTATCATAAAAAAGTCAGAGTTCCATACAATGACTTAACATGACTACTTCCAAAATATTAGCCTCCTTATCAAGGAAGAACCTTAAGGTGAAGGAGGTAGAAAAGGTCCTCTTTTCAGAAATTTTACAAGTCCTAAGATGAAGCCATTTTTCTGTGGCTGACCCTTAGCAATGAGAATGTCCATTTATAGTTGAAGGTTAGGTAGGGCACATTGGTGCCCTACATTTACATGGCCAAAGAAAAAACTAAATCTGTTACCCCAGCACATTTCTGAGAGAAGTTTGTAAATAAGCATAATTCTGTTTTTTCAAAGAAAAATTTCCTCTGAGTAATCCCAACCGGTTAGAAAGACATGCCAATAAATACCATCATCATCATCAGTGACTGCTTCATTAACAATATGGCCTTTCCTTGAACCATTAATAAGGAAACCAGGAAACTGACTAATCTGCCCAACATTCCTGCAGAGACCCCTTTATTTAATTCCTTTTAAAAACACATTTTAAATGTGTTTGTCAGGGGAACTGGAAATCAAATTCTGTGTATTTAACCCAATATCATGCAAAAATTATTGAGGCATACAGCACCTTCATTCCCTCTGCATATCATTGTCTATTAAACATTCTAGCAATCAGAGAAACCCAGTACAGGGCAGAGCACCAAGAATTATTTAGGCCCCTATCCCTAATTAGAATTTTTCACCAAAAGTTATTCTCTAGAGGCAGGAGTGATCTTAAATGACTTCAGGAATAGAAATCCTCAAACTTCCATTGGTTTTCTTTAGGCTCAGGAAGCCCTTCCTTACATCCAACTAAAACCACTCCTGCAGTCATTTAAACCCATTCTTCTTTTGTGGTTATAGCGGAGAACAGCTGAAATAGGAAAACAGCTTGTCATCAGCCTTCATTCCTTCAGACGTTGCAAGAAAAATGTACTTGGAAATTGACCTTTTGAGTCCAATAAAGTACAGCTGACCATCAATTTTTACGAAATATAAAAGGGAATTACAAATGAACTGCATCATTGTTATGTGACATAACTGAAGAAGTCGAATCTCCCTTTACACACTTTATTCCCCTTCATACAACCCAGCTAAATTTTAGTAGTAACATGTCCTCTGAAATACAACCTCCCCACTCACCTCCCCAAACACACATGTGTATGCAAACAAATCCAAATCCAACCCTCCCTACTACATATACTCATTAATGTTACAGGATACAAGAGGATTTAAAAAAAAAAATTTCTGCACCATTCCTTCAGTACGCCTGCCCTCTAGAAAATCCTGCATAGCCCTAATCCTCCCCTTTCACCTACAACCGCCTTGTATCTTGGGATAGACATCAATTTTCACAGACCTGAGCCCAAGATCTAGACTCTACACCAGGAGTTCTTCGCCTTTTGGGGGGTTGCAGACCTCTCTGGCAGTATGGTGAAACTTACAGACTGCCTCTTGAAGTAAATGCATATAACAAAATACAAAAGATTGCAAAGGAAACCCATTATACTGAAATAAAGATGGAATTTTTTCTCCATCCTAGTGCACAGACTCTCGTCACACACACTCACCTGAAACCTATCAAAGAATCTCTTGGAAGTCCACAGACCCCAGGTTAGGAACACCTTTTCTAGAGGAAGACAGAGAAGATAGATGAAAATTGCAATAGGCAAGATCCTAATAAAGCCAATATGGTCTATAGAAGATACAGTCCCAGGAAATAGAGTTGCCTCAGTATCTGAGGTCCTTGGAAGAAATTATCATGAGATAAGAAAAAAGGGAGGAAAAAGCAAAAACCAGCAAGTGTTAAAGAGGCCGAGAAAATTGTTTTTAAAAAGCACTTGGAAGCCAAAATTTTTTATAACCTTCAAACTTACTTTGGCCCCATCCCTATTTACCTACAAATGACCCCTTCCCCTCTAAGCCCATCTCACTCTCCCTTCATAGCTGACTATGTTTTTAGTAGACTGAAATCTTTTTTAAAATCTCTAATGCACCTGCCCCAGTCAAAGGAGGAAAGTCTGTTTTTAATCTCATAATCCAATCATGTTGTCTATTATAACTTAATGTCATTATCATCATTCAAAGGAATTTATTAAGTCCCCAAATGCAGTTCTGTGCATTGTACTAGAGTATCTGCCTAACAAAACCCTACCTATTCCCCAAGGCTCTCTCTCCTCTGCTACCCCACAATTAGTTCAATCAAATGGAGAGATCATGGTAGAAGGCTGAAGGTCATTCATAGGATCCCATTAACACCTGAATTCAGGAAGCCATCAATTTCAGTTCTGGGGTCCCACTTCATTTAATTAATTCCATCCTCTTTAGTAGCCATAAAGTTCCATTCATCAGCACAATTCAGCTAATGAATGTGTTGATAGTGTGTTGGAAATGGGGTAGGGTAGGGTAGGCCAAGAGGAGAAGGGAGAAGGGAGAGATGCAGAAAAGGCATGAGAGGGTAGACACAGGTAGAGGTGTGAGTTCTTAGAACTCTGTCAAGTGACATCATGAAAAAAATGGAAGAATGAGACCAACATATTAGAAAAACCTCAAGGAGCCTTCATAACATAAGAGCTGAAAGGAAGTGAAGACATGTCAGTCCGACTACATTATTTTACAGAAGAGGAAAATGTGACCCAAAGACAGGAAATAACTTGTCCAAGGTCTCTGCCAGGATATGTGTCACAAGACAATGAGATATCAAGCCATTACTGTATTTACACAATCAGCCACCCATAAGGAGAAAAGTCCTCATACATTCAGAGGTAGAAATATAAGCCACAATTTGCAAAACTCTACAAAGCTATGTTGAGCTGGAAAGGGAAAATTTGCCTCAGCTAGAGATCCTGGGTTAACTGCTTCCTCCCACCAGAATGCAGCAAGATGAATTCAGGGCAGATTTGAAGCAGTCCCTGAGAGACTAATTCAGGCTGAGACCAGCACTCAGATTTAACATGATGTCTCATTCTGAAACGACCCAGCATTCCCTCATTCCCAAGTGATCCAGGATGGATGCTGAATGACTTCAGTAAGTTGCTCCATGTCCCTATTCTCCCTGAGGCCCCTGAGTTTTCCTAGGAGGTTTCTTACCAAATTCAGGGCCCAGGATGGCCCACCTGAGAATGATGATCTTACAGAAAAAAGAAAAAAAAAAGATGACATACAGAGGGTGCTGATCACAGGGGAAGTGATGGGATCCCCAGTCCTGTGAAGACTGGACCTAGCAAGGACAGCAACTATTAAATGGCAGCTTCCTCTCCAATACACTCATTACCCATTCAGGATCAAAATGAAAAGAGGCCTATTGGTCAGTGTCAATGGCAGGAGCAGTGGGGACAAGAGGCTTCCTAAGAGTTAACAGCTTCGAGATTAAGCTTCACTCCCCTCCAACTGTTTTCCTAAACTAACTGAAATATCCTCCTTTTCAGAGAAAGAGAATGTATAAGAAAGGCCCTAATGGCTCATCCTGGGGAGTGTTGGGGTGAAGATCCAAAGTTAGCAGTAAGTGAGTTAAATGGTTCAGGAGCTATCTCCAATTCTGAAAATCAACACAAACCAGGTAGATGATTTAGGAATATCCTATGGGCGTACAGCCGGCAGCCCCTGCAGGGAGTGTCTCCTGTGATTACTTACTTTTCCCCCCTCCTCCCTCCATAAAGAAGACACTGTTCTGGTCCCCTAGTGCAAGGGGCCATCTCCTGAGAAGGCCCCCAAGCAACTACACACGCTGCCCTGCAGGGAGAGCCAGAGCCTTCTACTCAACCAACAAAGTTTTCCAGGGAAAAACTGTTCTCTCTCTCTACCAGATAAAAAGCCAACTCACCCACTGATCAGGCCTCTGGGGGTTGGGGAGTGGAGAGAGAGGAAGGAGAAGGTAGATTACGGCAGGATTTTGCTTTTAAAAAATAGAAAGTAAATAATCCAGGTTTCTGATGACTTCTTGGTAAGGAAGTAACTATCCTAGTGGAACCACAGACCCCCATTCTAGACAAGAGGTATCATTTAAAACCTCCTACAGGGCACACCTGATGGGGGGTAGGCAGGGGTTTGGGGTGTGGTACTGGAGGCCCAAGAATCAGGCAGACAGGACTCCTCTCAACGTTGTGTGAAGCCTCATATCCCAAAAGATGGAACCTAATTGACCCCTTCTGTCACTTCTCTACCTAAAGAGAAGTCCTTGGAGATGATAGGGTTTGGGGGAAGGGAGTGAAGAAACACACACAGGAGGTTCATTCTAAGTAGGAAAGGCAAAAACTCCCCCAAGGGCTAGCCCCAGGCCAACATCACCATGAGCTGGTAAAACATCCAGGTTGCTCAACAGGATCAAGAACAGTGAGTATAGCAGCACCACTGTCCTCATGCAAAGGGCACTGGCCCCAGAGAAAGACATTCTTTACACTTTTTCTACACCACCACCCCCCAAAAGAAAAAGAAAAGCAGGGCTACAGTCTGACAGCCCCCACCCCACCCTGGTACCCTGCATGGAAGATACTGCTAACAAGCACTGCAGTGTTGCAGGGGCTGGGATGGGGGGAGGGGGAGGGGAGCCAACTTTGTAGAGTCTGTAGCCCCACCTCCACCTCACCCCCCCCCCCCAGCTCTCTTAGGAGGGATGGGGCCTGTCTGAACTATGCCTCCAGAGGATGCAGGGATGTTGGGGAGAATAGGAGGTGGAGAGAGGAAGGAAAAGAGGATGGGGGCCTGCACTCCCTTCTCAGCTTACCAGGAGAGCTTGAATCCTTTCATTAGTACAGTCACGATAATCCACTGACCATGTCCTTATCGTCCCCCTTACAGCTCCGGAGGTCCCAGGACATATTGGAAAAGATGACGGAATCCCAAAAGAACAGAATCTCATGTAATTTGACTTGTGCCAAGAGGGAAAGAGACAGAGAAGCTTCTTCTCCCTTCCTCGTCCTTTACCAGCCGGAATCTAAGCTCAGAAACATAGGACAGTTTGTGCAAACCCAGCCCTGAGCTGGGGCTCCCTGCTCTCGCTGCTGCTGGTGCTGCCGCCACCACCGCCGCCAGCTTCTGCTGAGGATGGGCAACACTGGCAGGGCTGCAAAACAAGCTCCCGGAGTTGCTGTCACAGGTCGAGTCTGTTGGCCGGCCACCTACCCACCCCACAGCTGCTCAGTAGCAGTCTCCAGGATCGAGGCAAAGGGGAGTCCGAAAAGAGAATGGAAACCTAGCTGAACAGCCACCTCTCTCCCCCCAGGCAGCAGCTCCCACTGCTCCATATAATCTCCTAATCAATGCAGTACCCAAGCAAAGCAATGCCAGCTACTTCCGCCCATTTAAAGACACAGGACATGTTTTGTTCCTGGATGGGACAGAGAGCAGGGGAAGGGGTGAGGGAAGCAGGGGAGGAAGAAAAAGGGAGAGGCAAAAGGGTTTGAGGATCAGCTTCCTTTAATCTGCATCCCCCAAAGGGTTAACAACTGACTGGTGGCTGAGATCCAGGATTGTTGGCACAACTCCCAAAATCAGATGGTGATGAGGAAGGAGGCTGTTTGACCTGAAAGGCCTCTTGTAGAGTCTCTAGGTACCTATCCAAGGCAGTCTGCAGGAGACCACCTTAAATAGAACCCTCATCATCCTCTCCCCAGCAAGGGTGGGGCAAACTCCCAACAGTGTAATCTCAAACCCTTCCCAGTGCACAGAACACATAGATTTCTTCTTGGCTAGGAAAAATGCAGCCAGCTCTGGGAAGCAGTGTAGCAACAATGTATCAGCAGCACCATCCATGAGCCTATGGACTAGGAAAATTTAGTTGGCTAAAGGAAAAGTCCTTTGGGGACATTTGTGAGAAAGCCTAAATACAATATAGAGTAAAAAGAGCATTTAGACTCGGGGTAGGGAACTGAAGGCCACACATGGCCTAGATCCTTGGGGTCGGCCTTTTGATGGAGTCCAAGTTTTACAGGAAAAATTCTTTTGTTAAGGGAATTTGTTCTTCGAAGTTCAGATTCAGTCAAAGGGCTTCACTTGAGGACCTAGAGGGCCACATTCCCCACTCCTGACTTAGATCATGCACCTCACAAAGCAATGGGGAACTTAAAAGCACAATTCTTCAGGGATAGGGAAGAAGACCCCCTTGTACCCAGCACCCCCCATGCAGAACCAAATCACTTTTAGGAAGATCACTAATTTCTGTCCTAAATGCCCCTTCCTTGGTTATATCTCTCCACAGTCCTTTACACATTTCTCAAGAAGCGAGTCTGGGTCAGAGGTAAAAAGAAAGAGAGAATGGTAATTTCTCCAGTAAGGACCACCTTAATCAAAATACAGGTAGGTGGACAAAACTAACTTGGAGTCAAGAAGACCTGAATTCAAATCTGTCCTCAGACACTTAACTAGCTGTGTGACCCTTGGAATACCATTTAACTTCTGCCTGCCTCATTTTCCTAATCTTTGAAATGGAACTGATAATACTGCCCATATCCCAGGTTGTGAGGATAAAATGAGATATTTGTAAAGTGCACTATCAAACTTAAAATGCCATGTGAATACTATTATCATTATTATTTTATAAGCTTTTACCTTGAAACTTACCAGAAAGCTTCACTGATGTATGCACATTACACACATATCATCTTCATTGATGTTAACATATGTAATGTTTTAATGTTTGCAAAGTACGTATATAAGTAAAGACTTATATATTACCTTATTTGATCATAAGTATCACATGCAAATGTAAGCATCAGATCTCAAGAAAATTTAATTGCCTTCTGCAACCCTAAATGAACCATCATCATCATCTCCCTTCCTAGGGCCCATGGGTGTCTCTGACCTAAGCCAACCTACCTCCCCATGTTCCTCATCCTGCCCATTACTCCACAACCCTTCCCATCTCCCAACTAAAGCAGGAATTGATTCTGTCTGGTCTTCCTGAGGTTATGGAATCTGTTCCCAAGTCAATGCTGGTACACAGAATTCCTTAATGTATGATGGAGACCTTACTTAGCAGTTCCTTTGGTCTTAGCCAAGGGACACCTTCAAATTATTTCACGGCTTTAAAACAAATCCCTTCCTATATTTTCAAATCCTCTAATTGCAGGGACAGACTAGAATTCCCCCAATTTTGTGCACCTGGACTGTAGACAAGTCCATATTTACCACACTCCCAACATAGCCCTGGTCAGGTACAACAGTGGCTAGTTTTAAGGTTGGGAAGCCATGAATTCTGTAGCAGGGAGTTTAGTTTTTTACAAGTTTTTACAAACAAAAAGAAGTTTACTTTTTTACAAGTAGCTCATTGATTCAAAGGACTTTTTAAGGTAGGTGTCATGGACATTTAGGCAGGCTGGTGAAACCTATGGTCCCGTTCTCAGAATATTGTTTTTAAATGCATAAACTAAAATGTATAGGATTACAAAGGAAACTAATTTTACTGAAATGCAACTGTCAAAATATTTCAAAATAAGTTCACAGATACCAGGTTAGGAATCCTCATTTTACCTTCCACCTAGTCCGGCCCCCCAGGTAGTCTTAGGATCAGAGGTCAGGGGTCAAAGATCATCTAGTCTTAACCCCCTCATTCCAGGCCTAAGATAACTCAGACCCAAACTGAGACAAATTGTCTGCCCAAGTTCACATAGTAAGCCGAAGACAAGGGATTCAAACCCAGGTCCTCTGCCTCTAAATCTAGCACTCAGATATTCCCCTGCATCACCCTGTTTGCCTAAATCCAATCACAGGATTCACCTAAAACCTTCCATTTAGATGTGACCATAAAAGTCCCTTCACTAGGGCTTTTTTCTACCCCAGCTCACTATTCCAATCACAAGAAATAAAGGAAATCCTTTGCACAGCACCTTCCCAATATTAAATTATAACAACATCATTAAGACCAGTTCCAGCTTTCCCTCTTCTCAGTCAAAAACAGAAGCAAGAGGGCTTCAGTTTCCTCACCTAAAAAAGGAGGGGAGTGTGCTGGATGACTGCAGCAATCCTCCAGCTCTAGCTATATAATTCTTCAGGCCCAGGGCCTAAAACAAATCAGGAAACACGCCCAAAATGTTAATAATAAAGTCTGCCTCTTCTATTACTGATCAGCTAGGTTGCCAGGAGCTAATTTTATAGAATTTTCAAGTTACTTCAACCCCCTCCTTTTATAGATGAGGAAACCAAACCCTGGAGAAGGGAAGCAACTTGAACAAGTGCAGTCAGCAAGTAAGTGTTTATCAACCATCTATTCAGTGCAATTCAAGAAATATTTATTAAGTACCTGCTATGTACCAGGCACTGTGCTAAGAGCTAGGGATACAAAAAAAGGCAAAAGACAATCCTTGCCTTCATCTGACAGGGGAGACAACATGCAAAGCAACATGTACAAAGTGAGCTATATATATGATAAATGGGAAATCAAGAACAGAGGGAAGGCAATGGAATTAAAAGATGTTGGAAAAGGCTTCCTGCAGAAGGCTGGATTCTGGCTGGAACTTAAAGGAATCCAGGGAGGTCAGTAGGCAGAGAGGAGAGAGAGCATTCCAGATGCAGGAGATACAGCCAGAGAGAATGCCCAGAGTGGGAGAGATCAGAGTGTCTTGTTCCTAAAACAGCCAGGCGACTGCAATCATTGAACTGAAGAGTGAGTGTGTGTATGATTGGGGAAATAAGGCATAGAAAGGTAGGAGAGGTCAAGGTTGTAAATGGCTTTCAATCCTGGAGGCGATAAGAAGCCACTGCAGTTAATCTGGGGGATGGGGGTGACACGATTTGATTTACTGTGTAAAAGGCACTATGCTAAGCACTGGGGATGCAAAGAAAGGCATATGGCAGTGCCTGTTCTCAAGGACCTCACAATCTAATGGGGATGCAAATAGATAGACAGATGGATGGAGAGAGAGAGAGGGGGGGGGGGATAAATAGGAAATAACCAACAGAGAAAAGGCGGTAGAATTAAGAGGGACTAGAAAAGGCTTCCTGTAGATGGTGAGATTTTAGGTGAGACTTGAAGGAAGCCAGGAGTTGGAGCTGAAGTGAGAAGGCTTTTCAGTCATTGGAGACAAGGTCACAGTCTAGGTCAGTAATGGGTAGGAAAGAAAGGAAACATGCCTCAGGGATATGAAAAACAATTTTCTTACCTCAGACTCAGCTCAGTCCTTACTTTATGAAACCAATGTCCTTAATAAAAAACCTAAAGAAAGAGTTCAGAGTCTAGAGGAAGTTTTGCAACATGGTCCCGGAACACATGGTTGCAGCTAGCCACTGAGCCAACTTGTTCAGTGAGGCTCAAGTAGGGGAACTCAAAAGGTGGAGGAGGCTGCCAAGTAAAGGAGAATGATCATTTCTGTTATATTTCCATCTCTAACCTTTTGTGGATGGGCAGTCTAGCTTAAAAATAATAATTTTATGACAAAGTCAACTTTCAATTATTCTGAGGCTAATAAGTGAGCCTTTCCTTTTACCTTTTATGTTTGACTTTCAGTCGCTGGCTGCTTCTTCATGCTGCTCTCTAGCAAACCCTGAGAGAAAACAAAATTCTTAAAAGGTCCTTAGGCTTTTTATGAAGAGCTTTGACTGAAAGAAAATGAATGTTGGGGGGCGTGAAGGATTGGCTATGATTGGATTTCTTTTAAAATTACTTTATTCAATTTATGGAATAAAACAATTATTTTCATAACATAGTACAACGAAAAAGATGATTGTACATAAAACCTCAAATCATATATATATACATATATTTTATATATGTATATATATATATGTATATACACACACATATAAATATAGAGGGTTTCCCTTTCCACCCAGTATTAGGGGGATCATCAGGGGTTTGCAAAATGTGCAAGATCAACTCAATAAGAAAGTGGTCAGTGCTATTCCAAGCCTGATGCTATTGAAATTCTTTTCCAAACCTTTGTGGATTAGGGTTAAAGGTTGGAAACAATGACTTGAGTCTGCAAGCCACCAAGTTTGAAAGTTCTGATTAACCAACATCAACTTTGTGCAATACAAATGTGATGACTGAAATGCACATTGCCATAGCAATGGGGGAGGTGGGAGCCTGTGTGTGAGAAGGGGTGGGGGGAAAAAGATGGGGGGGCCTCAGCAATGGGAATCAAGAAGCTAGGTAGATGTGAAAAGACTCCTGCCTTGATGGTAGCGGTCCATACCTGTAATCCCTGGGAGGCTAAGGGTCAGGTAGATTGCCTAAACTGGGGAATTTTGGGCCGCCTGCTAAGCCCCTGAAAGCAGGGAGGATACCAGGTTGCTTTAGAAATGGCAAACTGGCCCAGGTCAGAAAAGGAGCAGGTCAAAACTTCCATGATGATCAATAGTGGGTTCAGTCCACACTTCCAGCCTGGGCAAGATAGACGGGGGGGTGGGAGAAAAGTAAGAAGAAAGAGGGGAGAGGAGGAGAAGAGAGAGGAGAGGAAGAAAGATGAAAGGGAGAGGCAGAGGAGAGGTGAAGGGTGGGCACGGGAGTGGAAAGGAGAGGGGGGAGAGGACAAAAGGGAAGGGGAGGAGGGGAGAAGGGAAGGGGAGATCCTTGCCTAGAAGCCAGAGGGTTCTTTTCAACAAGCGCAGAAGTTAGATGTCAAGAACCACCATGTTGAGAAGTAGGTATGAAATTATATCATTTAAGTTCAACTTCTTTTATTTTTTTCCCTAAAAAATTTTAAGCCTACCTTCTTAGGATGCTCTTTATTCTGTTTTCCCTCCATCCCTCCCCTTACAGACAGGCAAGCTGCAGTAATATGGAGGAGGCTCTGAGCCCCAAGCAGCCTGCAAATCTGGGGCAGGCCAGTGCTGCAGTCACACACTGGGAAATCAAAGCTCAAGGCTCAGGCAGGGGAAACATCAGGCGCTGAGTATGTTATATTTAAGGAGCACTTTGGAGGTCACAAAGCAAAAGGAGAGAGCTGCCTCCAGACACTCCAGCTCAACCACTGGCCTTCTCGAGTCAGAATCCTCTTCCAAATTCTATCTCCTCATCAACAGAGTCTGTGTGAGGGGATGGTCACAGTAGCGGATGTTCAGGGCTGAGCCTGATCAGGTGCTCCTACATACTTCCTTGAGCTGCTTGCCTCCTCCTCCCTCCCTGTTCCCTCCTCCACCCTCTGCCACTATTAGTCACAGGATCTGGGGTGACAGCCTAGGCTCCCAGCATTGGTCTTGCCTTCTGGTCTGTTCATCTGTGTCAGCTCCCAGCTTACAGTCTCACAGAGCACCCCACCCCCAACCACCATGAGCACTCACTTATCCACACATGCATACATATGTGCCCTCCGATCCAATCATCCCAGCAAAACTGGCATAATAGGAAGGCAACTGTCCATAGGCAGAGAGAGAGAGAGAGAGAGAGAGAGGGAGAGAGAGAGAAGCAGCCAAAGTTGTCAATAGTTCAGTTTCCTGTTTCAGTTATCTGTTTGGCCTTAAGAATGAGGGCTTCTGATTCTATAACCCTGAGGGTATACTGACTGTGAAACTGCCTCACTGTCTTCTTTCTTCCTTCCCTTCACAACCTGTTATACCAGGAATTCTCACCAAACAAATAACTGACAAAGCAAAGTCAAAGGTAGACTCTACTTAGCACCTTCATACCCAGAATTCCTATACAAAATACTCTGTTGGCATGAAGCAAGATACATATGCCCAGTGGCCAGATGGCACACAGGCAGGGGCATGGCTTCCACAGATGGGCGTCTGTATTCATCCTAGAAAAAGGACATGTCTGTTTTCCTGTCAGAACTCTAGGAGAACAGGATACATGGGGAGGGGCACTGTGGCTAGAACTCCAGGGCAGGGAAGTGACTGGGGGGGGACAAAGGAATAACCAAAGAGTAAAACCCAACTACCTATGACCCATTTACCTCACACACATCAACATCTTCTACAGTCTAACATGTGATACTCTACCCCAACAAATGATAAACTTGCTCAATGATTTTGAAGTCTGGTTCTGCTCCTTAACATCTATGTAATGAATACAGATTGAAGCATATTTTTTTTAACTTTATTTTCTTGGGTTTTTATTTTGGTCTATGTTTCCTTTTATAACATGACTAATACGAAAATATGTTTTGCATGATTACAGATATACACATATACATCCTATATCAAATTGCTTGCCTTCTCAATGAGGGGGGTGGGGAGGGAGGGAGAGAATTTGGAATTCAATTTTAAAAATGAATGTTGATCCATGTACAGCCTATATCAGACTGCATGCCATCTTGGGGAGGGGGAAGTGGAAGGGAGGATTTAGAACTCAGAATCTTATAAAAGCAAATGTTGAAAGCTAAAATTAAATAAATACAATGTTAAAAATAAAAATGAATGTTGAAAACTATTTTTACATATAATTGGGGAAAAATAAAATATTAAATATACATATACATCTGTATATCTATCTGTAGATATACAGATGTGTGTGTGTGTGTGTGTGTGTGAGAGAGAGAGAGAGAGACAGAGAGAGACAGAGAGAGACAGAGAGAGACAGAGAGAGACAGAGAGATCTGGGGAACCCTCATATCCTCAGTTTCCTCACCTACAAAATGAAAGTCTCCAAAACCTTTTACAACTCTAAATATATTTGTGCTTCTAGGTCCTAGAATCCTGAGTGACTAACTTATTCTACTATCCTACCAGTTTCCCAGGTTCATAACTTGAGAGTTATCTTTTATTCTTCTCCTTCCCTGATCCCACATGTCCCCAAATTCAGCAGTTCCTTCTGTTTCCACCTCCAAAATATTTCTCAAATCCAGACCCTCTACTCCCCTTCCACAGCAACTACTCTCCCAATTCAAGCTTACTTACATATCTTCAGTCAGTCAATAAATATTTATCAAGCATGGCCAGACATAGCGCTAAGCACCAGGAATATGTACACAGCACAAAACAATCCCTGTCCTCAAGAAGCCCATAGAATACTAGGGGAGACAACATGCATGGAGCTTTTTATAAACAAGTCATATATTGGATAAATCCTAACTCATCTTTTTGCCTCCAATCTTTTCCCTCTCCAATCCATTTTCAATCAATGCTTGAGTAAGCTTCCCAATGTACCACCATAACTATATAACTCCACAGTTCTATTCAACAAACACCTGTCAAACACTTAACATCCTAAGCACTGAGGATACAAAGACAAAACCAATATACTCCTCAAGGAGCTTATGAATGGGATTTGAGAAGGAATATAACATAGAAAAGTAAATAGAGGGCAATCTGGGGAAAGAAAAGGCAAACTTGTAAAATCTGGGAAGGCTTTGTAGAGGAGGTGGCACCTGAGAAGGGACTAAAAGAAAGCAAAAGATGAGAGAGTGCATTCCAGACACAGCAGAAAGACTGTGGATAGTCCAGTCTGGCAGGAACAGAGAGTTTTGGGAGTGGAATAATATTAAATAAGGCCAGACAAGGTGGAAGGAGCAAGACCCTGGAGGGCTCTAAATGCCAGACTGAGGAATTTGCATTTTATGTGTTGTTTTTCTTATTTAGTTGTGCCCAATTCTTTACAACCCCATTTGGGGTTTGCTCGGCAAAAATACCAAGGAACGTTTTGTCCTTTCCTTCTCCAGCTCACTTTACAGGTGAGGAAGAGACTGAGGCAATGACTTGCCCAGGGTCACATAGCTGCTAAGTGTCTGAGACCAGATCTGAACTCAGGAAGAGGAGTCTTCCTGATTCCAGGCCTGGAACTCTATCCATTGCACCACACAGCTGGTATTTTATGTCAGAAGCAACAGGGAGTCACTGAAAGTTTTCAAACAGCCAGTTACATGACCAGACATATTCCTTGGCAAGATTCTTTTAGCAAGCAACATGGATAACGGATCTGAAAGGGAAGTCACTCGAATCAGGGAGGGACAATCAGAAGTCTAATGCAATAATCAAGGCAAGAGAGGATAAATCTGAACTAGGAGAGAAGCTATTGGGGTGAAGGAAAAGGGGTTAGATGTGAGAGATACTGGAAAGGCAGAATCAAGATACGGCAACTACTTGACAATGAGGACTAAGACAGATGCTAAAGCAAGGATGAGTCTGAGATCAGAAAGCTAGGTGACTGGAAAGATGATGATACCCTTAAGAGATATAGAAAAGTTAAAGGAGGGTCAGTTTTAGGAAGAAAGATTAAGTCCCATTTCCTACATGTTGAGTATGAGAAACCAATAGAGGATCCAGACAGAGATGTTTGAAAGGTTGTTGACAATGTAGGACTGGTGTTCAGTAGATAAATCAGGGCTGCTTAGAGGGATATGAGTAGGGCATCATCTATATTCATTTAACCACCTGAACCAATGGGAACTGAGGAGATCACCAAGTGAGACAGAGTACATAGAAAGTGGAGCACAGGACAGAGGTCAACTTGGGGGGGCCACATCTCCTTAGGGGTTAGGAGATGTATACGGATCCTGCAAAGGAGAATGAGAAAGAGCAGTCTGACAATATTCTGACAATTATTAATGGGGTAAGTTTCCCATGGAGATGGGAGTGAACAGCAGAGAGTGAAGCAGTAGAAGCAAGTCAGAAGAAAGGCTATGTCTTCCACAGAGGCTATGTCTTCCACTTTCCACTGAGAAATGGAGAAGAAAGGTGAGGTAGCCTTGATCTGATCAAAAAGTAGGAAGCTATGTCATCTGCTAACAAGTTCAAGATTGAGGATGTGTTGGGGGAAGATTTGGCACATCCATTGTAGGCATCATGATGGTCAACCAGGAGAAAAAATAAAAGAATTGTCTCGCAGTAACAAGAGTTCAATTGTGAAAGCAAAACATGAAATGATAGTAGACCCAGACAGGATGGCTGTAGTGTAACTTCCTCCAGTGAGTGGCATTCAATAGGAAAGGAGCAGAAGAGGAGAAGGGAGATGGTGGGGCAAGCTAGAGCACTCAGGGTATGAATAGCAGTCGGGAGAGGACAGAGCAGAGGATAGCAAGATGTTATACTGCTAACTACAGGGCTAAGACTCTACTCAAAAAGCTCCCTATTGCCTGGTATTCAAAGCCTCTATAATTTGGCTCCAACTTGCCTGTAGAGCCTTAATTTTTACAACTTCCCTTCATATACTCTATGTTCCAGCCAAACTAGATTACTACTCATTGTCCTCTGGCTCATGCCAAACTCCATGCTTGTAAGAGACTCCTTCCAAACCCCTCAATTTCCATCTAAATTTAGGTTCAAAGGATCATATATTTAATGCTAAAAGAACCCTTAGGAACCCTCTAATCCAGGGGTGGGGAACTTGAGACCTCAAAGCCACATGTGGCCCTCTAGGTCCTCAAGTATGGCCCTTTGAATCCAACCACACAGAGTAAATCCCCTTAATAAAGGGATCTGTTCTGTAAAATCTGGACTCAGTCAAAGGCCACATATGACCTCAAGGCCACAGGTCCCCCACCCCTGCTCTAGTTCAGTTCCTTCCTGTGGCAGATGAGGAAACTGAGGCCCATAGAGGTTAATGACTTGCCCAAAGTAGTAACTGGAAGAGTTAAGATTCAAAAATGAATCCTTTGGTGATAAGTCCAGCACTCTTATCTGCCATGAAGTCCTTCCCTTCCTTCAAAGGCCAACTTAGATCAAATCTGCTCTATGAAACTATCCCAGACCCCATCAGGTGAAAGTAATATCCTGCCTCCTCTCCCCCACCTCCTCCAAATTGCCCTTAACACCTTACCTGGCTCTCCTTTAGCCCATTAGATTCTACCTTGTACCATATTTATGTATACATGCCCCACCTCTATTAGACTAAGATCCCTGAGGACAGAGAGTGGACCATTTTTTAATATCTGTGGTACCAACTCCTAGCACATAGAAAGACATTTATTTATTCATTTATCATTTAATCAGTTTTTTAAATTATTTATTTAGAATTTAAATTACAATTTAATTTATTAATTTGATTTAATATAAATTTAATAAAAAATTTATTACTAAATTAATTATTTTTTTCTGTACCTCTGACTGCATTGATTTAGGGGGCTCTCATTGAAGAACTTCCCTCACCAATGAATATTAAAACTTTACTGCAATTTATAGTTTTATAGAGTTGCCTAGGGTATTGCCCAGCGCCATACATTTAGTATCACAGAGAGGACTCAAACCTAGAGCGCCCTGTCTCAGAGGACCATCACTCTCCATCTTCTATGCTAAGCTGCCTCTTTTATTAGATTATATAGGAGCCAACACTTATCTAGCACTTTAATATTTGCCCAGAGTCACAAGATTAGCAACAGTGGTAAGACTGGAATCTTGACCCTAAGCCTGGCACTCTCTTATTGCAATCACTGCCTCAAATTCTCATCATTAGAGAAACTACTGCCCTGGAATCCTACTCAACACTCAAGCCAAGCCAACACTTTATCTGAAAAGCTCCTGAAACTTCCTTCCTTTGAGGAGTCTTCCTGAATTTATCAGAAAGCTGTCATGTTCCTGCCATACTTGGAAATAAAATTCCTATAGGAACAACACTACACATCCCTTTATCCTTTGCCTTTTTCTCTAAATATAGTTAGCCTTATGAGTAGATAGGTAACAAGATTTTAGACTGGAAGGTATATGAGAAATCACCTAGTCCAATTTCCTCATTTTCCAAATAATCTGTCTTTACCTCAATTTCTTTAAGCCACTTGCCCAAGGTCATGCAGGTGGTCCTCATTCTCACCCACTCACACAGTCCATTGACAAATTCCATCACTCCTTTCACTATCCCTGATATATGTCTTTTTCTATCCATTTATAGCATAAGACACATAGTTCCTAATTCAGGAGCTTCTCACTTCTTACTTGTATGATGACTTCAATAATGATGATGGTGCTAATGAAGACGACCACTACAACGATGACAATGATGATGCTAACAACAAAGACAACATAGCATTTAAGTAGCCCTTTGAGGCTCACAAAGCACTTTGCATAATTTATTTCACTTTATCCTCCTTGGAGGTAGGTGCTCTTTTTATCTCCATTTTACAAATGAGGAAACTGAGGCAGGCAGGGTGCTAAATGACTCCAGACTTTAAGTGACTTGCCTAGGCATACACAGCCAGAAAGTGTCTGAGGCCAGATTTTCCTCAGATATTCCTAAAGCCAGCACTCAATCCTGGGCTACCTTGCAGCCTCTGCTTTTAAAAAATGCAATTGTTTTGTTTACTTATGCAAAATAGCTCACACAACATTAAATTTAAAAGAATAATGGCTACTGAGCAACCTGTCACAGGACTACTTATTTATATCTGAACTCTGACAACAATTACATTAATAATAATTGTATAACAAAATGGTAAAAACGATGCAACATAATACTGCAGAAATTTACAATCTATGAGAAATTCATTATTTTTCATAAGCTAACAGAAAAGACATTCCCATTCTACAAACACACACTTCAAAATACTCTTTTAATTCAACAACTGATCCATGATCTGACACAAAAGTTGCCCACAATCACCTAGACGTAACAATGATCTATAAAAATAGATGACCAACATTTTTCATGGATGTAGCTATACCAGATATTCATCATTCTCAAGCTATTTAGAATGAAAAACTCTAAAAATACAGAGACCTAGCAAAAAAAAAAATCACATGAGATCAGAATATAGCCCATATAATTCCCCAGTCACCCGTTTGCTGCTGGACATTTCTGTAAATGCTTTTGATGAGTCTAAAGAGTTTACATCTCAATACTTTTACACTGAAACAAATCAGAAATATCAATACTTGGGTGGTTGACCAACCTTTAGAAGAGATGACACTGGTCACTGCTCAGTCCTATCCTCCATATCCAGCAGTGAATGACACTCTGGGTTCTGTCCTAGGTTCTTTTCCCTCTATATATTACTTCCCTTGATGATCTCATCAACTCCCATGGATTTAATCACCATCTCTATGCCCCAGTCTCTCCACTTACCTCCAAACTCACATCTCCAACTGACTTTCAGACATCTTGAGCCCAGTGGGCTCTCTGTTACCTCCAGGATCAAATAAAAAATTCTGTTTCGTATTTAAAGCTCTTCACAACTTACTCCCAAGTCCTCCACCTTTTCAGTCTTCTTATACCTAATTCCTCATCGTGTACTCTTCCATCCAGTTACACTGGCCTCCCTGCTGATAACACAACCAACACTCTATCTCCAACCTCCAGGCATTTTCCCTGGTTGTCCCCCATATCTGAAAAATCTCCCTCCTTATGTCTACCTACTGGCTTCTTTAAGTCCCACCTAAAATTCCATCTTTTACAGGAAATCTTTCCCAACTCCTCTTAATTCGAATGCCTTCTGTTTCCTAATTATTTCCTATTTATTCTGTATATAATTGATTAGTACCTACCTTTTTTGCTTGTAGTCTTCCTCATTAAATTATAAGGTTCTTCAGGGCAGGGATTGTCTTTTGTATCCTCAGTGCTTAGCACAGTGCCTGGCACATATCTAGTAGGTGCTTATAAATATTTATTGATTTGTCTAACTGACTAAAGCAGGTATGTAAAACATAGTGTCTAATTACAATTAACATAAGCCCTTTTCTATTGAATGACAATCAAAAATATAACCAGGTATAAAGAGGCTCTTAATTGCTTGGAGTTGTCAAGTACTTTAATCATTGGATGAAATCAGATGAAGCTACTAGGCAATGTACTGGGAAATTGGGTGAGAAGATCAGACACAACTCTGGGCTTATATTTATTTATATTTATCATAGCAATCCAATTTGGAGCCAAACATGCTAGTAGAAGCACCCAGCTCCTGACCAGTCTAGGGATGGTCAAGGAAATGTCCTGGGAAGAGGGGAGAATTCATTTCTCTCTCTTCCTCCTCTGCTGGCCAGAAGATAACTCTGTTAATTTCAGAAAGGTGAGAAAATTTGGACTACCCATCAGCATCAGTAGTAGCATCCTCAAAACAGCAGGCTGACAGAAGTATCTGCAATGAGAGAGGAAAGATGCACCAAGACAAGAAATACCTGGGCAAAGGCAGCTCCAAGCCTCAACAAGATCACCAACCCTCAGAGCTCAAAAGAGAGCTAAACCTAAGGAGAACTTCCTCTATAAAAGGAGAAAAGGAATTCTAATAAACAAAAACTGGGAGTTACACCTTTGCCATATGCACCATGTAAATATTACTCCTTCCTCACAGACCCCATGTATAGCTGTGGAGTCTGTGTCCCAGATGTTGTGGGTGACTGTTGTGGTCCCTGTTATATCCATGAATAAATATCCCTTACTAAAGATTACTGGTCTTGCTAATAACCAATGGAGAGTACACCACACTGGGGCTCACAAGTGACAGTAATAGAAACCCTGATTCTAACTTACCCATAGAACTCTGAAGAAAGAAATATTGAATTTGCTTCTATAGACTCAATCTGCTCAGTGCTAGAGGAAGTTGGGAAAATAACCCCAAAAGGGGTGTTGCAAAGGAGTAAACTAATTATACACGAAATGGACTGAAGAGAAGGATGCATTTATTATGCAGGAGAGCTACATAATTCATAATATGTATTGATGTAGCACTTCAAGGTTCATAAAATGCTTTTAACATACATTATCTCATCTGATTTTCAAGCAGCCTTGTCAGATAGGTTTTACAAGTCTCATTATCCCCATTTTATAGATGCAGAAGTCAAGGCTCAAAAAGTTTAAGTGATTTGTCCTTGGTCCCAGAGTGTTTGATTCAACATTCAAATCCAGGTTTCTCTTAACTTCAAATCACTGTTTTTGTTACTAGATAAAACTGCCTCTTATGCAAGTATAAAGAGTAAAAACAGTAGATAGTACTGGAAACCTAAGAAGATGACTGAGGTTTTCAAAACCAGTGGTTTTATTTAAAGAAGAGATGTTCATGGTCCCCTTTTTAGTCATTCTAGCACAGAGAGTATACGGGGTTCCTTTTCCTTCAATTTTGTAACTGATGAGTATTTCATTTTCATAACTTAGATGAAATGAATGCTAACTAATAATAGTTCATATGCTCTATTGGCTAAGGTTGGGAATATAATCTATAGTCTGAACATCAAGAAAACCAGAGAATTTAGAGTTGGAAAGGACCTAAACCTGTTTACTTTAGAGATGGGGAAACTCAGTCTCAGAGAAAAAAAGTGACTTACCTAAAGCTATCCAGGGAATGAAAAAAATGAATAGTTCCTATAAAGTCCAAATGGGTACACAATCTAGGTATAAAGATTGATACTATGGACAAATTGGAGGAGCAAGGAATAGTGTATCAGATTTATGGAAAAGGGAAGAATTTTTGACTAAAGAAGAGACAGAAAGCACTATGAAGTGCAAGCTGGATAATTTTGATTACATTAGACTGAAAAGTTTTTACACTACCAAATCCAATGCAACCAAAATTCAGAGGGATGTAGCATATTGGGAAAGAATTTTTACAGCTAATCTCAGGGATAAAGGCCTCATTTCTAGAATATGTAGAGAACTGAGTCAAATGTACAATACAAGTCATTCCCCAATTGATAAATGGTCAAAGGATATGAACAGGCAATTTTCAGAGGAAGAAATTAAAGATATCTACAATCATATGAAAAAATGCTCTAAATCACTTTTGATTAGAGAGGTACAAATCAAAACAACTCTGAGGTACCACATCACACCTATCAGATTGGCAAATATGACAGAACAGGAAAATGATAAATGTTGGAGAGGATGTGGGAGAGTTGGAACATTAATTCGTTGTTGGTAGAGCTGTGAGCTCGTCCAACCATTCTGGAGAGCAGTTTGGAACTATACAAAAATGTGCATACTCTTTGACCCAGAATAGCACTTCTAGGACTGTATTCCCCAAGAGATCATAAAAATGGAAAAGGGTCCCACATGTACAAAAATATTTATAGCAGCACTCTTTGTGGTAGCCAAAAACTGGAAATCAAGAGGATGCCCATCAATTGGGAAATGACTGAATAAAGTATGGTATATGAATGTAATGGAGTGGTATTGCGCTATAAGAAATGATGAACAAGAAGACTTCAGAGAGGCCTGGAAAGATTTATATGACCTGATGCTGAGCGAAAGGAGCAGAACCAGGAGAACTTTGTGCACAGCAACAACCACAGTGTGTGAGAGTTTTTTCCGGGGTCTTGGAACTTCATAGCAATGCAAGGACTTAAAAAAAAAAAATTCCCAATGGTCTTCTAAGCAAAATGCCCTCCACATCCAAAGAAAGAACTATGGAAGTCAATCGCAGAATGCAGCAGATCATTATTTTGTGTGTGTATTATGTTTTGGTTTGTTATATGATTTCTCCTATTTATTTTAGTTCTTCTACACTGCATGACTATAGTGAAAATGTATTTAATAGGAATGTATGCGTAGATTCTATATAGAATTGTATGCCATCTCGGGGAGGGAGGGGGGAGGTGTGGGGTAGCTAGGGGAAAAACAAATCTAAGTTATATGGTAGTGATTGTAGAACACTAAAAATAAATAAAATTAATATAATAAAAAGAATAGTTCCTATCACCAAATTTTTAGTACTGCTTAATGTTTTAAGATTAAAGACTTAAGATTTCTTCAGTGAAATGACATTAAAAATGCCTTTTCATGGACCCTGGGACTTTTCATCTGCCTAGCAGCTGAAATCTTCCACATGTATTGTCTTGCCCATTAGAATGCGAACTCTGAGAATAGGGACTGTCTTATTCTTCTCTCTGTATCACCAACGCTTAGCATAGTGTTTTGCATCTACTAAATGCTTAATAAATACTTTATCTAATGAAGAGTGGAGCCATGATTCGAAGCCAGGCCTTCTGGCTTCATCCAGTGTTCTTTCTACTATATTATATTACCTTCTTATGTTTATATTGAGGATATTAAGGCAATGCCCTTATCAACTAACATCTGGAAGCTAATTTATGGTATATAGGGTATTCCCTTTAAAATAACACTAAGCCTTTTGGGATACTTTATAAGCATTGTCCAAAAACTTTCTGTTTGGATCTCCTTTGTGCCATCATATTCCATACCTTAACAGATACTTTTAAAGCTCTTTATCTGCTTAAAAGTCATATCTAACTAAACCACAAGCTCCCTGAGGGCTCAGAATATGCCATTTTCACCTCTGTATTTAGTGCGTTGTATATAGTCGATGGGTAACAAATTGTCGTTGAAATGAATTAAATTCCTGATAATATTATTATTCCAACTGATTAATTTGGTCTTAAACATAAACACAATATCGACATTAGTCAAAGGTTTTCATTACCATTTCCAGCGGCAGAAACTTCTTGACTATATTACAGCTAATCAGAATATCTCCTCCTGTAATGGGTAGTATTACCATCATTCAAATGAAACTGTCTTCTCCACAGTTACCACTGATCTCTTTCTTAATTGCCAGATCAGATGGCCTTTTCTCAGTCTTCATCCTTCTTAACCTGTCTGCTCCATTTGAAACGATTCTTCAGTTTCAGATTGTTGAAAATGTTGAAACTTTTCCCTTCTCAATACTCTGCACTCCCTGAATTTTTGTGACATTTAATTTCTCTGTCTTAGTCCTCATCCTACCTGACCACACCTTCTCAGTCTCCTTTGTTAGATCTCCATTAACTATTGACATTAATTCTTTTTTCTATATATAGTCTCATTTGGTGATCTCATCAGCTCCCATGAATTCACTAATAAACTCGATGAAAATGATTCCCAGATCTATTTATCCGGCCCTAGAGTTTCTTCTCATATCACCAATTGTGTACTGGACATTTAGAACCAGAAGTCCCACAAGGTTCTCAAACTCAGAAAGTCCAAAATAGTATCTTTTTTCCCAAACCCTTCTTTCTTTCAAATTTCCCTATTTCTGTCAAAGTTGCTACCATCCTCCCAATCACCAAGGCTCACCACTTCAGTGCCATCTTCCATTCGTTACTCTCCCTCACCCAAAATATATCCAAACGAGACAACATATATGAAGCACTCGCAAACTTTAAAGTACTACATAATTATTAACTATTATCTTGATAATCAGAAATTCTACCGAAAACCAAATACCATGTGCAAAGCTAGCAGCCAACACATAATGAGATAAACCTAGAGGCACACTACACTGACACAATCCTGAGAACACAACATGCCTTTGTGGTGTGACACACCATGCCAGCTATTGTCTCAGATGGGTCAAGTACAGTCTGGCACAGAAACAAAGACCTGGACTTGATGACCACAAGAGATTCCTTCCAGTTTTGAGATATGATGAAACAGCAAGCACTTAATAAATGATTGCTGAATTGCAACGAATTTTATTCTTTCTTTGTTGGCATCATTTCCATTTCAGAATCTCTGGGCTGTAAAGCACCTCAGAAAACTCTCTGGTCCAGTTTGCAACCTTCAGGTTAGTAACTACGCATCCACAGTTATCCCTTCTGCATAGGGGTTAGGGACACAGCACCCCTGCCATCTGGAAAATCTGAGTAAAAGTTTTTGGTTCTTCCTTTGTACCAGAGAAGGCTGAATTTTTTTTTTTTATGGGGTGTTCACAGTACCTTATTGTAAAATTTGGTCACAGGCTCTGTGTCATCTGCTGACTTTGCACGTTGCCAGCAGTTTCAGTAAAACCCCCCAAAATTCCCATTTAATTTTTTATGCCAGCAAGATGTGGAAGGGATAACTGTATTCTCATCTTAAGGACCTACAAGCATTCCCTACCACTATTTTCAATGTTGTGATGCACAGTAGCAAGAGTTTCCCTACAGGGAAACATAAGTCTATAGTAGACTTTTAGTATGTTAAAAATTTACATGCTAAGTTATGTTGCAATGGGATCATGTCAGAATACTAGGTACATCTACTCCCTATACACCAAACCATTCAAACACAATGACCAAGGAACTAGCTTTTGACAAATCCAGTACTGGAGATTCCAAGTCAATTTTCAGAAGGCTGAGTCACTCCTTCCAAAGCCAGAGTCCTCTCCTGGATGGAGTCCCTAGTCTAATGTTTTCACCTTCCACTCAAAAGAAAAAACTACTTTGTGTTTATTTTGTTTACACTTATTTATGTACATGTTATCTCCCCTTAAAAGAATCTAAGCTCCTTGAGTCCGGGTTACGTTTCTATCCTGTCCTAGCATTTCCAGCATCAAACACAACAGCATTGGTCTCACAATGGGCACCTGATCAAGGCTTGTAGTGGTAGGGGAAGTGTTTGCAGAAGTCTATCCCGAACTTCTTTCAACGTAGGAGAATCTTACTTGATACACTGAAGATGAGAAAAATTCAAAGGATGATCTCTAGGGGGAAACAGAACAGGAGCTAGAAGGATTTTTCTACATTCTGACACAAATGAATGGCATTATAAAGCTTTGCATATGACACACAAATGAATTGCATATTAGTTAAGTCAATAGCTCAGGTGCTTTTATATAGACCATGCAAATTATATGCAAATTAACCACAGCTCATTTTGGAGTCAATCACTCAGCCATTCTCTTTAGGAGAGCTGCATAATGCTACACAGACATAGAACCATCTACCCAGCCTTTCTCCTCTAAAGGAAAGGATTAATAAATGAATACAGGGGACCCATGGCTCTAGAGCTCAGTGAGACATGTTTGACTGCCCAATTAGATTCGGTCTGTTTAGTTATGCCCTTAAAGTAAATAATGATGCCAATCTCAGAAGGAACTTGAGCCTAAAGCCCATCTCTGTATCTGGTGCCGCAATCAGCAATCCAGACTAAGGGATGGCAAATGCGTTTGAAGAAGGTATCTGTTTCTCTTTCTTTCTAAAAGAAAATACACACAACTATTCCTAAACATTTGCAAAACAACTCAAAAAAATCCCTTAAACCACATGCTCCCTCACCAATCCAATCATCACTGTCACCCCCTGCCAGTGTCAGCTTGTATATGACAAATCATTTGCCATGGGAAAAGTGAGAAAGTCAGCAGGTTTGCAAAAGGTGGGTCCTGGCAGAGATGCACAAAGCACTATGGGCAGCATAAGTAAGCACTGAAGCCAAAGAGAAAACTGTTTGCGGCAAATTGTTTTGAAGCAAAATGTACTTGTAAGTGTATCCTCTCACAGATGCCACTAAAAATACTGTCAGAACCTTGCACATAGTAGGGACTCAGTAAATATTGCAAGAAAATAAGAAGTCAAGGAAGGAAAGAGGGAAGAACCTCTCTGACTCGGCTTCCCAGAGTTCATTTATTTAGAGAGCAAGGAGGGCTTTGCAGACTGGAGCTCTCTCATCATGCTAATAGGAGATGAGTGACATTAGCAGGATTTTACAAACTGTGAGGAAAAAGTACAAAGAATTTAAGCCACAGGACAAGATTACATAGCATGTGGCAGAAAGGACAGGAAGGGGCAGAAAAGTCTTTTATTGTACACAGTCCCACCTGGTGTCCTGGCTTGTAGTACCCTCCTCCTCCTCCTCCTCCTCCTCCTTCTCCTCCTCCTCTCTCTCTCTCTCTCTCTCTCTCTCTCTCTCTGTCACACACACACACACACACACACACACACACACACACACACACACACACATATACAATCTAACCTGTTCCAGAAATCTGAGTTGCATCCAGTCTTCCACCTCTGAAAAAAAGGAGATCCTGCCATCTGGTCAGAAAGACCCCAAACCAAGAGCACATATGTGCTAGGAATGGGAGGACAATAGATGTTTCTCTGGAAACAGGGGCTGGAATTGGGATTGCAGACACAGCCCCATTACTTCCCCCTGGGGCCCCCACTCAGCTTCCTCAAGTCCCCCTATTTTAGAGAGTCACAACACACCAATGTTCAAAAAGCATGCAAGCTGGAGTCAAAAAATGATGAGAAACCTATCTCAGGGATGCCCTCTAGCGCATCCCTTCTGCAACAGCAATGCTGCATCTAGCCAGCATCCTTCAGAACCCTCCACTTCCTATGGGGAAATGGATGGAAGGAGGGGATGACAGTAGCATCTGTCACTCAGAAAACAAATTCCTCTCCAAGTCAAGCTCAACTTCTGAATTAGGCTGCAAAACTAGAGAAAGGCTATCCTTCCAGACCCTTTATTCACTGGGAAATCTCAGGGTAAAGGCCAGAAATGAAATGGGAGAGAAATAGATAAAAGATTGATGAGAAGACATACGAAGGGGAAAGGAGAAAAGAGAAAGATGGGAAAGGATGTGAAAGAAAAACAGAAAGAATAAATAAACTTAAGTGGATAAGGAAACAGAAGAAGACCAACGAGAGGACAGAAAAGGCCAAAAAGCAAAGGGGGAGTTGGTAGAGAGAAATAGACAGAATGAATGAAAAGTGTGATAGTTCAAGGGAAAATCAAGTAATCATTTATAATTACATAACCAGAATAAACAGACTTTCTGAGAGGTGGGAAGCAGAAGAGTTTATCTTCTAGGACTCAGCACCCATTTTCTCCTAAGTCCTCAATGCTCTAAGGTTTAAATAAATTTAAGTGGCTAAGGAAATGATAGAAAAGAGACCAATAAGAGGACAGAAAAGGCAAAAAGCAAAGGGAGATTGGGTAGAGAGATATAGAAAGATGAATGAAAAGTGTAATAGCATAAGGGAGAAATGAGTAATAAGCAATAATAAGAATGATAGAAACAGGTACACTCAAACAGACATTCCCAGAGGTGCAAAGGTGAAGAGTTTATCCTCTAAAACTCAGCAGCCATTTTCTCCTGGGTCCTCAATGCTAGCCTCATTTCCCTCCCTTTTTCCCATAGCACCCATATATGCACATGGGGCATGGAGGGACAGATGCTGGGGCAAAGGAGGGAGGAGAGAACCAAAAGGGAGAAGTTGCCAAGCGAAGCCACTTACGCACAGTGAGGCCGGCAGCATTTCCATCCTACCTTTGCTGTGGCCATATCAGCCGACTCCATGATCTCTGCTTGGCCTAGGGGGAGGCGGCATCATCCAGAGAAAAAAGGCAAAGTCACATACAGCTAGACAGAAAGGACAAACAACCCCCTCTCAAGATCAAGGGAGAACCAGAGTCCTCTCTCCCACCCCTGGCCCAGCACAGTCCAGGCTATCCTTCTGCTGGGAAGAAGGGAATGTCTAAAATGCCTATGACAGAGGATTTCCATCATAGCAAGGAAGCTGCTTCTCAGAAATTATGCATACTGTTGCCCACTGGTACCCAGTTCCAGCTTTCTCCGTCCTCTACTCCCTTCCTAGAAGGCAAGGCTGATGCCACTCCCAAGGCACCCTCTACTGGGGGTCTTTGAGTCGCAGAAAAGCAAGGCTAACCTCCCTAGCCCACCCACCACTGCTGCACACAGTTTTGAAAGGGAGAGTTGGGTTAAAGGGCCAGATGATGGGTGCTGAGCAAGAAAACAGCAGGGGAGGGAGGGTACTAGGGACCAGTGTAGGAAGAGGGAGGATGCCTACAGAGGAAGGTAAAGGCACTCAGGTAGAAGGAGAGGGGTTCTGGAGAAGGCACTCCAAGAGGAGGAACCTGGCCCAGGCAAGGTCACAGGGTGAGGGAGATAAATTCACCCAGTGAAGGCACTCACCTTGCAATAACATTCACATTGACTGAGGCCTACACCAGGAGCGGGTGGTTGACACCCTCCCCGCCCCACTCACAGAGACTCACAGCCTCTGTCTAGAGGTACATGGCAGCAGCCGGCAGCCAGGCTCTCTCTGCAGAGGCCCCTGCTTCTCCTGGTGCTGCTGCCTGATTGGAGGAGCAGGATGACTTCATTCAGCCCCATTCATCACTCTAGGTTTCCTGCCCAGTAGGGACAGGCAGCTTGCAATGACTGCAGCTTTCTCTCTGGCCTACTTTACTCAGGGAAATTGGGCTAGGCTCTTGTTGTCCTGAGTAGACAAGAGAAAGTAACCAGAATGTCCTAGCCCCCACAAAGCTTAACAGGGACAAGTACATGAGGATGGGGAGGCCAAGAAAATGCTGAAAAGATTTCCAGCAAAGTACAAAATCCGCAACTACCCCTGCAAGAACATCAGATTAGTTACACACAAGGGCATCTACTCATAATAATGAGGCCCTAGCACTGGATAATTACCAGCACTCCCAGGAACCAGCAGAGTTCACAAGACTGTACCCACCACCATGTGGGCCACTCCCGCCATCCACCCTAACATCCTCTAGCTCCTTCTAGCCATTCCTCCCCTTGAGATTCGTTATAAGGGAAAAGTTTGATGAGGTCAGGGAAAGGGACCAATAGCTCAGCTATTCTAGACTTTCCCCCTCCTAAACATCCCAGATCAAGCAGCTTTTTCTAGGATCTCAAACTGCTAAGGTAATTTAACCTTTCCTGCCTAGAAT
Organism: Bettongia penicillata ogilbyi; assembly: GCA_023548195.1. Lineage (NCBI taxonomy): Eukaryota > Metazoa > Chordata > Mammalia > Diprotodontia > Potoroidae > Bettongia > Bettongia penicillata. The sequence goes on along the minus strand of JAJHZJ010000103.1, from coordinate 1,561,921 downwards.
TTTCTCTTAAAAGTGGTATCAAGGGGACCAGTTTCCCTCCCACCAAATCTGGAAAAATATAAAGAAGCAAGAAAAAGCCATTACCATTTTTCCCATCCCAAACAGGGCTCACTCTTTTACTTCTTATGACTTCCCTCAAGACAGATGTAACAATAACAAGAAATCACGGCATCCACCTAGACAAACTCAAATTAGCAAATACTTTTCACAAATCGTTATTCTTCAGAAAATATTATTGACTAGTAATCCTGCCTACTGTTCCCATTGCTCCAAACTTCTGTCTCTATCCCCAGTATCCCATCTCTTCCTCCTGTATCTATGGGTTAGAAGGATATAAGTACAGTAAACATAAGTACAATAACACCCCAGTTGAGCTAACTTTTTTACTTTGTGCACCACTTTTACAAAAATGAGGCAAATCACAAGAAAAGATATGGATACCAGTGATTTAGTAAAGACAAAACCTGAAAAACTCTCCTTAGTTTGTCCTGATTCAGCCCAGACTCCCACAGCAACTGTATGTCTGTACAACAGCGAATCAACTTTCAGAATCAGTCAGTCAATAGGTAAGGGTCTGAGGTCATCAATAATCCAAGAAATCTGCAATTATATTCATTTTTTTACTAATGCAAGAAAATTTATCAATATCCTTTACAAAAAAAAAAGACTTTCAACAAAAAAGACTAAAACCAGAGAGTTTTTTCTTGTTTAAATAAAATTGTCAACTTAAAAAAAATTCAAATGAGCAGACCATGCCATTCTTCAAATATTCTGGTGGTTCAAGTTTTTTATGTTTTCTCTCTGAATCCAAAAGGCCCACACCGTCCCAAATCACTGTGCCAACCAAAAACCTTCCCAAAATTAAACAGTGATGAGACTAAAGAGACAGGTGCCTACAGCCTACTCCAAATGCAAGGAACTCTTCATTCACCATACATAAAGCAGTTCTCACAAGCAACCCTGGTTCTGTGTGAGCACACATACACAAAATGTGTGAAGATGGAAGCCTACACTTGAGTTATTTTCTCTTTGTACATCAGAGCTCCTAAACTTGGTGACCCTGAGGTTTTTTTTAATATTTAAATATCTCAATATAATTATCTTCCTATGTAATACTGAGTATTTTATTTTATGTATTTAAAATAAATAAAAATTTTATGTATTTAAAATCATTCTTCACACAAAAATGATTAAGAACCCTTGTCCTAAGCAAAGGCCTGTAGCAAAGCTCCCAAAGGCTAAAATGCTAGAGCCCAATGCTGACAGCCAGAGATACAAAAGGTTTCAGAAAAGAAGGCCAGCTATCCCCTCGAGGATCATGTACTAGTTTCAGGAGAAATCACCAAGAGAACCATTAGGAGCTTAATCTAGCCCTACAGCAGTCACTGGAAAGACCAAAAATGCAAACATACAAGGTCACAGACTAACAGCTATAAAGGACTTCTAAGGATCATCTAGTTCAATATTCTCATCTCACAGATGAAAAAACTGGGACCCAGACAGGATAAATGACTTGTCCAAGGCCACCACAGCTCAAATTGCAGAGCTGGAATCTGAATCCAGGTCCTCTGACTCCAAACACATGTGTATACATATGTGTATACCTATATACATACATACATACATTCATACACATCTATAATGTGTATGTATATTTGAGGGTCACCTATGTATATTTATATAATTATATTCATACATATTTATGAATATAAATATATTTTACATAAATATATCTTGAAGAAAAGCAACTATTTTGTTGCCAAAGATGATGAAAAGAAATAACTAATAATTATATAGTGCTTTAAGATATATGAAGCATTATATAAATATATGTAAAGATATAGATATCTATATATATAGTTGACTAGGCAATACTCGGTTATATATGTATATATATACATATATACACATCTATAATACAGATGTATTTATATATAGATATGTTTTATATATAGATGTAGATATAGTCTATTTGGCAATACTATATTGTAAACTATATAAACATAGATAGTGAATCTACTAGACCGATATAAAACTAACATATATTAGTTATATGCCTGGCAACAAAACAGCTGTGTCTTTTTAAGATACATTTGTGTTGCCTATAGTGAAAATGTATTTGATAGGAATGTATGTGTAGAACCTGTATAAAATTGTGTGCCATCTTGGGAAGGGAGGGAGGGAGGAGGGGGGAATCTAAGTTATATGGTAGTGACTGTAGAACACTGAAAATAAATAAAATTAATTTTAAAAATAAATAAACAGGTACTAGCAATAAGAAAAAAGATACGTTTGTGTAAAATACACATACTTGTCTCTATCTATATGTATATATGTATATACACACACATACATACATGTATGCTTCCCTTAAGAAAGCACATTATTTCACCATGATGCTGTTAGGTCAATCTTTCCTTTTTTGAGTTTTACAAATCCTTCAGAATAATAATCTTGGAGAGAACAGCAGCAAAAAATTAAATAATAACTAGGGGAATTGGTAAACAGTAAGATTTTTTTTTAAATCACAAAGCTTTCAGGAGCCAGAAGAGGAGGAAGAAGCACAGACCTAGAGGATGATGATGATAACCATGATAGAAAAAATAATCCCAAGAGGGAAAAAGGAAGTAGAAAGCAAGAAGGAGAAAGGGAAGGGAGTGCTGCGAAATGCACTTTAAGGAAACCTCAAGGGAACAAGGCCTTGTGAGGTCTCTGTTTCCATCCTCCTTCCACAACACAACATAGCAGATTTTATTCCTCCACATTTCCAAGGCCTGAGATTCATTCTGGCACTTTCCTGGGCCTGGAATCCCACCTCTTTCTTTCTGTAACTTAAATCCACTTCATTTTATTTAGTGCTCAGTGGAGACAGAAAAACAGTGGCTACTGTCACCCTGACGGCACCCTTCCCCAGCCTTCTTAGGGCTGCAGATAAGTAACACTAATGGCTTTGACCCTGGGGCCCAGGGTTCAAGCCTTTATTCTAGTTGGCCTTTGGGCGAAAGCACAAAAGTGGGTCCTTGAGCCAAAGAGCCCCGAGCTGTAAAGGTTCTGAAAGGCTCAGTGAGGCAAACTCAGTACAGACAAGCTCGAGACGGGTCTCTGGGATCATAGTTTAGATTCTCTAAGGCACAAAACTGCCCATTTTCTTGGGGAGAAATCTCAAGAACAGCTGTGGCTCAGGAGGTGGGGCTCCTGGGCAACCAAGGGAGGTTGCATTCGGCAGATCAAGGTCATAGAAACTTTTTCTCTGGTGCATCATGGGAGATGTAGTTCTTTGAGTGGCCAGACTGAAGCCATATTTATACACAGCTCAATGACCTCCTGGCGTTGGCTCTTCTAGGACTTAGAAAAAAAGCTTTGGGCAAAGGAATAAGACAGCCCATTTCATATACACTAGGAGCTTGTAACGTTACACTGAACTGTGATGCTGGAGACAGGAAAAGGGATTCAGTCCCTCATTTGTAAAGTGATGGGGTTGATCCGGAGGATCTCTAAGGTCATTCCCAGGAAAAAAAAATCACTGAACCAAGGACCGGAGGAGTTAAAGGTCAATTTAAAAGATAATTCCACCCATTCCTCAGAAAATACAACGCATATTTTTTTCAAAAATTATTATATTATCTTAATATTTCTGCAGAAGGTGATGTGATCTCACATGTTCCTTTTATTTCTAAGCAATACTATTTTTTTCCCCTAGATTCCTCAACCCCTAAAAATAGTTCACCTACTCCTCTAACCTTCCCCAGGCAATCTCTCTCCTCTCACAGGAAATCTGGGTTTCCCCGCTTGTCTGGTGAAAAGACTTTCACAGAGCAAGGGGCAAAGTATTTTACTGTAGATAGAGTACCAGATAAACTTAGCACCTATCCCGAGCCCTTAAATCAGAAAGACAGATTCATTAAAATTAAGCAGAGAGATGAAGCAGGATTTTTTTTTAACAGGATATAAGGGATAACCAGGTGAAACTATGGCATGCTGATTTTGCAAAAAACAAAGCAACTTGTTGGATGAAACTGTGACATCAAGCATGTGGTTTACCCTTCTGGGCCTCCATTGCTTAGTCTGGAAAATGAAGGGGGATTAGGTAATCCCTGATTGTAAGAAAAGAAAGTTTACAAAAGAAAAAATAAGCTTAGAGTCAGAGAGTCTGAATTTTAATCCCTGTTCTGCTGTGTGGTCTTGGACAAGTCCCTTCTTCTCTTTGCATTTCAGTCTTCAGGTATAAAATGTGGGGGGATTGGATTAGATTACTTCTAAAATCCCTTCAGACCCCAAATAACCATCAAAGAATTTGTGTTGGGAGTAGGAAGGGAAAGATTAGAGAGCGACTCTATTTGACATCCAATATCTAGAGAAAAGGGAACAAGACTGAAGAGAACGTTGCCGCCAAGAGTACATGACCATGGCAGAGGAATTTCTTGAAAGCTAACAACTTCACTAAGCTAGAAGCAAAAAGAGGAAAGATTATTCTAGCTTAAGTCACCCCAGATGACTGATTAGGGAGCCAAGGGCTACCTGCCTTTTGGCCACTTACATGTAAATAAGTTCACTGAGGGAATGCTTCTGCTGTGGCTGGCGATTTCTGGGCCAGTTTCTGAGAGGCAGATAAAGACTCCAGCTTCATCTCCTGCAGCTCTTGTGACCACTACTCAGTTGGAGAAACAATGGCATTCTCCTTATGCTGACTTTTGAATCTGGACGGGATTTTTATGAGACCCCAAAGAATTAGGAGAATGGGGAAGCCCCATAAACAACTGTACTCTAGGAAAACTGTCATGAACCTAGTGCCACCATCACCTTTCCTCCCACAACACATTCGTAACCACAGTCACACCACCTCTTACCCAAAGCCTCTAGATGGTGAACTGAGAGTCACCACCAAGATGCATCAGTACCGATATTTACTGAAGTTCTGTAGCTGACCTTTAAAGGAATTTAGAAAAGAGGCAGCCAGGTGAGGCCCTGGGATACAGCACTAGACCTAGAATCAGGAAGACCTGCATTCAAATCTACTGTATGACCCTGGGCAAGTCCCTTAATTCTAGTTCCCTTATCTGTAAAATGGAGACAATTATGACTACTTGCCAGGGTGATTGAGAGAATGAAATGATATTTGCAAAGTACTTTTCAGACTTTAAAGTGCCATATAAATGCTAGCTATTTGGGATAGAAGTGGGAGAGTAATTGTATAAGGCCAAGCCAATCTTATACAATACAGAAATTCAGGCTTCAGGATAAGAGTACAATGAAAACTGAAAGAGAGTTTACATCAAGGAAATAGCAAAGTTGGGGGAAGGATATAGGAAGGGAGGGGAGGGTGTATTGATAGCAGAGGGAAAGCCTGGGGATGGTGTGGCCCTCTGCATTGTTATTGTGTATAGGTTTCTTTGCTACTATGATGGATTTGGCTTTCTGGTGTAGGGTTCTCACTTTCCGGTGTAGGGATCTCACTTTCTGGTGTCAGAATAAATGTTTTGGTTCCATCTTTCATGTGGAGAGTCAGTTATATTTCAAGATTCAGAACTATGCCAGCATATTCATGATTGCCTTAGGTGTAATGGCACTACAGAGGGGCAAAGATGTTAGAGGCATTCACATCGCCTGACCTCTTTATGACGCATGGGAACCAGACATTTTACCACTGGGACTCATACCTGGAGTAAGGAGGCCAGGGGTTGGAAATAGCAAGGATTGTCCAGTTGTCTCTCATACCTCACTGAATGGCAGTCAGTGGAAGCCCAGGAGGAATTTTCTTTCTACTCCACTACCTAGGCAGACATGCTACATAATCCCAAGCCCAGGCTAAGAAGGGATGTACCAGCATGGATCCCCATACAACATGGTAGGCATGAGAACTCCTGGGGAAAGACTAATGTTAGTCTCCTGTCTCTCTCTTTGAAGATGCAAAAAACAGCTGAAGGGAAAACCAATGGGCAATATTGCTGAGTTAGGCAGTCTCTCCACCACACTCTCAAATTTCCTCTCAGTGGGAAAAGAGGATAGAAAACACAAATGCAGTTCTCTGCAGAACCCCGACCAGCAATTCTAGGAGATATAAAGCCAGGAGAAAGAAGAATAAAGCCTGACCCTAGAATCTAACCTTCCAGAACCATCCCCAAGGACTTTCTCAGGGTGCTGCTGGCTCCAATGGAATAGAAGTGAGTGGAGGAGGAAGGGTTGGGGCTGGGTTCATTTCCTGCAGGGGAGGAGAAAGAGATGTAAGTCCTGATTTCAGAAGGAACTGACGGGGAGAAGGGGCAAAGAAAATCCTCAACTCAAGGTTTTAGAGAATTAAAATCAGTGAAAGGGCATGAGTTCAAATCCACCCTTGGACATTTACTAGCTATGTGTGACCTCTGTTTGCCTCAGTTTCTTCATCTGTTAAATGAGGATAATAACATCTACTTCCCTGGGTTGATGTGAGGACCAAATGGGACTATAACTGGCAAGTGTTTAGCACAGTATCTGGCACACAGTAAGTGCTACATAAATCTTAGGCATCATTATTGCTATTTACAGAAAAAATTGAAGGACAGGTAAAATAGTTGGAAGAGATGGCTTGTTCAGAACTTCAGTGGCAAATAAACAAGAATCCAGAGGTTCCCAAAGCTCAGTGTGATATTTTATTTTATTTTTAATCATTTTTTTGTACAGTGTAGTATTTTAGATGAGCTGCTGCACACCTATAAAGCATGCTCCATACACATGAAGACATCATGAATGGTGCCAGAAAGACCTGGGTTCATATCCTGCCACTGACGCTCCTGGATTAGATTACAAGTCATTTAGTTTTTCAGAAACTCACTTTCTTTATCTTGAAAATAGGGATAGCAATACCTGTAGTACCTATGTTAAAGGGTTATTGTAAGATTTAAATAAGCTCATGAACGTAAAGCACTTTGCAAACTCAAAACGTGATACAAGGTATTCCCAAAGTTTTAGTGTATCTCAAGCTATTCAAAGTTTAAAGCTGAACTAAAACACTGGGGACACATCACAGATTAATATCAGTCATTATCATTATTACTTCACAATGTTCTCTACTCCTAGTCTGAGAAATCTTTTCCTCATACTCATTCCTTCACCATGGAAGCTACAATGGGCTCTGTGTTAAGAGGACCCCCTCTCAGCGAATCACCAAGCACTTACTGAGTGCCCACTAGGTTCTAGGCACTGATACAAATACAAAGGATGAAACATTACCTGCAATACTTGCAAGAAATTTTATAATAATATATAATAATATTTGAAAAATGCTTAGCACAGTACCTGGCACACAGTAGGCACTATATAAATGCTTATTCCCTTCATTTCTCCTACAAATACTATCTCATTTGATCCTCCACAACAACCCTAGGAGGTATCCACATTTTACAGTTAAGGAAAATGAGGCAGACAGAGGCTAAGGGATTTGCTCAGGGTCACACAGCTGGGAAGCATCTGAGGCTAGATTTGAACTCAGGTCTTCCTGTCCCCAAGCCTAGCACTCTTTCCATTGTATGAAGGATGAGGGACAACCAATGCCAAAGCATGGAGACAGGAAATACAGTGTCATTGATGAGGACACAGAGCAAGCAGAGAAGGATGGAGAGAGTCCAGCAATTGTCTGATGAACATCAGACACCTGACAAGAGGCCTTGAGTTTACTTAGCCAACGGGTGACAAATGACTGATGAAAAGCTCCTGCCCCAACCACCTTCCTTCATGTCTTCGGTTGGGTGAATGAATAACTGCTCCTAAAGAGCCCTAAACTGACCCCAAAGGTAAGCAAAGAATTTTGGTCATATTGTAATCCCAGTTTTTCCTTGTTCAGATCCAGCGAACCGCTTAAGCTTAGATCCAGCCAAGGCACAAGCAGGCACTTTAAGGGATATGGAGAAACTGCTTCTTGAATATCTACTACTTCTAATGCTTAGAAGTCAAGTAAGAAAGAAGCCTAGAGAAGCAGATAAGGCAACAGAATGTATGATAAGGCAACAGAAAGAAAACTCAGGAATTCATCCTCCCAGGTATCCCCTCAACCTTTAACTAGGAAGGAGCCAAGGATCATAGATCTAGAGTCAGAAGGGGCCTCAGAGGCCTGCTGAAGCCCTAGTGAATTGCTCAAGGTAACATGGGTAGTAATCATCAGGGGTAGTATTTGAACCCAGGTCCTCTGAATTGGGAGCCAGTGTAGAGCAATCCTGGCCAAGGCCTCCTTTTCTAAGTACATGGGATATTTTCATGCAGGCTTTTCCATTCAATCAAACATTTCTTAAGAGCCTGATATATATATGCCAAACATCAGGTTTTTTACCTGCCATGCCTCAGCTAGGAACTAGTGATAAAAAGGCAAAACCCAAACAATCCCTGCCTTCTGAGAGCTTACATTCCATTGCAGGAATATAACATGAACACAAATAAATCTATACAAAATCTGTGCAAAATTCTTCTACACTATCTGGCGTAGAGGGGTATGGGACCTCCCAACAGTGGGAGGTGGAAGGCCAAGGTGGGAAATTCATTATCAGTCCTGCCAGCTGTCCAACAGTTGTTCAACAAGCTAAATCACCAACAGTGGCATCAGCAGACAATAAGTAACTCTGGGCTATAATTAACAGTCTGCCTTACCCAGGCAGAGAGAAGGAAAGTGCTGAGATAGGAGAAAATGGAGCAGGTGACTGTCACACCTGCAGATAGTTCTGCTGACAGCAACAGAAACAGTTCGGGACGCCAAAAAGCAGCCCTGGTCTGGGAATTGGGTGTCTGACAAGGAAAGGGAAGCGGACCCCTTCCCTCTAACTCAGCATCACTCCATGGATCCCAACCCAACCCTCATGCAACATGGAAAAGTGTTTGGACTGTAAACTTTGAAGTCTAAAGACCCATGTTCAAATCCTGCCTCTGACACTTCCCCTGCTGTATGATCCTGCACAAGTCACTTAACCTCAATAAGCCTCAGTTATCTGCAAAATGGGGATAAAAATTGCACCTATCTTGCAGGAGGGTTGTGAGAATTCCATGAGATAATAAGGATAAAACATTTTGTGAACATAAAGGTGGTTTATGTGTGAGCTATTATTATTATCATCTAAAAAGTTCCTCTCCCCTGCTAGTGACAGGACTCATTTATCCCCATAAATCTCTTTTATTTCCCATCCCTCCAAAGAAGCTATGACAGTGTCAGAGGCTTCGGTTTATGTGACTTCAGTACAAGGAAGACCACCCGACAGGTAAAGAAAACTCTAAGCCATACCAATAGATAATCTCAGTATGATGAAAAGACTGCAAATGGCCTACCAATGGCCTGTGGTTGGGGGCAATTTTCAATATTAATTTCAATACTATACAAAAGAAATAAGGATCTAATAGGGAGATAACTTTGTCAAATAAGAATTGAAAGGAACATGATCCTAAATTGGGAGTGAATGACTGAATGAATAGAAATAAGCCTCCACTTGACTCCATGACCCTTTCACTAAGTTCTAAACTGAATCCTTAGTATTCCTTATACATTTCTACATGCTCCATAAGGTGTTGATTTTCTATTAGCGTTTTTTCCCTCCTATCATGGAAAGCGCTACCATATGCAAAATGAGAACCACAGGGATTAAGTGCCTGGCTTGTCACTGCAAATAAGAAATCAAACCCAAAACATCTCTAAGTAACTGATCCATGGCCCACCTTGCCCTTAGCTCCAAAAACTCCTTACTTCTGGGGAACCATGCTTGAAAAGACAACTGAGGAGTTGCACTACAATGCATGTATGAGTTAGAAATGGCATTAGAGATCACTGAGTCCAACTCCCTCATTTTACAACATGAGGAAACTGAGGCTCAAAGAGGTTAAATTACTTGCCTAAAGTGTTAGTTATTTACAACACTCTTCTTCAGGTAATCCTATTCAGGTGAAGCCCCCCACCTTTAACTCTGCCAGGCACAGTCTCATCAGCTCAAGCTCATCCCAGTATCAGTTCATAGCCCAGTAGATCTTTTAGACACACACTTTTCAGAAGAAAATGCCATCCCTTCTCCATTACACTGCTCACTCAGGTGGACATGTAGAGGCACCATGCTCTTTCTAACTCCTATTTAACAAAGGTACTCCCAAAGGGCTTTATATATCCTTTGTACAGTGTTGACATTAATATTGAATAATGTAACAATATTCAACTGTAAAAGACTCAGCTATTCTAATCAATTCAATGATCCAAGACAATTCCAAAGGATTCATGATGAAAAAAGAACTTAGAGATTCTGAGTGCAGATTGAAGCATACTTTTTTTACTCCCTTTACATTTCTTGTTTTTTCGTATGTGTTTTCTTTTGCACTATAGCTAATACGAAACTATGTCTTGCATGACTTCACATGTATAACCAATATCATATTGCTTGCCCTCTGAAGGGGTGAGAGGGTCAGGAGGGAGGGAGAGAATTTGGAACAATATTTAATGAAATAAAAAATATTTTAAAAAAAGAATTTTATGTCCAAAGCAGTGAGCCATTGGTAGAACATTGACTGGCTCAGTCACTGTAAGAGACTAAGAAGAAAGAGAAGATTTGTCCCTTTGCCTTTATATGTGTACATTAATCTTTCATTTACAGACCTCTACTCTCTCCCTCCCTCTACTTTCCCAATTTACTTGGCAGTTAAAAGATCAGGGGTTCCAATACCAACTAGAAGACTTATCATTTGTGTGACCAGGGGCAAGACATTTCACTTTTCTAAACCTCAGTTTCCCCAACTATAAAAATGAGGATAATATCTTCAGGGATGTTGAAAGGAAGTTTTTTGTGAGCTGTCAAGATTATTAATTATTGTTATATTATTATCAGTCCTCTTTTCAATCTCCCACTTCCCTTTTTCTCCTTATTCCTTCTATCCTTTTCTCATCTAGCTCCAGCACTGCTTTCCTCCTGGGGAGTGTAATTATAAAGCCAGAACGGACTTCCAAGATCAGGTGTGTGGTGCATCCTCTTCATTTTACAGATGAAGAGACCAAAGCCCAGAAAAGGTAAGTTGATTCATCTAAGGTCCCAGAGCTAGAATTTGAACTCACACCCTCCAGTTCCAAATCCTGTGCTCTTGCCATTACACTTGTAAAAGAAACTTGTACTAAGTTACTCTTGATCACTTCTCTCTGTCCTCTTATCACTGATCACTCCATTTTCCTTGCTTACAGCTATCTTGAAATACTGGACAAGGATTTAATAAGAAATACCTACCATGCTTTAATTTGCACACACCCTTCCCCACCCCCATAATTTCCTTTCTTCTCCTTTGTCCCCACCTCTGACAGCAATAAGGAAAAATGTTCAGTGAGAAGGTAATGTACTAATTTCCTCAAGAAAAACGAGGTTCTGCTTCCCTGGTTAGGAACAGACTTCTCACTAATATTGTTTATTGCCATTGGCACAAAGGGAGCAGTAGACTTAGGAAGCAATGCCAAGTGGAAAAGTTAAATGGGAATTCTGGGTTTCCATATCCCATCACTGTCCATCCCCAGTTCTATCCCCTGAAATTGCTAAGGCTTCTCCCTCAGGGGATCTCCAAGCACTTTACCAACTAGACTATGCTGTCCTGGAAACAAGAGGCTGTTATCCCCCAGAGTCAGAGGGAAAAAAACACAAGAAAGAAAGACTGCTGGATCTGGGAATCAGAAGACCAAAGTTCAAATCTCCGCTTTGCTACTCAGACAATTCAACCAATCTCCCCCAGGGTTTCCATTTCCTCCTCTGTAAAATGAAGAAATTGGACTAGAAATCCCTTCCAGCTTTAAGGTTCTCTAAGAAATGATGGAACCCGGGTATCTTAACTCACAGACAAACACATCACTTACTATCTTCATCCCTCACTCTTTATTTAACTAAACTCTCCTCTTCTCTCCCTCCTCCCCTTAGTTGATCTTTTTAAAATCTGCTCTGGGCAGATCTCTCCACTTCCCTCCTCAGGTCTCCCCATCATTTGATATTAAAACAGCACATACCTAACAAGCATTCCTCCCAAAACAGAGAAGTGCCACCAGATTCACCTTCCCCCTACTGGGATCCCCAGGAGAAGCCCACACTAGAAGAACAGCCAAGGAGCCCTGGTATCACCAGGGAGCCCCCTATCACCTACTTGACTCGTCGGAATGACAGCTTTTTCCTCAGGGATGACACATGGTAGTGGCAGGCCTGCTTCACTGCTGTACTGCAGGAGACAGTCTCTGGGTGAAGATTCTGTACCATGCTGGGGTTCAGGAGTGCATGGGCCACATGGCAGCAGGGAGCTCAGAGGGATGAAAGAGCCACTAGAGCCTGGGAGGAGGAGGATGCTACTGCTGCACCTGCTCCTGGCAGAAGGGCTCTTCCCACCCCCTCCCAGCCCACACCTAAAACAGGCAGCTTGTGGAACCAGGGAGCATGAAGTTCAAAAATATTAATTGCCCTTATGATTTCCGGAGAAAGCAGAGTCCAGGCCAACTGCTCCCCCATCCTTCAACATCTGGCAGCATCCTAGATACTCCGTGAATTCCATCCCTTCTTTTGTCCTCGGACGAAGAAATATAGAGCTGTACCTGCATGTGATATCAGCTGGGGAAAAGGGGGGCAGGGGAAGGCCAGCGGGCACAGCTCTCCAAGGGTTTGCAACTTGGCTCCTACCACAGAGTAGAGGAGATAATAGGAGAAATCACCTGAGCGTCCACAAGACTGTAGGGAATTCAGACCTCAGCAGTGGCCAGACAGGTACGTGAAAGGACATAGCTTTGAAAATATTATCTTCAGATACAGATAGTTATAGAAAAAATCATTCCTTCCAATGAAAAGCCATATAAACCAATGGCTAGAGCCTTTGGGTGGATGGGAACCAGGGGACCTGAATTCCAGTTACATATCTCCTCCTGACATGCTGTGTCCTCCCTATCTGCAAAATAAATTCATTCCCACTCTCCCTACCATCTAAAGATGGCATAATGAGTAGTATAATACATAAGCTGTGACAGTATTGTGAGCTCTCAGGAGTAAAGGTTCTTCAGAAATACAATGTGTGTGGCTCTCAGGTGGAGCTACAAATCCCCTGAATTACTCTGTTCCATTTTATTTCCATGTGGTGTTCCCTGCCTCTTCACGATGAGCATGGATGAAAAAATGTACCAGAAATCAGAAGAGAGTGATGGTCTGATGATGATGCCTCACCAGGATCCCAGTCTTCAGTTTGCCAACAATTCCCCAGATGACCCAAGAAAAGTATAACGCCTTCTCTGGACCAAATGAGATAATATTTATAAAGCACTTAGCACAGTGCCTGGAACAAAATAAGTGCTTCTATATGATATTCTATTTCCTTCTCCTTCCCTTCTTTGGCTTCAATTTTCCTGTGTAAGAAACAGCTGTGACCCAGGAAACTACAAGTAAAAGCATCCACACACCCAAAGGTAGTTAGTTATTAAAAACTAAGGGGGAGAAAAGTAAAGGGGAGAAGTGTTCAACTTTTTTTGGGGGAGGGGTATATTGTTTGTATTGATGGGGGGAATACAGAGGAGACAGGACTTGTATGCCTTGGTTCATAAGCAACTACTGCTATCCATTCAGTTCAACACTACAAACTCTTATTAAGTGCTCAGTATGTACTGGAAGTAAAATGGGAAACAAGACAGAATACTGTTGGAATCAGGATTGTTGATCAGTACTGATACATGATCAGTACTGTATGGCATCAGGAAGATAGGACTTGCCAGTGGATTAGATTAAGTGAGGAAGGCTGTGCAAAACCACTAGCCTCACTTTCTCCTGCGGAGCCATCCAGGTCCAATGGCAAGATACAGATTTGGATGACTGGAGATGGCACCCACTGGAATCAGAAAGACCTGGATTCAGGACCTACCTCTGACACATTGACTGTAAGGTCAAAGATAAGCCTTTTAATCTTTAAGCCAATTTAATCTTTTAGTGTCTCAGGAAACTCTCTAAAACTGTAAATTGCTGGAGAGTTGCCAAATTGCTACAATGGGAGGAGTTTCCACACTTGAAGTTGCCCAGATACCCCTCTCCATGTCAACTCTGCTCCCCCAAAAACATACACCCTCTGTGCAATAACAACATAAATAGACCCTGCGCAGAACAGTCAAAGGACCCTTTCCACAGACTGGTCAAACAGCTGCATGGTACTCATCGAGTCTCCAAGGCAGTCATCCAACGTGCCTCGGTTGGGAAGATGAGTTTTGCAACCACAAAAAAGGCCCTTCCTGTAAGCAACTGAGACCAGGTACTAACAACCAATATCCTGGATTTCCAAAAAAATGTGGTCTGGTTTCACTGAAAATCAGAGAGCTGTTAGTTGCCAGCCTCAAATCCCACCCTTTTCATTTACAAACTACTCCTTACATTGGTGATAAGCTCCTCTCTTTCTCCCCAACAATCTAACTCCTAAAAGAATACCTCCGCCCTTCCCCCTAAGCTAAAGATAGCTGCTGTTTATATAATACTCTTTTACCTTTGCAGAGGACTTTAGAGGTCTGTTGTTTAAAGTAATCTTACCAACCAGTCTAAGACACAAGTAATAGAAGGATTATTATCCCCATTTTACAGAAAGGCAACTGAGGCTCAAAGAGCTACAGTAATTAGTACAAAGTGACACACTAAGTAGTAGTGCCAAGACTCAAACAAATCCTTCTGAGTCTGATTCCAGGGTTCACTATACCATGAGCACTGATTATATGGTCAAGAAGATAGATCTGTGTTCAAATCCAGCCTCGGACACTTCCTAACTCTGTGACCCCAGGCAAGTCCCAACCTTCCCAGGCCTCAGTTAACTCTCTGGAAAATGAGGGATTTGGATCAAATGGCCTCTGAGATCCTTTTGAGTTCCATATCTAAGACCCTGTGATGTTACTGGATACAACTCGTTTTCCAGATTCCTTCTATGACTAATTCCAGGCATTTTCAGTAGCTGTCCCTCATGCCTCGAATGTACTTCCTCTTCACCTCTGTGTCATGGCTTCCTTTAAGTCCCAGATAAAGCCCATCTTATACAGAAAGCCTTTTTCAATCACCCTTCCTCTGTCAACAATTTCCAATCTATCCTGTGTACAGTTTGTTTGGGCATGATTTTTGCCTGTTGTCTCTCCCATTAGACTGTGTTCCTTGAGAGCAATGTCTGTCTTTTGCTTTTTTGTGCATACCCAGTGCTTATTAGCACAGTGCCTGGCACAGAAGTGGTGCTTAACATGTTCATCGTCTAATTGACCCAAAGTCATTTTCTCAGACCGTCCAAAAAAAGACAGAGCCCTGGAATGAAACCTCAGACTTGAGAACTACTCTGGAGTGGCTTCCCTTTTTCTATAAAACAGTCACCGTGGCAGGCCATGGATCAATTCCTTTATACTCTAAAACTGCATATACGCTATGTCCGAACACAAGGGAGAAAAAGGGAAAAAATAAAGTTCTGCATGCTATACGGATATTATATAGATGTTACACAGATTGATAGTAAAATTTAGCTCCAGGCATTCTGAAAAATTAAATACAACTTAATTTGAAGTCAATTAGACCTACACTTCTTAAACTGTGGGTCTCCACCCCATCGGGTCATGAAAAATTTGGCAGCATCAAATGGTTTCTCGAGATGCAATGACCAAAAATTAATTAAAAATCAAACACACAATGAATCTGAGGTGATTTTGGCAGCACTTGCCCATGTTGCGCTGGGAAATGTCACTGAAGCCTTGGTTCTAAACACACAGCATGTGCACTTTGCTCTGTGCCCTCAGGCCATGCAAGGCCAACAAACATTGCCAAAACCATGAAAAGGGGTCAAGACTTGAAAAAGTTTAAGAAGCTCCGAACTAGACCACTGGAATGGGACTTAGAAGTTTTTTTTCCTGATTCTGCCATTAATTTGCTGTCATTTTGGAGAAGTCAGATCACTTCTCTAGGCCTCTAGAGGCCTTCTTCAGGTCTCTAAAATGTGAAGGCTGGACTAAATTATCTCTAAGGATCCTTTCCACCTCTAATGGCCCATGGGGAGAAAATCAGGGTGGAGAGACTAGGTAACTTCTACAGTCCTTTCTGGGTCTAAGCTTAAACGCTCTTCACAACCTGGCCCCAACTAACCTCTCCAGACTTAAACATTCCTACCTCCCTTCCCATATACTGCACTTCAGTCAGACTGGCCTTCCTGTTATTCCTCATACACAGCACTATGTCTCCTACCTTCCCACTGATCATTTTCCAGGCCTGGAACTCATTCTCTCCTCATCCCCAACTCTCAGAAATAATAGTGTCTCCTTCCACACAAAGCCTTTCCTGATTCCTACCTGATCCCCCCACTCCCAGCAGCTAATGGGAGCAGCTAACCTTGTATTTCTTTTGTGCCTACCTATTTATATGCCTGTTGCCAGGCCATGCCCACGCCCGCAAGGTAAGCTCCCTGAAAGCAGGAACTCCTTTTTCTTTTCTCCTCGCGTCCCTAGTCCCTAACATAGGCCCCAACCCAGTCACACAGGGTGTCACACACCAGTACTGGCACAACCAAGCTTAATAGATGCTTGTTGATTGAATTTTCTTTGAAAACGTTAATTACTGGGCATGTGTCTGTCTACATGCTTACAAAATGTTCCTTTTTGTGCAACTAGTTTGAAAGAAAGGTTCTCCTGGGACAATTCAACTTGCAGAAGAAAGCTGCAAATGATTTCAAGGTCCCACATTTCCCTTTAAATTACCTCTTGGGGACAGAAATAATTTGCACAAATATCTGAGGCAAACTACAATCTTGGGTAGCTTATTAAGGAAATGTAACACATTGAGACCACGTTGGCATGAGAAATACACCTCTGACCACTGGTATTAATGCCAGTCTTCCTATGATCCTAGCACACTGCTTGCTTCTGCTTCAGTCCATCCCATAACAGGATGAAAAAATAGTTCAAAATGATAAATTATGTTAATTGGATGGAAGCATATTAGAGGAAGCATTAGCTACAAAGTATAAGTGTTTATTGGCAGTCAAGCCCTTGATGGGTGATTAATGGACGCTCCCCAGAGACCCCATGGTCTCTCCAGAAGGAAGGAAACAGAAGAAGAAAGGTTTCATTCATGAAGGTCATATTAAAAACCAGTCATCTCAGAGTATGAGTGGGGTCCAGTAGGATCTCCATGATGGAAAAATGTTCCATATTACTATCCCTGGACTATCCCAGCAAACAGGAAGGAGAGAAGTATAACCACAACCCAAGCAAGACCCACTGGATTTGTCTTGCATAAGGAGAGGGTTTCCAACATGAAATTTTTCAGGACAAAAAGGAATATGGAAATTCTCTTTCAGAATTTTTTTTGAGCAACCAAAATTTAAACTGATACTACTGGAATGGAACTATAGTCTGTATAACCTAAAATATAGGTTCATAACATTTAGAACCGTAAGGGTTCTTGGGTCCTTCAGCGTTCTCATTTAACAAATAAGGAAACTGACACGCAGAAGCAACTTAGTTGAGGTCCCAAAGAAAGTCAAAGAGATAATATTCAGGCCTAGATTTCTTGTTTAAATGCATTGTCTCTTCTACTAGACCTCAAAGTCACTTGTATCTGGCTTTGTGATGCATTATAAGTTTGTAAAATTCATGGCAAGATTTAACGCTAATTATGTTTAGCTTAGACTTTTATTGAAATTATTTGTAATACCTAAACATATACTAGAAGGACCCCCTCCCCCCAAAAAGGAGAATGTCTTAGTATGCTTGATAGGAGAAAAGTCACAGATCCCAAATTAAAACTAAAATAGCCAAATCTGGAATTTAACATATTCTTATCGTTTCCTTAAGATCTTCTTAGCCACATGAAGAATTCAGTTGCTCAACCAGCTTCTTCTCAGTAACAGACTTCAGAAAGATGGGTGTGGTATAGTGGACACTGAGCCAGACTCAAGTCCCACTTCAGGCACACACTGACTATGTGACCCTGAGCAAGATACTTAACATCTCAGTGACTAAGTACGGACAAGAAACAGACCTACTCTGGGAGAAGGACTTCCCTTTCACCAGTGTACTCACAGATCTAGTCCCTATCTCTTCTACATCCAATGACAATCAATCAGTTAACAAGGCTTGACAAGTGCCTAGAAGGCATTAGGTACAGTGCAAGGTGCTGGGAATGAAAAAACCAAAAATAAAGAAAACAATCCCTGCTCTCAAGAGGCTTATTTTCTTTTAGGGGATACGATATGTACATATATATGTATGTGTGTGTGTAGGTATATGTATTTATATATATATATATATATATAAATACATACACACACACATATATATAAGAATCTAGAGAATACATATAAGATACTTAGGGAGACTACAAGGCAAATCACAAACTCTCTGGGGTTCAGGTTCCCCACAGTGATTACAAACTTACCAGAGCTTAAATGTAATGAACTTTTCAGTCTTGGTAAATTATCTTAACAAGAACATTCTGAGTTTATATTTAACCCAGGCTCTCTGGTACAGGAAATGAAGACCAAGTGACAAATTACTGAAATCTAACACTAAAGGACAGTCAAGTAGAACCGGCCTGCCACCTGGACTCATTGTCTGAACAGCTCAGAGTCCCCACACTCAGTGCCCAGGAAACATCTGGCCAGAGGTGAGGTGTCTGCATTCACAATCACTGAGTCTGCTTTGTTGTCACCTTTCATGACAGGCATAGTCATAGACAGACAGGCACACAGATAGATAGAAATTAATGGGGGAGGGGAGAATACTAAGGCCTCATGGAAGAGAAAGTCATTGAGGTGAATATTAAGGTACCTAGGAATTCTATGCTGAGGAGGCAGAGGGGAGGAAGGAGAACATTCTCACATCCAAGGTTCCACCCAACTCTGAGATTTTTTTATTCTGGGATGTTAGAAATGCAAAGGAAATGTAATGAATCTTCATTTCAGGACATCTAACATCTAATCAATCTTATCAAAACAGGAAATGAAGTTAGTTTGACATGATAAATTCATAGTGAACCCATCCATGCACTAGTGAATATCTTGCAAAGGCACAGACTGAATGTGAGAATTCAGAAACAGGCCAGAACAGGTATATCTGGTTGAAACAGAGTGTGTGAGGGAAGGAGAATAATGTGTAATAGACTTTAAAAAAGCAGACTGTTGGCAGACTGCTAAGGACTTTGAAATGACATGGGACCTTTGGTGATCTTAGAAACTTAGGTACTTAGAAACTACAAACTGGTAAGGTTCATTTTGAGAAGCAGTGTTGTAGCAAAAATGTCAGTGGACTCAAAGTCAGAAAAAACCTGGGTTCAAATTCCACCTTCCAATATTTGGGGCCACTGGAACATTACTTAATCTATTTGAGGTGGGTTTTTTTTTCAGCAGTGAAATAAGGAGAATACCTGGAGTTCCCACAAGCTGTTCTAGACTGAAGTGAGATAATGCACGCAAAGTATACTGCAAGCCTTTTCATCTAGCAAAAAGTCAAAAATAGATGAATAAAAAATAGCACTTAGAAAAAAGAAACAGATGATCACTAGAGCATGGATGGGTTCATTATGAATTTATCATGTCAAACTAACTTCATTTCCTGTTTTGATAAGATTGATTAGATGTTAGATGTCCTGAAATGAAGATTCATTTACATTCTCTTTGCAATTCCAACGTCCCAGAATAAAAAAATCTCAGAGTGGGGTGGAACCTTGGATCTGAGAAGCCACCTAATCTAATTCATACCTGAATAAGAACATTTTTAGCATATTTCAAATAGAGATACTTTTGCTAGAAGACATATACTCTTTCAGAAAACTAAATATGCCCCTTTAAAATTTCCAATTATCACTTCTAGCTCCACTCTCTATGACTAAACAGTACACTATGCATCTAATCAATCCATTTTCTACATTCGAAGACAACTATCATGTATTCCCCAAAAAAGTATTCCTTCTCCAAGCTAAACATTATTAATTTCCTCAAGCAACTCTCACTACCTGTCTATAACCTTTGATATGATTTCCTCCTTGTCAATTTCTTTCTAAAATAATGCCCAGAAGTGAAGACAATACTCCAGATGGAAAGTGATCACAGGGAGGTGGTGGACTTTTTTTCTCCTTAGTCTTCTACATCATGGTACCTCTCTTAGTGACACCTACGATCATATCAGCTTCCCTGACTGCTCAAGTCTTTCCTTGTACCTTTGAGGATGAGATGGTGAAACATAGGCAAGACAATTAGATGAAGTTGGAGCTGGTTAAACAACAGTACCAGAAGAATGCTGTTTAATGAATCTCTGTGCTCCAAGAGTAAGGTCACTTTCTGAGCTCTGTCCTTGGCCTTATCCTGTTCAACATTTTTATCAGTGACTCAGATGAAAACATGCTTACCAAAGCCACTGATGGATGACATAAAGCTTATAGAAAAATTGTTAATATGTCAGATGGCATAATTAGGACAATTTTTTAATAGATTAGAATACTGAGACAAAACCAATTGTATTTTATTCCTTTTAAGTTTCACAAATTTTGCATTCTGCTTTCAAAAGATCAAATGTATAAATAAAAGATAGGAAAATATCTGGTTTGACAGAAATTAATATGAAAAGGATCTGAGGGCTTTAGTTGGTCAATAAAATTGGTTACTATAACATCTAGTGCAATCTGAGGCTACCTTAACCTACTGCATTAAGTCCAATTCTGTCACCCAGTAGTTAATCAATACACAACCTATAGAAGAAAAGTTTTAACTCCGGACATCATAGCAAGATCTCCAATCAAGACAAGGAAGCCAACGTTCATATAGCACTTTAAATTTTACAAAGTGCTCATGTGGTCCTTACAACAATATAGGCTGCTATTATTACCCCACTTTTGCAGATAAGCAAACTGAGACTGAAAGAGGCTGAGTGACCAATCCAGAATTCCATGTGAGTCTGAGGTCAGGATTCAAACTCAGTTCTCGCCAACTCCAACTCCAGCATTAGCTATCCAAAAATGGGACTAGTCACCCTTGTGATTCACTGAATTCCATCTCTAGAAGGGACTCTATCTGCTAATCACCACAATTAAAATCCCCTGATTCTTCCTCTCAGACAGGTTATACATGGGGACATCATCAGTCATGCTGACTTTGTCCTGCCATTGGATTTCAATGACTCAGGAAGAGAGACTAAAGCTGACAGATTTTGCACAACCCTGCCTCACTTAAATCCAATTTGCTTGAAAAGTCAAGACATATCAACTGGTGATGTCACTGGTCCTCTTGGAAGAAGGACGGACCAACAACCACCACGTGGTAATACAAGAGCCTGCAGGGATGGAAACTAATCATTCTGTGAAGCTGCTTAATCAGCTGTGACCCCAGGCATTTCCTTCCATTCCCTAGGGCCAACCCACAGCCTGTTTTTGCTTTGCACTTTGAGTTTCCATAACTTCTCCTCTGTTACTCCTAGAACTAACACCCCGCCCTCCTTCTTTTCCCTCTCTGATAGTTACATCTGAGACAGATTAAGAAATGCTTCAGTGCATACATTTTGAGGCCTCAATTCTCAAGTCGTCTTAGCCATAATCCAGTTTAGCAGCAGCTCAACAGGTGGATAATCTGACAAACAGATCACTTGCCATATGCAGGGTAGTTCATTCAAAGCTGGTCCTGTGAGGGCTTTAGATTTAAGGGGGCTTGTTCCAAAACGACAATATTTAGGATCTGAGTGTTCTCTAATCTAGGTTTTATAACCAATATTTTAGAATCAGAGATCAAGAAAACCCTTCGACATTTGATTCTTAGCTCCCAAAAGCATTCTTATCAGCAAAGAAGTATATCTAAAAGTACACCTTTCTTCCTTACACCTACTTTCTTGGTCTTTTTCTTGTGGCAACTCAATTTTTGGATGATTTTTTTTGTCTCTTATTATCACAGAATTAGCTCCAGGTCATGTTTCTCATGTGTCTGCCTCTATTGCTGTTCAGTTGTTTCAGTCATGTCCAACTCTTCATGATCCCATTTGGGGTTTTCTTGGCAAAGACACTGGAATGGTTTGCCATTTCCTCTCCAGTTCATTTTCCAGAGGAGGAAACTGGGGCAAACAGGGTTAAGTGACTTGCTCAGTGGCACACAGCTACCAAGTGTCTGAGGCCAGATTTAAATTCATGAAAATATGTTTTCTAGACTCCAGGCCTGGTGCTCGATCTACCATGCCACACAGCTGCCCTTCTGCCTCCATGCAGAACCATCTCTAATGCACCCCAGCCATTAGTCCGGAGAGTATCCTTCCTTTCCTCAGACATCTCTGAGAAATGAAGCTCTATCAATGGCATGTTTGGAATTACTGGAATTACTCATATGGTCAGGAAGTTCTTTCTTATATCTAACCTAACTTCTCCCTGCTATAATTATGGCTCATTTCCTCTTTTTTCAGACTTTAGCAGATAGATAAAACAGCACGTACCACTTGCCACAGAATCACTCTGCAGTGATGTCTAGGTGGTAATAGAAGCCACTCTCAGTCCTCTCTCCAGTCCTTTAATCTGCATTTATCTACCTTGTTTGCCATTTTTTCCTTTTCCTTTCCATTGTTTTCAATGGTCAGGACTCTTAAAGTTGTCCACATTCCTAAAAAGCTGTGGAAGCAACATTGAACTGATGAACATGTTGTAGGTCAGCCTCCAGGAGCCTGCACACACAGACCTGCTTCTAGGCAAAGCAATGAAAAAGCTGAAACCCATCTTCAGTGACCCCAGCTCCTCTGTCAATTTTCCCACCTTTCGCCTTTCCCAGTCCATATCCCTAAATATCAGGATTCTGCCCATAGAATGTACAGCTCAAAAGGACCATGAAGGTGTTGAAGTTGTTGTTTTCATTTTTATAGATGAGCAAACTAAAGAGCCCAGAAGCAGTGACTTAGCCAAGGTCACACAGAGAGTACACAGAAGAGCAAGAATTTAAACCCACATCCTCTCATTAAAACTCTAATACTTTCCCCACTATACCGCAATGTATCTTACAACCTTGATGCGCCCTTCACTGTCTGAGCGCAGCACAAAGCAAAAATTGAAACAGAAAAGCAAGTCACTTCACAAGATTTGGGTTCAAATCGGTTATCTACTTACCTGCATGACGTAAGGCAAATCAGTGTACCTCTTTACTAGATAATCTCATCTATAAACATGTGGAAGTTATACCAAAAAATATCTAAGGTTCTTTCCAGTTCTAGAGTCTATGATCTTCTAAGAAGGGAGAACTAATGCTAACTCAGTTACAAATGAGAATAGTTTAAGGAGCTATCCTTCTCAGAGGTACCGGCATTTTAGGTATCTGGAGAAGCCAATGCCTAAGGAAATTAATCCAGCAGGTCATGGCCATGCATGCCTGTAATCTGATACTGGCAATGATGAGGCTTGTGGATTGCTCGGAGTTCTCAACTATAACAGGGCTAAGCTAATCGGGGGTCCTTTCTTAGTCTAGTGCCAATATGGTGAACCCCCAAGAGAGGTGGGCTACCAGGCTACCTAAAGAGAAACAAACGGATTCAGGTTGAAAAAAAGAAAAGGCAAAAAACTCCAGGAGTATGAGGGGGAGGAGAGAAGAAGGAAGAAAAGAAGGAAGGAAGGAAGGAAGGAAGGAAGGAAGGAAGGAAGGAAGGAAGGAAGGAAGGAAGGAAGGAAGGAAGGAAGGAAGGAAGGAAGGAAAAGAAAGAAGGGAGGAAGGGAGGGAGAGAGGGATCTAATAGGAACCGTGACGGTCTGAGCAAGAGAATTCTGACATTGTCAGTGAACCTCAAATCACAGAACACAGGCAATTGTTTACTTAACTTGGTCAAAATTCCTTACATCTTTTCCTGGAGGAAGACAGGATTGCCTCCTTTTGTTCTCCATGCTTTATAGTTAAGGGCAGCTAAGTGGTGCAGTGACTACAGTGCCAGGCCTGGAGTCAGGAGGACCTGCATTCAAATATGACTTTAGACACTTAGTTCATAGTTCATATATAGCCTCAGACACTTACTAGCTATGTGACCCTGGGCAAGTCACTTAATCCTGTTAGCCTCAGTGTCCTCATTCGGAAAATGAGTGGGAGAAGGAAATGACAAATCATTCCAGTTTCTTTCCCAAGAAAATCCGAAATGGGCTCATGGAGAGTTTGACTCAACAATATATAGTCTAGTCTCAGTTGTCCTCAGTAATGAAGGGAAATGTGGCATGAAAAATCTAAAATCCCTTTTTTCAGCTGCCGTTTTACTAATTTTGTCGTAAACTGACCTTCCTATTCAAGTCTGAGTTATGCTAATAGTTTAATTTGATTACATATAAGCAAGGTGGTAGTAGGGGCAAGTGAACCTTAGAAAAAACAAATATGCTCCCAAATTGAGAAAATTGAAAAATGTCTGTATTTCCCCCTCCCCCCCAAAAAAATCCTTGAAGGCCACAGGAAACATGTTTCTACTCTAGTCCTTATACCCCAATGAGTATTACTTCACTTTTACTTTGGGGGAATCTGTGATTTCATGAATGTGGGTAGTCCTTACATAGAGACAAATAGAAACCTTTGGATTCTTTGTTATTACTGACATAGGTTCCAACAAATCCTTCACTGGAGATCTACCCAATGTGCTAAAACTTTTATCTCATCTTACTACTACCCTGAACAGACAGAATGGTACCCTGGGACCTCTATCGACGGTATCTTATTCTTGCTACATGACTAACCTTTGCAGGCCTATGCATCATCAATATAATTTTTTTACGCCACTTTTCAAATGCATGTTGCCATTAGTAACAAGTGACAGACTGCTCATACCATCACAAACTTTTTCACTGTCCTTTGGGTTTGTAATTTACATTGTCAATTTCATTGCTCCCTATTTCCCATAATATTAATTCAATTCACAAAAACAAAAGTTTAAAACTCCTCTGCCTAGCATTCCAAATACCCCATAACAGATCTGCTCATCTACTTATAGAATTGCCTTTCATCCTCAAATTCAATCAAGTGATTCTCCTCATTATTTCCTACACTGTTTGAGATTACTGTTAATGCTACCCTCTTGAACTAGAATGTCTGCCTCTCTTCTACCTATCCAAATATTATTCATCCTTTAAGATTCAGCTCAAGTACCTCCTCCTGTAAGAAACAAATTCGAATCCCAGCTCTGCCACTGACAACCTGTAAAACCTTGGACAAATCACCTAACCTGTCCAGGACTCAGCTTCATCTATAAAATGGTGCTGCCTTGTATGATCTCTAAGATCCCTTTAAATTCTAGAGCTATAAGCCTATGATCCCTAGATCTAATCCTAGTCAAAATCCCCTCCATCTTTCCCTAGAAGACAAAGAACTTCCTCTTAGTGTCTCAAGAAATGTCTCAAGGATCAGCTCAAGTCTCATGTACTACAAGAAATACTTGTTTAAATCCCTGTTCTATTCACCAACAGCCCTTTTACTACACTAGTTTAGTACCTGATTATAGATTACCCATATTGTTCCACATGTTTTTCTTGTCTCTGCAACCTCATATGAGCTCCTTGAGGTGAGGGACCATATCATGCTTCTCCAGTCTCTCTTACAGTCCCTAGCTGAATGCCTAGTGTAGAGAAAGAGTGCCATAACTACAAACTGGTAAATCCAAAGTCTTCCCTCCACCCTTACAGAATCCCTACCCCATCCCCCTTCTCTCCAATACAAACACTCAGATATGGTGGAACTTACCTCTCCTCCCGGACCCGGGGGCTCAGGAATCGGCTTGAATCATCCTCATGGCTACTCTGTTGACTGCTCTGCTGACTGCTGAGGGGAGAGACACACAGATAGACACAAGTTTAGCTCAGTGTAGCTCCTGACTCAGAAATGGACACATCCAGTGTAATCAACAGATTGGAAAAGGGAAAATTTTTAAAATCCAATTTCCTCTGAATTTAGCCACCGAAGTGCGAAGGGGACCGTGGAACACTGATAAGCAGTGCTTAGCATAGTGCCTAGCACACAGTAGGCACTTAATAAATGCTTACTGACTTACTGATTGTGAATATCCAAATGACATGGACCCAGTAAAAGTTCAGTCTACTGCACCTAACCTTCTATCCTTTGCCTTTGTGGTTTTAGGGAAAGGTTCCTATTCTACCACACCAAGTAAACATTCTCCATGTGCCTCAGTTTCCCAAGGCAGAATACAGAATCATAATTCCTATTTCTCCTCTGTCCTATACAGAAATGCACAGCACTAGGTGTAGAACTCGGGCCATGGCAGGGCTAAAAGGAATGACAAAGGGTCATTTTGTGTATTCTCCTGTATCCCACACCTGGTCATTCTTAAATTAGGTATGAGGGTAAATGAGGAAAAGGGTTATCTCCTACATTTAAACATTTCTAACAAATGCAATTTTGTAACCTTGTTTCTTTTATTTAGCAAATCTTAAACTCACAAAAATCTTCCAGATAAACTAATCTCTATCTTATGTTGCAATTCAATTGCAACTAGATGGTCTCTGAGGTTTCTTACAGCTCTAAATTTATTATCCTATTAACTCTTCGACTAACCTCACTAAAAATGAAACTCTTGAAGGTTTGTTCATTATAGGAATCCACTATATAATTGATAAAGCTTATTTATTAGTTATTCCAAACAAATATAAAATACAAACATCTAATACTCTGGATAACAGGTGGTGCAGTAGACAGAGCACCAGTGCAGGAGTGAGGAGGATCTGAGTTCAAATCTCAACTCAGACACTTGACACTCACTAGCTGTGTGACCTTGGGCAAGTCACTTAACCCTAATTGCCCCATCCTGGGTCATCTCCAGTCATCCTGATGAATATCTGGTCACTGGATTCAGATGGCTCTGGAGGAGAAGTGAGGCTGGTGACCTGCACAGCCCTCCCTCACTCAAAAGAAAGTCAACTGCAAGTCATGTCATCATTTCTCTGATGGCATGGTCTTCTTCAGTAACGAAGGATGAACACACGCTCCGGATAACATAATCCAACATCAGTAAGATCCATCCACATCAAATACCATTACAATGGATGTATCTAAACAAAAAAATTAATCTTGGTAGAATAACAATGGTGTTCGTGCTTGTGAAACTCAGCCTTACAATATATTATTCTGCATAACATATGTTCAAGCGCCTATTCACTCTCTAGTCATACTCCATCAGAAAGACAAAGTGATTGTTTCAATACAGACCAGAAAATAGCTATTAAGCTATTCTCTTCTACAACCAAGTCCCTTCACTTCAATTATTTTACCCATTTCTATCAGAGAAAATCTTAGCGGCAACTGGTGGCTCACTGGATAGAGCACTGGTCCTGGAGACAGAGGATCTAAGTTTAAATCCAGCCTCAAACATGCCTGGCTCTGTGACCCTGGGCAAGTCACTTAACTCTCACTGCCTGACAAAATGGATCTACTGGAGAAGGAAATGGCAAACTATTCCACTATCTTTACCAAGAAACCCCAAATGAGATCACAAAGGGTTGGACACAACTGAAAGAAGCGAACAACAAAAATCTGAGAAAATCTACCTGACCTTATAAACTTACCTCCAGAATAATACAAACTCTGGAATTAACAGTCTTTCTCTTTCCTCTCCAATCTGTTTAAAGCTTGTTTAACCCACTAATTTACTGGCTCTTCATCTCTAGTCTTCATCTCTAGTCTTTGCAGATGTGGGATTCATTATAACAAAGTTCCTCCACAAAAGAATGTTCTATTTACCAAGCATCTACATTCATGTGAGACTATAGCAAATCCCATATTGTGGAAATCCAAAGGACAAAAAGTTCCAGCTTCATCTCATTGACCTCACATTTTAAAGCTAAAAAAGGGTCACCCAATGGAGCACAAAGAGAAATGCTAAAAAAAACTATGAGGAGGAGAGGCCAAGAGTCTACCCTACCATTATATGGTGTAGTGACTAGAGTGTTGGACTTGGGGTTAGAAAAAAAATCATATCTTGTCTCAACTTGCTCATCTTTAGATTGGGAGAATAATAGCTGTAGTACCTACCTGAGAGGGTCATCGTGAGACTCAAATGAGGCAACAAATGTAAATTTTTCCAAATCTTAGTACTATGATTTACTATTTACTAGAACTGCCTGAATTGATGGCTACTTCAAACAATAAAAAAGCCCAAGATTAACGAGTGTTGAGATTTTGTTCTCTAAACATGTATGGTTAGATTCAGTTTGCTCCTTTCCGGGATATCCTTCTCTAACACACTATGGGGTCTGAGCTTTGCAGATACAGAGGCCAGGGAAAGCACATTTGGGATGTAAGGTAAATTCCTTATATCCACTAGATGTCAGTATTGGCTTCCAAACTGGGGCTAGAAACTTAAATTGTATCACAGAGGCTATAGTCAGTGGAAATACAAAGGTTTCATACTAAACACGGGCCCACGCTACTGCATTGCCTTCTGCAACCATTCATCTACTTGTAGAAAATAATATTCCTAATAATAGTGACGATCAGTTATCTTTTGTCTAACAGTTATAAATCAATTTCAAAACAAAAGAACTACAGGAAAGAAAAAGAGAAAAAATGAGAGGGAAGGAAGGAAGGAGGGAAGGAAGGAAGGAGGGAAGGAAGGAAGGAAGGAAGGAAGGAAGGAAGGAAGGAAGGAAGGAAGGAAGGAAGGAAGGAAGGAAGGAAGGAAGGAAGGAAGGGAGGGAGGGACGGAAAGGGAGGGAGGAAAGGAGGAACTTCTAAAGGGGAAAGACAACATATTAGGGGGAATTAGAAAGAAAGGAATGGGGATAATTGTGCTGGGATATGGTGAGAAGACAGCCTGATTTTAGCTAATATTATTTGTGTAGAGCTTTAAAGTTTGCAAAAACTCATTACATGCACTCCCTCCTTTTGTCTTCAAAATGACTTTTAAGAGGCATCATGGTATAGTGCACAGAGTCAGGAAGACCAGGGTTCAAGTCCCTCTTCTGATACATACTAGGCTTCTCCCTAGGCAAGTGCTTTAGGCCAGTGGTGTCAAACTCAAATAGAAATGGATCCTTGCACATGGCATAGTGACTTAGAAAACCACATGTTAATATTAACAAAATAAACTAGAATACCAACAATATAGGTAAACATTTTCCAATTACATTTTAATCTGGTTCATTTTTCACCTCTGCTCTAAGCAATTCCCTAAGACTCTAGTCTACACCCAGGCAGAAGCTAAGTCAGGAGGACCTGAGTTCAAATTTCACCTCGGACACTTGATACTCACTAGCTGTGTGACCTTGGGCAAATCACTTATCCCCAACTGCCTCATCCTGGGTCATCTCCAGATCATCCTGATGAATATCTGGTCACTGGATTCAGATGGCTCTGGAGGAGAAGTGAGGCTGGTGACCTGCACAGCCCTCCCTCACTCAAAAGAAAGTCCAGTGCAAGTCATGTCATCATTTCTCTGATGGCATGGTCTTCTTTGGCAACGAAGGATGAACACACATAGTCTACACCCATTCAGTGATTAAGACCAGGAAAGAAATGAGGCAAAGCATGGCCTCTTCAAACTGAGACCTGTTAAAGACTTAGTTTAAAAAGGCCAAGGTCTCCCACTGCATTTCAGTCATCTCCAGCCATCCTGATCTCTATCTTACCTCAGGGCATGATATCAGGAAGGTGATGTCATGACTTGCAAATAAACAGGATTTAAGTGAGGGAGGGCTGTGTACAGTCACCAGCTTCACTTTTTCCTCCTGAGCCCGTACACGTGTAAGTCATGACCTCATCTTCCTGAAATCGTAGTCCTCTTTAAGAACGATCAGACAGATGGTAAAAACAAGGACTCTGAAGCCTGCTTGGGTAGAAGGAAAAGTTCCTGGTATCTACAAAATTACAGGTCCAGGCCCTATCCCTAATCCCATAATTCCGTGAAGTCGGCAAATATTATGAATCCCATTCCACAGGTGAGAAAACTGAGAAATGAAATGCCAATGGTCACAACAGCCAATCAGTGATCGTGAGAACTTCACGGTCTACAGTGACTCCCAACAGAATATTCCCTCTGTTACAGCATGCCTCCTTTCTTAGAAATCCATAAAAACCAGATGAAGGAGTCATGGGGATTTTTCCTAATAAGGATCCCTAAAACTCTGTGATATTTTGCAGATACCATCATTTAATCATCTACTGTGTGCTAATTAAGCCCAGGGAGTTAAAACTCCCTGCCCTGAAGGAACTTACATTCTAAAAAGGGAAACAAACTGCAAACAATTATATGCATACATATACAGGATAAACTGGGGGTTATTACACAGGGAAAGCAGAAACATTAAGGAAGAAAGGGAAAGGCTTCTTTTTGAAGGCAGGATTTTAGCTGAGAAAGCTAAAGTGTTTCAGGGATGGGGGGTAGTGCTTCTAGATAATAGAGAACATGGAGAGAAAGAAAGTATAAAAAGACCAGAAATGTAGAAATGGATAAAGTTAAAAGTCAAACAGAGGATTTTATATTTGATCCTGGAGATAATGAAGCTACTGAAATCTAATGAGACAGGAGGCTGTCAAGATACCTTGTCCATGACACCAGAGAGGTGTTACCAGGACATGCAAGTAAACGGATTTAAGTGAGGCAGAGCTGTGCAAAATCACCAGCTTCACTTTCTCCTCAGGAGCCATCTGGGTCCAGTGGCAAGATATAAAACAGGACAACCAAGGATGGCTCTGGATACAGTGAGAAACCTTGGCCTTTATAAACTAAGGTCTTCAACGGCTCTTAGTTTGATTGAGACAACATCTCATTCAGTGATTAAGGCTAGGTAAGAAAATAGGACTGAGAATGGCCTCTTTTACCTAGTCCAGAATAAAAGAAAAAAGCAATCTGGGAGGGAAAGACCCTCAGGTTTCTGGCCCAAACAGAAACAATTACTGTTTACCTTGACTTTGAGCTAATCAGGGCACATACAATGATCAAGTGGAAACCTGGGAACCTATTGCTGGCTAGTCAATGAGAGCCAGAGTGATCTGAGTTTAAGGCATGGAATGTGGATAGACAAGGCAGAGAGCCACCAAGTAGAAGGCTTTTGTGACAGTCCGGGTGTGAGAAGAAGAAAACCAGCCCTGATACTGAATCAGACTTGAATAACCTAAATAGAACCCTAGCCTCATAGGCCTCCTACTATGCCCATGAAACCAAACAACTCCCCCAGCCCCCAATCCTCTTCCTTTCACAGTTTCTCAGTTCAGGTGGAACCACTCGCCGGGTGGGGCAGTCCCACCACCTTCCCAGACTGAATTTTCCTACCACCACACCACAGATCCTGGTACCTTATGAAAATATGGCTCTATATCAAATGAGCCACCTGACATCACTGTGGAAAAAGAAAACCCCATACCAGAACATAAGAAGAGTGTGTGATGTCAGCTCTGAGGGCAGCCTCGTGAAACACTCCACATTAGCTTATCCTTTCTTGGGATGGGAGTGTAATTTGGACTCCACAATTTTCAAGCGAGGGATGACTTGGAGCCAGTCCAGTAGAGGGCAATAACAGTGATGAAAGTTACTGTTAACGGGTATTATGAGGAAACTCCAAAGGAACTGAGATGATATAAGGGGCAGACGGAATGACTATAGGAAGATTAACACAAACACCGTGCCAGTAAAGTGTAAGAGGTTCTGCTGCTCCAGACTGGAGGAGAAAGAAGGGCTTAACTGACAGCAAAAGGGATTTTAGGCATGAGGCAGAAAGCGATGACTTCAATGGGCTATAAGAAAGTAACATATGCTACAGGGAAAGGTTAAGGAATATCTTCCTGGAGAGAAGCTATCTCACTCATCCTACAGAGTAGCCCCAAAAGAAATGAGCTCAAGGAACACTACCTCCTAACTCCTAACTGGGTCCTAACTTTGTTGTTCCCTGGCTTGTTCCCGGGGGTCAAAGCCAAAATACCCACAGGGAGGTGCTGGTAAATATTTAACAAGTGGCTCTCTGAACACAAGGCAGGCACACACACTTAAGTTTAATTTGTATTAACAATTTCTCCAGCAATTTCTTTTTTAAAAATAGTATTTTATTTTTTCCAGTTACATGTAAAGATGATTTTTAACATCCATTAAAAAAGTGTTGTTATAAATTTTCCCTTCCTTCCTCCCTGCCCTCTCCCTAGACGGTACTTAAGCAATGTGATGCAGGTCACATATGTTCTCCAGCATTTACTTAAGACTAGCCAATCAAAAAACAATAAATCAAGCCCTGATTGGTAAGTCTGTCTAGTTCCAGAAGAGCTGGCTCCAGCATCCCTCTGGCAATACCAGTAACTGCCCAAAGAGTTAGAAAAAGACTGCAATCTAAGATGATACAAGAACCAGAGAAAATCTCTGATAAAACGGTCAGACAACTCCCCCTCAAGGGGCCAGTCAAGTCTCATCTTTTAAAGCCCTACTCAAAGGCCAGCAACCTTCTCCCACTGTAGTAACCACTTTCATCTCCCCATTCCCCCAACATTACACAGTTGTATGGCAACTCTCTTGTTTATGTTCACTTATTTTAACTGTTGTAATTATATGTTGATATGTCCCATTTCCATACTCAACTTAGAAGAAGCATGGTATAGGCAATAGAATGCCAGACTTGGAAATCAGGGTTAGCTGGGTTCAAATCCTGCCTCTGATACTTCCTAGCCGTGGAGATCACCATCAGTTTTCTTATCTGTAAAATGGGCATCATGATACCTGTATGTACTATCTCCTGCCTCAAGGATTTGTTGTGAGGTAGGACTCAAATGACATGATTTATATCAATGCCATGATTACAACTGTTATACTGGAAGTTTTAGGAGGGCAGGGACAACATGTTATATAAATTGTATCTACCCTTGCTGCATCCTCAGAGTGCTCTCCACATAATTCAAGTTTAATTAAATGACTCCTAGTCACTAAGTAGGATTTTCAGGGACTTTGGCCCCTGCTCCTCCTTCTTCGCCTCAGCCACTAAACTACAGGAACTACCACCATAAACCAACTGAACAATGCCCCTTGTCCTCTAAGAAGTAAAACTTTGCCACTAAGGAATGTAAATATGCTTTTTGCGTCCCCTGAACCTGAACAGATCAGTGCTTAGGAATTATTAAATCATGAGCACTAAGGCAGAGATGAGCACAAAAGGTCACATATTCTATCACCCTTCTTCCATGCAGGGACACATGGCTGATCACTGATGACAGGTCAGAATGTGTTCTTGTGCTCAGTTCTTCCTCTTTGAATCCTGCAATTTGCCCTTTACACAGATCACAGAACAGTGAAACTGGAAGAGACTTTAGAGACCACCCTGATTTTAGGGTCAAGGAGACTGAGGCCGAGAAAGGAAAAATGACCTGTCTGAGGGGTCAGACCCAGGTCCGATAACATCAGCACCAGTACTCTTGCCCCTTTGCTATGTCTCCTCTAGATCTCTCAGGTAGGAGATGGGCTGGTGGAGGACGGCAAGTAACAAAGGAGTAGGGAGTTAAGAAACAGGTGAATTGTTCTTTGTAGCTGAGGGGGATGTGTGAGAAATATTAAGAAAAATAATAGCTGACATTTATAGAACACATAAGGTTTATAAAGGGTTTTACATATTCAGTCTCCCTTGATCCTCATGACAAGCCTCTGATGTGGGTATTGCTATCCCTGTTTTATAGAAAAGGAGACTAAAGCTCAGAGAGGTTGGATGACTTCTGCTTGCTTATGCAGCTACTAAATATCAGAAATGAGATTTCAATCCCAATCCCTTCTTGACCCCTTGTCCTATTAGCACACTGGAAAGAAAGGCTTTTGAGGTGATATCTGGTTCCTTACACAGTAGGTCTAGGAATTCTAAAACTCTCTAGAAAATTATTACCTATTTGGACATACCATTGATTGAGCATTCTTCTCAGAAAGCTAAAACACAACCTTCCAAAATACCACCATTTAACTTAATGTTTCTTAGACTTCAGAAATCAACTAGTTCATTTCCTTGTCCAAAGAGGAAAAGCCTTAACAGGTTCCAGAAAGATGTCTATTATGTCTTTGCCAATCTTAATTACAAGGCTCTTGGGTTGCCCAATTTCAATCTCACTGCACCCTTTGATTTAGGTCATCTCCCTTACCAAATGCTCTTGCAACCTCTCCATTATGCCCGATAATTATATTTTCAGCCTAAGAGACCACAAGGTCAACTTTACTTTCCTCTGTTTCCTTTTCTTTAGTCACCTTTCTTTAAAAAGAAAAATGACATTTAGGAAAATCACAGGCTTCCTAAACAATATGGAAGGGCCCTGCAAAAAAAAGATTTTACATGAAACTATGATGTGATAGAGCTTGTTTTTCAAAGTACAATTAAGTTGTAAAAGGTATTAACAAAATTGTCAATATTTGGTTCATGTGCCCTTTTGAACTGTTTTGATTTACTGTATTTTATGTTCTTTCCTTTTTTTTTGTATCAGCCATGCATCAGTCACTTCCAACTAAGTCACTGCTCAGACTTCTATGTCCTTCTAAAAAGTACATATGTTAAGAAAAATAAACCAGCATGTTGGAAGTAAAAATTTATGTCTCATTCTGTACTTCTAATTGTCTATCAATGTTCCTGCAGAGGCACCTTTCAAAGAAACATTCACCACCTCCCCAAATGACAACCTTTCCAAACCAGTCTGTGAACTGGCAAGAACTGGAAGGTGTTACCTAGCCCAGTCCATACCTAAACCATCTAAGACTAGAGGACACAGATTTTGAAGGTCGTCAGTAATAGAGATCCTACAGCCACTTTTGAGAAGTTTGTATATAATTTGTGTGTAATTAACTCTTACTACATGAATTGTCCTTCATGTGCACTGTGGTTCACACTAAACTCAAGAAGTCAAGAGCTGGAAGGTCCCTCAGAAGCCAACCAATTCACAGTGAATAGGAATGTCTTCTCTTAGGGTACTCTGTCTCTACTTCCAGTTGGCTCTGTCTGACTCCCTAAAGGGCAGTTTCATTTATTCATTCCAGCTTGCTCTAAAACCACCAAAGCAACCAATCAACATATATGTCACGAACAAATTGTGGTACATAAACACTCGTTTGGTTGTAGTTTTAATTGTGTCCAACTCTTCTTGACCCCATTTAGGGTTTTCCTGACAGAGATACTGGAGTAGTTTGCCATTACCTTCTCCAGCTCATTTTACAAATGAGGAAACTGAGGCAAACAGGATTAAGTGATTTGCCCAGGGTCACACAGGTGGTAAATGTCTGAAATTGTATCTGAACTCAGGTTTTCCTCATGCCAGAGCCAACATTCTATCTACTTCTCCACCTGGCTGCCCCACATAAATGTAAAGAAAGGTAACTGCTCTAAAAAGCAATGATGAGTGTAGATGAATGGGAGAAGGATTTTACAAACTGATGGGAAGTAAAGCAAGCAGAACCAGGAGAACATACACAGTGACTACAATGTACGTGGAAATAATAAGGACAAAACGATTAAAATGATGGCTGAAAATGATCAGGACTCTGCCGGGCCCCAAAGAAAATACGTGAGAAGGTAACCCATGTACAGAGTTTTTTGCTGAAGTGGGCAACTACGGTTGTGGAACACCATGTCATATCAGATTTTTTTCAACATTTTGGTTTGTTTTGTTGAACTGGTTTTTTTTCTTTTTTTAAAATTCTCATAAGGCATGGCTGACTCAAAGCGGGAGGGAAATACTGGGAAATGTAAGTGATATAAACAAAAGATATCAAAAATTCATTTAGAAATGTAGTGAGTACCATAGTGTGCCAAGTCCAGTATAAGCCAAAAATATACACAAAAGCACAGATATTGTCTCTGCCCTCAGGTTGGTTATAGGATGGACCTTCTAACTGAATAAACTAGTCCAAAAATAATCTCAACTCCCATTATGGTAAAACTATTTCTTCTGCCTGACCCAAGGACTAAAACTTTACTACCAGTCTAACCTTCAAAACAGTTTTCCCCCACCAAGCTCCCACTTCATCACTCAAGATGAGCCAACTCTCATGTTTCTCTTCTTGTTTTTTTTGCTTTTGACCCTCCCAACATTGTCTGATGACACCTTCCGAGGGTGGATATGGAGAAAACTAGAAACTTAGTGGGGAAGAGAGGAATTTGAAACAGTCAGCATATGACTTTTTTGAATTTTCTGGCTTCCAAATATCAAAAAGAGACATCACATATAAGAGCTAAATAAAGTTTATTTCTCCCCTGAAGTATTTAGAGATTTTTCACAAGCTAAGAATACCTCATGAACAGTGAAATTTCGATATTCTCCCTCAACACAACCATATATAAAAACCATACTTATCCCATTCTAACTTTGTAAATAGACTTTAAGTCTGGTGGGTGAGAGAGCTGGTTTGTAGAAAGCTCCATTTTAACTTACTCCAATGACTCTCAGCTGAAAAAGCCTCCACCTCCCCAAGAAGTCTCTTTGCTCCATCCCTCATTTTAATAATTAAGTCTTGGGAGCCATTGCAAAGGGTAAACACAAATTAATGGTAAACTCTGCACCTATGGGGGAGAGAAAATGCTGGCTACAGGGTGCATGACTGATCTTCAGGCCCATTATAAAACTGACCAAACCCTTGGGGTCATGAAATTCCAAAAGGGAAGTCTGCTCCACCCCACTAAAAAATGCCTTCCTTCATTCCATTACCTTACTTCTAGAGGATGGGGAGGGGAGAGTGAAAAGATCCTGGCTATTCTGAGAATATTCCAGAAGATTCAGATTGCCACTCTGCAAAAACTCCTTTAATACATACATGATCAAAAATTACCATTACAACTAATTGCTTCACTTCTCTCTCTCATCAAACTTTTATATATAGGGCATAGAGATAGAGGGGGCCTTAGATGTAATTCAACCATCTCTCATTTTTATCAATGACAAAACTGAAACCTAGAGATGAGAAGTAACTCTCCAAAGTCCACACAGGTAATAATTAGCCAAGTCAAGATTTAAACTTGGATCCAATGATCTTTCCACTCTACAAGGGGTTCTCCATCTTCCGGCTTTCTGCAAACCTCCCCCAAATCCCTATTCAACATGAAAGGAAATAAATTCAAGAACTTACCATCCATACACACATATAAATCAAACAGATTCATTTCAATAGAATTATTTACTATCCCCTTTGACAAACTTCTCATCCTCACCTTGGGGAGCAACATACCTCCAAAGTTGGGAATGATGCCATCATATCATTTCCCCTTCCCCCCTAAATATACCCTTGTCATTCCTCCTAGGCTCCATTCTCACCCAAATCCCTCTAATCTCATAGTCTTTACTTCTTCTCCCAGTCCCAGACCCTATTTTACCCCAAACCATCCCAACCGGCCTTAACCTCTCTATCCCCAACCTTGGTCTCCATCCTTCACATTCAGGTACTAATAGTAGGAGATTATCTTTCTCCTATGTGAAAACCCACAAAAGGAAAAAGCTTCTTTTAGCAGACTCTCCTCCTCAGGATGGGCCCAGCTACCAAGGGACTGGCTGAAGTTCAGTCTCATGATTTCACCAAGCAAGGGAGGAACTGATAAGTAAGGAAATGTCACCTCAGAATACCTGAGTTGGCCCTTTTCCTTTATCAACAGGGCCTCAGGCTGTCTAGCAGCTGAAATGACCTTCCTCTCCATGTTAGATGATACAATTACTTCCCTTCAGTACTTTTTAGTTCAGTCCCATTAAATAAATATTTATTAAGGTCCTCCTATGTGCCAGGTGAACAATGAAACAGTCTTGCTACCTTCTCTTACCATTGCGGGGAGGAGGGAAAATGGAACGGGGAAATGTGAAATGTACACAGGTGAGCGTAGTATAAGGTATAAGCAACTAGGTGGTATAGTGGATAGAGTCCTAGAGTAGGAAGACTCAATGTCCTGAGTTCAAATATGCCCTTAGATGATTACTAATTGTGTGACCTTGGGCAAGTCACTTCACCCTGTTTGCTTCAGTTTCCTCATCTATAAAATGAATTAGAGAGGGAAATGGTAAAGTACTCCAGCATCTTTGCCCAGAAAGCCCCAAATGGGGTCATGAAGAGTCGGACACAACAAAAACAACTGAACAAGAACACTTAAATGTGCTGGGCACCATGCTAAAAGCTGGGGATAAACAATTAATTTTTTTTTAAAGGCTGTCTCAGTTCTTCTACTAGGAGAACAAATAAACATATGATGAGATGGAAATAAGCATTTGGTTCAATATAGCAGGAACAAAAGAAGAGGAGAAGGGTAAAATATGGCTGGAAAGGCTAAAATCAAATTATTATTAAAAGTCAAGGGGGCAGCTAGGTTGTGCTGGGGACAGAACACCAGACCTGGAATCAGGAGCATCTAAGTTCAAATCTGACCTCAGATGCTTACTAGCTATGTGACCCTGGGCAAGTCACTTAACCTCGCTTCCCTTCCCCACACATCCAAAAAAAAAAAGTCAGGCAGAAGTTTGTTTGTACTTTATCCTACAGGCAATAGGGAGCCAATGAAGGGTTTGGGGCAGGAGGGTAATATAGTCAAGCAAACATATTAGAAATAAAACTTTGGCATGCATATGAAGGGAAATAAAGAGGTGTTGGGCCTGGACACAGGAATTCTAGAATGGAAGTCTGAACTAGGGTGGCTATACTGGGACTAAGAATGACCTTCCTTCCCTCTCTCACAGCCTGGTCTCTCTCTCAAAATTAATATGGTGACCTGAATGGATCACTAATTCTACTGCTCAAAGGACAGGGAGCCTATGGGAAATCCCACCTCTTGCTCATATAGCATCTCAAGGCAAGACGTTTCGCCCTGCCACATGGCTCCTGCCCGCCTCCCAGTTCCACTGCTTTTATCTTTAACTCCAAAGGAGATAAATTTATAGTTAAACACTACTTTTGTTTAGCCAAGAAGAAAAAACGAAACCATTCCTCAAATTAAACCTTTCTGGCCTTTGATCAAAAACTGTTGGCAACTACTGTTGGAGAGAGCAGGGTTGACAGCAAGGGCCTAAGAATGGGGTCTCTTAGCTATGACTGTCTGCTGGGTCTACATCAGCCCATCTCCCACACAGAGCTATTCTCTGGCATCTCTGATGATTCTGACCATCCTTAAAAAAGAAGACTAAAGGTACTGCTTAATCTCTAACAGCAGATAATAACAAACAACCCCCACATTTCCTGATCACAGTGGACTGAATTAGGACTGGGAAGACCTGGGTCCTAGGCCCAACTTTTCTACAATCTAGTTGTCATTAGACACTTTGGCTCTCCACACATTTATAAAGTGAGGATATTGATCAACGTGACTCCTAAGGATTCTTGACTCTGGGATTTTAAGATCCTTATTCTCCCAATATCAGCTTAGCATTCCCCTGAGAGAAATTAAACCTTGATGTCCCTACTGGCCTCTAGTCCACGCCAGCAAGTAAGTCCCTGTTTCCCTCAAAGTTTCTACTCAGAAAGAACAATTATGTGAGTCATCTGGGATCAGGGAAAGGGCAAGGAGTTGCAAATGACAGAATTAAAGAAAGTTTGAGACAAGTACCCCTCAACCTTGTTTTTTTGCTGAATTAGAAAATGTTTTTGAGTGACTTTGGCTGAGTGTGCTAGCTTGGGCAGGTCAGATGCCTCTGTCTTAACACTTTCACCCCCTGAATAGCTACCTTTTTTTTTCCCCTCCTACTACTAGGAAGAGATTGAAGCTCTCACAGGATAACTGAGGCTCTCTACCTCTCCTTTCTCCCTGATCTCTGCAATTCCTTCCAAAAGTCCCTTTCATGAGACTAGGTTTTATCACCTACTGCTACCTCCAGAAACATCCCACTTATTCTAACCACCTTTTTGAAGGAGCCCCTGATTTAATTCCCATACCCTTCAAACTCCAAACTATAGTCTACACCATGGCTGGTTACTTCTGCCTATGGCATGGCCCTTATCTCTATCGCCAAAACATAAAGGAGGGGCATGTATTGCCCTTAACCTTGTCTTTTATAAAGTGTCTGCCTCTATTCTCCCTAAAAAATCCAGAAGTATCACAGAAGGTAGCCTGCCCTGACCGAGCCCTTTCAGGCAAGAAGACCAGATGTTTGCCATCAAACACTTCTCAGTGGGACCTCAATCAGACTCAGCACATGAGCATGGTATAATGCCAGGGATGTATAGAGAAAAGAGCATTGGATTTGGAGTCCATGGTCTTGAATGCTGGCCACTACATGATCTCAAATGAATCTCTTCCCCTCTCTGAGCCTCAGTTGCCACATCTGTAGAATTAAAAGTTGGAAAACGTATCTCCAAGGCTTTTTCCAGCTCTAAAGGCTGTGAACCTGTAATTAAATGATGGGCCCTTATAATTTTATGACTGTAGGACTCCACTGACAGGTAGATGGAAGCATTCAGCCACAGCCAGATACAACATAACACGCACTTAGGTCACACATTCACAAGACCCAACCAATAACCTTCCAGCACAGTACTATTGGCAGCATGTACTCCACATAAGCACTCACAGAAAGGAGGCTTTAAGTAATCTATACAAAGCAAATAACCCACTCACAAAAATCAGAAGCTAAAATCACAGAATTCGCAGATAAAGAAGGGATGCTCTTTCCTCGGCCATTGCCACATTTTTGTGTTTTCCCATTGCCTCTCCCTCAGGCAGTTCGAGCCCTGTTTTCAGAGACCCAAGGCTTACCTCCTTATTCTGAGAGCCGACTCTAAAGACTAAAGAACCTCAAAGGTGTGGAGTTCTTCCTACCCTGAGTGGCCTCCACTGGCCCCACCCCTTCACCCTTAAGCAATCTATAAAGGATACTCAGGGTTTAAAGCCTGAATTGGCAAACCTGCACAGGCCTCAGGAAACCCACAGCTCTGCTCTGGCTCGGCTGGCCTCACCGCATCAAGGCAACTGCTCCTAAGCTCCAGCTAAGAGGCCTGGACTCGTAGCCTGGGGTGACAGAGCAGGCGTTAATGTTAAACCTACAAGCATCTACCTGCTGCAGCTTCCACTTCCAGGCCTTGCCCATATTTCCCAATCAGAACTCTCCCTCATCTTCCGTCACAGAGTTCAGCAGTTACGGAGGTATGTGACAGAGAACAACACAACATGGCCTCTCTTGGGGACTCTTCAAGTTTAAACTTCAAAAGGTGGCTTGGTTCAAACTTTATATCTACTTCCTCCTCAGTGAGGAGGCTGTGGTTGAAACTAAAAAAAGGTCTAGGCCCCACCACTGAGCTCACTGGCAAAGAAGATGCCCTCCCCTAAATGAGGTTAAGTGTTTTCCAAGAATGGAGTGAAAGACTTTCCCTGGCTTACATTACCTTCTAAATCTACAGGCACTCCAATATTTCTCCTGTCTTTCACGACTGAGCTTGAACAAACACTTTATGTCCCCTGCCTTCATTTTTTTTCCCTCTCTCCCCTCAACACCTTAAGCCTTGTGTGGTAATAGTACATAGTATAAAACTTCAATCTCACCTCTAATACTAGCTGCGTAATCATGGATGATCACCTGAGCCTCAGTTTCCCCACCTGTAAAATGGGGATAACAAAGGGTAAATTGAGGCTGTCACAGGATAATTGAGGCTCAAATGAAATAATATGTACAAAGCTCTTTGCAAACCTTAAAGCACTAGATAAATCCTAGTGATTATTATCTTCTCCCACTATTGGAAACTACTTCTTAAATGTCACTGATGACCTGCTAAATACCTATTCCAAAGGCCTTTTCTCAGTCCTCTCTGCCACATCTGGAACTGCAAATCAACTCCTCAAAAAAAAAAAAGTTTCCACATTTCTGCCTTTTCCAGAATCTCACTGTATCCCTAAAAACCCTCTTTTATTCAATTTCCTGGCTTCTCTCCCTCTCCTGTCCACTAACTCGAATTGTTCCCCATGGCTCACTTTTTGACCCTGTGTTTTTTTCTTTATTTTCTCTTTCTAGGAGCTCATCTATTCTCACCGTTTGAGGTTAGATTGCCTCCATGCTGATGACTCCCAAATCTACATCTCTAGTCTCGTCCTATCACCCAAGTTACATTGCTTCATCTCTGGCTGACACACATCTTCATTTGTGTGTGCAAGTGGAGGCACGCAGCAGTGTTCAATTCCAATGTGATTTTCTATTCAGCAAGCCTTTATTAAGGGTCTCTTATGTGCCAAGCACTTAGGCAGCAGAAACACAAAGGTAAAATAAAAACAAATAATCCTATCCTCCATGAGCTTAAATTCTACCGTCAGAAATTCAGTACATCATATTCTGTCATCAAACCAGCTCTCCCTGGTAATTTTCCTCTATTTAAATAAATTCAACATTCTCCTGGAAACAGGCTCAAAAACTTGGAGTCATGTGTGATGGTTCTCTCTTGCATTCATTCACATTACCCAAGTCCTGACCTCTGCAATATCTCTTAAACCCATGTCTCCTTTCCTCTCCCTTCCCATAGCCACCACACCTCATACCAGTCACTCATCACCTCAATCCTGAAT
The DNA here is from genome assembly GCA_023548195.1 of Bettongia penicillata ogilbyi. NCBI lineage: Eukaryota > Metazoa > Chordata > Mammalia > Diprotodontia > Potoroidae > Bettongia > Bettongia penicillata. Next base: position 1,519,556 of record JAJHZJ010000103.1, on the reverse strand, counting down.
TACTACACTAACCTCCTAGCTCCATCTCTAGGTTTTCTCCATTCAATCTAAGATTTTTTTTTTTCCAGAAGGATCAAGGAAGTTTTTTTTTTTAATTATGCTAACCAGGACTAAAAAGAAATCCACAAACCCCTAACAAAATTCAAAATAAGTTACAACCTGCTTCTCAGCATAGGACAGTCCAAGTGAGTATGCTCAGGGGTAGGGAACCTGCAGCCATGTGGCCCTCTATGTCCTCAAGTTCAGCCCTTTGACCGAATCCAAACTTCATAGAACAAATCCCCTTAATATAAGGATTTGTTTTGTAAAACTTGGACTCAGTCAAAAGGCTGAACCCAAAGACCTAGAAGGCCACATGTGGCCTTGAGACCACAAGTTCCCCACCCCAAGTTAGCCCCATCTCCCAGTCCTACTTGTCAGTATCTTAGTGCATTGTGATGCCAAATTAACTTTCCTATTCACCTAAATTCAACATACAAAGAAAAAAAGAAACAGTCTTGCCCTCAAGAAACATATTCTACTGGGGGAGGCAAAATGTAAATTTAAAAGTATAAACAAATAAATATGAAATAAACGGGGGGGGGGGAGATGGACAATGGAAGCTCAAAGGATCAGTAAAGTCCTCATAACTAAGTTATTTCTTGATAGAATATTGGGTGGCAGTAAGATGGGAGATGCTCTTGGCACAGGAGATGGAGATGGGGTGCAATTTGTGAGGAACAGTCAAGGGTCAGGAAGGGTAGCTACACATAACACCTCTCCAGAGACAGTATGGGGCAAAGTTCTCAAGGAATTTAAAAGTCAAAGAGAGGCTCTTAATGACTAATATTAGAGATAAAAAAGAACCACTGGAGCTCATGAGGTAAGGTGGTGACACTGTCAGACTTGTACTTTAGGAAGAGAGCTTTGGTAACTGTGCGTAAGATAAATAGTAGTCAAGGATGTGATGGAGACCCAATAAAAGGGTACTGCAATAATCTAGGTGGGAGGTGATGAAGACTTGAACTAGGACCGGGCTTATGTAAATGAATAAAGAGAAAGATGTAAGAATATAAGAATATAATAGAAGAAATACTGAGAAAGAATAAATAACAAAGTTGTCTATAGAGTGAGTGAAGGGAAATAAGGAGTTAAGGATGACATTGAGGCTGAAAACCTGAGTGATTGAAAGGATGGAGGGGTGCTCATCAAAAACAGGCAACTTTTTAAAAAAGTGTGAGCTTGGGGAAAGAAATAATGAATTTTATTTTGGACAAGTTGAATGTGAGATGCCTTTGGGATATCAATTTTGATATATTGTGTTGTTATTGAGTCATTTTTCAGTCATGTCCAACTCATTGTGACTCAATTTGGGGTTTTCTTGGCAAAGATACTGGAGTGGTTTGCCATTTTCTTCTCCGGCTCATTTTACAGATGAGGAAACTGAGGCAAACAGAAAGTGTCTGAGGCCAGATTTGAACTCGGGAAGAGGAGTCCTCCTGATTGCAGGCTTGTATTCTATCCTCCGTGCCACCAACTGCCTTCCATTTTGATATACCCACTAGTTAACTGGATGTGCTGGGCTAGAGCTCAAATCCAAGAGCTGGATATACAAATTTGGGAATAATCAGCATAGAGGTGAAAATTAAACCCCATGAGAGCCAATGAGAATACCAAGTGAGAGATCATAGAGAGAAAAGTGAATAGAGATCCATACAGAGTCTTGGGGTATAGCCACACCTGGGGATGTAAACCAGCGATGCTGACTAAGAAGGAGCAGTCAAGATAGGTAGGAGAACCACCCAATCATTTAACAAGCATTTTTAAAGCACCTACTATGTGCCAGGAATTGTGCTAGGTATTGAGGATACAAACTCAAAAACTGAAACAAATTCTACTCATGAGTGTCCAGAAAACCTAGAGAGGAAAGATTATTCTTGAGGAGAAGATGGTAAACAGTACAAATAGTTCAGAGAGGTAGAGAAGGTCATCCAGCTACTCAGTGTTTGAAGCCAGATTTGAACTCAGGAAGTTCATCTTCCTGACTCTAGCCCAGGTACTCCATCCACTGTACCACCCAACTGCCCCTAATAAATCAATTAGTGAGGAGTAAAAGGTAAGGACTCAATTGGGCTTATATAACATTTTTTATGATACAAATACAAAAATTAATAACATTTTCCCTTAAGGAGCTCACATTCTATCAGAATGAAATTAAATACTGACTTCATCATTTTACACTCCACTTTTCTCAATGTCCTCCATAATCTGACCCCATCTTATCCACCCAATTGTATTTTCTACTGTTTCTCAATGTACCTTTTATCAGACTCAGGTCAGTTTCCTCAGATTCCCATAAACATTCCATGTTGATTTCTGCCTCCATAATTTTCCTCATGTTCTTCCCCTCAAGTAGAATGCCCTATGATCCCCTCTCTGCCTACCCCAATCCTACACAACCTTTAAGGTCTAAGTCTCAGTCCTACTACCTCCATGGAGCCCTTCCCAAATACAAGCTATTTTCTCCTTTCTTTGAATTCCTACTGCACATTTGTACCACACAATGTAGTACTTTTATAGACTGCCTCATATTTGTTGATCTTTAGAAATATCTCCTCAACTGGCCTCTAAATTCCTTTAAGTCAAGGATCATGTAACAAACTTCTGTTGTCTCTCCCAATGGTCAGTACCTAGCAAAGTGCTGAACACAAGTTGGAAGGGCAATGACCATGACAGTGGAGGCCCTTGAAATGATATCATACAGAGACAGATATTTTAGTCAAGGTCATGCCATTGTTATCAAATATTTTAAGGACTGGCATGAGGCAAAAAGGGATTAACCTTATTCTGCAAAGTGCTAGAGGAAGTGTTAACACCAGTGAATGGAAATTCTTGGGGAACAGATTTCTTCTCAATAAATGGAAGAACTTCCTAACAAATATTAAAAGATAGAATGAGTTGCCTTCTAGGGTAGTGAGTTCTCTGTAACCAGATGTATTCAGGAAAAGGTCAGATGGGGACAATGTGGCCAGGAACACTGAACTAATGTGTTAACAATGGAAATGGGAGCATAGTAGGTCTATTCAATAAATGCATCTTGTCGGATTAATACTGACTTAAATGAACTAACAGCAAGTCAGCTATTCATTTCATGTTGAGCTCCCTTCTCTGTGGGACTGGAATTTGAAAGTGCATGAGATTAATCTGACTATGAAAGAAATCAAAGCTTATATCTTTAACGTCTAGGAATCAGCCATGCAATTGGAGACGGCTCCACCCTCCTCCTCCACCACACACACACACACACACACACACACACACACACATACACACCCTCTCCCACTACAAACACATCACTATACAAAGCAACATAGAAATGAATGCAAATTAATGTAATGAAATCTGAGTCTAAGTACTGTGGGCCTGTGAACTCAAGATAAAATTGGAGCATGATCCAGATTCACTAGAGATGGCTATCCTGGAAAATGTTTTTAGATGACTTTGGAAGCAAGGTGGGAGGAGCCACAGATGGGCATGGAGACACAGAAAAATCTATTACAACAGGATATGCTTACAGGGTCTCTCCTACTTTAAATGAGCATGGATCATCAGTAAAAAGGAAGTTAAGGGCATAGGATACATGTTGGTTCCATGGACCAGAGGGGCAGGAGACAGGAGTAAAACCCTTCCTTAATGACATTTAATGATATGCTGTCTTAAGCTGCTGTTTATCTGGTGCCTGTGTATTAGCCTTCATGTTTCCAAACAGACTAACAGATACATTGAGCATTAGAACCAGAAAAAAATCTTGGAGGTAATCTAATCTATCCCCATCCCATTTTAAAGACAAAGAAACTGAGGACCAGATAAATTAGGAATCTTATTCTATGACATATTCCTCTTTATAAACCTGTGACCAGAGCTCAGGTTTCCTGCTCTCCAGTCTATTGACCTTGCAACCCCTCTGCAATGGCTCCCTATTTTAAGTTTGTAAAAGAAGCGATTATTTGGTAATTGTTTGGATATCAAAAACTGTAAAGTCACAATACAATGACTTAAATTTCTTTCATATTGCTGTCAATTACTGGCACAATGCCATCCCATTAGTCAACAAGTTTTATTAATTCCACTTCTAAAATGTCCATCTATCCCATTTATCTCCATTCCCACTGCCATGATGATGATGATGATGATGGTAACAATGACAATAAATAGCATTTATCTAGTGCTTTCTATATGCCAACCACTGGATTAAGCACTTTTACAAATGATTCTCTTTTGATCTTTTCAGTAGCCCAAGGAGATAAATACTATTATTATCCCCACTTATCAGTTGAGAAGACTGAGGCAAACAGAGGTTAAATGACTTGCCTAAGATCACCCAGCTAGTGTCTGAAGCTGGATTTGAACTCAGATTTTCCTGACTCCAGACCCAATTCTTCATGCACTGTCTTTGGTCCATTCTATCATGTTAGCTTTCTATTTGGTCTCCCCACCTTCTATTATCTCCCTTTCTATTCCAATGGCTCCCTATTACCTTCAGAATAAGCAGAGGACAGTCAGAAAGACCTGAGTTCAAATCTACCCACAGGCACTTATTTTAAAACTACGTAAATCAGGGCTAGTCACTTGATCTGTTTGCCAAGGTTTCTCCAATTGTCAAATGGACGTAATGATAGCACCTACCTTGCAGAGCCGTTGTATGAGGATCAAATGAGAAAATACCTGTAAAAAGTGCTTTAGCACAATACTGGGCACCCAGAAAGTACGCCCTGCTGTCCTTCATGCAAGCCATGCTCCCCAACTCTATTCCTAACTCCAAGCATCTTCACTGGTTGTCCCCTATACCTGAAGTGCTTTCCATCCTCATCTCCATCAGCCTTCCCTGACTTCCTTTGAATCTCAGTCAAAATTTCACCTGCATAAAGCCTTCCCCCAGTACCCCTTAATGCTAGTGCATTAGGTGGTGCAGTGGATATAGCTCTGTTCCTGGAATCAGGAAGACCTGAATTCAAATCCAGCCTCAGATACCAATTAGCTGTGTAACCCTGGACAAGACACTTAACTTCTGCTTGCCCTAGTTTCTGCAAATGTTAAATGGAAATGATAATAATAGCACCTACTTCAAAGGGTTTTTGTGAGGATCAAATGATATCATATTTGTAAATGCACTTGGCACACAGTAGGTGCTATATAAATGCTTATTCCTTGCACACTATCTCCCTCTCATTGGATAGTAAGCTCCTTGCAGGCAGGGGCCATGTTTTTTTCCTTTTCTTTGTATCCCCAGTGCTTTGAACAGTGCCAGGCACAGTTAGGATTTCATTAATGATTGCTGAATGAATGACCCCATGAAACTTTCCCCAGTCCTGCCAGTGAGAAGGAATTGGTCCCACCTCTGTCCTACTGCAGCATTTTATTAATATTCATCATTAATTCTTTTCTTTATTATGCTTATTTTATATATAATAATAAAAATGTACAAATATATAATAAATATATAAACATAATAATAAACATTATACTTATTGTATCATTATTATATGTATTTATTATAATAATATTACTATTTATATTATGCTTAATTATGCTTCCTTGTATGTATCCTATCTCCCTAACAGTTGTGAACTAATGGAAGAGAAGATCTATCTTAGAATCTTTGGATCTCAGAGTTGGAAGGGATCTCATAGATCACCTAGTAGGGAGGTTCTTAACCTAAGAACCATTCACCCCCAATGGGTCCATGGATAGATTTCAGGGGATCTGTGAACCTAGGTGGGGGGGAAAGGGAAATTATCTCTTTATCTTAACTAACTTTTGGCTTTCTTTGTCATTCGATGTATTTCATTTTATGTATTTAAAACATTATTCTGAGAAAGGATCTATAGGCTTCCCAGACTGCTCAAGGAGCCCATGACACAAAAAAGATAAAGAATTCCTGAACTAGGTGAACTAGTCTAGGCTGCGGACCAACTCATACCTTAGTGCAAATCTCTACAAAATTCTTGACAAGTGGTCTAGTGGTCCTCTGCATGAAGGCCTCCAGGGAAAGGAAATCCTAAAGGAACCCATCCCACTTCTGAACATCTCCAACTATTAACTTTACTATTAGCTGGTTTCTTTATGTCAAACCAAAATCTGCCCTTCTCTGACTATTTCTCACTCTTTCTGGTTCTGCCTCCTAAAAACAAGCATCACGGATCTAATACCTCTTCTGCTTAACAGTCTTTCAAAAATTTCAAGACAGACTATATCTTCTCCTAAGTCTGAAAATCCTCAAGTCCTTCAACCCATCCTGATATGATAAAAGCTTTTGACTTCCCTTACCACACTGGTCACTCTCCTGGCTGCCTCTCCTATCAGCAGGCTTCCTAAAATGTGATATCTAGAATTAAAAATAACACACCAGATGTGGTCTGACCAGGGCCAGAAGACAGCAACACTATAACTTTCCTCATTTCAGATATCATATTTCCTATTTAATATAGGAGTAATTAATGAATACACTTCTAGTCTACTTAGTCCAATTCAGCAAGCATTTATGAAGCATCTATGACATGTAAGGATGAGAAATGTGGTGAAGTGGAGAGCGTTTAAAGTTGGAGTCAGAAAAACCTGGTGTGTTGAAATTGTATCTTGCTCTGACAACCCCACCCCACCCTCAGTCAGTATAATAAGTCAATTTATTGTTGATGTGCTGTTGTGTTTGTCCTTCGCTGTCAAAGAGGACCATGACATCAAGATGATGACATGACTTGCAGTTAACTTAGATTTGAGTGAGAGAGGGCTGTGCAAGGTCACCAGCCTCACTTTCTTCTCCTGAGCCATCTGGGTCCAGTGGCCTGATATTCATCAGGATGACTAGCGATGGCCCAGGATGCAATGGGAGACCCTGGCCCTTTCAGGCTAAGTCTTATCACATGGGGCAATATCAGGAAGTAAGACTGCAATGGGAACCTAGAGGTCACATACAAAATTTCCCAGAGATCAAAGGGGCAAAATTTACAAATTGTAGCATATGTTAACCCCAAACCACATCCTGGTAATATATGTGGAATCAAGGGAAAATGGCTAGATTCTACTATGAAAGTTTTTGATCCTGTACTAGGTAAATCTCAGATAAATTCTAGACATCCTCAGAACCCCAAAAGATGCTCATAATTTTTAGATAATGTAGATGTGTTAACTTTATAAAGTTTTACCAACAACTTGAGATGATTTGGATATATTAATAAATTAGCCCAAACTGACATAGTTAAGAGTTAATCTGTTTCCCCAAAATCCCTATAAAAATGAGACCTCAAACTCTTGCCCCCTGCCCGCCAATGTCCTTCCACCTCTATCAAGTCCATGCTGCCTAGTGCTCCCATCTCCTCTGAGCTCCCACCTCCTCTAGTGCCCCACGGTTGCATAAATGATACTCTCTGCCTCTCCCCTTCTCCATCCTCTTCGCCATTCCATTCCCTGAACCCACATCTGTTTTGCCACTGATCTCTCTGTAATTTCTGTGCTGTTTGCCCCCACACCCTCTGTACCTTATTAAAGTGTGATTGCTGCCCCATTTCCCACTGCCAGTTGTGATCTTTCCTGGTGAGTACCCAAAGAACTAGGTGTGCCTACTTCCATTTCAAAATTTTATAAATTAATTATCAATTCACCTGGTTTCAAATCCTGACTCTTTCAATTTACTATCTGAATGACCATGATCAAATTACTTAGCCTTTCTGGGACTCAGGTAACCCTCTAATCTTTCTAGTTGAGATTTCTGTACCAAATTATGTTTAAGTAACTGTGAAAGGTGCGGGTTGGGGGTACAAAGGAAAAAAAATTAATGTACATATGTATATGCTCATAGATGTACAAATATGAATGTATGTACATATATGTGTAGAGCTAGAATGAGAAATGGATGATAGATTCATAGCTGATAGCTTGATACATGACAATATATACATATTATATAGAGAGAAAGAGAAAGAAAGGAGAGGAGAGAGAGAGAGAGAGAGAGAGAGAGAGAGAGAGAGAGAGAGAGAGAGAGAGAGAGATGAAGGGTGGCATAATGGAAAGAACTAGACTTGAGATTAAAGAGAACTGAACTCTAGTCCTACTCATGTCACTAAATAGTTATACAATTTCATTGAAGTCACTTAATCTTTCTGGCCTTAGAATCACAGGATAATAGAGTTAGACCTGGGGGAGGGGGCCTTAAAATGAGTCCAACCTACTTATTTTACAGGTAAGGAAATTTATTTTTGTTTCTTTCTTATAACCCCAGCACTTTCTATAAGTGCCTGGCATATAGAAAGCACTTAATATATGTATGATTTATTTTATTCATTGCCCATTTCTTGTCTCCCGCTTTCAATTAAAAGCTCCCCTCCAAAAGAAATCAAGGTCAAAGATTCTACCCTTGTACCTCCCCACAAGCTCCACCCAGCTGGGGCTCAGCACATGAAGCAGACCACGATTCCCTGATTTGTCACTGCCCTGAATAATCAAAAGTCATTTTTTTGGGCAATCTGTCTTCTGATTCACATTGAGCCTGGGATATAAAAGTTGTAGCACCTCCAAAAACAGCTGCCCTGGTATCAGACCAATTCTGCTAAATTCCATGTTACTCCTCCCTACCTTCCCCAAATTCCAGGGAAGCATCTGGATAAGTGACACTTCAGCATATCATATGTGGACAGCAAATCTTATCAAGTTCCAGGAACCACAGCAGGGACTAGTTACCAAGGAGACTTTGACCATGGGCCCTTAGCCCATAATTTTTCCTGCACAGCATGACTCTGGTCAATTCAAACATTACTCTTTTCCTGGGATCCTGGCCTGCTCACTATTATTACCATGATTCTCCTGCTTTGTAAGTTTTGATTTTCAATGAAATTTTCAATTTCAAGCCATGAGACCCAAGAGTAATCACTACCCCAGAATTGGAAAGATGGAATGGGGGCGTGGAGGAGATAAAGTATGATGTTATCATGGCAACCCTGGCTCCAAAAATAAAATCCTTCCACACTGAGCCCTGGCCTGCAGCGGAAAAAGAATGGGATGACTTCCACTTATATAGGGGATGAGTAATAAGGACCCTGGGGCTGTGCCTGGAAAACCAGTTGGAGCCAAATCCAGTTCCCCAAAGTGTTGTGGTTATTGAAGAGTCTCTGTGGACCTTCCTCTTCTAGGAAGAGGTGAGTGCCCCCAAGAGTCAGTCTACACATCACTATGACTATACTGGGAGGTGGCCTGCTAGAAGACAAAAAGAGCCCACCTCATTACAGTGTGTCTAACTAACCCTTTGGGGACAACACTAAGGAAAAAGAAGAGACAATCTGCTCTCCTGAAGCTCACCATGTAATGTAGGAGTTCTTCACGGGAAGTCTGTACATTTTTTAAAAAATATTTTGACAACTGAATTTCCAATAATTAGTTTTCTTTCTAATCCTATATATTTTATTGTAGGCATTTAAAAATATTTTTCTTCTAAAAGTTTGGGGTCTATGGGCTTCACCATTAACAAAAAAAGTTAAGAACCCCAGACCCAGTGGAAGAGGAGGTATCAGAACACAAAAGCCTGAAAAATGCCCAAAACTCAGTATACCCCAAACTGAATGGATCATTTCCCCCCCTTCCTTCCCATCCCACTAGATATTCTTTCTAACTCTTCTGTTTCTATTATTGGAAACATCATTCTCCAAGTCATCTCAGGATAAAATAACATTGACCACTCCCTTTTCTCCCATCCAATCAGATGCTAAGTCTATTGGGGACTCCTTTATAGTTCTCATACTGGTCCCCTTCTTTCCATCCCAACTGGCATCCCCTTAGTTCAAGACCTCATTATCTCTTGTCTGCACTACTGAAATAGCCCCACATAGTTTTTCCTGTTTCTACTCTAACCTACCATCACAGGGACAAAAGATTAGTCTTCCTGGCATATGAGAACCTGGAAGGTTCATTTAAAAAGCTAGACCTAAACTCAAGAAGACCTGAGTTCAAATTTCACTCCTAACACTTACTGCTTCTTGGATCATAGGTGAGTCACTTAACTTCTCTGAACCTCTGTAAAACGGGGTTAACAATACCTCTCATACCAATTTTTCCCTAGGATTGTTATAAAGCTCAAATGATATAATACATATGAAGTGCTTCTCAAATTTTAAAGCATCATGTGAATGACAATTATTAATATTGTTATTATTATAACTCACAATAGAATCAGAGGATTTGGAGTTAGAAATCACCTTTGAGATCATCTGGTCTAATAATTTCATTTTATAGGTGAGGAAATAGATGAAGTGACTTATCGATTGTCACACTGGTAGGAAAAAGCAGAGCAAAGACTTGAACCTACATCCTCTTGTGTTCTTTCTACTACAGCACAATCATGTTCCTCCCTTATCCAAAAAGTCACTTTGTCCTTTCTTGTTCCTGAATAAAGTCCAAATTCCTCAGGCTAGCTAGAATCTCAGGCCCTCTACCATATGACTCCAGTCTGTCTTTTCAAGTCTTATCTCTCAGGAGTCATCTCCATGTACCCTAGGCTCCTGCCAAACTAGACTACTTCACTGTTCCCTAACAGCCTGGAAAGCTGAGAAATAATGCTGACAAGCCTCTCCTCATTTAACACGGCTAGACCTTGGACTACAGACACAGAGCCTGTCCCAAAGTCTGTACTTGAACCCTTTCCAGCATGGTAGAAGATGTCAGAGATTTCACTCCAAAAACTAATTGAGCCTTCAATAACCCAGGTCATATCTATATCACAGGAGAGCATTTGAAAAAGGCTTCTGTGGCCTTGTGGAAAGGAAGTTGTATAAAAGACAATTTCAAGGATGAATATGACTACAAAAGGGGGTTGGCCAGTCATGAAGCAAGAATGGGACACATGAGATGGATGGGAAGACTGGTTCACTGGTAACCTTGAAACCTTAAAGAATAATGGAAAGTCTCCAGCACACAGGGTAATTCCTCTTTAAGGGGTTTATGGAAAGATATGTACAACAATTACATTGAATGAGAAAGGGATGAAATCAGAGATCTGGGACAAAGCACTAGAGTATACAAAAGACAAAGACTAGGTAGCAATTACACCTTTTCAAAAGGACTTAGCTTTACAAGAGGAATTCACACAGATTCCTTCGAAGAGTGCATTTAAAAGATGATTCAATTTACAAAAAAAAACCAAAACTATACACAGTGTTTTGATGCACCTTATTACAGAAGGAAGATACACTGTATGCAAACATTCAAGGCCCTTAGTACAGTGGCAGGCACATAGTAGGCACTTAATAAATTATAATTACCTGATTAATTGATTGATAGATTGATTTAACAAATCATGGCTTCCCCTTAGCCCACCTGGAGCAGAAGATTTAACAGACTCAAATGTTTTTTTGCCTCTTAGATGGTATCTTCTAATGGAGTGAAGATAAGGAAGAGTAAATCAACTCCCTGTCTGAGAATGAGTCGAAGCATTGTACTTCTCATAAAGATAGAAGAGGCCGGGTTTCATATCCTCCCAGCGTTGCTAGCTGAAGACTTTAGCCTGACTAGGAAACAGCACTCGCCATTAGCGCAGATGGAGCCAAGAGAATCAGGGTTCAACTAGCAGCTGTCACTTGAAGCCTGGGTGACCTTGGGACCTCAGTTTTCCCACCTGTAAAATTAGGGAGTTGGATAAGTATCATCCTAATGGAAAGGATTCTCCAGTAGATAGAGAATCAGGAGACATCCTACCTGTGCCACTAGTCCAGGATGTGGCCTTGGACAAGTAACACAACTTGCAAAGCACTTTATAAATATCTTTGGCAAATAAGGTATTATGTTTAGCTGGTGAAATATAAAGAAGTATCCTGCCTACGTCTTGCTTGTATGTTATCTCGCCCATTAAATTGGAATCTCTTTTAAGGCAAGAATTGTTTTTGCCTCTCTGACAAAGCACTAAATCCTTAGTGCTTAGCACAAAGCTTGACACATAAGTCAAGAAGCATTTACTAAGCACCCACCACTACTATGCACTATGCTTGTTGACTATAAAAGAGGTTTTCTGTCCTCAAAGACCTCACACTCTATTTGAGGAGATATGAAAGGGACACAACTTGAATACAAATCAGAAAATACACATATAGGAGAGGTACAAAGTACTACCAAGAGGTGTAAGTACCACTTAAGACCACTTGGGAGAGCAGGGCAAGAAAGGGGAAAGTAGAATCAGGGAAAACTTCCCCCAAGTATAAACTTGAGTTGAACCTTGAAGAATAGAAAGAAATTGATCAGGTAAAGATTTGGAGGAGTGAATTCTAAGCAGGAGGGTCTAAGCACAAGTATGAGAGCAGAAACAGGTAAGGCCAACTTAGGAAGGAGTATGGTAAGTATAATTATCCCTCCCACAATCACAAGAGTTCTACCATCTGAAAAATCAATATAAAAATTTTTAGCCCTCCCTTTGTACCAGAGAAGAAGTCTGCATTATTATGGTATTAAAAGAAAAAAATATGTTGTTATTATACAATACTATAGATATATTTTATGTATTTCTGAGTTTCTAAACTTTTTCTGCATCATCGACTGACCTCCGCGTGTCTACAGCCTCAGCAAAACTCCCAAAAGATTCCCATTTCATTTCTTATGCCAACCCATGATATACTGAAACTGTGATGGGAAAAGTAGCAATATGGAAGGGATAACTGTACTCTAATTTGGCTAGTGACTAGAGTATTTGATGGAAAGTAGCATGAATAAAGCCAAAAAAGGAGGTTAGTGGGTGGTAGCCATATAATGGAAGATCTTGAACGACAGGTTACGAAGTTGGATTTTGTTCAATAAGCGTAGGAAGCCATAAAAGATTTTGAGCCATGGAATGACATGAGCTGTGAATTAGGAAGATTACTCTGCCAGAGGCATATGGAATGAATTAAATCAGGAAAAGACTGAAAGTTAGAAAAGGAGACAGTTACAAGACCATGGCTCTAGTTAAGGAATGAGGTAACAAGGCCCTGTGAGGAAGGAAAAGAGGGAATGGACATGGGAAATATTGCAGAGGTCCACTCAGATGAACTTAGTCACTAATCACATGCGAACAGTGGGGGAGAGGGAAATGGGAAAATGCTGTTATCATTAACAAAAACAAAGTAATCAGGAGATGGGAAAGATCAAGAATTCAGCTTCTGACATATTAAACCATGAGATGCTGTATGGTCAGCCTATTAGAAATGCTTAGCCAAATATGACAAAACAAGAAAATGATCAATGTTGGAGAAGATGTGGGAAAACTGGAACATTAATGTATTGTTGGTGGAACTGTGAACTGATTCAACCATTCTGGAGAGCAATTTGGAACTATGCCCAAAGGGCTATAAAACTGTGCATATTCTTTGACCCAGCAATATCACTTCTAGGTCCATATTCCAAAGAGATCATAAAAATGGAAAAAGGACCCACATGTATAAAAATATTTATAGCAGCTATTTTTGTAGTGGCCAAGAATTGAAAATTGAGAGTATGTCCATCAGCTGGGGAATGGCTGAACAAGCTGTGGTATATTAATGTAATGGAATACTATTATTCCATGAGAAATGATAAGTAGGTGGACTTCAGAAAAACCTAGAAAGACTTACATGAACTGATGCTGAGTGAAGTGAGCAGAACTAGGAGAATATTATACTCAGTAACAGCAACATTGTGTGATGACCAAGTTTGACAGATTTAACTCCTCTCAGCAATACAATGATCTAAGACAATTCCAAAAGACTTGTGATGGAAAATGTTATCCACATCCAGAGAAAGAAAGAAAAAAAGAAATGCTTAGTCAACAGGTCTGGCCTTGGGAAGAGATGGATGAGGGGGGCGGTGTGGTGTCAAGCAGGAGAAAAGAGATTTCATAGCTGTGACCAATGTATGAGGAGGCCAAAAGGAGAGGATACAAAGGACAGGACCCCAAAAACATTTAACGAATGGAGACGAGGGTGGGGTGGAGCCAAGATGGTGGAGTAATAGCTCCTGCCAAGCCCAGCCAAATACCTGTGAAAAAAAATGGCTCTAAACAAATTCTGGAGCCACAGAATCCACAGAATGATGGAGTGAAGCAAATCTCTAGCTCATGACAGCTTGGAAGGTTGCTGGGAAGTGTCTATCATGCCACACTGGGAGCACAGGCAGTGAATGCGTGCACAAAGGGGACCTGTGCAGGCCTTGAGGAGAGGGAATCTCTGACACCTATGGTGGTTTCCAGACTTCATGACCCCAAAACACTGAGGATAAATTGGAAGGTCAGTGGGGAAAGCCTGTGGGACCAGTGCAGGAAAATGGAGTGGTCCAGCCCCAGGGAGGCAGAAGGGGGAGGGTGTGGAGGAACCTTCAGCAGCCACAGCAGCAGGAGGGGCAGCTGCAACCAGTTTTTGGCACTCTAGGGCCATAGATTGTGGGGGGGATCAAGCAGCTGACATTACACCCCCCACCTCCACTGGAAGCAGAGAACTACCTTGACAAAGCTCGAAAGTCAAGAAAATGGCTGGGGAAATGAGCGAAAACTGGAAAAAGAATCATACTATAGAAACTTACTTTGGTGACAAGGAAGATCAAAGTATGCAAACAGAAGAAAACAAAGTCAAAATTCCTCCATCCAAAGCCTTCAAGAAAAATATGAATTGGTCTTAGGCCATGGAAGAGCTCAAAAAGGATTATGCAAATCAAGTAAGAGAAGTAGAGCAAAAATTGGGAAGAGAAATGAGAGTGATGCAAGAAGATCATGAAAAACAAGTCAACTGCTTGCTAAAGGAGACCCAAAAAAATGCTGAAGAAAATAACACTTTAAAAAATAGACTAATCCAAATGACAAAAGAGATCCAAAAAGCCAATGAGGAGAAGAATGCCCCAAAAAGCAGAACTGGCCAGATGGAAAAGGAGATCCAAAAACTGACTGAAGAAAATAATTCCTTAAAGATTAGAATGGAGCAGAAGGAAGCTAATGACTTTATGAAAAATCAAGAAATTATAAAACAAAACCAAAGAAATGAAAAAATAGCAGGCAATGTGAAATTTCTCATTGGAAAAGCAAATGGCCTGGAAAACAGATCCAGGAGTGACAATTTTAAAATTATGGGACCACCTGAAAGCCATGATGGAAAAAAGAGCCTAGACATCGTCTTTCATGAAATTATCAAGGAAAACTGCCCTGATATTCTAGAACCAGAAGGCAAAAAATAATTATTGAAAGAATCCAGCAATCATCTCCTGAAAGAGATTCAAAAAGAAAAATTCTGCGGAATATTGTAGCCAAATTCCAGAGTTTGCAGGTCAAGGAGAAAATATTGCAAGCAGCCAGAAATAAACAATTCGAGTATTGTGGAAATACAATCAGGATAACATAGGATTTAGCAGTTTCTACATTAATGGATCAAGGGGCTTAGAATATGATATTCCAGAAGTCAAAGAGCTAGGATTAAAACCAAGAATCATCTACCCAGCAAAACTGAGTCATTCAATGAAAATGGGGAAAAAATGGTCATTTAATGAAATAGAGGACTTTCAAGCATTCTTGATGAAAAGATCAGAGCTGAATAGAAAATCTGACTTCCAAACACAAGAATCAAAAGAAGCATGAAAAGGTAAACAGGAAAGAGAAATCACAAGGGACTTACTAAAGCTGAACTGTTTACATTCCTACATGGAAAGATAATATTTGTAACTCTTGAGACTTTTCTCAGTATTTGGGTAGTTGGAGGGATTATATACATATAGACAGAGGGCATACAGTGAGTTGAATAGGAAAGGATGATATCTAAAAAAATAAAATTAAGGATGAGAGAGGAATATATTGGGAGGAGAAAGGGAGAAATAGAATGGGGCAAATTATCTCTTATAAAAGAGGCAAGAAAAAGTTTTTTCAGTGGATGGGGAAAGGAAGGAGATGAGAGGGAAAAAGTGAAGCTTACTCTCATCACATTTGGCTTAAGGAGGTAATAACATGCACACTCAATTTGGTATGAAAATCTATCTTACACTACAGGAAAGTAGTGGAGAAGGGGACAAGTGGGGTGAAGGGGAAGACAGAAGGGAGGGCAAATGGGAGAAGGGAGTAACTAGAAGTAAACACTTTTGAGGAGGGACAAGGTCAAAAGAGAGAATAGAATCAGTGGGGGAAGGATAGGATGGAGGGAAATATAGTTAGTCTTTCACAACATGTCTTTTATGGAAGTCTTTTGTATAACTATACATGTATAACCTATATTGAATTGCTTGCCTTCTCAGTGGGGATGGGTGGTCAGGGAGGAAGGAAGAGAAGCTAGAATTCAAAGTTTTAAAAACGAATGTCAAAAATTGTTTTTATGTGTAACTGGGAAATAAGAAATATAGGTAATGAGGTATAGAAATCTATCTTGCCCTACAAGAAAATAGAGGAGATGAGGATAAGGGAAGGGAGGGGTATGATAGAAGGGAGGGCAGATTGAGGGAAGGGGTAATTAGAATGCAAGGTGTCTTGGGGTGAGGGGAGGGGAGAGACTGGGAGAAAATTTGGAGCTCAAAATCTTGTGGAAACGAATGTTGAAAACTAAAAGTAAATAAATTTTAAAAAAAAGAGAATTGAGAGGGGAAAAAGAACATAGGAAAGGAGACAGAGGAGCACTTCTGTTAGTTGGATGTACAGTCAGTTCTAAGACCTGGGCTTTAGTCTGAGTTCTTCTTAGTAGATCAATGGGGTCAAGTCTCCATGAGTTAACCTGTGCAAGCTTCTTTCATGAACTGTGAAATAAGGAATAGTAATATTCACTTGCATTACCTATCTCATGGGGTTGCTGTAAGGAAAGCATTTTGTGAAATGTAAAATGCTACGTCCGTGTGAGTGTTTACTAAAGTGTCAGAGAAATATAGTCCTATAAGGAAACAAGAGAAAGACTCTCAGAATCTCTGAAGGTACATATACTATCCAACCCTATGACGTCATGAGAAAGACAAACAAGCTTCAATTCTCTGCCAGAAATTATATGGCACTTTAAGGTGTGCAAAGTACTTTATATATATTATCTCATTTAATTAGCATAAAGTAGGGTTCATCAAACTTCTCCCCAATCTGCCACTGACCTATGGGAGAAATTTGTTCTACTGAATTTTTCTATGAGGATAAAGAAGGAATTTCTGAAATTCCTGAAAACTCTTTCCCATGTATTATGATGTGCTCCATCTGCTTTGGGGACATCTTCCTTCCTTGCTTATTATGTCTGGCCACATAAATACTCTGAGTATGTCACTTAATTTCCCTACACATCAGTTTCCTTATCTGAAGGACTGGATGGTGGGGTGGTGCTAAATGACGTCCCTTCTAACTTTATTGATCTTCTACTGTTTCATAGACTAAGCCAATGGGCCAAGGCAACTTATGTCTATATGGCACTTTAAGTATGACAAAGTGCTCTTGTCACAACTACCTTATGAGCTACATAATAGGATCATTCTATTATCTCCAGTTCAAAGATGATGAAATGGACAAACAGAGAAGTTAAGTGAGTTGCCCAGTATCACACATTAACTAAGTGGCAGAACTCAGATTTGAACTCCGGTCTCCCAGGCAACGGAACTACACACCACACTGACTCTCCAGGGAGAAATAGCATGTTTAAGGAAGACTAAGAGAAAAACTCACAAAGGAACTCTGACTTAAAAAGTGGAATAGCCTGCACCTGAGAGTGGCAGGTCCGTCACCAATGAAGATTTTCAAACACCATAAAAGAGATTAGTTCTAGTACTGGTTGGAGTCCAGGGGTGAGGAATTTTCAGTCTTGAGGCTACATGTGACCCTCTAGATTCTCAAGTTCAGCCCTTTGACTGAATCTAAACTTCCTAGAACAAATTCCCTAATAAAAGCATTTGTTCTATAAAATTTGGACTCAGTCAAAAGGCCACATGTGGCCTCAAGGCTGCAGGTTCCCCACCCCTTGGACAGACATCCTTTGAGGTCCTTGACAACTTTGATTTACTGATTATGAAACGGTGCCAGCCAGCAGTGGTGTAGTGGAAAATGCATTACACTGGTTGTGAGCTCAGTTTTCCCATTAACTAGCTGTTTAACCTTGGGAGTTTCTGACTATGAGTGTTCTTATGAGTAAAATGACGGGGTTGGAGCAGATGACCTCTCTAGTCAGGCCTTCCTACCACTAGCATTCTGAAAAATGAAACAGTCCAGGCAATGTGCACTTAGCCTGGGAATTGGACGACTTTGGGGATTTCCAAAAGGCTGAAGTCATCAATCTATTTGTTTCTTCTTTCCTTGCTGTCATTTGCTAAGGGCAAACATCTTAGCCCCAAGTCCTGGGTCCTCAAGAAAATTGCTTTTCCACAGTTGCAAAAGAAAAGAAACATGTGGGTTGTTCATTGCTACTCTGGTCCCCTCACCTCTGCTCACTCACTTCTTGACCCTAAACCATAATGCAGAAAAAAAAGTCAGGCTGAAAAACCACAAGAACACACTGTAGGAAAAGGAACAGAAACAAAGGGAGAGAAAAAACTTGAATCTAAAAGAAAGATCCCAGTCCCCTGACATCCACAAGCATGGGAAGTCAGTGTTAAATGCCGCAGAAACTGAATTCTAGACCTCATTTTTCCACTAACTTACTAGGTGAACTTAAATAATAGACAAACTACTTCGTCTTCCCTATATATCAGAATTAAACAATACGAGGGATCAGATTATCCATTTCACAGGATTTCAGGAGATTCCAGAAATGACAGAAAGGGCTTTCAAACCTTTAGACAAAATACCGAACCAAATGTCACACATTCTTGGTAAAGCTAGGGCTTTGAATGGTCACAGTCATATTGATGGTTTCTGTTCCCTCCCCAGACTCTAACTAACCCATTTCACTGAAGGGCAAGCCCCTCTTTCACTTGGGATGTGGGACATAGCTCTGTCCACACAAATGCTGATACATGAGGCTGTGCCTGGATTAAGTAAAACTGCAGAGAGGAAGTGCCTCACCAGCTAGTGAGTCTAGGAACTTTAATGAAAATTTGGTGCTTTCCTTCCAATGGATGGCATGGCAAGTTGTAGGTTCATCTTGAAAAACCTAGCCTCATGAGGGAGGACTGGGATAGCATCACCTCCACCACAGCTGCCATTTGTTCATCTTGGTTCCTCATGCTGTGCGTAACATATTCAGGATATCTACCCATCAAAGTAACTGTCAGAAAGTCAAACTCCCACAGACTAACTTAATCTCTATGAATCTCCTGGGGTTACTGAGGGTTCTATTTAATCTTTGTTTCTTTCTGCAGCTTCTTATTCTGAAAGCCACATCCATGGAAGCCTGGTTCTTTCTTGCTGGGTCTATCATTACTGCTCTCCTTTACTCTATCAGCCACAGCAAATGTTTCCCAAAGATAAGGCATTGCCCACCTCCCCATCAAGGGCCATTCCCATTTTCTTTTCTCATATTCCAAGCTTCCAAAACCATTTCTGCCAGGAAGATTTTTCTAGTTTACCCCACATGACCAATAATTTCTTTAAGCTATGACCACTCAGTATATGTCTCCATCATATGAATAAAAACATTTTAAATTATTAAAATGGAAGGCATTTAAAATTTTATTTGACTATGTTCTTTCTTTGGTAATATTCCGTATGCACACTTCATTTATATACCTTATACTTAGCGTTGTCCTGCTCAACAATTACCTGTTACTCGTATCTTTTAACATTTTAACATTTATCCTAGATTCAATAAGGTATAATGGAAAGAACACTAGCCCAGGTATCAAAAGTCTAAATGTGCCGTAAGGTGGCCCTTCTGCCAGTTACTTGCTGTGTGACCGTGTGACCTTGGGTAGGTTACTTCCAAGGAGTTGGTGTCAGTTTCTTTATCTGTAAAGATTAAGAACCTGAACCAATTTTAATTCAATTTTAATATCATATGAGTCTATATTATCTGAAACAGCTAGATGGCTCAGTGGATAGAGAGCTGAACTTGAATTCAAATCCAGCCTCTGACACTTCCTAGTTATGTGATACCTGCTTCAGTTTGCTCATTTGTAAAACAGGGATAGTAATAGCACCTACCTTCCTGGATTAAATGAGATATCTATAAAGTTCTCTGCAAATACTAAAGTACTTTAAGGACTTGCTATTATTATTATTGTTCAAAAAACCTATTTTTTGTTACTTTGTGCCTTTACATGTTTTTGCCCACCACATGTGTATCTAACATACTTCCCTCATTAGACTATGAGCTACCAAGGGAAAAAGATGTTGTCTCCATCTGAGTGAGTGAAAAAACATTCTTCTCTCCTCTGCTCTACCCATAGGAAAGACTGCTAAATAATGTAAGAAATATGGATCAACACCCGAAGACCAGGCTACATCACGAAACATAATCAGGGGGATTGACTTAGTTGCATCAACAAAGTACAATCATTACATGCAAATCAAAACTCCAACATGCCCATCATACTAGACTGGCACCAGCAAGATCCCATCCATAAATCTGGCAGAGGTTCAGGGAAAAAAAAGATGTTTCTAACAGTCTCTTGTATAAAAGTAGAAGCCCTGGAGGCTTGATGTTAAATGTTCTCTCATGGTGACAGTCTACAAAGTGGGAAGGGAGAGGTCAGGACAGAGAATGGCTGCTCACAGTGCTGATGCGCACAAAGACATGATTCAGAGGTCACTCTGGGATAGATGGCAGCAGGCAAACTGAACATTTCACACTCCTGCCTAGACTCATTGTTTTCTATTTCTGCCTTTAGGGAACAGCTTCCTTTCCAAGAAGGTATTACCCAAATCAAGCCACTGAGTTCTCTCAGAAAAAAATTGGAATGCCGGTCATTGGGTTTGGCTTTGAGTTGTCACTACATCTAGATCATATCACTAAGGAGAATGGGAAGTTTTCAAACACTGATTTTAAGAGGACAAAACTGAATACTCACAGAGTCACAAGAAGAATAATACATCAAAATATATCAGCTAGTCCAACCATCTCCTACCAGGGCAAGGATTTTCTCCCATAATGGCCCTGACCATTATTGATGGTCAATGGTCATCCAGACTAAGCTCAAAGACTTCTGGTGGTAGGAACTCTTGCTTTCCAAGGTAGCCATTCCATTTAGGGGCATATATCTAGATCATATATTTAGAGGCAGCTAGGTGGCACAGTGGATAGAGCACTGGGTGGGGAGTCGAGTTCAATCCAGCCTCAGACATTTTTACTAGCTGTGTGACCTTGAGTAAGTCACTTAACCACTGTTTATCTAGTTTCTTCATCTGTACAATGGGGATAATAATAGCACCTACTTCCCAAGGTTGTTTTGAGGATCAAATGAGACAAATAAAGCACTTGGCACATGGTAGGTACTATATAAATGCTAGACATTATTATTATTAGAGCTGGAAGGAACCTTAGAGACTATGGAGTCTAACTATCGCATTTTATAGAAGAGGCACAGAGAGGTTAGCTAATGTGCTCAGGGTCACACAGAGAATAAGTACTTGAGGTAGAATTGAATCTAGGCCTTCTAGATTTTTGGGTCCATTACACCATGCTGTCTCTTAGGCTGCTATATTGGGAAGTTCTTCTTGGCATGGAGTCTAACCCTTACATCCTTTGCTCCAAATTCTGTTCTCAGGGCCCAAGCAGAAGTCATCCAATTCCCCTTCCAGATGATAGACTGCTAAAAATCAAGATGTCCTCAAAGTGTTAAGGAAGTTTTAAGCTTGTTATATAGACTCCACACACTGAAAATGGACAGGCCTCACATCCTCCCTAAGTCATTTCTTCATCTGGATTGAACTTCAACAGTTCCTTCCACTGATCCTTTAATGGACAGCTTTTGGGATGCCTCATCAGACTCCCAGCTTTTCAAAAGTAATCTAGTCCAACCAGAACGGAGTAGAAAATCATTCTATGATATCCCTGACAAGTGGTCATACAGTGTCTGTTGACATGTACACTTCAGGACAACCCAGTTAACCTTCCTCACCACACATCCATTTCCCATCTCTATGACTCCGCATCAACTGTCTTCCCTGCCGAAATACACTCCCTCCTCATCATTCCTGCCCAGGATCCCTAATTTCCTTCAAAGTTCAGCTCCAACACTTCTGACATAAGTAAGGCTCTTCCTGATCTCTCCTGCCAACTGCTAGTGTCCCCTCATTATTCTGAGTTTGTACTTTTTTGTTATATACTTATATTTGTACATTCTACTTTCCGCTAGAGAATACAGTTCATTGAGAACAGATATTGTTGCATTGATGTCATTATATCCCTTACACAATTTCTGGTGCTTAAAAAATGATTGTTGAATGAAGACATCCAGTCCTGCCTTCTTCTTCTGGACGTGCCCCATGTATGTGGTTGTTTTCAGATCTTCTCACCCAAAACTATTTCACTTGGTGATCTCACCAGTTTCTATAGTTTCAATTATTATTCTGTGCAGATGACTCTGATATCTATTTGTCTAGCCTAAGCCCTCTCCCAAGCTCCAATCTCACATCTCCAACTGCCTCTTAGACACTTCAAACTGGATAGTCCAATTAAACTTAACATGTCGAAAATTCATTACCCCTTCCCTCAAAACCCTCTCTGCTGAGGGTACCAGTGTCATCTCCATCACCCAAGTTTTCACTAAGTATATTCCTTAACTCTTCACTCTCATCCCCATATGTAACCAGATGTCAAGTCCTGCCCTTTGCACCTTCACATCTTTTATATACCCACTTCTCTCCTCTGACCGGGCAACCACCCTGGTGCGAGTCCTCATTACCTCATGCCTAGAGTAGCATACTAACCTGCTGGTTGAGCTGCCTGCCTGCCTGCCTGCCTCAAGCCTCTCTACATTCCCATCCATTCTCCACTCAACTGTCAAATTGATCTTCCTGAAGCATAGGTCTGACTATGACTCCCTATTGCCTTCAGGGTCAAATATAAAATTCTGTTTGGCTTTGAAATCATCCATAAACCTAAACCCTTTCTACTTTTCCAGTATTCTTATACCTTACTCCCTTCTACCTACTCTGTGATCTGGTGACATTGGCCTCTGTTCCACCTCTCTACTCCAGGCATTTTCACAAACTGTACTCCATGCCTAGAACTCTCTCCCTCTCCATCTCCTCTCTTGGTTCTCCTGGCTTCCTTTTAAGTCTCAGTCATAGTCCCACCTTCTGTAGGAAGCTTTTCCCATTCCTCTTAATCTTAATGCCTTCCTGTTGAGATTAACCCCAGTCTATCCTCTTCTCTCTCTCTCTCTCTCTCTCTCTCTCTCTCTCTCTCTCTCTCTCTCTCTCTCTCTCTCTCTCCCCCTCTCTGTCTCTCTCTCTCCCTCTCTCCCCATAAATATATAAATACACACACAAACACACATAGATACATATGTCTACACATCTATATAAATATAGATATACAGATAAATAGATAGATAGATCTTATTTGTACAAAGCATACATTTGTACAAAGGGACCATTTGTTGCATTTATATCCCCAGCACTTAATAGCTCTGTGCCAGGTACATAGTAGATACTTAATAAAACTAGTTGACTATTTCACCTTATTGATGATATTCTTTAAAAACTACCATACTTATACTCTAGATGCATGATAAACTATAACATTTACAATGTTCCCAAATATTTAATAACCTATAACATCTGCAATATTCTCAAATACATCAACAGAAAAAAAAAAGACTCAGTCTCAACTAATTTTGTTAGATAATCAGGAGCCCAGATTGAACCTTCTGCAAGTCTGTCTCCTTCTCCAGAGCAAGGAGAAGGTACTTGGTGGGGGAGGAGAGAGAGAAGAAATGCAAACATATCACAATTGCTTCCTCTCCCTTCCCATCTAATCTGGGGACAAATGGGGCATACACAGCCCCCATAGGAGGGAAGTAAAAGCTCCACCCTTCTGGAATTGCCCAAGATTTACTTGGGTCAGTTCCTCTCTCACAGTTGATCCAAATCAACCCAAACGCAACAGAGTTGTACCAAACTTTCTTCCTGTTCCTTAAGTTATTTCCTCTAAATGCTGAAAATGACCACACAATTCTTCATAAAGGAGTTTCTTCACCTATTTCTTTCCTTTCCCCACCTCGCTAGGATTCCCTAGCAACTATGCTACCATAATCAGGGCAAAGTACATACAGCAGAACTATAATCTTTATCACCCTGGACACACAATCAGGCCTGTGATTTCACTGCTATAAGAAACTGCCAAAGAGTGAAGGACCTCTACTAACGCATATCAGGACCTGCTCGACTACTTAAGAGTCTTCAAGAGTGCAGGGGCACTCGGAGGTTGAGCAAACTGCTCATGGCACTCTATGCTTCTTATCAAGTTACTTAAGATCTCATTAGTTATTTTTGCTGTTAGCTCTACCATTCATTCATACTCTGCCCAGATCTTTTCCATATAGTTGTTCTCTAGTTATGCCTCCCACATCCATACTTGTAAAACTTTTTTTCTCAACTCAAGTATTATTTAGTACTTTGTATTTTCTCTTATTGTTTCACATTTTTTCATTTGTCCCATTAATCCAGCCCAGGGGTGGGGAACCTGAGGTCTCAAGGTCACATGTGGTCCTCCAAGTCCTCAAGTGCAGCCCAAACTTCACAGAACAAGTCCTCTTAATAAAAGGATCTGTTCTGTAAAACTTGGACTCAGTCCAAATGCTTCACCCAACAACCTAGAAGGCCACATGTGGTCTCAAGCCTGCCGGTTCCCCACCCCTGCCTGTGAGGTTATTTTGAGGTAATGATTTTGTTATATATTTTGTCAATTAACCCTGCTATCTTTATGTCACCTAAAAATTTGATATGCGTGTCAAATATGATAAGTATAACATATGCCATAAAAACTGAATAAAGGGTCAATTCCTGAGGTACTTCACTGAAGACCTACTTCCAAATTGGCAATAATCCATTAATCACCATGTCAGGGTTCCACATATTCAAACAGCTTCAAATCCCCCTAACTATACTATCACCTTGTCCATAAAGATATCAGGAGAGATTTTGTCAAATACTTTCAAGGAATTTCCTTGCTATATACCAGGGTACTAATCCTATCACAAATGGAAATATAGTTATTCTGGTACTGCTTGAGCTTTTCTAGACAAACTCATGTTAACAAAGACTAACTGACCCCTGATTCCCTTTTTAAATGCTCTCAAATCACCCCTTTAATAATGTGGTTAGAATTTTGAAAGAATTCAAAGTCAAGATTCTCATATTTGAAAATTAAGATAACATTTGTCTCCAATTCTGTATCATCTTTCCCATTTGCTGTGCTTTTTCTAAGATCACCCATCTAATATTGACAATAGTGCCTCAGGATTCACCCCTTGAAAATTTATTTAGTATTCTTGAGTAAAGCTCATCAAACTTGGGGATTTGAAGTTATCAAGGGTAACAGCTATGTGCTCTCTATCTCCTCACTTATTTTGGATGGCAATTCTTAGTTAACCATTTTTTTGTTCTATATTTCTAGTATGGAAAAAAAAAAAACCAAGAAAAACTGGAATCCAAATAGGAGTGGAGAGTTCTACCTTTATTCTACAATCTGTTTTCATTCACCCCATCTCCCCCATTTAAACTCACATGAAGGAACCCAGGAAACATGGTATCATGGCTTTGTCATTTTCTTTGTCCTAGACATTCATTCCTAAGGAAATAAGGGGAAAAAGAGAGGTTGCTTCAAAAGCCACCATCACTGGTGTCTCAGCCTTGTCAGTATTTGTGGCTGCTTCTTCTCTGATTCTGAAGTCTGCTGACTCTCCCTTCTTCTCTGCCACCCTGGACTAAATAAAAGGAGTCTGTTGACTTTCTTATTTTTCAGGCCAATACAGGTAAAATCAGGGTGCAAAGTAGAGGCTCTCCTTGGCCCCACCTTCTTTCCCTAGTCACACCAAGTGGAATGCTATGGCAAACCCTGAGTGGAATTTTTATGTACTTTAGAGAGGTAGATTTGGTACAGAGGGCATGGGAAGAAGGAGGATGCCATGCTGGGTCTGGTATGTTAATCCCTACCTAATCCAATTCAGAGAGGGTAGTGAAATCCAAGCAGGGTAATGAGGAGCAAGGAATTCTAGGTATAGCTGAAGGACATAGGAGCCTCATGCACAGAAACACACAATGGGCCATGAGAAATATACCTAAGCAGGAAATATGTTTAACATTCAAAGCCCCTTTTCAGTCTTACTACATATTACTCCCCATCCTGCTTTCTACGGTACAACCAAACTGGCCTTTTTTGCTGTTTCTCTCACCCATGGCACTCAGTCTCCCATCTCCAAACCTTTCCATCGGAATGCCCTTCCTCCTCACTGCTACCCCCTTTCTCTTGTTTCCTTTAAAACTTAGCTCAAATGTCAACTTTAACATGAAAAGCCTTTCCTGATCTTCCCAGCTACTGGTGCTCTTCCCCCCAAAATAACTTTGTGTTTGTTATGTGGAGATTTTGTTTATCTGGTTATATTTTATATGTGTATGTATAGGTTATACATTTTATATATGTGTGTATATAGGTTTGACAGGTTTTATGTGTGTGTATGTATGTGTAGGTTATATATTTTATGTATAAATGATACATATAATATATATAATGTATATATCCTTGATAGCAGGGACTATTTCATTGTTGTCCTTGAATCCCCAGTGTATAGCATAGGGCTTGGCAAAGTGACTGTTTTTTGATTAACTGATGGTGAAGATGGCTAGAACATTCTAATAATAATGTTAACAGATAATATTTATACAGCACTTACTATGTCCTAGGCACTGTGGTAAGTGCTTTACAATTATTATCTCATTTGATCCTTATAACAACCCTGGGAGGTAGGTGCTATTATTATCACCATTTTATAGAGGGGGAAACTGAGGCAAATAGCCCAGGGTCACACAGCTACTAAGATATCTGATGCCGAATTTGAATGCAGGTCTTCCTGACTTGAGGACTAGTGCCCTATTCACTGTGCCATCTATCCTACCCATGCAGTTGTTTGCTTGGCACTTGTACATCATTCTTTGCCCAAGGCTTAAAGAAAATGGGATGCTGTTTTAACTTTGAACCCAAGTGTCAAAGATAAAATATTGGCTGCCTTTCATTTTTCTATGATTTGAAGTTAGAATATGCTAAAAAACCATTCAATGTCTCTAAATAGCACTGCCCCGAAAACTTTTTAGCAAGGTGAGAACCCTTCCAGATTTTGAAAAACATCTCTCCCTCTCCCTCTCCCTCCCCTCTCTCTCTGTCCCTCCCTCTCTCTCTCTCTCTCTCTCTCTCTCTCTTCCCCTCTCCCCCCTTCTCCCTCTCCCCTCTCTTCCCTCTCCCTTCCCTCACTTGAACAATCCATTTAAGTTTTATTAACAGAAGTACAGTATCCAGAACAAGGGAGATGATAATCTTGTACTCTGCCCTAGTTGATTATTCCAAGCATTATAATCCAGTTCTGGGAGTTACATTTTAGCAGTAAGAGGGCCATTAATAAACTTCAGTGTATCCACAGAAAGGTATGAGTATTTTAAACCAGGCCATATGAGAATCTATTAAAGTCACTAAAATTTAGCCTGGAAAAGGAAAGACATCGAAGTACACAACACTATTCTTCAAATATCCAAAGGACTTTCATATTAAAGGATTGCATTTTTTCCACTCAACCCCAAGGTCAAAATTAAGAAAATGTCACAGAGGGGTAGATTTTGGTTCAACGTAAAGAAAAATTTCTTAACAATTAGAACTGTCTGAAGTGGAACAGGCTGGGTCGAGGTAGATGGGTGGGGTTCCTCATGAATTGCTCTTTCTGGTGGTTTTCAAACAAAGATAGGATGCCCATCCTCGAAGGATAATGCATATGGGGTGAGTGTGTGTGTTCATCCTTCGTTGCCGAAGAAGACCATGTCATCAGAAAAATAATGATGTGACTTGCAACTTGACTTTGTTTTTGAATGAGGGAGGGTTGTATATGGGGTAAATGATCTGGGTGAGGGTTAGATGAGATGACTGCTGAGGTCCCTTTCACTGCTTAGTCTCTATGTCCATGTACCCTTATAAAACTGACTCCTCAAGGGCAGGGAATATTTCAATTTTGTCTCTGTTACCAGACGTATAATTCTGCAAGAAATTTATACTTAAATCTTCAAGCAATCTTACTTGGCAAGTCCTTTTTTTTTATTCCCTACCTGGTGGAGATGGAGAAATCTCACTAGAAATACCTTCTCTTATGGATTTTCATAGAGAAGAGAAAAGAAAAAGGAAGGAGACAGAGCAGGCACTTATTAAGCACTTACTATGTGTCAGGCACATATGATCCAAATATTATCTCATCTGACCATTTTATTTGAGAGAGGAAGCATGACACGGATGCAATGGATAGGTGACCCAACTTTCAATAAGCAGTGCCCATGTTTAAATCATGCCTCTGACACTAGCTCAATGACTATGGGCAAATCGTATAACCTCTAGGTGCCTCAGCTGTAAAATTAGAATAATAACACCTGAAACAAGAGGGACTTTTTTTTGAAGGTATAAATGGGATAAAGCATATAAAGTGCTTTGCAAACCTTAAAGTCCTAAGAAATATATATATAAGAAATATAAAGTACTGTTTTTCTCTCATGAAAAGAATAGCGGGCAAACCTTGAAGAACTCCTTCAGTTCAAGGGTAGCTCCAAACATGAAAACCAGATCTGGTTCTTCTCTGGCTTCTTTTGCCCTTGCAACTAGAAGAGTGCCTAGCAAAGAAAAATATTGTTTTCAGGGCCTATAGGAAAATCCTGGGTACAGCTGTCTCAGGAGCAGCTTCTACTGGCTGGTTTGGTGCTAACTGCACAGAACTACTTTGGGATTCTCATCCTCTGCTGCTTTTGGGCCTTTAGGAGCTTGAGTTTGAGATCATGAAATCCAATACTCTCATTTTACAGGTGAGGAAAGGGGCATAGAGAGGTTAAGTGACTTTCTTAGGGTCACACAGGTAATGAGTGGCTGAGACAAGATTTGAACTCAGGCCTTCCTGACTACAAAAATCAGTGTTCTACCCACTACTCTCCTCCATATCCCGCTACTATGCCCTTCTTATCCCCACTTCCATACCATTATCTGTGCCTAAACCACCATGAAATCTCTCTTCCTCTATGCAGATCCTACTCCTTCAGGGACCAGCCTTGGGCCTACTTACAGCCTTTCCCTACTATTCTAGCCCACAATGAATTCCTAAGGTAATTATAGTCAGTGCCACATACTTCAGCTCTTAATTGCTCATTAATCACTTCACAAGTGTTTTGTCTCCCCATCTATACTGAATTCTCCTGAAGGGCAAAAACTGGGTTTCTTGCTTTTCTGGGGTCTCCCCCAAGGTGTTAGGAACACAGGAGGTGCCAAATAAATACTTGTTGAATGGAAGAGAACTGAATTTAAAGGAGGGCCCCTGGGTGGGGACAGGGCTGTAAACTGACACTGCAGTTCAACTGCCTCATATACATACACAGCCTGAGTCTCAAGTCCAGAAAAGAGAAGTCTATCTTTTGTGTGGCCAGCGTGTACAGACTGCACTACCCAATGAGACAGCAGACCCCTCTCGCCAGCCAATGAGAACACAGTCTTAAATAGCAATCCCTGAATCCCTGACCTCAGCCTTGAAGTTTTGCAGCAACATCACTACCTCCTACACAACTTTCATCTTCAGGCCTAGCCTGGGGTAAAAAACAAAACATAAACAAGAAAACCTTTCCCAGGAGGGAGATAAAATCTGGAACACATCTTTGGAGTGGTTACACATGACAAAAAGGGGCAAGGGTCCAGTGATTCTCACCACTGTGGCAGAACCCAGAGTATGTCAAGTTCTAAAGGTTCATAGGCAGTGTTAGTTAACTGTGGCCCAGTCTGTGGGAGCCCTCAGCCACATTATCCCCTTGTATTTCAAAGGGAAATGGGCAGACTCCCAGGATGAGCAAAAGACCCAGAATCAAGAGGCCCAGACCCTTGTCTCCCATGCCTTTTGCCAGCTGCGAGCCTTTGGACAAATCACTCCAGTATGAATTGAGACCTCAGCTTCCTCTATAACTGATGGTGCTGGGTCAGGTGATCTCCAGAATCTTCAGTCTTAACCCTATGACCATGTGTGTCACACAGGCTGTTGCCCACGCCTCGGATATTTTCCCTCTCTAAGAACTGGCCTCCTTTCAGGGCTCAGATCAAGTGCTACTACTTCCAAAAAAGCCTCTCCTGACCCTTTCACCACCCTCCCCTTAGGATGTCTGCCGCTAATTTACCTTGTTTATATCTTGCGCTACTTATCTGTAAACGTGATGTGTCTAATACTGGATAGAAAACACACTCTTTGAGGGCTGGGACTATCTTCCTATTTGCCCCCACACACCCCAGTGGCTGGCACATGCTTGGTGCTTAACTGACATCCTATTATATCATATCAAATATTAATCAGGGAGTCAACAGGACACGTATAAATATTCTGCTGCCAGGGCGGCTCATCCCTTGGCCTTAGAGGAGGAAATCGGAGACGTGTGAATGTATGGTGGGGTGGATGGAGAGGAGAAAGGGGGCGCGTAAGGTCGTTCTGTTCATTAACCTGGGAAAGGACTCGGTGAATGGTGCGCAGAATGATTCCCCAGGACCCTGACCGGCTCCCACCAAGGGAGGGGAGGGAGAAAGGACAGATGCGGTGACCGGTGGGACATACCTGCTCTCACTGCACTGTTTGCGCTCCCTCACCCTCAGCCACTTTCGGAGGAGGAAGCGTTTGCGGCGGGGTGAAGCGCTGGGTGTGGAGCAGTTGGACCAGGGAGTGTCCTCATCGCTGGACGGGGTTATCTCGATGGACGGCAACTGCAAGAACTCCTTGCCAGGGGCCAAAGGGCTGGACAAGTCCGGGGCCGGGCCCCCCTCCAAACTTTGCTCCTGCACGTTCTTCATCCGGCGCATTTTGAATCTCCGCCGACGAAGCGTGGGCGTGGATGAGCTGGACCACACTGGGCTGACCTCGGGGGCTCCCTGGGACTCCCCTGGCACCTGCAGGGCGGGCAGCTGGAGGTTCTCCATGATGTTGGCAGCTGGCATTGGGCTCTCGTCCTCCACTCTCTACACTCTCAGAAGCCTCTCTCTGTCTCTTTCTCTGACTCTCTGTCTCTCTTTTTCTCTCTCTGTCTCTGTCTCTCTGTCTCTTTTTTTCTCTCTCTG
Organism: Bettongia penicillata ogilbyi; assembly: GCA_023548195.1. Taxonomy (NCBI): domain Eukaryota; kingdom Metazoa; phylum Chordata; class Mammalia; order Diprotodontia; family Potoroidae; genus Bettongia; species Bettongia penicillata. The sequence continues at coordinate 1,488,408 of JAJHZJ010000103.1, read as the reverse complement.
TCTCTCCCTCTCTCTCTGTCTCTCTTTTTCTCTCTCTCTGTCTCGGTCTCTCTTTTTCTCTCTCTCTGTCTCTGTCTCTCTTTTTCTCTCTCTGTCTCTGTCTCTCTGTCTCTGTCTCTCTGTCTCTCTCTGTCTCTGTCTCTCTTTTTCTCTCTCTGTCTCTCTCTCCCTCTCTCTTTTTCTCTCTCTCTGTCTCTCTCTGTCTCTCTGTCTCTGTCTCTGTCTCTGTCTCTCTCTCTCTCTCTCTCTCTCTCTCTCTCTCTCTCTCTCTCTCTCCCCCCCCTCACCCCCCCTTCTTCCTGGCCTGCCCACTAATAATACACTTTCCTCCACATTGGGCAACACGTTCGCATGCTGCAGAGTTGGGCAAGTTCTTTATCCTGCTGCGGGATGGTGGAGGCAGCCGGCGAGTGGTCCAGAGAGTGTCTACAACTTTCTCTGCAAGCCGGGGCTCCCCCCGAGCTTGCTGCCCTCCACCGGAGAGATGCCCGTGGCCGAAGGAGGGCAGCAGGCCAGGATGCCAACCCCCCGGGCTTCCCTCTTGGGGCTCCCCTCTGGAGCGTTTGGCTCGCTTGTTTTTCTTCCGCTGGTTCTCCCTCGTCTGCTTGCGTCTCCGCCTTAGCTGGGACTACTCGGTGACACGCTCCCCCCGGGGCCGCGAGGCAAACTCTCAGCTGTTTGTGTTCTGGAGACCAGGTTGGGGAACCGGCTTGGAGCTGCAAGGAAGTCAGAGAGAGAGAGAGAGAGAGAAAGGAAGAAGAGGAACAGACAGAGAGGAAGGAGGGAGGGGGGAAAGAAAGAGAGAGGGAAGCGATAATAACTGGATAAAAAAAGGAGGAGGGGCGGGGGGTGGGGAGGGGGCGGGAGGAGGTTGGCATTTCTGTGGGAGATAGGGCATTCACAGCAGCAACAGCGTGTGTAATTGTACACTGGATCCCTTAGGGACAGAGCCTGCCCGAGTGTAAAGGCTGCTCCAGTCAGCCTAATGAAATAGGATAAGAAACCAAACTTTCTCCAAAAGGCGATTGGTCAGGCAGCTTTCTCATTGTCTCCGTCTCTCCTAGGAGGGTGGGCTTGGGAGGGGAGAGGGCGAATATGGGGGGAGGGGGGCCGGAGGAGGTGGTGTTGAACTTTCAGAGCTCAGCTCCTATTCTCCTTGGACCCTGCTCCCCGTCTCTCCTCCCCAAGGCACAAGGTGAAGGCCGGACCAGGATCTAGGAGGTGGGAGGGAGAGAAAAAGGCAGGCTAAGGGGAGCTCAGGGAGTTTTCCGGCTGGGTGTATTCCCTCCTTCATAAGATGTGAGGAGAATTTCCCCAAGGCAACAGGGTTGGGAGAAAGATGGGAAGAGGGTGGTAAATTTAGCAGGAGCTGCTTCCAAAAAAATGACAGCCTTTCTGAAAAGAGAGGAGAGCCCTCAGCTGGAGCTGTCAGAGACACCACATACCAAAGAAAAGACAGACAAAAGAGTGACTGACACAGACCACACAGGACAAGAGGAAAAATGGAACTGAATCCTGAGGATTGTCTGACCCTTGCTCCACCATGTTCCAAGCCCAGATAAGGGTTAAAATGACTAGCATCCAACAAAGAGCCAAACAGTCAGCCAATGCACCCTGCCCCTCGGCCTTTGGGAGGGAATCATTTTCAACGCAGTCAAGACTATGGATAGGTTTCGGTCACCAAAAGGCCTGGGTCCTTCCTAGGTAGAAGAGCTGGGAAAATGAGCAAATTCAAGAGTCTCAGGATGGGTCTAGGGAACGCTATACTAAAGACACTGGTCCTACAGCCTTGAAAGTAACATGGAATGGAATCCTTAGGACCACCTCTAATCTCTCCCCCAGCCCGAAGCATTGGCCTATATATTCAAAAAAGCAACCAAGTTAAGCAACTGGGGGATTGGGTTGGGGGGAGAAGGGGAGAATTCATCAAAAAAAAAAAAGAGAGATGAGAAAAGAATCAAAAGAGAGAGAAATATTCAGTCCAAAGACTAATTTCATTCAATCTCTCCTGGACTCTTCACCTGAAGCCCCATCTCCTGCTGTGAACCTATATAGACCCCAGGTTCCTCTTTGAGAATAAATTTCAAATGAAGGCTTCAAAAATAACCCCAAGAATAATATAAAACCCACTACCATGCTGTGTGATGATTCATTGTAATAAACCACCCCAAAGAGTAACTCTATAGATAACTAAGCCTACAGCCACAGTCCCATCCCGGTAACATGAGGAAGTTTTCGAGGCACAGTGAATTTTATACCTCCTTAAGTTACAGATGCTGGCAGCTCAGAGGACCATTAGAAACCCAGACCTGAATCAGTCTCCCCAAACCTTCAGCCCCATCTGTCTGATTCTTCTCCAGCTTGGGCTGTAGACTCCAACATCATTGGCACTTGGTATCACTCAGTTTTAACTCCCGGATATGGCACAGCAAACAGAAACCACTTCGTATCAAGTATCAGACCCAGAAAGGAAGGAGCTGGATGTCAATATCCTTGAGACATTTCTGGCATCTGGGATTCATGAAGAGGCTGCAGTTTGACTCTAAACTCCTGAAGCTGGAACTAAGCCAAATCCCTGTAGGTCTGCTGGTTGCCAGTGTATATTGCTCATCCTGAGATTTTCTCCAAGATGTGTGGAAGGTTGCTCAGGTGGAAGATGGCTCAAGGGAAGGCAAGTCCCTTGCAAAATGTTTCTTAGAGGCACTGAATTTAAACTTCTGCCTCCTGGGAATGAGAAAAGATCCTCCTTCCCATATATGTTTCCCAGTCCATATTTTTATCCACAGTAGATTCTAGATCGAAGATTTTATTTAGTTCAGTTAAAATCAAACCTTGATCAAGCTCCAGGAGAGTTTAATCAATTATTATAACATAATCTAATTTATATGCACTTCCCTCTCTTTCTCCAGAGATGAGGCCTAGGGGTGTGGAATATTGCATATATTGTCACATAGTGTTGGTTGGTTTTGCTGAATTGCCTTTTTTTCTCTTAAAAAAAATCTTTGTTACAAGGGATAGTTCATTGGTGAGGGGAGATGGAAATTATATATTCAGAACTGAAGGTGACATAACAACAGTAGATACAAATTTGCAAACTTTCAAATGCTTTTTAAATGTCATCTATTATTATTCCAAAAAATCTAATTTAAGGACTGAAGAAATCAATAGGTATACCAATCATTTTTATTGCACTTAGACTGAGGCACCAAGTTAAATTGAAGACCAGTCTGGTTTGTCTGGGGACAGACACCTACAGAGAATCTCAAGAGAACACTGATTGACCTTTCTTAGAATATATCTGAAACAGGAGAACTTCAAAGAACCAGTTCTCTCTACCAGCAATGACTGCCTTCCACCAAAACTGTGTTAAAAACTCACCTGCTCCAGTAAGAGTTCTTATTTACCCTACTTACCCTTACACACTTTCTTACTGCATGGAAACTACATAGGGTTTTGGGGTTTTTTTTCAGTACCAATTTTTCAGCCAGTGGGTCTGGATTCTATTGTGATGGTCACTAAATCACCTGTGACCTTAGGCAAATCATCTTACATCCCTAGTTGTCAGTTTCCTAATCTGTAAAATGAGGAAATTGAACTAACTCATGTCTTAAGATCCCCATTCAGCTCCGACTTTCAAAGATTCTATATTCCATCAGTGACTTTCAAATATTTTATATTCCATCAGTGATCTGGCACATGTGGTGAACACTTGTGCAATAAACTGTCCTTAAATCAAGAGATAAATGATGCATTGATGCACCAGTAGTGATGATGGGTTTGTGTGACCTCATCCAGATTTCCTTGTCTCTTTTGTAGTCATGGAACAAGGCAAGGCTAACTGGCCTGCGTATGGTTCAAACACAAAACCTTGGCCTCTTTAGCCCCACATGCGATATTCTAACCAACTAAAATTGCAAAACTATTAGTATCTTTGTGTATTCTCTTGCTCATTTACATACATAGAGATTTTCCATCCCACTGCCATAAGCTCCTTGAGACCCAATCATCAGATCCAAAGGCCATTCTCAGTTCTTATCCTTTTTGACATTTGAGTTTCACATCACCGTCCACACTCTCCTTTATCTTCTCCCCTCTCATGGTTCTTGTGGCCTGACACTCTGGTGATTCTCATTCTACTACTTCTCCAATCTTTCTTTCTCCCTTGTTGGCCCCTCTTCCTCTTCCCACTCCCTTTATGAAACTGGAAATGGAACTGAAATAACTACATGTAACTGTCTACCCAAAATCAGCCCTTTATTCTTCTTTCTCTCTACCTTTTCCTTTGACTTTCTCATCTCAAGGCTTCAACTAGCATTCACTGCTGGCTCTCAGATCTCTTGCACCTCTCCATTGGACTTTAGGCCTGTGTCTTCAAACATCGGAGAGCCATCTCTTTCTGGATATCTTCATGGTACCTCAAAATATATCACATGTTCAAAACCAAACACATCCTCCCCATTTATAAAACAAGAATAATAAATAATGTCTGTACTACCTACTGTGAAGGATTTTAATGGTTAAGCTTAGGGTTAGAGTCGGAGGCAAAGTCGGGAGACTTTGTGAATCCTACACCATTATAAGTAAATCAAGCAACATGTACTCTGTGTCAGGTATTGTGTTCAGTTCTGGAGATACAGCGACAAAAAGGAAATAGTTGTGCCTTCATGGATTTCATCAATGAAGACAACATAGGCCTCCATACATAGGTATGTACAAAATCAGTCAAAGGTAATATTTGGGGGTGGGAGTCAAAAGGGCACTAGCAACTGGGCCCCACAGAAAAGGAGATGTTTGAGTTGAACCTTGAAGGAATTCTAACAGGCAAAGATGAAGGAGTTCATTCTAGGCATAGGACATACCCTGTGCAAAGACATGGGCATAGGAGGTGAAGTAACATACACCAATTAGGACAATATGAGTGTGTACTCCTATAGAAGAGTAATGTATAATTACATGAATATTATATGTAATATAATACAACATATATGCATATGCATATACACATGCACATATATACAATGTAATCATATGTATATTGTGTGTAATATATAATTATAATGTATAACATTGGAAGGGTAGGTTGGAGCCAAGGAAGGCAGGATATACAAACTGCTTATTATGTGCCAGGCACTGTGCTAAGTACTTTACAAATGTCTCATTTGCTCCTCATAGCAATCCTGAGAGGTAAGTATTGTTATAACCTTTATTTTACATTTGCATTATCATTATCTTCATTTTACAGGTGAGGAAACTGAGGCAGAGAGAGGTTAAATGTTTGCTCAGGATCACACAGTCAGTCAGGCAGGATTGAACTCAGGTCTACCAATTCCTAGCTCAAAGTTCTTTCTATAATAGAGGGTACTGAATCCGAATTGCCTTCTAGCTTTTTCTTCTAGTAAGATGATAGACTTTCAAGTATGCAAGGGCCTTAGAAACCATCTGTCACCCTCACTTTATAAATGAGGAAATGAAGGCCTAGAAAGTGGAGCCAATTACTTTTGAAGTACTTAGGAACATACTTTTTAAGTGGCACAGCCGGGATTCAAACCCAGTACTATCTCAGCATTTCCTTTTTCTTTGTGTATTCTCAACTCTAACTCTCCATTAGATTTATCTAGTCAGGAGAAACGCAATTCAAGTTGTCCAAAAATGGAATGGCCTTCTTAAAGAAGTGGCGGGTTCTTCCTCCAGGGAGGTCTTCAAGCAGGGGACGAATGACTATTTGTCAGCTGTGTTAGTGATGGAGTCCCAACTCGCAAATTCTGAGATTCTCAAATTCAAAAAATATAGTCTCAAAAGATCTCAGGAGTCAAAAAGTATTATGTCAGGTTCACCAATTAAATTTAATTAAATACATTTTTTATTAAGCTCTTAATATTTTCAAGGAAGGCACTGTGCTAGGTGCTAAGGATACAAAAATAGATATAACACTTGCTCCGACGGATTTTTACAATTTGGGAGTGGGAATGGGGGGACAGGAAGGACAAGTATACAAATAATATTGATACAAGACAGAGTTTGGCTCCCAAACTCATATATTCTTAGAGATGATTCTATCCTTTGGGAACAAGCTTAATCTGAAATTTAGTGCCCAAAATTGAAAATGACACCAATTCAGCACCAATCACAGCTACTGAAGTGATTCTCAGCGCATATGATGGGGTACAAGCCCAAGCCAAGATCTCTTCCCTTTGGATCCGGAGGGCTTTTGTCCCATTAGTCTGAAGGGCCCCCAGAAAGTCTGGCCTTTAAGGGAGGGGGGTTTCCTTGGATTCCCCTTCCACTCCTCCCAGGCCAGATACTCCCTATCTTCTATTTAGCATTCTTTTGATATTCTTCCCTTTGATCCTATTACCAACCACTCCCATCAGGATCCTCCCTGGAGACCATCCCTGGGATCCCAGATTCTTCTGGCCCAGGCCCTCCATTGTCTGATATCTGATGATTATAGTCTTTTCTCTATTTAAGGTCCATGTTGCCTCCATGAAGGCGCTCAGGTGGGATCCAGCACAGACTCTGTCTAGCTGAGATTCTATCTGACCTGCTTTGAAATACAAATACTTAGTCTCCTTAAGAGCCAACTCAAGGTGATGAATCTAATAAACGTTGTCTTTCTTTGACTTTAAGAAGGCTTGAGTCAAATTCATTTGATCAGGACCTGGTGTGTTGGTATTTTGGGGTCCCCAGCACCTCTCAACCTCAACAGATCCACTCTAGAAATGAAGGCTTGTTGCCATCAACCAAAAGCCATCAGTCTCTTCCTTGGAACAGTTAAAGCTGCCACTTTTACCAGAACTGACTTGTCTTACTTTGTACTCCCAAGAAAAATAACCTCCTCATTTTTCACATGGGGAAACTGAGGCTCTCATGGAGGGGTGGAGGAAAAACTCAGTTACCAAAGGTTATTGAGGTTTGGTGTCTTGCACCACAACTTTAACCATTAAACTCCCTACCTCTCTATGTTGGGCTCTATTACTAAGCAACTTCCACCTGTTCTGGGATCTGGGATCATTATGTCACCTTTGCTCTCCTAGCCAGGTGTCAGCTAGAGTGATCCAGGCACCCCCTCCCCCAACTCCCAGCAGGGCTTGTGGCTTTCAGATGTAGGCAAGCTCATATTACTAAGCAACTGTTGTTTATTCTGGGGAAGTTCTGGCTCTATTTTCCTGCAGACACAGGATACCCAACACCTGTCTATTGCTTCTCCAGACTCGGACCCAGAGACTATGTAATAAGCTATTTAGCCTAAATTTCCTGGGCTTAATTTGTGTGAAAAATACCAGCTGTGTGGTTGTATATCTCCCTGTAATACACTCATAAGAGAGCTCAGGGTAGAGAAGGGTACCAACTCCACTATATTCAGCACATTGTCTTTACACTCAGCTCCTGGTACCCCACCAAATACCCCAGAGATGCTGTCTTTTCTTGAGAGGAAGCCTAGCATAGTTCAAAAGATGCCTAGACCCTAGAGTCTTGAGTCTAGAGAACTGGGGCTTAATCTTGCCTCTGAAAGGAAAGTACTGTATAGAGGATTAGAGCACTAGATGTGGAGTTTGTCTCAGATACTTAACAGCTGAGTCTGAGAATATCACTTCTGTCAAAGTCCCAGTTTTTCCTTCTGTGAAATGGGGTATTATATCAGCAAGGACCCCAACATACACAGAAGGGCCTGTTGTACAGGTTCTTAGATCTGCTTTTCTAAAAGTAAAGTAACTTTTGAGAGGTCAACAATCTACTTTAATCAAATACATATATCATTCACTTAGTTTAGAGGGGAAAGTCAGCACCCTAAACTTCAGAGAAAATACAAACAAAGAAATAAGGATCAACAGACAGGGCTTCCAACTGTCTGACCATAAGAAATGCATGCATAGTTACCAGAGAGAGAAGCACCAACATCTGAGTTTTCAAAGGGGAGGGGAGGGACTCCCAAGCATCTACCCAGAGTCTCTTCTGTGGAAACAAACATTTTCAATGAATAAGCCCCAAAGTAAAACCTCACCTCAGAGTATAAATACACTGTTCAGAGATCACAATCCTGGAGAACCAGGGCTTCATTAGAAATTAACAAAAGGTGTGGACTTTCCTACAAAACAAATCTCCCCTAACCAAGCAGGCCCATTAATGGATGGGGAAGATCTTTAATTCTCATTAACATAATTAACATTATAGGTATTTGAACTATATAGTTCCTTTTCAGTTTTAAATCTATGATACTAGAAGCCGAAGTTTTAAAAGAAACCAAGCTTTAAGTATAAATGAAATAAGACTACTTTAACTTCTCTTTTTGGTTTGTTTGAAGGATTCTGTCTTCAGGGAACATTGTCTTGAAGGGGAACTGGGAGTACAGGCATACAAAAGTGAGTTGTGCATGGAAAACTATGAAAATGATCTCTACAAGTTTATAGCAGGTAATAATAAGAAGATGATCAATTCTAAAGGGACCCAGGTTCAAATTCTAGCACTGCCACCTACTAGCTGTGTGGGATGAGGTAGGAGGAACTGAACCTGTGATTTCTTCAGTGTAGGGAGCTCTACTTATGGAAATTCCCTCTATCAGCTTGGGTATCGAGAGGTTAAAACACTTGCCCAAGGTCATCTAGCCAGTGTTTCAACCACAGACTCTCAACACAGAGGTTAACTTTCTCTCCATTTCACCACACTTATTCTCCAAACATGAGTCACTAAAATTACCAATGAAATTAGCTCATGCTGCAACACAAGGGATTCAGGTGAGATTATAATGATTTGCTGACAGTGAGGCCAGTTATACATTCACTGGAATGGATTACTGAGGGTGGTTATAAAATGGCCTTTTATTTAGATCTTTAAAACTTGGCAGGCTTCATAGGGCAGGATGATTGCAGGCTTATTTAAAAGCAAATGCTCAGCAGAGAAGATTTCTCAAATACCCCGCCATGCTTGTATAACTATGAAGGGAAGGACCAGGGAATGGCCATTCTGGTAGAGAGTAGAGAGTCTGAAAAGCACTGGGTTAGGCAATTCTCCCCATGCATTTACCCTTATTTCTTCTGCTGGGGAGCCAGCCCCAAGGGCTCAGAATGAGATAGGCAGAACTGATCAGAAGAGATGAGAGAAAACAAAAAACCAATCCAAATAAAAGATAAGATGCTCAGAAACCACTTCTGACAAGGAGATGGGGTGTGGAGAGCGGGGGAAGCAGCAATATTTTTATAGATATCAGATGAGCCTGAAGTCAGCAAAACCTGAGTTCAAATCCAACCTCAGACACTTTCTAGATGTGTGACCTTGAGGAAGTCATTTAGTTGTTGTCTGCCTCAGTTTCTTCAAGCTTAAAATGAGGGTAGTAATACCACCTATGTCACAGGGTTCTTCTGAGGATCAAATGAAATATTTACAATGCTTAGCATAGCTCCTGCCACTGAAGAATGGTGCTTAATAGATACTTGCTTCCTTCTACAGAGAAATATTTCATGAAGGATAGTCATACAGTACTACATACATACATACAGTACTACACTCTAAGCTATGGAGAACACTCAAATTTGACCCAGCATCCTCCTCCCCAAGCAGTTTCTCTTTTCAAGCAGAAGCACCTTTTCAAGAGATCAAGGGTATGTCATCTGATCAACCCTCCCTTGTTTAATTTAATATCAAATGGTTTATGAGTAGGGGAAGTACATGGTTCAGTCATGTAGTTTTGCTGACTGAATCCATTCTAACATTACCATCCTCTGTCCTCAAAACCCTAAGTCAAGACCATACATAGGGCAAATTACAGGATTACAGATTCCAAAGGCTGGAAAGAGCATTTAAGGGTCATTTTTGTCAATCCTCCTGTATTTGAAATGGAATTCAACTGGGAGTAATTAAGATAAATTAGATCCTGAATAATCTGTAGAAATCAGTGGTCCATTCCCTCTCTTAGAAGTCTCTCATAGTCCTACCAAATTCTTTTTATGACGCAAATATGATTCTGATACCTAAACCAGGAAGAGCCAAAACAGAGAAAGAAAATTATAGACCAATTTCCCTAATCAATATAGATGTAAAAATTTTAAACAAGATATTAGCAAAAATATTACAGCAATTTTTCACGATAATAATACATTATGATCAGGTAAGATTTATACCAGGAATGCAGGACTAGTTCAATATTAGGAAAACTATCAGCATTATTCATCCCTCCCTCACTCAAACCAAAGTCAACTGCAAATCATGTCATCATTTCCTTGATGTCATGGTCCTCTTCAAAATCAAAGACAAACACAACCTGTGAATAGACCAAGATGCCTGAATGGGGACCCCTCTTGCTGGGTAATTCACCTTGTCCTGACCCTTTCCCTCTCCCTCTCCCTCTCCCTCTTCCTTTCCTTCTCCTCTCCAAAGGAAGGTAAATTTTGGTGTCCAGAAGCTGCCTAGTTAACTTGAGGTTTACTGGCTAGATCTTTCTTTCTTTCTTTCTTTCTTTCTTTCTTTCTTTCTTTCTTTCTTTCTTTCTTTCTTTCTTTCTTTCTTCCTTCCTTCTCTTTCTTTCTTTCTTTCTTCCTTCCTTCTTTCCTTCCTTCCTTCCTTCCTTCCTTTCTTTCTTTCTTTCTCTCTCTCTTTCTTTTTTTCTTTCTTTCTTTCTTTTTCTTTCCCTTCCTTCCTTCCTTCCTTCCTTCCTTCCTTCCTTTCTTTCTTTCTTTCTTTCTTTCTTTCTTTCTTTCTTTCTTTCTTTCTTTCTTTCTTTCTTTTTTTCTTTCTCTCTTGCTTGTGGGTAGGCCAAGCTAATATAATAAAAGTTACAATTCTACCTAAATTAATTTACTTATTCAGTGCCATATCAAATTGCCAGATAATTATTTTATAAAGTTAGAAAAAATATCAAAATTCATCATGAAGAACAAAGGTCCAGAATATCAAGAAATGCTTGGGAAGGTGGCTTAGATCGCAAATTGTATTATAAAGCAGCAATCATCAAAATCACTTGGTATTGGCTAAGAAATAGAGGAGAAGACCAGTGGAATAGGTTAGGTACTCAAGACACAGTAGTCAATGAATATAGCAGTCTACTGTTTGATAAACCCAAGGACCACAGCTTCTGGGATAAGAACTCACTGTCTGACAAATGGAAAAACTGGATAACAGTATGGCAGAGACTGGGCATAGATCAATGCCTGACACCATACACAAGGATAAAGTCCAAATGGGTACATGATCTAGGTATAAAAGCTGATACTAACAACAAATTAGGTGAGCAAGGTGCAGTATATTTGTCAGATTTATGGAGAATGGAGAAAATTATGGCCAAATAAGAGATAGAGAGCATCATGAAGTGCAAAATGGATAATTTTGATTACATTGAATTGAAAAGTTTTGGTACAAACAAAGCCAATGCAACTAAGATTAGTAGGGAAGCAGAAAACCGGGAAAGACTTTTTACAACTAATGTCTGTGATAAAAGCCTTATTTCTAAAATATATAGAGAACTGAGTAAAATTTTCAAGAATACAAGTCATTCCCCAATTGATAAATGGTCAAAGGACATGAACAGGCAAGTTGAAGAGGAAGAAATTAAAGATATCTATAGTCATATGAAAAAATGCTCTAAATCACTATTGATTAGAGAGATACAAACCAAAACAACTCTGAGGTACCACATCACACCTATCAGATTGGCTAACATGATAAAACAGGAAGATGATAAATGTTGGAGAAGATGTTGGAGAGTTGGAACACTAATTCATTGTTGGTGGAGCTGTGAGCTGATCCAATCATTCTGGAGAGCAATTTGGAACTATGCCTAATGGGCTACGAAAATGCATACCATTTGACCCAGCAATATGGCTTCCAGGGCTGTATCCCAAAGAGATCATAAAAATGGAAAAAGGTCCCACATGCACAAAAATATTTATAGAAGCTCTTTTTGTGGTGGCCAAGAACTGGAAATCGAGGGAATGTCCGTCCACTGGGGAATGGCAACAAGTTGTGGTATATGAATGTAATGGAATACTATTGTGCTATAAGAAATGACAAACAGGAGGACTTCAGAAAAACCTGGAAAGACTTACATGAACTGATGCTGAGTGAAGTGAGCAGAACCAGGAGAACATTATACACAGTAACAGCCACAATGTGTGAGGACTGTTTCTGATAGACTAAGCCCTTCATAGCAATGCAAGGACCTAAAACATTTTCAAAGGACTCTTGATGCAAATGCCATCCACATTCAGAGAAAGAATTATGGAACTGGAATGCAGAATGAAGTAGACTATTTTTTTGTGTGTTATGTTTTGGTTTGGTTTGTTTTTTCTCATGGTTTCTCCTATTTGTTTTAATTCTTCTATGCATCATGACTAATGTGATAATGTATTTGATAAGAATATATGTATAGAACCCATATAAGTTTGCATGCTGTCTCAGGAAGGGAGGAGAGAAGAAGGGGGAGAAAATTTAAGATTTATGGAAGTGATTGTTGAAAACTGAAAACAAATAAATTACTTAAATTTTTAAAAAGAGAAAGAAAAAAAAGAAATCTTTCATCCTAACATTGGCACTAATAGCATATGACCAATATTGGTAGTTTTATCAGGATTTTTTATTCTATGTAGCTGTTATATTTCAAGAGGTATAGGGTATATCTGGCCTGCAGCATAGCCTAGCCTATATATCAACAGGCCATTTAAAAAATGGAGTCATTAATTTCACTGCTCCAATTGAAGCTTGGCAAAGTATCAGATCATCAGCCAGAGTTTATGATTAATAATAGCTCATATTTTTATAGAGCTTGAAGGGTTACATCACTCTTTACACACATTATTCAGTAAGATCCTCATGATAACCTTGAGAGCTAGGTAGATGTCACTACTATTATTCTCATTTTACAGATGAGGAAACTGAGTCTGAGAGAGGCTAGGAGACTTGCCCAGAGTTGGTCAATTCATGTGCCAAGCAACGTGCTAAGGTTTGGAGATACGAAGAGGTACAAAAACAAAGTCCCTCTCCTCAAAGACCTCATGTTCTACTGAAGGAGGCAACACGCAAAATATCGAACATCCAATATTCTCTTTCTACACTGAGCTCCCCTAAAATGCATTGTCTATGACATTCATTTCACAGGTATCATACACCCCACCTAGCTTCTTGTGGTTCAGATTCTCTGATTAGAAGCTAAGTTCCTTAAGGACCCAGAGTGTAATGGCAGTGCAGACTTCTTTATGCTACCATAGTTCAAAACCAGCATTTATTAAGTGCTCAAACATGTAACTGGGGAAAAATAAAATACTAAATAAATTTAAAAAACAAACAATATGTTTGTGTGTGTGTGTGTATAGACAGAAAGATAAATAAATGACTGAATAAGTGATTCAATAAGAACTTTGTACTTAAGGTTGTTTTGACAATTATGGCAACACCACCATATTAAAAAAAAAAGATTCTTGCTCTTTGGTTGATGGCCTACTTTATTTTAGGAAATGATCAATACTATAAAATTCCACGGTGACCAAATGGTCTCAATTCTCCATTAGTTTTCACATATTTAAGCACCCATTCTCTAGAGATTCCTGTGTGTCTGTTCCCCCTCTTAAAGCTCAGCAACAAGTCCAGGTCCATAGCCAGCTGGTGTTCAATTTTAATGCCTTGGACTGCTTTACCAACACGGCCTGTCAGTTCAAGGCCCCCGAGGTACAAGGTCCTTCAAATCTTTATGAGAAGGGAAGTTCCCTGAGGAAGGGGGCTCCTTTTTCTTTGTCTTGGTGTCCTTAGTGTTCAGCATGATGTCTAGCACATAGTAGGTACTTCATTGTTATTGTTATACCTCATCAATACTTACTGATTCCAATAGCTATTACTGTTTCCATGTGAAAACCTATTGTGAAAATGAACTCTGATTTCCATCTCCGGAGGCCAGGGATAAGGAGGACAAGTAACCCCGTTTTAATTTTTGGTGTTGTTTAGTGGGTTTTTGTGACCCCATTTGGGGTTTTCTTGATAAAGATACCAGAGTGGTTTGCCATTTCTTTTTCCAGCTCATTTCATATATGAGGAAACTGAGGCAAACAGGCAAGATTAAGTGACTTGCCTAGGATCATACAGCTAATAAATACTTGAGGCCAGATGTGAACTTAGGTCCTCCTGACTGCAGGCTCAGCACTCTATTCACTGTGCCACCTAGCTGCCCATAACCTCTGGTGGGCGCAGCAGCTAGCTCAGTCTGTCCCAGGACTCATACCTTGCATTTCCCTTGCCCTCCCTGCAATAATACCAAAGCCAGGCTCTATCCACAAATGCCTGAGCCCGAAGTCAGGTTAGAGGCAGTATGTTGGCGCTAATAGCTTACGTTATAGCAGCAGGGGAGGGTCACAGCGGAACCTTTACAACTATTTAAAGCAAAACACAGAATACACTTTATAACTGCATGTGAAGAGACTTAAGAAGGTTTGGCCCTCAAAGAGGATTCTGATTGACTATTTTTGATAGCCTACTCTAGGTGAAAATACCTAGATGATTTACAGGTTTTTTATCTTTCTTCAAGGAAGGCATTTCTATGGAAAAATGGCAAATAACTTCCCATCCAAAGATGATTTTTTTTAAAGAAACTAAGCTCAATGAAAGCTGAAGCATGAGTTACTCCCACTTTCAAAGAAGGGCTCCCATTGTGCCGCAGTCATGGCTGCTTGGTGTCCTTGGAGACTGTCCTTGATACTGGAGAAAAGTCTGGGACATCTATAACCCACCTCTCCTAAGAACCAAGATGAGGTAATCACCATAATTTAAAACTAGTTCAATGACTGTCTGATATTTTAAAAACTCAATGTAAAGACTCTGAAAATATGGCACATATCCACCTGGCTTTAAGCAAACCCTACACATGAAAATGGGGGAAGGTAAGTGGAACTTTGGATAGAGTGCCAAGACTGGAGTCAGGAAAATTCATCTTCCTGCGTTCAAATCTGGCCTCGGACACTTACTAGCTGGGTTATCCTGGGCAAGTCTACGTAACCTTGTTTGCCTCAGTTTCCTCATCTGTAAAATGACCTGGAGAAGGAAATGGCAAACTATTACAGTATCTTTGCCAAGAAAACCTCAAATGGAGTTATGGAGTATCAAATCCAACTGAAAAATGACTTAACAACAAGAAATAGATGAAAATACAGACGGATAAAAACGGACAGATTGGGTCCTCTGCTTTACTGGTTTGCCACAAGATGCTTTTGGCTAGTCAGCGTCCTTGAGTTAGTTAAAACAGGATTTCAAGTGATGGGAACATGATCCACACACAGCTTTTAAGGGACACTTCTGTTGCTTAAATTCAGTGAACCAATGTGCAAAGTGTACAACACAAATATACAACTCTTTAATGAAATAATCTGGGGACTCCATATTTCCTAAGGAAAAAAAAGTGGTTAGCCAATTACTCAATTCTCTCAACTGATCATCCCTGGAAATAAATTAAAAAACTCTTTCAGTGATTAAGGAATTTTAAATAAATCAATCTCCCTTTGAGTTTTGGCTCCCAGAAATACAGGATGTTGGAGCCAGAAGGAACCACTGGATCATAGATTTAAAGTTGAGAGACTTTAGAAGTTACCTAGCCCAGGGGTGGGCTAGGCCACATGTGGTCCTATAAGGTTTTCAAGTACAACCCTTTGACTGAATCCAAAATTCAAGGATTTGTCTGTGAAGTTTAGAGTCGGTCAAAGGGCTATACTTGAGGACCTAGAGAGCCATGTGTGACCTTGAAGCTGCAGGTTCCTCACCCCTAACCTAGCCCAACCCCCTCATTTTACATATGATGAACTGAGACCCGGAGAGGTCAGCATTTTTTTTAACCCAAGGTCAGACTGCTCATAAGCACCAGAGCCAGAATTCTCTTAGAATTGCAACTCAGTCGTTGTATAGGAAAGAGGATTGAAGCACACAGAAAGGAGATGACTAGCCCAAGGTCACACAGTCCAGCTCTTGCAGATGAGGTAACTGACAGGCTTAGCTCACAGTTAATTGCTTTGTCTAAGGTCAAACAGCTAACTTTGGTGCAGGGGGTTCTAACCTGGGACCTGATGAATTTATTTTATATTTTAACATAATAAGCTTATTTTGTAACTCAATTATTTTATTTATACATTTGAAAACATAATTCTTAGAAGGGTTCAGGCTCCATAGACTTTACTAAACTGTCTATGAGGTGCATGACACAAAAAAAGATTAAGATTTCCCTACTCCCCCCAGTAGAAGAGCTTGGTCAATTAAAGTTGTTTGGAAAGTGAATGTTTGTAGATCAAATTATATATTTCTACTGTCTCCCATTATAATTTTGGAGATATGCTTCAACCATTTTGGTTTCAAAGAGTGAGTTTTAAAAAATACGCAAGAATTCTGACTTTAACTTCAAAATGCACACTGGTTCAGTAAATTATTTCATATAATTACTCCAAACAATCAAGCACAAGTATATCTCACTATAATCATATCCCAAATGTGAATAAACACTCCAGACAGGCATAAAAAGTAAATTAGGATTTACTTTACAAAAATAATTTATGCTTTATAACATTTTCTTTTATTGTCAAGACTTCTGATTTCACTGGTGTAGTGAACCTCCTGGGGTGGAAAAGTCCTCTCTCAATACTGAACTCCCTCTGCCCATGCAGTTTGTCAACTGTTGATACAATTTATAACCTTGGAGAGTTGCTTTTGGCACGAAGAGGTGATGGGATCTGCCCAAGGCCACACAGCCAGCATCAGTCAGACTGAATTTAAATCCAGGTTTTCATCACTCTATAGAACTCCAAGCCAGCTCTCTACTTGCTGTATCAAGCAGCCTCTATTTACAAAAAATAGACTTCCTCTAAATGGCAACTTCCTAAAGTGCCTTTAAAATACAATTTGATTTTTTTTAAAAACTGATTTACAAAGAATTCTTCAAGAACTTGACTCCTAAATTAAAAGACACAGTCAACCTACATGCTTTTGCTCTCCCCCTATCATTAAAAAGTACATTATCTATAAGGCCTAGAAACTTGAACCAAATTATATAAAAGTTTGAATTTATATAGGTTCTGCGTCAAATATATTCACCTAGTTGATGCTGCAAAAATAAAGTTGCCTTGGGTTCCTATACATATATATAGGAACCCAAGGTCACTACATATATGTGTGTGTATCCACATATGTATATATTAGGCAAGTACACACATACATATATGTGCACATGTATACATGTGTGTGACTCGTGCATATGTGTGTATGTACATACATCATTGGTTTGGAGCTCAGCAAATGAGTGTAGTTTATTACTGCTTTTAGTTATTAATTCAGTTCATATTCCTGAAAGACACCATGCAATCTGTTCTTTCTTTGGGACTTCTCAGTGCCTGAAATTCGGACAGTTATAAGTAGCAATGTTACTCCACAGAGTTATCAGAATAATCTGACAGCAACATGGACTGGTGGCAAGACTGCTGGATTTACAATAAGAAAATGTAGATTCAAATCTCTGTTCTACTCCCTCTTACCTCTGTGACCCTAAGTAAGACACTTAAACTCTGAAGGCTTATTAATCATTCAGGTCTAGCTAAAGGATCTCTAAAGCCCCCACCCAACTCTAAATATGTACTCCTACTGGGAAGAATCACGGCAGTTACTTTAATTAAAAAATAAAAAAACAAGCAGTGAGCTCAAAGATTAGTGCAGTTCAAAGATTAGTTTCATTAGGAGGTTCTAATTCCTTTTACTTAATAAGAATTCTCATGATCTGATTGGGAGTGGTGGGGGAGAGTGACTGGGGAAGCTGAGGTCTCAAGTTCTTGTCGATTGTCCGTTCCAGGGGTAATCAATGGTTCATTCTTCCCGGAGCTTCTAACTGAGACGAGCTATTGCCTATTAGAAAACTGCTGGACTTCTACAAATGAGAAAGTGAGAGCCTTCAGTAACTTTACTCAAATTGTGGTTAGCCAGTATTTTCTGAAGCAGCGAATTCTAGTACAAGAATAATAATCTGTCAAAAAAAAAAAAAATAGCCCTTTCCTGATCTAGGAGGCTTTACTAATCTCAAAGACAGGTACCTAAGCTACTCCCTGGAAATATTCAGGCCACTGCTGCTGGTCTGGGCTCAGGTGTGGTAAAGTCCCTGATCCTGTGGTCTCACAACATGAGTGGATGTGCCCTCAGTGCAAGCTGGTACTCTGCGCACCAAAGGCCACTCTCTTTGAACGTTAAAACTGGACATTAACTGCCATTCCCTCTTCAACTTAAATCTCAGAACATCCAATTTAGCCCTCATTTGTGTCAAATGTCATTCAAAAGTCAGGAGCTACCAGGAAAGCCAAGGGGCAATTTCCTTCTATTCAATTCGAACATTTATTAAGTGCAACAGGCCAGACGTGAGACTCAAACACAGGAAGAGAAAGAATGGCTGCTCTCAAAGAGCTTCCTCCACCTCAGAATAAAGTGGGTCTCCAGGGGCAGGGAACTTGCAGCCTTGAGGCAACATGTGGCCCTCGAGATCCTCAAGTGTGGCCCTTTGACTGAATCCAAACTTCACAGAACAATGTTCTGCCTCACTTGAGGACCTAGAGGGTCACAGGTGGCCTTGAGGCCACAGCTTTCTCACCCCCAGTCTAGGTACGAGGCAGCTTCAAGTAGCTTTTATTCTTTGATATTCTTCTGATGCTAGAGACATATGATCAACACACCACTAAAGTACTTTATATACATCTTCAGGCTTTGTTGGGTTGTATGAGCGTGTGTGTGTGTGTGTGTGTGTGTGTGTGTGTGTGTGTGTGTGAGAGAGAGAGAGAGAGAGAGAGAGATCAATTCCCACTTTTCTCCTCTTCAAAGAATGACTGCTGTTACTAGATTTCAACTTGAAGGCTAAAAGTTGGGACTCCATATTTTGATTTTCCTAACCTGAGATTCTCAGAATATTCAACTTGATCCCTAGTTTCAACACTGGGGGAGGGACTAGAATAGACTGGTATGTAATTCAGCGTGCGTCAACCTGCATGCCTCTCCAAGGCAATGTCCTTGACTCCAGTTTACAATGCAATCTTTCTGCTCAGAATTTTCCTTCATAGCACCTTATCACAGCTGGGAGCATAGAGGAAGCCTCAGAAGAAGCCACCTGTGATGACGAATACAATCTTTGCTCTCAACTTTCCTTCTTGTTTAGCTTAAAATCTCAGCTTTCTGAAGTCACAGCAGCTGGACTCTGGTCTGCCAATAGCAAAGGAAGAAACCAAAACCTGGGCCACCTGGACACCTGGAAACAACGTGCCAATCACAAAAATTACTGGAAAATTCCTAGTTATTTAGCCCATTCGCTGTTCTTTATCTGGAGGGAGGGAAAGAGAAGAGGAAGGTTAAGCAGGGCAAAGGGCAGATAAGATTCTGCCTACTTTCTAAGAACTCTAGTCAAGGTGATTCCTCTTCCTTTTCTCAGAATGAGAGTTCCCGACTGGTGTCTGGAAGAAACTCAAATTCTCTGGGTATAGACATGCATGGTGGAAAAACTGTTCTCTCAACATTTTCAAATTCAAAAAATGACTGCTAAGTCTGATAATGGGAAAGATAACATCCTAACCTTTATTTCCTTCTCCAAAAAAATAGGAGTTAACAAGGACACTTGACATTTACATAGTTCTTTAAGGTCTGGAAAGGGCTTTACCTATCCTCCACAGAACTGTCAAATCAAAGGCCTGAGCTACGTCGTTCACGTTCCTGGCTCCAGAGGCATCCAAGATGCTCCATTACATTGAAGATAAAATAAAAACTCCTCTGATGAGCATTTAAAGGCCTTCACACTTTGGCTCCAGACTACCTTCCCAAGCTCACTATATATAATTCTCCTTCCTTCACTCCACATTCCAAGCAAACCAACTTGCTTAGTGCTCCTTTGGGTAGGCTATTCCATCTTCCCCTGTATACCTAGGCTCCATGCTTTTACACAGGTTGCTCTGCACAGCTGGGATGCACTGGCTCCTCATTTAGCTTCCTTCAAAGTTCACCATCAATGTCATCTCCTATAGGAGGCCTTTTCTGACTCTCCCCGGGTGCTAGCTACCCATAAGCAATCTCTGTGGTTACTCTTTACGTAGCTTCACTTTAGGGTTGGGCATGATGGTACAGTAATCCCTGTTCCTGGGGAGATGGAGGTGGAGATTGAAGTTGGCTGCTCTCTTGAGCTCCAAAGCTCTCAGCTAGGGATCAGCTGGGATACAGCAAAATTGATAGGTTGTCCACACTGTATTCAGCATTAATATGGTGAAACTCTAGGGAATGGGGGGAGAATGAGTTGCCTCAGGAGGGGCAAACCTGCCCAGGTCAGAGAACAATCAAAGTTCCCCTGCAGATTAAAGCAGTACATGGCAGCTACATGTCAAAATGAAAAGGGTAGAGAAAATGAAATCAGAAGAACCTGAGTTCCGATCCTGCCTCAGATACTTACTAGCTAAGTGACATAAGGAAAATCATAGATAATCAGAAATTTAGAGCTGGGAGGGACTTTGTGGTTGTTGTTCAGCGGTTTCAGTTGTGTCTGGTTGTTCATGATTTCATTTGGGGTTTTCTTAGCAAATGTACTGGAGTGGTTTGCCATTTCCCTGTCCATCTCATTTTACAGATGAAGAAACTGAGGCAAACAGGATTAAGTGATTTATTCAGGGTCTGCCTGCTAGTAAGTGTCTGAGCTTGGATATGACCTCACGAAGATGAGTCTTCTTGACTCTAGACTTGGAGCTCTAGCTACTGCACCAGAGGTCATCAAATCCAAACTCTTCATTTTTTATGATGAGGAAACTGAGGTCAAGAAGTTAAGTGACACTGGGAATCCCAGTTTTTTCCTCATCTGTAAATAAGGATCCATACTAGCATCCAACCAATAAAATATGTGCTTTGCTAAATGTCTGCAGGTTGTTACCCAGGAGAAGGTAAGCTCCTTGACAGCAGGAGTTCCTTTTGGTTTTATCTTTATATCTAAGCACACCCAACAACAATCCAGGAAGGCAGGTACCTATTACTACCTGATTTTATAGAGAACACTGAGACTTAAGGAGAGTAAGAGACTCAGCCGGGAGCACATAGTTAGTGAACATCTCAGGCAGGATTCCAACCTCTACCTTCATGATTCACATCCAGGGCTCAATTTACAGCCTATCTAAAACTGCAAATTTCAATGGGGCAGCTCTATGGAATAGTGAATGAAGCAGCAAGTCTCATCTTTCTGAATTCAAACCTGGCGGTGGACACATTAACTGCATGATCCTGGGCAATTCATTTAACTCTGTTTGCCTCAGTTTCCTCACCTTTAAATAAATCGGAGAAGGAAATGGCTAACCACTCCAATATCTACCAAGAAAACCCCAAATGGGATCACAAAGAAATGGACACAACTAAAAACAACTGAAGAGCAACAATTACTCATATCTAGTACTATTTTAAGCCTGCTGTGGGTTAGAAGCTTCATATCCGGAAAAACTCACACACTCGATTCATCCCCTAACCCTCAACCCCTCCCTTAGTTAAGGAAGAGATGTGGCCAGAAGCCGTGTCACACCAAAAGCAACTCCAGCCAAAAACGCTTCTCCTTATGTGGCTTGTTTTAGTCAAGATACTGCCCTCCAGTGGTGGAACCTCACATTGCAAGGCAACGCACTGTCCATTTTACTGGCTCCAAGTACTTGTGGGGATAAAAGCAGGATAGACCTCTACAATATTAGAGCTTGAGTTATTTCAGGGATCATCTAGCCCTATTCCCTCATTTAAAGAGTAGCATGGTACAATAGTAAGAGCACTAGTGTTAGATTCAGAGCTTATGGGCTCAAATACTTCTTGGAAATTATTATGGGCAAATGTCAATTTCTCTGGTCTCAGTTTCCTCATTTGCAAAAGTACGTGATTGAACTTGATCATCCCTAAGGTCCCATATTCCTCTAATTCTATGTTCCTGAGTAAAGGAAATTCAAACTCTCTTCCTATAATTCTCTTATGCTATATCAGGGTAGTTCTCTGGTTACAAGGAGAAACTCATCCTCAGTTTCAGTACCAAATATATGTCTGTGTATCTGTATATATATATATATATATATATATATATATATATACACACACACACACATACACACACATATATATGTGTGTGTACATATATATGTATGTGTGTATATATGTTTATGTATATCTGTATATGTACATATATATGCATATATATGGATGAATATACACATATACTTATGTACATATACACATATAAAATCACAGGTGAGAGCTGGGTGACAGGAGGACACTAAAGGTGAATAAGCAGCCCTGAAACAGTCTGAGAAAACTCTCACACAAGAAGTGCCAGCCCTCCCTGAACATCCCATACACAAAACTCATATTCTATTCAATTCAGGAATTTATTAATATCCAACATCTACTGGGGTCCCTGTCATGCGATTTTTCCTTTAAAAACGGGCTAATCTGTCCTCAAAACTTATTTAGTTCAGTAGGCTAAGGCTCAAGACAGTGAAGTGGTATCTCATGTTGCCTAGAGCATAAAAAGGGAAGCCAACAAGAACTCAGTGCCCTTCTGACTTAGGAGAAATCCCACTCTTACCTCACTCATAGGACCTTACATATCTTGCTGACAAGATGTACTTCCATATGAAGGGGAGGATGAGTATGTCTACCTTAATGAAGGCTATCTCCTTACTGAATAGCTTTTCTGTATTATGGCTAAGTAAACTTCCTTTTGTTAACTACTGCATGGTCTATAAATGTCCCATTTTATTCCATTATTTTTTTGTGTGGAGGCAATCAGAGTGAAGTGACTTGCTCAAGTCACATAGCTAGTAAGTATCTGAGGCTGGATTTTAACTCAGGTCCTCTTGACTCCAGGGCTGGTTCTCTATCCACTGCACCACCTAGTTGCCGCATCTGATTTCATTACTAAACTTAAACCACCAGATCAGCCTGAGGGGCCTGGTCAATAACATTTGATAAGCGTCAGCAAGATAGGATCAAACTGTGGTTTTCATGACTGAAGTGGAGGAAAAGGTATCCTAAGCTTTAGGGAGGCGGTACCTGTAAAGATGTGGGCAGCTGTGTGTGACCTGGAATCAGAAAGACCTGAGTTCAAATTTGGCCTCAGAAACTTACTAGCTGTGTGACCCTGGGCAAGTCACTTAATCTCTGCCTGGCCCAATTTCCTCATCTGTAAAATGAGATGGAGAAGAAATGGCAAACCACTCCAGTATCTTTGCCAAGAAAACCCCAAATGGGGTCATGAAGAGTTGAACATGACTAAAAATGACTAAGCAACAACAACCTGTATGTGTAACCTCCTTACCATTTATTATAAGTACAGCCAAAGGGAAATTCTTGGAACTGCCCAAGACAACCTTTGTAGTTAACACAAAACAATTTGGAGTCCCAGGAAGGGCGGAAGATATTTCCTTTCTAAGGTTGGAGAGGGGATTGAAATATTTCCCTTTACATTAACCTTTTATGGCTAGGGAGGAAGGTGAGAAGTACTTGAAGGTTGATGGTGGATTATAGGAACTGATGCCAATTGTTGAGGTCATCCTGACCTCTTCAATATGTAAACCATGTAGTCCAGTTGTCAGGTGAGTAGTAGGAGGTGGTAGACCTTGATAATGCTTTTTTATCTTTTCCTATAGCAGAGCACAGTCAAAATTCATTTTTTTCCTGGAAAATAATCCTTCCCCATGGCTACCTTAACTTCCACCCATAATGATGCAATCTGGTAGGATGGGATGTGAAAGGTGGGAGTCATTAATGTCCATCTCCTGAGGGCACTGATGTTTACCACTATCTGATAACATGTTGATTCGGTCAGACAATGCAGAGGCAACTTAAGACTCTATAGCAGATGATGGTTCATATGAAGGACAAGGGTGGAAAGTCAATCCTAGATAACTTTTGAAAAACAGTTGTTCCCTTGTTACTGGGCCCTACTTGCTAGTGAAGGAATGACATAGGGTCCTACCATCACCATTCACCCACCATTGCTTATAATGAGTTGAGTGATACAAGATTGTTCCTCTAACAAGATGGATAGGACAGAGTAGACCCTAATGTTAAATGGCAATGGTAAATTGAAGATCATTCTCACAGTACCTTTGTAATTAGGTTATGACTACGCCAAAGCCTAAGGCTGCTAGTCCCAGACTCAACACCTGGACTTCTCCACTGGCCCTACCTATGAGTCTTGGCTCCTAAACAACACTGTTTTGTCTGACTAATTGACAACTCTGCCTGCTACTATAGGAATACACAACTGGCCTCTCTGCCAGCCATTAACCTAGTAATGACTGCCAGATGCACAGAGCAATGAGCCCAGTGGGCTGAGTTGTAAGTCACATGGATGGTATGAGAGCCTTTAAGGATGAAGTGAATAAGATATTTATCTACACTAATTCCTGATAAATGACCATGAGTGATCTCTCTAGGACCTGTGATCTAGGGTCTGGAAAGAACAAGATAGGCTTTCCCATTTAGGTCAGGACTGGAAGAATTTAGCTGATGCTTCCAACCTCATACCTGGAGCTTATCAACCCTGTCGTAGGCCTTCTAGTGAACTAAACAACCAGGTAAATGCCATTCCAAGAATGGCAGAAGTTGGAGAGTAAGTTTATTGTCAATTTGGACATAGGGGTCCTGATGTCATGTTGTGGTGGGTTTGGTACCAAATGATGACTCCAAAGATGAGGAACCATTCCTGCCCAATAGGATTCTTCACACTTACCACAGGTGAACTGACTATACCTGGCAGATTGGCCTTCTTCCCCATTTCAGAGCAGGGGGTTTATTCCTTCTTAACAGTAACTTTTCATTATCCTACCTGGCTACTGCAGTTGAATGTCCTACCTTCCAAAAGCCAAGTCCATGACAAACCATCACCAGCCTAGGAAGGTGGAAAGGGTCTCTTCAGTCCAGTAGTTTCTTGGAACCAATCTCTAGGAAGACTTATTCAATAAAGATGTTTTAGATACAGTTTAGCTTTGAGGCACAGTTCTGGATGACCTTCTCTGGTCCTTCCTTCTTTACTCCATCCCCAGTATAGTTATCCAGGTCTCAAGATCCCTGCCTCCTTAGGGGTCCCTATTTACCCTGGGAAAATAGCTCAGGGCCCCCTCAATTGTCAGGTCTCCTTTCCCCTAAGATGATTCGGACAACTCCTTCCCAGAAAGGGCTTAGGGCATCTAGGAATGGTATTGTTGGGAGGTACCTTGTTGACAGGTACTGACTGTCAATCTAGAGACTCTGGATACACATGAGGAGTCATTACCCAGTCCCGGCAAAAGAAGGGTACAGTCTCTCAACTGGAGCCCTGAGAGGGGGCAAAGATCTGATATTACCCCACCTATAGAGCTCCCAGGGAGAGGAAGGTCCTGCCTGGTGAATCAGAAAACATCAAGGTCATGGTAGTATAAAGTAAGTCTCAATTTAAACCCTGGCAACAGGTTAGGTCGCATGCAGGAGGGTAATGACCTCTTGGCTACCTTCCTATAAGTGATGGAGATTGGTGACTATGCCCAACATGTCATCATCTGCTCTGTGGTTCTGACATTCCTAGTGTCACTCCTACTTACTAGCACTGCTTTACGTCAAGAAATAGATATGTTATATATAAATATATACATGCATATATATGCATATGCTTACATGCATACACATACAACTACATACTGTACATGTTTATATACAGTGCATCTATACATATACATGTGTATGCACATATGTATACGTATGTACATATAACTATACTGGCATTGTGTGCATGCATGCGTATGCCTGTATTGTGTATGTACGTGTGTGTATGCATATACATGCACTGGTGTGACCACAAAATCACCCACCAGATGGCAGATCTGAGACTCAGTCCTTCTAGAGAGGGGAGATGAAGCCTGGGGTTTCTGGTTTTCATTACCCATCTTAGGTCACCCTGGTGTTGCAATTTTTCAGGGAATCCTAGCATTACTTCCTTTTTTAAAAAATTTTGTTGCCTTTACTTGTGCTAAGCTCCTCCTCCAGTGCTGCCTAAGTCAAGCTTTCCACATCTCCAGGTCAAGGTTGTGCAGTAACAGCCCTAAGGCCAGAGGGAGGCACCTATACCACCTGTGCCTCACATGACTCTTCTGGGTTATAGTAAGCTGAAGAGAGGGCACTCCACTGTTTCCTTAATATGAGTTCCTTTCCCTTAATGTCTTTACCACACTGAGTAGAAGAAAAGAGATGGCGATTTTTGGTCTTCTATTCAATTGGATGATCTTTCTAATCCTTTCATTCTGGGAGACATAATTGGCAAAGCCAACGCAATGTACTACAACTCATGCTTGAAAATACCCGAAACAAAATGGCTGTAATCCATTTTGAAGAACGACTGCATTCTGTATGTTAGCTTTGTGTACTGAGCTATATTTATAGCTTTATCAGCCAGAGGGGAAAATCTTCTTTGAAGCAAATCTAAGACATTTTTCTTCCTTCTGAAAGCTTACAAGCGCTAATGCCATAGGAAATCATCATTAGCTGAGGTCTCCTCAGTTTTAAATGAATCAAATAATGGGAGGAATGATGACTTTTCACAGGGTATAACACTCCCCAGAGACTTTAGATATGATCGATGCTGATCGATTAGTTGCATCTTCTCAGAATACCGACTTCTCTTTGATTTAAATCTCTCTTGGCTCAGATGGGTACATAGAGTGAGGACGTATTTGCTCAGTGGGACATTAGCAGGGGAAAATATCTCTCCATCTGAGACTCGACAAGTAGCCATCTCCTCCTCATTACTATTACTATTACTGGAAGTTGGAACCTAAGCTGTTAATCTCTGGAGATGCAAAGAAATATGAGACCCATGGATTGGACAGCCAGGTGAAATCCAAACCATCCCTCCCTAGGCCCTCCCATCTCTCAGGTTATCAATATTATCTCTTCTTGGCTCTCTAATGGAAAATTAAATTCATTCCTTAATTTCAGAAGAAAGGAAATGAAATCAACAAACAGTTCCCAAGTCCTTGTGGGATTCCATCCAATGACATTTCCTGATATCTTCTAACAAGCCTCTACTGGAAAGGTACAGCTTCTGGCACTGTCATTAATGTGAATAGAAACTGTGGCCAAGGATCAGGAAAAGCAGAGGTCCCTAAGCTTCCATTTAAAATAAACAAACAAAAAATATATTTCACAAAATTTCCCCAAGGTCTTGAGGGAGGCATGCAAGAATGGTACAAACGGTAGCAGCAATAGCATTTCCTCAGCATTGGTGGATAAGAGTAAATCACATGTCCAAGCTCTTGATACGCTCTGAGAGGGTGGAGCTAGTTAAGCTCAGGACTGATGGCCATGGAATCCATGATATGGCAAGCAGGTAATTACTTGAGCTACACAAAGGATTCTGATGGAAAAGTAGCGCTGAAATGATAAACAGAAAGTTCTTTTCTGCTTCTGGATGCTTATGGGCTTCCTATTTTTAAAACAGATTCTGAGAGCAGGGTTAGAACTTGATATTTTTGAAGGCTGTGGACAGGACTGTATGTACCCAGCTACCACTCGAGTCAATTCAATTCAATGCTTTTTAAGCATTATGTACAAGGCACTATAGAGATAAAAATATGAAACCAGATACAGCCCTTGCCCCGAACAAAATTATAATTTAATAGATATGATCAGACTCATATGCAAATAACTACTATATGAATGAGAATACCACCGGCATAAAAATGTTGAGATTCAAGTCAAATGCTAAAAGAGATCTTGGGGAAAAGAAACATCACTTTCTTTTGGGGGGAATCAGGGAAAGTTGCTGAAAGGAGACAGGTTTTGTTGTTTTAAGAAACTGCAGGGTTTTTAACAGGTAGGAGCTTACATAGAAGGTGGGAGAGGGAAAGAGGCTGGAATTGTTATTTGTTAAATGCTAAAATTTTAGAAACAGAAGGAGCCCAATCCCTTCCTTCTACAAATGAGAAAATCTAGACCTCAGTGGAGGCAGTGGGGGAAGAGAAAGGGGTGAGGGGCACCTCAATCCCAGGCCTAAGCAAAAACAAGGTTGTATGTTTGAGAGAAACCAGGATTAGAGCAGTGATGACGGTAAGTTGTCCAGTTTAGTTGAAATGTAGAATTAGTTACATAAAGAAGAAAGGTATGAGGTAAGGCTGGAAAACAATGAGAAAGAAGTAGGCTGTAGAAAGCCTGGAATGGCAGTGTAAGCCAGTGACACCAAAATGAGGACCCAGGCCACGACGCAATCAGAAAGACCACTGCGGGTGCACAGCAAGAACCGCACCAATTAAGCATGCTACCTCAGACTCATCCTCCGCTTTTCCTTCTTCTTTACCTTATATTTCATTTTTTAATCAACAAGCATTTATTAAGTACCTATTATGTGTCAGGAATGATATTAATTACCAGGGATGTAAGCAAAGCAAAAACACAGGCCCTGCCTTCAAATAGCGTACAAATATGGACATACAAGATATAAAGTGTCTGTGGTAGGTGGCGTCACAGGGAAGACACTAGTAATGGGGGTGGGGATTGTGGGGAAGGGTCTGCCTGGCAAAGGCCTATGCTGAGGATTTGCCTGTTTCTTTTTCTAAATCAATTTTTTTCCAATCATCAAGCATTCTTTTTTTTTTTTTGCTGCCTATGTCCTCCCACGTCCTCCAGGGAAAAAGAAAAGAAACAAAACCCTTGTGCCTCATCCTCAGTATTCAATCAGTTACCAAATATTGTCCATTCCACCTGCACAACATTTGTTGCATCTTTTCACTCACAGGCCACACCCTGGTTCAAGTGCTCCATACCTCACATGTATTACTGCAATCGCCTACTCACTGCCTTCTCTGCCTCCATACTCTGCCCTGTCACTCTAGCCTTCCCCTGGGTTGCCAAGCCCATACTTCTAAACGGCAGGTCTAACCGTGTCATCCCCTGGCTCAGGAAGCTGCAGGGGCTCCCAGATGCTTTTAGTATCAAAGGCAAACTGCCCCATTTGGCATCGAAAGACCATCAAAATCAGCCTACAGCCTACCTTGCCAGGTTTAGTGTCCATCACTTCCGTTCACTCTCCATTGCAGCTAAATGGTCCTGCTTACTGTTCCCCATATACAGCGATTCATCTCTTCTCTCTGGGCCTTTGCCCAGGCTGGCCCCCACATCTGGAGTGCTCTCTCTGCTCATCTCTGCTCCAGGAAAGGCAAGCACCTTCAAGGCTCAGCTCAAGCGCCCTGCCACAATACTCCAGAGTTACTTTGTATCCATTTTGTGACCATATAGAATGTGGGGCCTGGAGTCAGGAAGACACATCTTCCCAAGTTCAAATCTGACCTTAGACACTTACTAGCTGTGTGACTTTGAGCACATCACTTGACCCAGTTTGCCCCAGTTTCCTCATCTACAAAATGAACAAATGGCAAACCACTCCATTATCGTTGCCAAGAAAATCCCAAATAGGGTCATGAAGAGTCAGACACAACTGAACAATGAAAAGGATTTCGTATTTACTTACCTGGGTACATGTTACCATTTCCCTTCTCCCATTACATGTAAACATCTTGAGGACCAGGGACGATTTTGCTTTTTGTCTTCACAATCCCAATGATTTAACATAAGGCAGGGCATATAGTAGGCACTTAAGAAAGCCTTGCTGAATGAATGTGTTGCTGTAGTTTCATATACATCAGGGATCACTGCCCAGTGGGCATGGATCCAAAGGTAACTAAGATTTTTTTAAGATATCACCAAAGTTAGGGTAGAAAGTTTGTGAACTTAAAAAAGTACCCTTGAATATTCTAAGAGAGTCATTGTAACAATTTTTTGTACACTCCACATTTTCAGATCTCTCTCTCTCCTCTTCATACACAATCTTTCACACACACACACACACATACACACACATATTCTTGCTCTCTCTCACACATACTCACATACCCACTGTCTCTTTCTCTCATACACACATACTGTTACACTCTTTCACACACACTTTCTCTCATACACTCTCTTACACACATACTTTGTTACACTCTTTAATATACACACATATGCATTCTCTCTTTCTCTCTGTCACACACACACACACACACACACACACATACACACACCTCCTCCACGTGTGCTGCTTATAGACTTGCATGAGCACCTGTTTTCAGGAAGACGTGATGCTGGCCACAGGTGAATACCCCTGAGTCTCACTCCAACAAAGATCTAGAACAGTAACTGCATTGTGTTATGATAAAACCCATACTGAGGGGCCAGGACAATGGCATATTTTTATAACCAAGAATTAAAAAAAAAAAGACCTGATCATAGTAGCCTTATTCTCAGACCTCCTATGTATATTAGGGTGAGGCACTCAAAACAGAGATCAAACTGGAAAGCCACTCAGCCCTCCCCATTCCAGCCTGGCCAATCTGAACTGGATATAGAACAAGGATAACAGCTGCCAACACAAATGTCGGAAACTACTCGGGAGCAATAGGGGGCGGGAGTGGGAGGGAAATGAGGCAGGAATTGTTACTCATTGAATTCTAGAGCCAGAACACAATCTCCTCCTTGTACGAACAAGAAAACTGAGACCTCAAGAAGGAAACTATACCAGCTATACAGCTAGTGAGTGACAGAGCCAAGATATGGGAAAAATGTAGGGAGGGAGAGAAGGAACATGCATTTATTAAGTGTTTACTACATGCCAGACCCTGTGCTAAATGATCTATAGATATTATTTCCCTTGAGCCTCACAACCACCTTGGGAGATGGGTACTAGTATTATTCCTATTTTACAGTTGACTAAACTGAGGTTAAAGTGATTTGTCCAGGATGGCACAGTTAGTAGATGTCTGAGGATGGATTTGAATTCAGATTTTCCTCACTTCAAACCCATTAATGCTCTAACCACAGCACCACCCAGCTGCCTCTAGGAAGAGGCAGAGCCAAACCTAGGTCATAAACTCAAAGCTATAAAGTTGAAAGGTACTTTACCACCCCATCTCCCACTTTACAGATGAGAAAACTGAGGCCTTGGGAGTCTGACCGCCTAAGGTCATACAGTGCCTAAGTTTCAGAAGCAAGTCACTTTAAAACCTTATTCTGAGAAGCAGTTCATAGCTTTTACCAGACTACCAAAGGGGTCCAAAAGATCATCTTAGACATTTTCCTTTAGTAGCCCTCCCAGGAAGCTGACTTCCCTTAGAAGATCCTGACTGGATCCCCAAACATCCTCTTCAGTGCTGGATGTAAACTCAGGTCCTCTGACTGGAGAGCCATCATTCTCTTAACTTGTATGTGGCCTAGTTTTCTTTCCATCTTATCACATAGCCTCAATCATCAGATTTCCATCTGAGTGACTTCTGACGTAGCTTACTACAAACACCAATTCCACTCAGAAAGCTGCAGTTTTGTTTTTATTTTTAATCAGAACATCAGAACGGTTCATTCCATTTGCCTATAACCAATACTCCTAAGCCTCCTGAGACCAGAAATATTCCATTTCATCTGGCGAGCAGAAAGAATATTCTTTCTCCTGTCAAAATGAGCTTTTGGCTGGAAGGTTTTAGAGCTATCATGCTGCTCAAAAAGGTCTATATCAGGGGTGGGGAACCTGTGACCTCAAGGCTACATGTACTTTCTAGGTCCTTGGATGTGGCCTTTTGACTGAGTCCAAGTTTTACAGAACCCATCCTTTTATTAAGGGGATTTGTTCTGTGAAGTTTGGATTCAGTCAAAGGGTCACACTAGAGGGCCCCATGTGGTCCCAAGATCACAGGTTTCCCACCCCTGGTCTAGACTGAGAAGAGCATAAAAACAAAAGAACTGCTATTTCTAGGGAGATCTACGGTATATATAAGTCCAATATCTAGAGCCTCAAGTACCAGGCTCCTAGGCCCTCCAGGACCAGAAGCTTATGTACCTGACCACCATCTTGAAGATGGAGCCCAGAACCAGAAACTTAGATACCAATTCTACCGCTCGTCACAATCTCATGATTCAGTGGCAGCAATGATACTAGACCAAATTTCCCTTCTTCTGCAATACTTGGGAACATAGATTGAGAGTAGGAAGGAACCTCAAAAATCATCAAGTTCAACCCCCTCATATTATAGATGATGAAATGGGGGGAGGGCGGCATAGAAGATAAATGATTTGCCCAAGGACACAGAGGTAGTAATCAGCTGACCTGGGATTCAAATTCAGATTCTCTGGCTCCAAAAATAACTTTCTTTTCACGGGATGCTCTTTGTAATTCAAAGGACTAACCAGGGTAAGAAGTCCAGGTCAAATGCACTAACATTCTTGTCCCATGGCTAGCAAACTCCTACCCCTTTCCCACCTAATCTTGGCATATTTGCTGGCAGGCATTCCAGTGAAAACCATTCCTTTCCTCTACTACTAATCTCTCACCCCCACCTTCCTCAGCCCTAAACCGCCTAAGTCCCTATCCAGCTCTGCCCTCTTCTCTCTGGAACCCTACTCTATCAGTAACAAACTTCTTCATCTTGTATCTTTTCTTTTCATTCTCCTTCCATCTTCTGACATTTACAGAGACCTGACTCCACCTAGAAGATGCTGCATCCCCCACCATCCTTTCCAATACTGGATGTCCCTTCTCTGGTGTTTCTGCTAGACTTGACCAGGAAAAAGGAGTAGGTCTACTCCTTGCTCCATCACTTTCAGACCTCCTAATGCTATTATCATTTAGCAACTTCTCCTTTGAGGTTTGCTCCATTTACATACCTCACCTCATCTAGGTATTGCTAGTAAGGTTTTTGTTTCTCTCTCTACACCAGAGTTCTTAACCCTTTTTGTGTCCCACATCCCTTTAGCAAAGTAGTGAAGCCTATGGAATAATGTTCTTAAATGCATATAATAAAATAGATAGGTTACCAAGGCAGTCAATTATATTGACATACAATACTCTCCTGTTTGCAATTTTCTATACGTGATGTCCCATCTTCCACCTCTGGGACTTTGCACAGAATGCTTCCCATGCAGAATCCTCTTCTCCTCACCTCTAGCTTTTGGAAACCCTAGCTTCCTTCAAGGGTGACCTTTTTCCTCCCTAAGGCTTTCCCTGATATCCCCTTAACTGCTAGCACTCTCTCCTTCAAAACAACTGCATTTATTTTATATAATATTTGCATATTTACTTTTCTATGTGCATTATGTTTTCCCCAAAAGAATGTAACTTTCTTGAAGGAAAGAATGATTTTTATTTGTTTTCCCATCCCTAGCACCTGGCATAGTGCCATAGCAGATAAAAAGTGCTTCATAAATGCTTATCAAATTGAATTTACAGTGCCACTAAGGCATGAGCTTATGACAAAAAAAGCATTTATATAGCAATTTACAGTATATAAAGCTCTTTTATGCAAATATTTCACTTGTCCCTCATGATAATCCTGTGAGATAGGTAATAAAATTGTTATCATACTCATTATGCAGATGGAGAAACTGAAGGTTAGAAAATTAGACAGAGAGACAGAGATAGACGTTAGAAAGAGATGGATGGATGGATGGATGGATGGAAAGATAGACAGATAGCAACCTACCAAAACTTATGGGATGCTGTGAAAGCAGTTCTTAGGGAAAGTTTTATATCATTGAATGCATATTTGAATAAAACAGAGAAAGAGGAGATCAATGAACTGGGCATGCAGCTGAAAAAGCTAGAAAATGAACAAATTGAAGATAGACAGGAAGATAAGTTAATAGGTAGATAAGAAGATATAGACAGACTAACAGATGACCTGAGTAGCATACAGCTGTAAATCTCAATCCAGACTCAGAGGATCCCAGTTTTGGATCTCACTTTTGACATTTTCTACCTACATAACCTTAGGTAGGTAACTGGATCTCTCTGGGAGTTGGTTGCTTTATCTTGTGAAACAAGGGACTATCCTCGATAGATGCCCCTAAGATCCTCTTGAGCTAGGACCCTGTATTGCTGTACTCTTACAGGATACAAAAAGCTCCAATAAGTTGTCACATTTAATGATGAATAAAAGTTCTCCCCAAGATTTCATCAATAGTTATCAGTGAGCTAAGAACACAAATCCAGTTGACTTAAGTCAGCGACCTTTTCCCTTTTTCTTCAATGCCTTCAAAGTGTTACCAGGCACATCCATCAGCCACAAGGTTAACCTCACCAACTTGTTTCCCAAAACATCCTCAGTTTCCTTTAGAGTCAATTATGTATTTGGCAGGAAAGGAAGTTGTAAGAAACTACAATCCATCCTGTTACACATCTCTGGAGATTGTCATTCATGTTTAAGCAGCAAGTGATACAGAACAATCTCCCTTTTTGCCCTCAGCCAGTGCTAGCGGGTGTTCACGGGCCTTGAGTGCCACAGGGACCCCTGTCCCACTGGGTTACATTATGACCAGGGCCAGTCAGTACCTGAATGCAGCCCTAGCCCTATAAACTGGCCTGTGATCTATCCCTGCTACAAAAAGGTTGAGTCAGGGTGGAGGAGGAGAACAGTTCCCAGAATGTCTCGTTCCCTACTTCTAGCTCCTTTGAAGAATGGTTTGAAAAATCATTTACATTTGACATATTGCAAGTTACTCTGAAAGAAACCAAACCCTGATCCTCTTCCCACTCTCCACCTACTGGAACCCTCAGATCACTCCAATTCAGCTACAGCTTAATAAGTCATTTGGATGCATAAGCAATTACTCACTTCAGGGCCCCCAAAACTATTTCAGACCCAGCACAGACTTAACTTTGGGTGTATCTACACATTATAACAGAGAGGGGAAGCAATTATCCAGGCCAAAAACAGCCCATGAAGAAAAAAGAGGGAGGTTAGGTTTGAGCCCTCTGGAGCTAAGCAGAACAAATCTAATTCCTCCTAACATGACAGTCCTTCATATATTTGAAGATAGCTCTTATCTCCCTACCCCAACCTCACATACATGAATTTTAATTTACCAGCTAATATTTTCACCTTTCCATTCACTTTGCCCATGGAATGAATGACCTTGACTACTTCTGAGGACAATTAGATGAACCAGGACCCAGAACTGTGTGACTCCATCCAAGTTCACATAGAAGTAAGTGGTGAGGCTAGTACGAACATGGTAATGAGCCCATGCTACCAGTCCCATGCTAATCTTGAGGACAAATCACTAAAAATACTTTAAGGCCATGATCCTAAACCTCACTGACAAATATTTGTTTAATTAAGTTGAACTGATTGGTAGCTCTGTCTCTCTAAACTTGTCAGGGTTAAGTCAGACATATAACTTCAGGGGTCCCTCAGAAATAATCTACGAATGACTAATCTATACTAGATTTAGAAGGTTAGAGTGATTCCAGAGGATGCTCCATTTCAGGGAAGCTAGAGGTTCTTACTTTTCAGGGAAGCTTTTTACTTTTGCATTCAGCTCATAAGCTGTATGATCTTAAGACAAGTCAATGTACCTGAACCTCAGTATCCTCCCATGAAATGAAGAGGTACATCCTGATGACCTCCAAAGATTAAAAAAAAGGTAGCAATGTCAAGAGTTCTCAAAGATAGTCCTTATTTTTACGGAAGTTATCAAATCCCATTTAAGGAGCTGTTTGGCTCTATCTCATACTCCAAAAGTTTGGACTGTACAGGGTTAAGAATTACTCCAGGTACCCCTCAAGATAGTATAACAGTAAAGGGATCTTTCTGCCCTCTGGTGATTAGGATGATTTAAAACTTCAGTGTGACCCGAACTAAACCGATGTTCTTGCTAGAGGAGGCAAAGTTCTGGGAACACGAGACCTTGGAGCTAGAATTCATCTTAAAGATCATTCAAATCCATTCGTTGGACTTTTTCATTTCACAGATGAAATTATTCAACTCTCAAGTTCAATTATTCTCTCTACTCAGGTGGCTCTCCAAGATCTACAGATCCAGCCCTAGTCTCGTCCTTGAATTCCAGAGCCACATCACAACTGCCTATTAGACATTTCCAACTGTATGTCTCATAAGCATCTCAAATTTAATATGCCCAAAATAGGACTCACTTTCTTTCCCCAAAAGCTCATCTTTTTTTTTTTCTCAAAATTCCCTATTTCTGTCATCCTTCTAGTTACCTAGTTTGCAATCCTGGTGGTACCCTCTATTCCTCAGTCTCCTATTCCTCCATTCCACATATCCAGTCAGTTGTCAAATCTGGTTTCTGCCTCCAGAGCCTTCACGTATCAACCAAGTTCTTCCTACTTTCACAACTGTAGTTCAGGAATCCATGACTTGTCATGTAAGACTATTGCAATGGCCTCCTGATCAGTCTCCCTGCTTCTAGTTTGGCCCAGTCCAAGCCATTCTCCATTTGGCTTCCAGTCATTTGACTAAATTCCAAATCTGATGGTGTGATGTGCTGGTTCAATAAATGTAAGCAGTTCCCTATTATTTTGGGGACTAAATAGAAACTATTTGTCATTGAATGCCCTTCACAACCTAAAGTCCCCTCCCCAACCTTCCTTTCCAGACTTATCTCATATTCCTCCCCTTCATGTACCCTATGGTCTTGTCAAGCTGACCTTCTTACTATCCCCCATGTAGGCCACTCCATCTCCAATCTTTGTGCTTTGCACTAGCTGTCTGCATCTATCCCCTCACCACCATCTCTTAGAATTCCACATTTCCTTCAACACACAATTCAAATGCCACTTTCTACATGAAACTTTTCTTTATCTCCCCAAATGTTAGTGACTTTCCCCAAGTTATTTTATACCTATTTCATATTTTCTGTAGACTCGTATACATATTTATTGTCTCTCATGCTTAGTTTGTAAATTCCTTGAGGGCAACAACTATTTCATTTCTTTTTTCCCCAAGTATTAGCAGAGCAGAATACTCACAGAAGGTGCTTAATGAATGCTTGCTAATTTATTGCTGGGTGAAGAAACTAAGTGATTTACCCAAGGTAACAGGCAGCAATAGAGCCCCAGGGTCATGACAGCCACACCAGTGTGCTTTTTACTTCAATAACAAGGAATTCAACAAATATTTAGTAAACACCTACTGTGTATAAAGCATTTTGCTAATCATTGGAGAGGAAATGAATATTAGACAAAACATATACCTTGACTTCATGGAGAGGAAATGAAAATTAGATAAGACATTCCCCGCCTTCACTGAGTTTACAGTCTAATAGGTAGATATGACAAATAACTGTAATATAAAATAATACATGATCAGTGCATAAGAGAGGTAAGAGTAAAATGCTATGTGAGGTCCAAGGGGAAAACATCAACTGGAGAAAGCAGCTAAGGTTTCGTGGATGAAATGTTTTTTTCAGTCAAGTTTTAAAAAGTAGGTAAAACATTCAACAAGGGAATGAAGAGGAGATTTCAGATATAGGGAACTGGATGAGCAAAGGCACATAGATGTAAAACTATGGGAAATGTTTTAGACTGTGAATAATCCAGCTTGGCAAAAATGTAGGGTATGTGATGGAGAATAAATAGTAGGAGACAAGACTGGATAGAGAGAGTGGCACCAGGTTGTGGAAGACCTTGAAATTCCAATCTTTATTCAATAGACAAGGGAGGGCTGTTTCAGGGTTTTGAGGAGAGAAGTGTCATGACTTAATCACTGCCCCAGGAAAATTAATCTGGCAGTGATCTGAAGGAAAGTTTGGAAGGAGGATGGAGTGATTGTTCGAAGATGAGCTAAAAAGCTATTGCTGTCCAGGTAAGTAGTAATGAAGGTCTATCTGGGCCATGGATTCTAGCAGTCACTTTCTCCATCCTCATATCTCCAGTGGAAATAACACCTAACTCATCCTTGAGAGACATGTCACCAATCCCTAACAACAGCCAGGAAAAGCAATTTTAAAAAAATTTCCCCATAGCCATCCTTCCTTATTTCTCATCACTGCTTTAAAATGAGGTGGCTACATGAGGGAGCTGAAGTTGACCCTTGAATAGTGAATTGTCTTTCAGTGAGTGGCCTGTGGCTCCATAAAGAAAAGGTACTAAATGAGAATAGCAATGTATTGAAAAGTACTAGTGAGAATTTCATTTACCTGAGATGGCTTCCCTCAATGGACCTGAGGATGGACAAGACTGCCCCCTGAGGAACCCTATGCTTCCCCAGTTATATGATCATTTCCTCTCATTTTGTGAAAGGTGAAACTAAGGACCCAAGCAAATAATCAAAGAGGTGACTCAACTGTCCTCAAATATACAGAGGGATAGTACGGAGTTTTATGGACAAGATGCTGTCTCCACAAAAGACAAAACAAAAGGAAAGAGACTCAAATCGCAACAAGAGAAGACTGAAGCTAATCAGAAGAAAGTTAATCAGAAGTAATGGAATTGGATGTTTTCCTTTTCTTTTTAAAAATGTTTATTATCCACTTATGGTTAACATTCTTTTTATTTTCCAATTTTGAGCTCCATATTCTCTCCCTCCCTCCCTCCATCCTCCATCCACTGAAAAGACAAACAATATATCATTAACCATCTGAAATCATGCAAAACTTATTTCCATATTACCCATATCACAAATGAAGCAAGAAAAAAGACAATAAAATTAGACTTCAAGTGCATCACTTCAGAGTTCATCATTTCTCTCTCTGAGGGTAGATAGCATTTTTCATCATGAGTCCTTTGTAATTGTCTTGGATCACTGTAGTATATATACTTTTCAAAAAAGCAGTGGAATCTCTGCAGACCATGTCAGGGGTGGGAAACCTGTGGCCTCAAGGCCACATGTGGCCTTCGAGGTCCTTAAGTGTAGCCATTTGACTAAATCATTTGTTCTGTGAAGTTTGGATTCAGTAAAAGGGCTGTATTTGAGGACCTAGAGGGCCACACATGGCCTCAAGGTCGTAGGTTCCCCCGCTCTGGTGTAAACAGATGCTAGGCCATTTTGGAGTTATATGTTACTGTTAAAAGTAGGCAGCAAGGTGGGGCAGTGGACAAAGTGCCAGGCCTTTAGTCAGAATGAACTGAGTTCAAATCCATCCTCAGACATTTACTAGCTGTGTGACCCTGAGCAAATCACTTAATCCTGTTTGTCCCCGTTTCCTCATCTATAAAATGAGCTGAAGAAGGAAATAGCAAAGCACTCCAGTATCTTTACCAAGAAAACCCCAAATGGGGTCCTGAAGAGTTCAATGTGACTGAATGTGATTACAACAGCAATGTTAAAAGCAACCTCAGAGATTACATATCTAGCCTATCTAGCCCCATTTTACAGATGAGAAAAATGAGATTCAGAATGGTTAAGTGAATAGTTAGTCAATCAGTTTGCATTTATTAAGTGCCTACTATGTGCTCAAGGAGCTCACAGTCTAATGGTGGAGACAACAAGAAAACAATTACATGCAAACACTACATATGCAAGATTAATTGGAGATAACCAACAAGAGGGAAGGCACTAGCATTAAGGGGAATCAGGAAAAGCTTCTTGTAAGAAGGTAGGGTTTTAGCTGAAACATGAAGGAAGCCAGGGAACTTAGGAGGCTAGGAAGTCAGAGACTAGAGATCTTGGGTGTCTGATATTCCCATCATTAAGGTTACAAGACTGAATGATCTTTTATGGTCCCTTTTAGTCCCTAAATTCTAGTGGTATCTCTTTTAATAGTTCCAAAAATGACTAGGGAAGCAAGGAATAGTTTATTTGTCAGATTTATAGAGAATAGAGACATAAATGACCAGACAAGAGAAAGAAAACATTATGAAATGCAAAATGGATAATTCTGACTACATTAAATTGAAAAGTTTTTGCACAAACAAAGTCAATGCAACCAAGATTAGGAGGGAAGCAGAAAACTGGAAAAGAATTTTTACAAATAGTGTCTGTGATAGAGGCTTCATTTCTAAAATATAAAGAGAATTGAGTTAAATTTACAAGAATTACAAGTAATTCTCCAATTGATAAATAGTCAAAGGATATGAACAGTCAGTTTTCAGAGGAAGAAATTAAAGATATCTATAGTCATATGAAAAATGCTCTAAATCATTATTGATTAGAGAGATGCAAACCAAAACAACTCTGAGATACCATATCACACCCATCAGATTGGCTACCATGACAAAACAGGAAGATGATAAATACTGGAGATGTGGGAGAACTGGAACACTAGTTCATTGTTGGTGGAGCTGTGAGCTGATCCAACCATTCTGGAGAGCAATTTGGAACTATGCACAAAGGGCTACAAAAATACGCATAGCCTTTGATCCAGCAATATCACTTCTAAGTGTGTTCATCCTCCATTCCTGAAGAAGACCATGCCATCAGAGAAATAATGACATGACTTGCACTTGACTTTGTTTTGAGTGAGGGAGGGCTGTGCAGGTCACCAGCTTCACTTCTCCTCCAGAGCCATCTGAATCCACTGACCAGATATTCATCAGGATGACTGGAGATGACCCAGGATGAGGCAATTGGACTTAAGTGACTTGCCCAAGGTCACACAGCTAGTGAGTGTCAAGTGCTTGAGGTGACATTTGAACTCGGGTCCTCCTGATTCCTGCACTGGTGCTCCATCCACTGCACTACCTACCTGCCCTAGGACTATATCCCAAAGAAATCATAAAAGTGAGAAAGGGTCCACATGTACAAAAACATTTATAGCAGCTCTCTTTGTGGTGACGAAGACCTGGAAATCGAGAGAATGCCTATTAATTGGAGAATGGCTGAGCAAGTTGTGGTATATGAATGTAATAAAATACTATTGTGCTATAAGAAATGATGAACAGGAGGACTTCAGAAAAACCTGGACAGACTTATATGAACTGATGCTGGGTGACACGAGCAGAACCAGGAGAACACTGTTCCCAGAAACAGCCACAATGTGTAAGGACTGTTTCTGATAGACTTAGCCCAAGATTGCATGCTGTCTTGGGGAGGGAGTGGGGAGGGAAGGAGAGAAAATTTAAAACTTATGGAAGTGATTGTTGAAAACTAAAAACAAATAAATTAATAAAAAAAGAGAACATAAGAAAACTTTTTTAAAAAGAGTTTCAAAAATGGAGCCCCTGCCCAAACAGAGCAGCAAACGTTAATTAGTTGCCTATTTTATGACAGACACTCCACTTGAGATGTAAATACAAAAAAAATGAAATGATCTCCACTTTTAGGGTTAGTGCTGAAGGCAGTAGCCCTGGGCCTGTCTTGGTCAGGCTCTTTCACACACAAACTGGCAGGAATCTGTATCTCTTGGGACAAATGATGTGCTTTTATCTCCAACTATTCTCAGTCCACCCCTGTTACTTCCCTCCCACCCAAGGGCCACTTCAGAAGCTCATCCTAGCTCATTATCCCAGTCTGGGGGCAGGAACAAGAAGAGATGGGTCTAAAAAGGTCATTAGCTGTAGAAGGTGGTGAAGTAGGTGTGAACAGATGGATGGTGCAGCTGTCAACAGGGGAGGCCTCAGGCAATGATCCACAAATGCACTCCCACTCTGCCTTGTCTTCCACCTCATACTCTAGCCCCTGTGCTGAAGCTGGTCTTGGTGCCGTAACAATTTCCCTGTTAGCATTCTAACGACAGATTGGAATTTTACATATAGGCTTCCATATGTAGCGCAGTACTTGGTAGGGAAGGGTGAGAGGGGAGGGGACTTTGTGGCAGGCAAAGCTGGCTGCACGTATTCCAATTAATGTCAGTACTACATACAGACAGAGCTTCCAGAGAAGGCAAGTCACTGTTGGCTCACTCCCTTCATTGTTGTCTCTACCCGCAAGACTCAGTTAATTACCTGACTGTCCTCTGGGAGAGTCCATCATGACTTCAGGAGAAGAGAGACTGTGTTAGAACTTGGGACATGTAAACAGAACTGCAACATGAAAGGGCTTGAATTGTTTATTATTAAAAGGCTGCTGGTGAAGGAGCCAGCGAGACTTTGGAGGAGCCAGTACCACCTAAGTCCTGCCTTGGGTACAAGCTGCGTGACCCCAGGCAAATCACTAATCTTTCTGTGCTAGTGCCCAGGCAATCGAAAACTATAATAGAGTCGATGCTTATCTTCCTTAGTACAAAGAGTTTCCTCTCCAGGAGACTCCCTGCACCAAGGAAGTCACACGTCTTGGCAAAAAAGTGTGTTTATACACACTTACACATATACATATATGTAATACACATGTGTGTGATGGGATCTATAAATGCCTGGACCTATTATACACATATATGTACATATACTATACCCAGAGCTATACATTTTTATCAAGACCCACTCCCTACCCAGAGAATCTATCACTTTCTGCTGCCACCTAGTCTCTAGCCTCCTCAGGGGAGAATAGCCATCTCCTTCCTCTGGCCAGCATCCACCCCTGAACGTTCCCTGTCCTGTTAGGTTCAGCAAGAGGCCTGAGGAAAGGCAGCAAGAAGCCTGGACACTTGTCTTTCATCTGTCCCAGAACAATGATTACTATCTGTGGCAGCACAAGGCAATTTTTACCTCCTGCTGCCAGTTGGCTCTCCCAACCCAGCAGTGGCAAACTCAAGCCTCCCATGTTCCGCTGAGCTTATCCCTTGAGGGAAGAGGACACTTGGTAGGGAACAGGAATTCTTTCTTCTGCCATGAAGGTTCAATTTCTGTTGTGCCCTATCCTGCCATTCTCCACCATTGTAGTGAAGTGTGACCTCTCATCTGATCGTCTGACCATGTTCCTCTCATCTCATACTGCACTTGCCTCCATGCTACTTTCCCCCCTCTTTGGGAAGTGGAATGACTCCATCCACTCTGATAAACATTCTCACACTTGGTCCCATATTTCACATCCCAGTAATTCTGAACCCTTGTAGATCATCATCCAAATCTCATTCCCTACCCCACCCCCACCTCCTGATTTTTGATTCCTAGCTCCTCTTGATCCTTCCTTACCAAAATTTCAATCAAATACCACCTCTCCCATCCACTGGGCCATCTGGAATAGGCATTCCATGGGCAGCAAACTTCCCTTCATCCTAAATCTTTTCTCACATGGAGCCCACTAAGGGAAGTTTGCTTAGGGGAGGCTTGCTGGTAGGAAGGCTTTCACACCTTTTGCTAATTTCTAATTAGGCACTAAGTCAGGAGGATTGTGATGCCCTCTGGCTCTGAGAAGGGTATACACACATGTATACACACATGTATACACACATACACACATACATGTATACACATACATGTATACACACATATACATGTGTACATTATACACATGCATGTATACACACATACATATGAGTGTGTGTGTGTGTGTATTCTGAGGTGAAGTTTAGCTTGAGAAGGACCTTATGATTTCCTGGTGGAGAATCTGAGTGGCCGTATGTACAGAGCTCCCCGACTGCTCAGATGTAAAGGCTCTCTCAGACTAGGGATGTATGTAAAGTGTATAGCAATAGTACTTCAATTCAGGCAGTAGAGCCCCTGTCAGTCTTTATTTCTCTGCTTATATTTTCTCTGTATTTTCTCCATTTGTATTTTCTCTGAAATTCAGGGAACTGACTTTTCCCCTGAATTAGTGAATGTAACTTTAAAAGATTATTGACTCCTTAAACAGCTATCTTTCGTAGTAAAGCAGTTCTAAGAACCTATGCTAGCAGGCCACCCTGGGTGTGCAAGGATGCTTGCTGTTACACCCTTTCCTAAGGCTCCCCTCCCCCTACTCAGATGAAATCCTTGGCTCATATTTTACAGAAAATAATTAGAGCCATTTGTCATGAAGTCTCCCTCCTCTCCTCTTCCTCATCTTTTATCACTCAGATGCCTTCTGCCATTATTTCCTCCTTCACCCTTGTCTCACATGATGAGGTGCCCATTTTTCCTGACTAAGGATAACCTTTCTACCTGCTAAAGTGATCCCATTCCTCCCCATCTCCAACAGATTGTCCTCTCTGTCATCCCCACTCAATCATTTCTTTTCAGTCTTTCCCTAGCTGGGGGCTCACTCTCTTCTGCCTACAAATATGCCCATGTCTACCCTATTCTCAAAAAAAAAACAAAAAAACTCTCAGTTGATCTTTCCCTCATATATCTCTTTTGCCTTTTGTGGCTAAACTCTCTGAAAAAGCTGTCTAAAATAGGTGCTTCCAAGGTCTCTCCCCCCACTCTCTTCTTAACCCTTTACAATTCAGCTTCCAAGTTTATCATTCCACCAAAACTGCTCTCTCCAAAGTTAGCAATGATCTCTTAGTTGCCAAATCTTTATTAACTTTTTCTCAATTCTCATTTTCCTCAATCTCTCTGAAGCCTTTGACACTACTGATCACTCTCTCCTTGATATTCTTTT
Source organism: Bettongia penicillata ogilbyi (assembly GCA_023548195.1). Lineage (NCBI taxonomy): Eukaryota > Metazoa > Chordata > Mammalia > Diprotodontia > Potoroidae > Bettongia > Bettongia penicillata. The sequence goes on along the minus strand of JAJHZJ010000103.1, from coordinate 1,444,243 downwards.
CTCCCAGGGGTGAGGAACCTGTGGCCTCAAGGGCACAAGTGGCTCTCTAAGGTCCTCAAGTGCAGTCCTTTGACTGAATCCAAATTTCAAGGCCACTTTGTGGCCTCAAGGCTGCAGGTATCCCACCCCTCTGAGACCTTCAGGACATCACTCTCTTGGCTCTCTTACCTATCTGACCAGTCCTTATCAATCTCCTTTTCTGGATCCCCCTCTAGTTCAAGCCCTCTAACCAGGAGATTTTCCACAGAGTTCTGTCCTGAACCCTTTTCTCTTCTCCCTTTTTACTACATGACTTGGTGATCTCATCAGCTCCCATGGATTAAATGACCATCTCCATGCTGATGAAGGATACACAAGACAGACCTGTATCCAAGGACCGCTGTTTATGAAGCATTTTCCAAACTTTAAAGCATGTTGTAAATGTCAGTTATAAATATGAGTCATGATCTGGTTAGCCTGGGGTTAATGAGGAGCAGGTGCCTCCTAAACTGACACACTTTAGTGGGCACCAGGGGAATAGAGCACATTATCAGGGGCTACTCATCTGTGGCAAATCCAGGTAAATAAAAGGTGACAACTTGGGAAGGAGAAGTGAGGCCCCTGTGGCAGGTGAGGCAATCCTGCTTCACTGAGCTTCCATCTAGCCCATGGCTCCTGAGAAATATCTTAGCAACATCCAACTGGGAGGACAAATTGAATATGATTTCTTTATTTCCGATGCATTCTCCCCTCAGTGATCTCATTCTAGTCTCACTGCACCCTGGGTAGAGAGGTTCAAGGATCATATAGTTAGATCTGCAAGGGATTTCAGAGGATTTTTTAGTATAACCCTCTCATACTTATAGCAAGGGAACTGAGTCCTAGAAGGGTTATACGTAACTTCGAATCATAGCTCCAGAGCTGGGTACAACCTTAGAAATCACCTAGTCCAACCCCCTTATTTTACAAATGAGGAAAACAAAGCCCATCATCACACAAAATCACACAGGGGATGCTACAATCTCCCTCAATTACCAACAGCCTTCCAACACGCAGTTGTACTTCATAGGGCTGAGACTCAAACCTGGATTCTTTTTACTACATCTTGATTTCTCCTGTTTCATGGATGGAAGAATGCCAGCCTAAAGCAGTAAATCAAACAACAAAATTTAGAACTAGAAGGTTCCTCTAAGTTCATCACCCTCATTTTACAGATAGGGAAACCAAGGCCCCAAGCAGACTTGATTTAAATAAGGATATAAAGAACCAGGATATAAACCCAAACTCGAGTCCTTGAACTCCAAATCCAGTATTTTCTATGCTGTCACACTGCCTTACACAAAGTCCTAAAGGGACCTGAATCTCCCTACCCTAGCTAAGAGATTTTTGCCATTAGACGATGGGACATCTTTGAATAGAAGTAAAAGTTGCTCACTCTCCTCCTAGGATAATTTTATTTTCTTTATTTTTCTTTATTTCCTATTTCAACTAGGCAAAACAGGTAGGAAACAAGGCAAATCAGTGCACTCTCCTTTTGAAAACTGAGTCCAACTACTATTTGACAATAAATTGAGATACATAAAGTTTGAAAATCTTGAAAAAAGGAAATTGGATCACACCTAAATCAGAATAAACAGCACATTATAGCAGAGTCTGAGCAAACCGTAGGTTTAAGTTTCAACTCTACCACATAATAACAGTGAGACTTTAATCAAGCTCCATCCCCTCTCTAAGGCTCAGTTTCCTCACTGTAAAAATGAGAGGGTTAAAGCAGAGGGTCTCTAAGATTCTCATTCTTAACATTCTGTCCTTTCACTAACTCATCACATTCCTGATAGGAGGAAAATTCTTCATTGGATCAAACCTAAGTCCCTCATTCTGAAATCCATTTGTTATCATTAGGACCCCAGCAAAGACAGAGATTAGCTTTGCAAAGGCATCCTCTGAGTCACTGGTCAAGTTTACAATCCCCTTCCACCACCCCCAATCCTCAGTGGAACAACTCTCTCTGAACATGTAGGCTTTATGAAGTCTCGCCTAGAGCTTTACCTATCTTTTTCAGACTAAGTCCTTTTTGCCCTGAACTTCCTCAACATTCCCACTGCTTACAAGTAGAGAGCCAACTCCGCAACTGCCTCAATCACCAACACCTTCCCAACAAGTCCTAATCACAACTCCGGTTTATATAGCATATCAAAGTTTACAAAGCCCTTTCCTTATAATCGTTGCTGTTGTGAAGTCAGTTCAGACATGTTCAACTCTTTATGACCTCGATTGGGGTTTTCTTGGCAGGGATACTGAAGTGGTTTGCCATTTCCTTCTCCAGCACATTTTACAGATAAGGAACTGAGACAAAGAAAGCTAAGTGACCTACTCAGGATCACACACTAGGAAGTGTCTGAGGCCAGATTCCACTCAGGTCTTCCTGACTCCAGGCCTGGAACTCTTGTCAACTGCACCATCGAGCTGACTATTAACTCCATTTACAGGTTAAGAAACTAAGGCTCAGGAACTCAAGCTGCCCAAGGTCAGTAGCATTGCTAGTGACCATAGGATACACAATTTGAACAGGTCTCCTGACATGCTAAGAAATCGAGCGTTGTTTTCACCCTTCTATGATGCCTCTCCTCATTCCATTTTCCTTCCTATGTGCTCACCGGCCCTTACACAAATTCATGCTATGAGTAACCATGCATGTATACGGGCACACTGTTAGATGGTAGGTAGGGAAAGGATTGGACCAAGAACAAAGACAAACGAAAGGGCCCAGAGCAGCTACAGAATTAGGATGGGCTGAGATGGTGGAAAGAATTGGGATGCTAAATCCCAGCTCACCTGTATTAACTTCCATCTCAACAGAAATCCAAACTTTCCCTGTCAGTGAAACTGGTGAATGTGGATGGAATCCTTTTAATTTCTTTTGGTTGGTTTCTCAATAGAATAGTAAGTTCTTTGAAAACAGGGACTGTTTCATTTTTGTTTTCTCAGTGCCTGGCACACAGTAGGCACTTAATAAAATGCTTATTGACTGTCTTTGAGAATGCCTGGCTCGGTCTACCCACTTGAGTGAAAGAAAGGAAGGACATCAGAATTCCTGCCTCAAAGTAAAGTGGGTAAGTTCCATGTTATACCTACGACTCTGTTTTTTTCCTGAAATAACCCTTGAACTTGGAGATGTAGAATTCTCCAGTCTTAAATCTGTTACAGTCTTTTCATGAATGATGAAGTTGTGGAGGCCTAAAATCTCAAAAATGTATAGTTCTGTGAATCTAAAATTATCATGATAAAAGTAGAATCCTAGAATTTTTGTGGTTGTTCCTTAAGGATAGAAGGGACTTTAAGGGGCAATCTAGTCCAACCTTGTCATTTTGCAGGTGACAAAATGGAGACCCAGAAAGTTAAGTGACTTTCCCAATGTCACAGTGGCTAGAACTCAAAGAAACCTTGAATGCCATCTATTCCAGCCATCTCATTTTATACATGATGTAGTGGAGGCCCTAATGTTACACATACAGATCATGGAATGTTAGGCCTTGGACAGACCTTGTAGTTTATCTCCTCCAGGTCCAGAGAACCTTCAGAAAGATCAGTGATTTGCCAAGGTCATATATCTAATCACTGGCAGAGCTGTAAATAGAACCCAGTTCTCCTGATATGAAGTCTTGTACTCTTTCCATTCTATTTCCTACCTAAAGTACACAGGAAAAAGACCCTGGAAGTTCAATGGGTTTTGGGTGGGATCTGGAACGTTGGTTATATAAATTATATAAATTTAATTGTTAACTTGAGAGGAATGGATCCCAAGATTGGTCCTGGAGCCCCATAAAATATGTTTTCAATTTTTTTTGTATGGACATGTATATTATTCATTGATATAAATAACTTTGCACATATGGAATTATTTTATTTCAATATATTTTAGTACCTCAGGGCATATGTAGGTACATGTCTATATTAAGACATAAATAGGGAGAGTTATAGGAACTCAAAATTTTTCTTTCCTAGAGAACTGTAAGGATAGGCCACTAAGCTACAAAGCCTGGAGGGAATGGATGAGATGACTTCTGGAAGGCCCCTAAGGCTATCTGCACTCTCCCATGAGGGTCCATGTTTGCCCAGTGTGACTTTTATTTGCTACCATAGGAGCACTAGCTTGGTGGCTTTTGGAGTTTCTCTCTTTAAGAAAACCTTCCGTCTGTGCTGATAAACACTAACCCTAATGTGTGCGTGTGTGTAGGCCTCTGTGTGGGTAAACACTGCCTTCCCGGATTTCTTGGCAATCCATAGTAAGCCGTGACTTGGAGAGAGAATTATACCAAATGAGTCCTTTTCAGAAAATTTTCCTGGGGATACTTTAAGCCCAGAGGCATTACTCATGAAGCTCAGTCATTGTTTCCAAAATTACCATCATCTTGAGGTTCGACGGTTCCCAGAGCAGTTTGTGCCTATACCAAGGGACTCAGAGCATGCTGATACTCCTACCATCTACTACTGGTTGAAAGAAACTATAATTAGACTTGGCTTTGTCTTAGCCAGCTCTGGCCTCACCTCCTCCATGAAGCTTTCTCCAGACACCACAATACACCATGTTCTGCCCCTCTTCCAAACTTCACACCTTCCTTCCCACATCCCCATGTGCTCAGGGATGCAATAACGCAGGTCTCCTTGCTGCTCCTAGTACAATACAGTCTCTCCATTCCATACATATTCCTGGGTTGTCTTCCATGCATAGAATTTTCTCCCTCTTGATCACTGTCTCCTGTCTTCTCTGGCTTCCTGCAAGGTCCAGCTTAAACCCCAATCCTTGTTAAGGCTAAGGCATCCCACTGATTATTTACTATTTAACCTTCACATAATTTGTTTCTATGTCACCTTTCTCATTAGAATATGAATTCCTTGAGAGCAGGAACTATCTTTGGCCTTCTTTTGAATCCCCAGCCCTTAGTCATAACAGGCATTACTATTATTTGCTATATTGCTAGCATTATGATTATATTACTGATGTAATAGTATTATTTATTCTATATTATTAATAGACATTGATTGACTTGATTGCCTTTCTTAATCACTTGGCAGTTAGAATATGCTGTATTATAATGTTACAAGGTCTCCTGCTTCTTTCCTTTACACTGCTACCAGATTAGTCTTTTTTTTTAATAGATCTGATCATGTCACTCCTCTGCTCCAAACCTGTAATGATTCCCCGTTGTCTACTGAGAAAAAGGTCATATTCCTTATTTTGGCTTTCAGGGCTCTACACAATCTGGCATGATGCTATCTAACCTTCATTTATACTATATCCTTCTTCATAATTCAACTTCCACCCACAACTAGACTACTTGCTATTCACCAGCCTGCCCCACCAGCCTGCTTTCTGGTTTCCTAAATACTTTCCTCACTCTCTTTCCCACTTGACAATTTGCTCTCCATTCTTTATGGCATATCTCCTGGGTCACCTTCTCCAAAATATCTTCCCTGATTGCCCCAATCAGCAATAACTTTCCCACCTTAGATGTCATAAGGAACTTTGTGTCTCTCTCTGCTGTTTATATTTTATTGGATCTTTGTATCTGGCTGATGATTTCACCAGAGAAAGAAGCTCAACATGTTCAAAATATAAATCATCTTTTCCCCCCAAACCTTTCGCTCTTCTATCTCCTATTCACCCAGGTTCACTGCCTAAGCCCATTCTATCAGCTCTTGTTTGACCTTACATTTCTCACGTGTGAGGAAGCCTCTTCTCTCCACTCACACAGTTACCACTCCAGTCTAAGCCTTCATCACCTCTCCTCTGGACAGCTGCTATAGACTTCTGATCGATCCACCTTTGCCAATTTCCTCTCACTGCGGTTCACCTTCTGCATACTCGCTAAAGTGATTTTCATAAAGCGCATTTCTGATTATATCATTATTCCCACCTCCACCCTTCAAAAAATTTCAGTGGCTCCCTATTACCTCTCGAATCAAATGTAAACTTTTCTGTTTGGCATTTAATGCTCTTTACAACCTGGCTCCTTCCTATCATTTAAGTTTTCTCACAGCTGATACTTCATGCAGTCAGACAGTCCAGTGATACTGGCCTCCTTGCTGTTCTCTCCTCTCCAAGCATTTGCACTAGCTGACCCCATGCCTGGAATGTCCTCCCTCTTCACATCTGTTTCCTGATTTACCTGGCTTCCTTCCAGAATCAATTCAAATAGGCAGACTTTCCCTGACCCCACAGTCACTTCCTTCTACTCTGTATGTATCTTTTTTGTACCTATTTAATTGCATATTATCTCCCTTGGAGGACAGGGCTTGTTTTGTGTTTTCACCTTTCTTCGTATCCCCAGAGCATACTGAATGAATGATCCAATGTCCAATAGGATACAAAAAGAAACAGGGGGCCACCAGTCTTTACATAAGAATTCCTGTGGGCCACATAGTGTGTTAGATTTAAAATGTAATGTTATCTCGGCTGCCAGCTGGTTGAATGTTTGACACCTTCCTTCTAGCTTGTTCTAATATATGAATCTTTTTGGATCCTGACTCTGTCATCCTTATGTTAGTATCTCTCTCAGCTTGTAGTCATTTGCAAATTTGATGGGAATGCTATCTTTGCCTTTATTGGCCAAGAAACGGATACATTTTAAAAAAGGTTGAAAGAAATAATCACCAGCTACAGATCCCTGGTACCCTTCATTGAAGACCTCTTTCCAAGCTTACAGAACCATTAGTGACTACTCCAGCTGTTCAGTCAGTTCCTAATCCCTCTAATTGTTCTATCTTTAGACCATTATCTCCCCATCGTTGGCACAATATTTAAATGAGTTTTTCCTCCTTTGCCTTACTCCTGCTAAAGAGATGAAACTTTCTTCATGGTCAGTTTCACTTTCAATTTAAATATTTTTTTCAGGCTCTAGCTTCCTTAAAATCTAAATAAACTCAATAGAGGTCCCCCATCTAACAGTTTAACCCTCATGTCAAAAGAAGAATTAAGGTTAGTCTGTCTTGACCAACTGGTTTTTTGTTTGTTTCTTTTCATTATTTATCTTGCTACTGGCCCCAGCTGGCTCCAGAGGAGAAAGTGAGACTGGTGACTTTGCACATCCCTCTCTCACTTAAATCCAATTTACTTGCAAGTCATGGCATCATCTTTCTGACGTCATGTCCTCTTCAAATGAAGGACCAACAGCAACCTGCGAGTAGTAGGTGCTATCGCACTGTTCCAGTAGAGCAACACAGTTCCTTTCCTTCCTTCCTTCCTTCCTTCCTTCCTTCCTTCCTTCCTTCCTTCCTTCCTTCCTTCCTTCCTTCCTTCCTTCCATCCTTTCTTCCTTCTTGTCTTCCTTCTTGTCTTACTTCTTGTCTTCCTTCTTCCCTCCCTCCTTCTCTCTCTTCCTCTCTCCCCTCCCTCTGTCCACATACCCTAACCTGTAGGTGCTCTGCCTAAAGGAATATAAACTGATCCCTGAAAGTTCACAAGATACCTTGGAATTTACAGGTTAAATTTTGGAGATGTGAAACATTCTCATGGTCAAATTCATTTTCAATTTATGTCTTTTTTTCCATTTTCTGTATTTACCTGGCTTTGAGTTGGTCAAGGACTGTCAATCCTTTTCTTCCAGTATCCTATACCTTTAATCAAATACCAAAGTGAACTTATAATACCCCATTCCTAAATCTCCTTCATTCCAGCTGCCTCATCTCTGAAATTACGACTACTCATCTCATCAACTGGATTTAATTTTAAATCATATGCTGAGGGTATGAAAAGTTCAAGTGCCTATCAATAAAACAACATATTTCATTGGTTAGACTTATCCAGTCAATCATCCAACAGCAGAAAAAAAATTAGACCAAGGGTTCATAACCATTTTTGGTGAGTATCAAGGACTCCTTTGGCAATCAAGTGAAGTCTATGGACCCTTTCTCAGAGTAATACTTTTTGATGCTTAAAATAAAGTACACAGGATCACAAAGGAAAGCAATTATGATCAATATATTTAAAAAAATAAGTTCACAAGGTTAAGCAGATTAAGAACCTCTGCTAGAGTGTAGCATCTGCATTGTTTAAATGTAGTGATGGATCAAATACAGTATTGATGAGAAGCAGGGGAATAGATGTAATGACCTTTGCACTAACCCTCTTCCCATCCCTATATAGTATAAATCTATAATGATGGTACATTGAGACCAAGGTATCAGAAACAAAAGATGCATCTTCCTCATACCATACAGAGTTAAGAGGACCCTCTGTTGCCCTCTGAGATACATCAAGAGAACTTCTCAACCCACTGGGCCACTCCCCCAGCCCACCCCTCTGCCTCTAATTAGTCTCAGGACCGAGAATTTTACTCTACTCAGTTGCTATATTTGTCCAGGTCTTGGACATGGGTGATGAGATATTTCACACTTTAAATGCAACTCTGCCCAGAAAGAGGAAGAGGAAAAAGTGGGGAGGGATCAAGGAAAGGATGTTCCCAATGCCCTCAGAGAAATGAGCAAAATTCACTCACTCCACCTCTGCTCAAGATTCTTCTCCCTTTGGCCAGCCTATTTTCTGAGGGTTTCCATGGAAACCTCATAAATTCTATCTATAGGAAGGAAAAAAAATTAAAAATAAGAGACATCCTAAGGTATGTATGAATTAGCTCCATGGAAACTAGACAGAGAAGGAGGGAGAGAGGGCTCATGTGGAAAGAAACAGAGCTGATCATTATCTCAACATGTAAAACAGGCCCAGTACAAATCTATCTATTAGTCAAAGAAGGGGGGAAGTGTTAAGGCCATGGGGGAACAATGCTGTGTTTAAATAGCTTTGGGGTCCAGCAGGGACCCTGAATCATTTAGTAAAGTGATATGAGACCAAGGGATCCAATTCAGAATAAAAAGCAGGGCATACGTGGGGGTGGGGAGAGGGAAGAGGAAAGAGGAAGAGGTTGGGCGAGAGAAGAATGTCTTTGTTCTAATTGCATGATCAGCAGCACCCCATGACCTTTAGGCTGGCATGTATTTAAAACCATGACTGACAGTGCTGATTAGCTCCATGTTATCTCATACATAGCTTCTTTATACCCATTTGTTTGTATGTTATCTCCCCTATTCCACATGAATTTGAGAGTTCATCTGTTTATATCCCCAGAGCTTAGCACAATGCCTGGCACACAGTCAGTGCTTAATAAATATTTACTGACTGACTAACCATTATCTGACTTTCAAAAGTCTGTAGAGCAAGGGAATCTACTGCTTCCCTTGGTTAATTCTATGATGTCCAACAACTCTGTTGTTAATTAGTATTAAAGATATTCAAAAATTAAATGGATGCTAGACATTGTGGTTCCACATCTCCTGAGGTTATCAGGCGGAGGATGGATCACTGGTGACAATATAGAGGGGTTTCCCATTGAGGAAGGGGTGGAAATAAATGTTCCTTGTGAGGTCTGATGGTCTTTAAGGCTATATGCAGCATAAAGCAAGCCTGAGCAGATCCTGTCAATATAGTTCCAATGATGGGCCATATGTCTATTGTCCAAAGATTAGCCTACCTTAGCCTGGAGAAACTTATCATCAGGTTGGCTGCTGTAATGAATTTTTTAGCTGTGGTAAGACTGTGAAGTTATAGAGGGGTCATGAACTGTATCAGAGGAGAGAATACCCATATCAACAAAATTAAATATGCTTTAAGAACTGAAATAAGTATCTATCTGGTACTAGATGTAGGTTCCACGCATAGAATTTGTTTTCAGGCTAAGTCTACACCTGAATGAGTTCAACTCTTCCCTTATGTCCTATGGATACTCACAGTGCACTTTGAGATATGAATTATATCCCAGTTAGATTATGAGCTACTTAAGAGGAAGGCACATGTACTGGTACCTGCCTGGGAGTGGATGACAGAAGTATTTCAGTTTTCTTTGCCTTCCCCAAGACTCCCTCATCCATTCAGGATTATGTTGATGGCCTGAAGAGTAATTCTAGTACTAATACTGTTGATGATAATGATGATGATGACAACTTACACTTTGCAAAGTGTTTTTGATATTCATGCCAACCTTATGAAATAGGTACTATCTTTTATCTTCATTTTATAGACCAGGAAATTAATGGGTGATTCAGTGACGTGCCCATGGTCATCCAACTAACTGAGTGTCCTGACAGCCATCCTCAAGCCAGGGTACTACCAAAGGAGGAATATAGCTATGCTTACCTAAAAAAGGCTTCTTTGGACAAGCCCCTGCCCAAGACACAGAGATGCCATTCTCATGTGGTCACTGGCTTCTCCCAATTCACACCACGTTCCTGAAGTCTGTGTATGGGTGAGGCAATGCTCCTCGTTCTGTGGAAAGTCATATGAAGCCACAAATTATAGCCCTATTTTCCTTCGTCATCAAAAGCCCAGCAGAACTGATTGTAATATATCTTGGAATGTGAGCTCCATGTACCTTTTCCTAATCTCTCTCTCTCTCTCTCTCTCTCTCTCTCTCTCTCTCTCTCTCTCTCTCACCGCCCCCCCCTCCAAGGACTAGTGTGAGCTCCTTGCACCTTTTCTTGGATCCCTAACCTTCTTTCCAAACATTAATTACAGGGACACACACAGCAGGTGTTCAACAAACCATCAGTGCCCAAACTCATTTTAGGCCCCAAGAGGTCAGATGACTTGCCCAGGATCACAAAGGTAGTGTATGGCCAGTCCAGACTCAAATTCAGTGTTTCCAAATTCAAATCCAGTGATCTTTTCTATACACCCCCAAGATCTAGCCTAGAGCTCTGCCCACAATAGATACTTAAACAGATGTTATGAATATATTACTAATTAGCAAGTAATAAGATTATTCGCTCAGCCTTAAAGCTTACTATTATCCTCTTCCTCCAGCTCCTTGGCTGTTCACTGAATTTTCTGGCTCCCCATGACCTCCATACTAAATGCTTCTATTCTTGTCTACTTTCTCATTCTTGATGGTCACTACTGAGAAATAAAACTCTGGAGACAGAATTGAATTCAGACTCTTCAGGAGGACCTTCTTTCTTTCCTCTTTGGATATAGTATATGCTCCACCCTCTGGCCTCCTGTGCTCTAGTTACCCAAAGCATCTGATCAAATATTAAAATTGATCATTTCCATCAATAATGTCAGATAAATTCTAATTTCACTGAAAAAATGGCAATATCAGTGGAATTTTTCTGACTAGTATTAAACTGGATGCTAATGTTCTTGGGCAATTATCTTTGGATTTCTTTAGTACCCATCAACCTGGTGAGGCTGTGATAGAAACAAGCCTGTTATTGTTGTATGTCTTTTATTTTTGAACAGGACCATGACATCAGGGAGGTGATGCCATGATGTGCAAGTGAATTGGGCTTAAGTGAACATTACTGTGCCAAGTCACCAGCCTCACTTTCTCCTCCAAAGCTATCTTGGTCCACTGGCAAGATATAGATCAGGATGACTGGACATGGCCCAGGATACAGTGGGAGACCTTGGCCTTTTTTAGCTAATGTCTTTCCCAGGTCTCAGTATGACTGAGGCAACAGCCATTCAGCGAGTAAGTCTAGGTAAGAAATGAGATAAAGAATAGCCTCTTTACCTAATCAAACAAGACACCGTGACAGTGACAAAAGGATATTTCAGCCACATAGTAATCAGCCTAAAAAAATTTAGTTATCTCTCCTACCTCCTTCTTTTTAGATTATCAGCCAAATCAGTGGTAGCATCCTAAGCATGACAGTCATCACAGAGACTTACATTCTTTTCCTCCAGTAATCTCAGGAGAAATTCAAGGAGGCAGACAACGTATAGAACGGGGAAGAATGTTGGTGGCGAAAGTAGGAGGAGCCCATGGACATTTTCATCATTACAGATTTAAGGCTGGAAAGAGCATCAATGGAAAGAGCACAGGAAAGATAACTGAGACCCAGAGAAGTTAAGGAACTTGCCCAAGATTACACAGGTAGTAGTAGAACTAAGATTTGAACCCAGGACCTCTGACTCCAAATCCAGCCTTCCTTATAGGATGAAGATTTGCTAAACCCATTCTCAAGACTACTTTCAAAATCATGATTCCTAGAAGTATTGCTTCAAGTTTATCAATAATGCTTATCAATAATGCTTAAAATTCAGTGGATCCTTGAATAGTAAAGCTTTCTCCACCAGCACATTAACTAAGTACAACCCAAGTGGGAGAGAGGAGTTCATACCCTACAGGATCTAAATGTAATCCAAAGGATGGCCAGAAACCCAAAAGGTTCAATCTCTCCCCTTCCCTTGGATCCAAGCAAGTCTTCATGCCTTGCATGTTCAGTTGAATTGGATGAGATTTGTACAAAAAGAAAAAGACCAAGGGACATAATCCACAGTCACAAATGAGAAATGCCAGCTTTGTGCTTGGATTGTTGGTTATGAGTGGGTTCAATTAGAGAAAAAAAAATCAAGCCTTCTGATGGTTCAGAAGGCTCATGGCTCCATTCTAACTTTTTGCTTCTATGCCAAGTCAGAGTTTTATTTCTACCCCAGAGAGGTCAGCAACCTTTAAAATGTGATATGCTTAGGTTTTTATCACCTTCTTTTCTATGGATGAAAATTTATATGAACCAATACAGAAAATAAGCAGAATCATATGTAATGCCTATGACAACGCAAAGAAAAAATCACTAAAAAGGAAGTTGGCTTCTCAGTCATGGAAAAAGGATAACTGAAAGATCAGTTTTACCCCTCATAGCTGAGAAGTGGGGTACTACTAGGTCACAATACTGCATATGCTGTCAGACAAGATTCCTGTACGGGGGGGGGGGGACCGGAGTCAAGATGGCGGAGTAGAAAGACGCACGTTTACGAGATCCGGACCCACAGCCCATAGAATTAATGTAAAAAAAGATCCCCATAAGTTCTGGATCACTGAAAGGTGTGCAGAAACAGAGTGGAAGAGATTTCCGTTCCAGAGAGCCCTGGAGAGCCGTCCCCAGGGTCTGTTGTGCCCGGAAAGCGGACCCCACCCCAGCGCTGCCCTGGCCGCGGCCCCAGAGAAGCTGATCCGAACAGGCTTCAGGGATGGAAGCTCCGGCAGCCGGGAAAGTCCCTCCGCCCACAGAAGCTACAGGTCAGTGAGAGAGATGGCTGGCTGGCCGAGAGGGGGAGTGGAGTGTCTCCGTGACTCGGGTCCCCTTGGGAGGAAGCAGCGGAGGCAGAGGCAGGGGCGGCGGCGGAGGCAGAGGCGGGGATGGTGGCGGAGGCAGCAGCGGCACAGCTGGCCACGGCGGCCCTGGGACTCCCCCAGCAGCAGGCAGGATCTTCATTACTGAAAGTCTCTGCATAAACTACCTGAGGGAGCTGAGCCTGGGAGACGGCCCTGCCCCACCCGCTCCATTTCAGAAGGTCTCTGCATGAAGCCCCTGAGGGAGCTGAGCCTGGGAGGTGGCCCTGCCCCCACCCCAGCACCAGAACTAAAGCTCACATTGAATAGCAGCCCGCCTGCCGAGGAAAGCCCATTTGAATCTCAGACCCCAAGCACTAGCTGGGCGGATCTAGGCAGGGGTGGACAGGAATCTCAGAAGTCAAGTAACTGGCTGGGAAAATGCCTAGAAAAGGGAAGAAAAATAAGACTATAGAGAGTTTTTTTTGAACAGATGTAAATGATCCCGACTTTCGGATTTGACGACAATGAGGACATATTTTTGCCATCAGGGAAAGATGTGGAGGGCGGGGCCTCGGTACCCCAGACACCCCAGGGGGGTGGCGGGTGGGCTCAGGCCTTGGAAGAGCTCAAAAAGGATTTTGAAAAGCAAGTTAGACAGGTGGAGGAAAAACTGGGAAGAGAAATGAGAGAGATGCAAGAAAAGTATGAAAAACGGGTCAATACCTTAGGAGACCCAAAAAAATGCTGAAGAAAATAACACCTTGAAAAATAGGCTCACTCAATTGGCAAAAGAGGTTCAAAAAGCCAATGAGGAGAAGAATGCTTTCAAAAGCAGAATTAGCCAAATGGAAAAAGAGGTTCAAAAGCTCACTGAAGAGAATAGTTCTCTCAAAATTAGAATGGAACAGATGGAATCTAGTGACTTTACGAGAAACCAAGAAATCACCAAACAAAACCAAAAGAATGAAAAAATGGAAGAGAATGTCCAATATCTCATGGGAAAAACAACTGACCTGGAAAATAGATCCAGGAGAGACAATTTAAAAATTATGGGAATACCTGAAAGTCATGATCAAAAAAAGAGCCTAGACATTATCTTCCATGAAATTATCAAGGAAAACTGCCCTGACATTCTAGAACCAGAGGGCAAAATAAGTATTGAAAGAATCCATCGATCACCACCTGAAAGAGATCCAAAAAGAGAAACTCCTAGGAACATTATGGCCAAATTCCAGAACTCCCAGGTCAAGGAGAAAATCTTGCAAGCAGCTAGAAAGAAACAATTCCAGTATTGTGGAAATAAAATCAGGATAACTCAAGATCTAGCAGCTTCTACATTAAGGGATCGAAGGGCGTGGAATAGGATATTCCAGAAGTCAAAGGAACTAGGACTCAAACCAAGAATCACCTACCCAGCTAAACTGAGTATAATACTTCAGGGGAAAATATGGTCTTTCAATGAAACAGAGGACTTTCAATCACTCTTGATGAAAAGACCAGAGCTGAAAAGAAAATTGGACTTTCAAACACAAGAATGAGAAGCATGAAAAAGGAAACAGCAAAGAGAAGTCTTAAGGGACTTACCAGAAGTGAACTGTTTACATTCCTACATGGAAAGACAATATTTGTAACTCTTAAAACTTTTCAGTATCTGGGTAGTTGGTGGGTCCATACACACACATGTACATGCATGCATGCACACACACATACACACATGCACACACATACAGAGACAGAGAGCACAGAGTGAATTGAATAGGTTGGGACCATATCTTAAAAGAAATTAAGGTAAATGGTGAGAGAGAAATGTAGTGGGAGGAAAGAGGGTGAAATGGAATGGGGTAATTATATGTCATTTAAGAGGCAAGTAGGAGACTTTTTAGTGGAGGGAAAAAGAGGAGAGCTGAGAAAAAAAAAACAAGAAGTTTACCCTCATCACATTTGACTAAAGGAAGGAATAAAATGCACACTCATTTTGGTATGAAAACCTATCTTACAGTATAGGAAAGTGGGGGAGAAGGAGATAAGCAAGGGGGGGGATGATGGAAGGGAGGGCAAAGGGAGGAGGGAGCAATTTGAAGTCAACACTTGGGGAGGGACAGGATCAAAAGACAGAAGAGAAACAATGAGGGGCAGGTTAGGATGGAGGGTAATTCAGTTAGTCTTACACAACATGACTATCAGGGAAGTCATTTGCAAAACTACACAGATATGGCCTATATTGAATTGCCTGCCTTCCCAAAGGGAATGGGTGGGGAGGGAGGGATGGGGAGAATTTGGAACTCAAAGTTTTATGAACAACTGTTTAGTATTGTTGTTGCTAATAGCAAAGAAGACATACAGTTAATGAGAAATAGAAAGTCATCTGGCCCTACAGGAGAAAAGAGAAAATAGAGACAAGAGAAGGGAGGGATGACAGAAGAGAGGGCAGATTGGAAATAGGGAAAATTAGATTGCTTGGGGTATTGGAGTGGGGGGAGGGGATAAAAGGGAAGAAAATTTAGAACCCAAAATTTTGTGAAAATGAATGTAAAAAGTTAAATAAATAAATTAAATGAAAAGAAAGAGGGACAAAAAAAAAAAAAAGATTCCTGTATGGGATCTGTTGCTTAATTATTTTTCCTAAACATAAGGGTTCACTTTGAAGAAGGGAGGGTTGGGAAATGACTGACTGCGATTTAAAAACCAAAGGTATCGATAAAACATTTTTAAAAAACCCAACATAGATTATTTTAGAGTGTGCAGATTTCTCACTCTAACAGTTTGCCAAACACTGTGTTGACTAGAAAGGGCTGACGGGGCGCCTATCCCAGAGTTCTTTTCTCACACCTCAACTCTGACAAGGCTGAATACTAAATAAATCTGCTAAGTTTCTAACCTAAGATAGAATTGGGTTACCACCAATTCCAGGTCTCACCCCCTTCCTTTTGGCATGCTGGGAACTTAGGAGGAAAGTGTACTGCTTAAATACTCCAGAAAATGAGTGTAAAAGGAGGGTATTCGCACACCTTCCTAACAAAAGCATTGTTGCTCACCAGCAGCAGAAAGGGAGCCGTAGCAAAGGAGCCTGCACTATGTGTCTTTTTGTCCCACATGGGATAGATTTTTACACTTGCTTCCTGCTCCTAGTTTTCACCACGAGGTTGTGATCCCTTTAGCATGGGACCATATACATTTTTGCACTCTTCTCTCCAATATACTGTCAACTCAATGATAGGAAAAGTCTTTCTCTTTTACATTTTTCTTACAACATTTCTACCTTTGCTTATCTATGACAAAAATAGCCCCTAATGTAATATAAGCACAGAGAAAGGCTTGAAATAGATAAATATAGACACACATATGCACATAAGTTTGTATATGTTTATATGTGCATATATGTATAGATACATATATTCAGTTCTGGGAATGAATTTTCATTTCTTCCTTATAATTCTCAGTTCAATTAACCAATATATGTATACAGATGCATGTGTATGTATGTATGTATATATCTATATCTACATTCATATCCACATATTTGACCCTGGGGCTGGATTTTCATTTTCTTTTCCTCTTTAGAATTCTCAGTTCAATTCACACACATGTATGTATGTATGTATGTATCTATCTATCTGTATATGTATATATATATGCATGTGTATATGTATAAGTATATATAGGTATGTGTATGCATGAATGTAGATATGTATATTCTCAGTTCAATTAGCCTATATATGTGTGTGTGCATGTGTATGTATATGTGTATATATACATATACGTACATGTATGCCTACACATTGGGGCTGGATTTTCATTTTCCTTTCCTCTTCAGAATTGTTAGAATTCACCAATATATGTATATATGTGCATGTATATATATATATATGTACATCTATAACTCTCTCTCTCTATATATATATATATGTTTGGCCCTGGTGGAGATTTGTGGTTTCCTTTCCCCTTTAAAATTCTCAGGTGAATTTGCCAACATATGTCTGTACATATATACACACACATATATGTATATAAATCCACATATATGTATACATATGTTGATGAACTGACTTGCAAATTCTAAAGAGGAAAGAAAAATGAAAAATTTGATCCCAGGATCTAGAACAAGTTCCCCGATGACTTCAATGTCCAGACTTGGGGAATGGCTGCCCTAAGCACACTCAGAGATCTCAGAGCAGACCCCATGCCAAAGGCAGCCTCATGACTTCTTGTTCTGGGCCTTTTATCCCCCAACAGCTAAAGGGATGATTAGCTCCACTGAGCCACCATTCTGCCACCCTCTACCTGCTAAGTCAGTCTTTGCCGGGTATTGTGATTAACTCACAGGCAGACCAGGTGTTTTTTGGGGAGTTCAAATCAGGCCTCAGACTTTTAGTAGTTCTGTGACTCTGGGCAAGTCACTTAACCCTGTTTGCCTCAGTTTCCTCATCTGTAAAATGAACCAGAGAAGGAAATGGCAAACCCCTCCACTATCTTTACTAAGAAAACCCCAAATGTGGTCACAAAAAGTCAGATACAATTGAATATCAACAACATATACACATAAGAGCATGCTGGGAAATATTTAGCAACAGCTCTCCAACAAACATTAAAAAAAAAATTCTTTATTCAGGTCACCTGTTTTTTACATCATGATATTTATCACCAGTGTCCCTCTCTTTCCCCAAGAGCAATTCCATATAACAAATAGTTTTTTTAAAGATCAAAAAGAAGGAAAAAAATCAATACAACTGATGAATACATTGAAAAAGTCCAAAAGTATGTGCAATGTCTAATACATGTGGACTTCCAACCTCCATGAAGGGGTGGGTTGTGAGTGTCTTCATATTTCTTCCTTCAAGTCATGTTTGGTCTTTAAAATTTTTTTAAATTCACTTTTGATTTCATTGTGTGTAGTTGTATTCCATGTACATTACTGTAATCATTGTGTATATTGTTTTCTTGGCTATGCATCACTCTTTATCAGTTCATGAAGATCTTTCCATGTTTCTCTGTATTCATCTCATTTCTTATAGCACAGTAATATTCCACTACATTTGAAGTAGCAAAATTCACTTAGTCATTCCAATCTATGGGCATCTACTTTGTTTCCAATTCTTTGCTATCACAAAAAGTGTTGCTATAAATACCTTGGTGATTATAGGGATTTTTTTTTCCTTATCAGTAGCTTTCTTGGGGTATAAGGTCAATAACTGGAGTATTTGGTTCAAAGATTATAGATGTTTTAGTCATCTTATTTCCATAATTCCAAAATGATTGTACCATTTCACAGCTCCACTAGCAATGTATTAGTGTGCCTGTCATTTCACAACTCTTCTAACATTGACTATTAACATTTTTGTCATCTTTGTCAATTTGAAAAATGTGGGTCTGGAAAGTCATATTAAGTTTAATTGGCATTATTAACATTTCTTAATATTTACAGTTTTATTTATTTATGCACACAAAATTCAAGATGGCAGAACACGGAGAGGAGCTGACCAAAGCACCCACAGTGGTCAGGAAGGATATTGGGGAGAGCACAGAATGATGGGCTCCTGTTGGCTACTCTGATCATCCAGGATAGTTGACGGACATGTCCTGAAGATAGTAGAGGGAGACAATTCAACACTCAGATTTGACCACAGCCAGTTATATGAGCTATATCATCCACCATCCCCCCAACCATGCTTTTATAGACTATCTTTCCTTAGAGCTTATCAATGGGTCACTTTATCTTCCTGGTCTGGCTATTTTGGGGTTCAGTTTATAGTAACTCTCTTAGATACTTCAGAACCTCCTCATTTTTCTTTGGCTACTAGCACCTCACATTCAAGAGTACAGTGCATCATCTCCTTGCTGCTCTTTTCTAATTTTAGGGGATCTTATGAACTTCAAAGAGTCTGGAAGATTGGTAACAGTGTTCCCAAGGTTGGATTAGACAAGATGAGGAAAACAGTTACAAGCTCTACAAACAGCCCAGCAGAAAAATTGTACCTAAAAGGAATCCATTGAGAAGTCCATGAAAATGACTTCCAAAGATGAGTTACCTCTTTGCCACATGTATCTGAACTTGAGTTCCCTTTCCCATGGACTTTGTATGTACTTGTGAGACAGTGTCACACTTTTGGAGGTTGTCTTGTACCAAATGTTGTTAGTAAAATACCAACTAATAATGATGGGGGAAACTATAAGAGAGAGGAGCTTATAAGCTATAGTACTACACATGCACCCTCTTCACCCCTCAGGTATCCTTAGACTCCCAAAGGACAAGTGGCAGCCTTGTACTGGGCACCTCATCTGCCAGTACAAGTAGAAGTTGGAAGAGGTTGGAAGAGGTTGGAAGGTCCAGAATCTACTTACAAAGGCATCTAGGTGGCGCAGGGGAGAGACCATTCATTTTCCACCAGGATACCCTCTTCTTGACTTTCCCATCATGCCCCGGAAAACTTTATCCTTGGAACTCAAAAGTATCCTCTGCCCCTGGGGCCCCTCTATCTAACTGGAGGCTATAGAGTTCCTCCCAGAACCTCCATTTAAGCAGAGTCCAAGCCAGTCATCTCGTCATTTCCCATCAGGAAATTCTCCTCTTGACTTCTCCAGGTGCCCCTATGAGAGGTACCTACTCTCTCCTCTCCAGCCTCAGCTTTTCAGCTCCTTTTATATGTTATCTTCCTCCATTAGAACATAAGTCCTGAGGTCAGAGATGGTCCTTACTCCCAGCACTTAGCACAGTGCCTGGCACATAGCAAATGATTAAAAAATGTTGTTGACAGCCTGACTGACTATTACCTTTGAAGGTACTATTATTCCCCCTAGTCACTCATGCTCATTAAGCTGTCATCCTTGACTCTGACTCCTCCAGCACCACCCCATATCTAATCAATTACCAGTTCCTGTCAAGTCTACCTTTAAAATATGTCAGGTTGCCTCCTTCTCTCAAATTGGTCTTTCTAAAATATAGGTATGATTATGTCACACACACACACACACACACACACACACACACACACACACACACACCCCTACTACTGAATAATCTCCAGTGATTATTTCTAGTATCAAATATAAAATCCTGTGTTTGGTTTTTAAAATCCATCTTAACCCACCCTCTTCTTACTTTCCAGTCTTTTTATACCTTACCCTCCTCTCTGTATTATAAGATCCAGTGACATTGACCTCCCTGATGTTTCTCACACAAGACACTCCACCTCCCCACTCTGGGTGTTTTCATCAGCTGTCTCCCATCCCCAGAATTCCTTCCTTATATTCATCTACTGGCTCCACTGGCTTTCTTCAAGTGCAAGATAAAATCCCAGCTTCTGCAAGAAGCCATTCTCAATCCTCCTTAATGCCTACTACTTTTCCTCTGTGATTATCTTCAATGTATCTTGCCATGTACCTTGGTACATGGTTATTTTCAAGTTATCTCCTTCATTCACTTGTAAGAGTAGGAGCTAGGTTTGGGGTTTCTTTTATGTTTTCAATTTTTGGCCTTTCTTTGTATTTCCAGCACTTAGCACAGTGCCTGACATACAGTAAGCACTTAATAATCTTTGTTGAGTTAATTAAAACCAGTGATAATCAAGCACACCCTCTAGATATAGGAAGAGTGAACTTCAAAAGGATCAAAGAAAGGATAGGAAGGATCACATGATCCTTCAAGCAAACTTAAGTTAATAGTCACAGGAAGTTCTTAAGCATGGGATTCTGACAATACCAAGAAAAACAATTCCAATGAGAAGGAAAAGGGGGAACTGTCTGAAAAGACTGATGATGTAAAAGCAGAGGAAGTCACCAACCAACTTAGATTTTAGGGAAAAACACATACACAAAAGATGGAAGTAAGGGCAAGTAGTGGAAGGAAGCACAGATCTGAAGAGTACAACTGGTAGAGAAGGTCAAGCTCAGAATGAGACGAGGCTGTCAAGGAAAGCTAAGATCGACAAAAAGTTCAGGTTGTAGAGTTTTTAAAGTTACCTTGGTAAAAAGAAGTGGATAAAAGAAGGGAAAGGCCAACTTCTTGGTATAGATGTCATGCTACTGGTCAAAAGGGTAAAGACACAGCTGCATTTTTATTTTGCTTTTGTCTTCCCTGACAAGGAAAATGGTCTTTGAACTAGAAAGCTCAAAACAAAAATGGTCAACAAAGTTGAAAACTAAGAGAGGCAACTAGCATTTATCAAATGCCTACTATGTGCCAGGCATTGTGCTAAGTAAATAGTAAGAAAGCACTTGGCTTCCCTTGATAACTTCAAGTCACTAGGTTCAGATGAAGTATTTCTTAAGGTGATGAAAGATATGGTAGGTGAGACTGTTGAGCTATAATCAATGATCTCTGAACATGGCCAAGGTGAGAATTTGTTTTGTTTAAATGCGTGTGTGTGTGTGTGTGTGTGTGTGTGTGTGTGTGCGCATGTATGTATTTATTCTAAGGATTTTTTTTTTTATCCACTGGGACTTGGGAGGGCAGGGAAATGCTTGTTCACTGAAAAAAATGAAGAGAAAAGAAAGGGAATAGGAGAGTTCATACAGAACTGGAATGGGACAAATATTACCATTTTCCAAAATTAAGAGAGAAGAGATTCTGTAAGCCATGTGAGTTTGATTTCAATATATTATTAAGCAGATAGTTCATGAACATCTTACCTTGAAAAGGAAATAGGAATCACAAAGAACTAGGATAGCCACATCAAAAACAGGTCATTCTAGACTAATGTCATTTCTTTTTTGTATGGGTTATTAGATTGATAAGACTAGATTTCAGCAAAAGCATTTGGAAAATTTTTTTTTTCTTTTGGTCCGTTTCTTTTACAACATGACTAATATGGAAATATGGTTTGCATGATAGCACATATATAAAAAATAAGTGTCAAAAATTTTCTTTACATGTATTAGGAAAAAATAAAATAGTATTAAAAAAAAGAGAGACTGTCATGACTTATTTGTGGAAATGACCAATATACTAAGGTTACATGGATTCAGAGTTAGTCAAGTTACCAGATCCAGAGTATACATTAATAGGCCAGTGTCAACTTGAAAGGAAATCTTTAGTGGGGAAGTGAAGGAATCTCTGCTTGAGCCTCTGCTATTTACCATTTTTTATCAATTACTTACATTAAATATGTAAAAGGCATGCTGATCAAATCTGCAAGTGAAATAAGGCTGTGGGGGTGGTGGTCAGCTAACAGATGACAACTGGGATCCAGAAGATCTAAACAGCCTAGAACAATGGGGTGAACCTAATAAGATGGATTTTAATAAGATTAAATTTAATTTAATAAGATTTAAATTAAATTAATGAGATTAAATTAAAGTTTTTCAGTTGCATTGAAATAAATAAACCTTCACAAGGACAAGATGGGGGAGGTATGGAAGGACATCAGTTCATACAAAAAGGATTTGGGAGTTTTAGCTCAATATTGACATTGATAGTATGATCTGGCAACCTATATGATCTTAGCTGGCATTGAGAAATGTGATATCCATAACCTATGTAGAGTTTCTGTGTGCTCTTCCCCTGTCAGACCATACCTGAAGTAATATGCTCAGTTCTCAGAGTCACATTTTAGGGAAGACATCAATTAGCCTTAGAGTGTTCAGAAAAGGGTAGTTAAAATGGTAAAGGGCCTTGGGTGCCATATATGGATCATGTGAAGGAGCTGGGGATGATTCTCTGAAGAAGATGAGAAGAACATGTTGTTCATCTTCAGGTATTTGAAGGGCTTTCACTTGAGAAAAGGATTAGACTTTTCTGATTAACCTCAGAAGATATAACCAGAAGCAACAGTGGGAAGCTGCAAAGAGGCAAATGGATCTTTGATGTCATAAAATATTTCCTATCAATCCTAAACAATATTCCGCTCTCACTGGCAGTTGTTGGTTTCCTCTCACTGAGGATTTTTAAGCAAAAGTTAAATGACCACCCATTAGCTATGTTACAGAGAGAAGTTATGTTCGTTCAATAGGCTGAATTGTGTGGCCTTTAGGGGCCCTTCCAATTCTAAAATTCTATGATCCCAGGCAGTGTTCTTTCCACTCTGCTCCCTCTCCATTTGGAAGGCTTCCATCCCCATCTCCAACCCCCTCTATATTATCTAACTTCTCTTCCTTTAATACTGAGTTCATCCCACCTTTTCCATAATGGCCTATGGTCATATCTCTCTCATTTAAAGTTTAATGGTATTCATTCTCTCCTCAATTATTTGATGATAGCTACATATATAGATATGTAATATTAGCTTACCATTGATACATCTTGCTTCCTCAAGCTCCTTAGGGTGATGATACCATGGGTCTAAAATGTTTCTACATCACTATACTGCCTCGTTCAATGTTTCGTTGTTCAGTCATCTTTCAGTCACGTCTGACTCTTCATGACCCTATTTGGAGTTTTCTTGGCAAAGATACTGGGGTGGTTTGATAGTTCCTTCTCCAGCTTCTTTTACAGATGAAGAAACTGAGGCAAACAGGGCTAAGTGACTTGTCCAGGGTCACACAGCTTGTAAGTGTCTGAGGTAGATTTGAACTCAGAAAGATGAGCCTTCCTGACTCCAGGCCCAGCACTCTATCCTCTGCACCATCTAGCTGCCTGCCTTGCACAAAACCCTTCACATAATAGGTGCTCAGAAGAAAGAAAGGAAGGAAAAAAGAAAGAGAGAAAGAGAAAGGAAGAAAGGAAAGAAAGAAAAAGAGAGAGAAAAAAGAGAGAAAGAAAGAGAAAGAAAGGAAGAAAGAAAGAAAGAAAGAAAGAAAGAAAGAAAGAAAGAAAGAAAGAAAGAAAGAAAGAAAGAAAGAAAGAAAGAAAGAAAGAAAGAAAGAGAAAGAAAGGACTTGCTGATTGAAAAGCATACCTGCCTAATATATCAAGAAACTTCTTACTATATATTCTTCACAGATCTCTTACCCTTAACCATGTTGACGGCAGTGGAGTCAACAAATTTCCTTTCAAGGCATTTCCTTGGGTCCCTTCCCACCCTAATGGATGAAACTCACAGAGAGGGATAGTAAAACAATATCTTGCTCCAGAGGACATATAGTAAGAACTTTCCTGAATGCCTTTTCACATCTCACCTATGCCACAGCAACACTACAGCTGACAGCTTCATCTAACTTCTGCCAGGGACTGCTTCTTCTCATGACCCAAGCACTCAGCACAAAGTGAGAGCCCATTAGCTTTGCGTTGAGGTAATCTGGTAATAAAAGCAGACAGCCATTGTCTGCTACTTTGCAATAATTTAGCCAAATGGCATACAAGTGTGCTGCAAAGCAGCAATGAAAATAAAACTTAAATGACTTCTGGAGAGTCTGTGATCTTGCCAGGAAAAGTATTTTGATACTGAGATTACATTGAACTGAGGTCTCCTGCATTACACTCCAATTCTGTCCTTCTGACTGCTTTCCTTCTCAAAGATATTATCTCTGTGGTCAAGCTTCTATGCCTTTTCAGGGCCCATGCTCAAGAGGGCCATGGCTACAGCTAAGAGTCCAGCAGAGATGGTTCCGGATGGGCTTAGGAGGCTAGAAAGAGGTGAGGGTGGGATGTGATTCATTTGGAATTACCTTTGTCCCAAGGATTCATGAGCAAAGCTGCCTGCCTTGGAGAGACTAGTTAAGTGTGGACATGAGACAAACAGATCAACAAAACACAGCAATAATTAATGACTTAAAGACAATCAGAAAAACATGCAGATAACAGAAAGACAATTCAGGCCAAAAACATCATTTCTGACATTTTGAAAGCAGCTCCAAGTGTTTGAAATAGATGGACACAAACGGTGTGAGCACAGTTATCCTGATACATTAAGACCGCCCCCTTCCACTGCTTCATTTCTCCCTATGTCTATAGTAAAACTATTAACATGGATTGTCAGAGGAAGCCACCTGGCTGTGATTTGACCCTTCGTCTGGAGGACATTGTCTTACAGAAAATTCAGAGGGTAAAAAGTGACCACCAATCTTGAAATGTTGGATTCGTGTGCCTTCAAGATCTTCTTAAAGACCTCAGGGGCTAGCCCAGTTGATAACACCATTAATCTCATTCCTTCCCAATGTTCCCCAAGGGAACCTTGTAGAGTTTATGAAATGGATTTTATAAAAGAGGGCCTACAGTTTGCTTCATAGGAGAACAGCAAAAAGGGAGGAAGAGGATTTCCTATCTCACCAGTACTTCCCAAATTGTGGAGATCAAGAGAAACTTTTTGGAGCAAGAAACATATTGACAGAACCCCGAACACTGAGCTCCCTGGTCTACTTGAGAGGTATTTTAACCAACAAAGACTGCAAATGTAAGTCATAAAATGACTGGGTTGTTAGTATTTCTCTTCCTGAGATTATGTCTTTTTATGTGCATGAAGGAAGGAGGTAAGAGGGAGACTGAATGGTTGCCAGACATGGGTAGGAACTGGGGTAGATGGAAAGGCAAGGTCTCATCCCAGACTGTACCTTGGCTTCAGAACACCGGCCTCTGTAGACCAGCTTCTACCCAGGGAAGGAGAGCTATAAAGGATCCCATCTTGTGGTTCACTGACAATGAAGTTTTCTCATGGAATCCCTATTAGTCACACCGGGATTCCACAGAGCCATTTGGGAAATGCTGTATTAGGATTCAAAGATGTGCTTATCAAGCAATGTAAATGGACTTCCACACATGTTCCTGTTCAGAGTCAGGCTCTCCTTTGCTATGAGAAGAGAAACTCTAAAAGAGAAACATGGAACAGTGGGAATGATCCTGAACTTGGAGAGATAAATTAGCTTCTAGTTTGGACCCTAGTAAGGCACAAGATCGCAGATTTAAGAAACTGAAAGAAACTTTAAAAATCATCCAGTCCAACTCCCTGATTTTATAGATGAGAAAACTAAGGCCCTGAGAGGTTAAAGGACTTGGCCAAGGTCACAGAGTCAGAATTTCAGTCCAGGTGATCTGACTCCTAATCCAGGACTCTTTCAATCAGTCACTTTTTACTCCTTCATTCCTCTCTGGGTTCTGATCCTGCCTCTCTGGTCTTCTTTCTCCACCACATCCCAGAAGCCTTCTCCTCCTAAAGCAATTCCTCTGCCCCTGCAGTCCCTCAGATTGGTCAGTCCTTCCTAAAACATCCATTGTAAGGCAAGACTCAGCTATGTTCACTCCTTCATTCGTCTGACCCCCAGCCCCACCTTTTCACTTTCCTTTTATGTGTTGTCTCTGGAACATAGTGCCTGGCACACAGCCAGTGCTTCATAAGCGTTTGTTTACTTGCCTGGACTAGACTCATTTGTAACCTGATTTGACCTCAGTGAACCTCAGTTTCCTTATCTGTAAAATAAAGACAAAAATAACTTCTCTGGGGTCCTCACAGAACTATCTCCTAAGGAAACAAAAAAAGAGGGAAGGGGACATACTTAAAAGAGCCCTATAACCATAAAGAGAAAAACAATTGTAAGCAATTTTCACTAGTTGATGTAGCGTTTATTTTGCAGTGAATGGTTTTTTTTTTTCTAAGTACTTGGCTTGCCTTTTTCCCACGTTCATCCACTTTTATTGTCTTAGAGACAATAAAAGCTTTACAGACAAAGAACAGTGAGGGACTCTTGACACAAGCCTGGACATAGGCTAGGCCTTCAGTCACTACTTTCTCTTTAATGAGGGTAAATAGCTCTGGCACAGGTGGTTAAAGGGCTACAGTGGAAAGTCTTGTCCTCACACACTTCCCTACTGGGAACAAGCAAGATAGAGAACTTAAGTGAACTGAGATGATATTGGACCAAGCTAATGGCCCCAGGGCAATCGGATGTGATTATTCTCTAAAATCCCTACATATTCAGAGTCCTGAATTCCACCTGCCATACCAGATCTCCTCTGCACAGTACCAGAACAACTCTTGGCCAGTCAGTTGCACTGTAGTCTGAATTGCTGAACATTAGAAAGAGTACAGATTTGTTGGTTCATTAGTACAAATTCTAGTAAAATTTGTATGAATGGAGGGTTGGTGTAGATACAGAGGCATGGTGTAGATATTCCAAAAGTAATTTATTTTTAGTTCAGTCTTGGGGGAGCCACAGATATACCTGCTCAGTCTAATATTAAAATTAATTTTTATTCCTTGAGTACATATCAGCAAGATACTGAGAAGGTAGAAGGAGAGTTCAGAGCAGAAATATGTAGGGATAGTTTCTGAATGAATATTCCTTCACAGATAAATAAGAGGGTAAAATTAAGATAATGGTTGAACTAACACCCACAGTAGCTTTCCCATGGTTCCCATCACAAATGGGTGACCCAGGAGAGAGGAGAACCCTGGAGTTCAGGCCAAGTGGGCTGTCCTTCCCTAAAGACTATAGAGTTTTTGGTCTTCCTGCTAAGATACAAAGCATCAGACTCAATCCAAAGACATGATGAGATCTAGCTATGGTTCTGCCATTCATTCTCTAACTATGTGAATTCTATCAAGTCACCTAACCTCTTTCATTTTCAATTTTCCCCTCTATACTAGGTTCTTAATCCTCTATCAGTTTAAAAATTTTCACTCGATTTGATTATCTCCTTACATCTCTCCTCCCTTTCTCAGCCAAACTATTCAAAACAAAACAAACAAAAAACCACCATTGTCTATCTTTGTCTCTAATTCTTTCATTCACTTCTCAATCTTCTGCAGTGTGGTCACCAACCTCATCATTCAACTGAAACTACTCTCTTCAAACATCACGATTTCTTAATTGACATATCTTCATGGTCATTTCTTAGTCCCCAACCTTCTTTAACCTATTTACAGTCACTGACAGTGCTGACCACTCTTCTCTTCCTGGATACTATTCTGAGTTTCTGTGGCACAAGTCTCTCTCTTGATTCTTGTCCACATTGTCAGACAACTCTTTAGTCTCCTCTGCTAGCTCTTCATTCATGTCACATCCCGTAACTGTGAGCGAACCCCAAAGTTGTCTTTTGGGTCCTCTTCTCTCTCTGTGCTTTCTCATTTGGTGATCTCATCAGTACCTATGAGTTCAGTTATTATCTCTATATAGCTGATTCCCAGATTATGTACACTTACACACACACACACACACACACCTCCAGACTTACATATTGGACATGTTAAGCTAGATAGAAATCTCAAACTCAACATGGACAAGGCAGAACTCATTAACTTTCCCCCAAAACTCACCTAGCTTCAGAATTTCCCTATTTCTGTCAAGGACATGACCATTCTTATGGTCTCCCATATTCATCTCATTAGTGTTACCTTTACCACCATCACCACCATCTCCTCCTCCTTCTCTGTCTCCTTCTGTCTTTCTCTCTCTCCCCTCCATATGTCCAATCAATCGTTAGATTTTGCCTTATTTCATTCCACAATACCTCCTGCATACATCCCTTCTATCTGTACAGCTACCGCCCCCATAATCTCTTGGCCGGACTGTTATAATTGCTTCTGCTTTCTCTACAATCTCCCTACTCCAGTTCATCCCACACATAACTGCCAAAGTGATTTTCCTAAACCACCACTCTTACCATGACACTTCCCTACTCAAATAAATTCTAGTCACTACCTATTGCCTCTAGCATCAAACATAAACTCCTCTATTTGGTTTTTAAAGCCTTTCACAACATGGCCCCAATTTACCTTTCCAGCCTCATTATTACTCTCCTTCCTGTGGACTGTGGTCTAGGGCCTCGAGGCCTCGTGTGGTCTTCTAGGTCCTTGGGTGTGGCCTTTTGATCAAGTTCAAGTTTTATGGAACAAATCCTTTTATTAAGGGGATTTGTTCTGTGAAGTCTGGATTCAGTCAAAGGGCTGCACTTGAGGACCTAGATAGCCATATGTGGCCTCAAGGCCACAGGTTCCTCACCTTGCCTGGTCTAAGTAAAACAGTGTTCTTTCTGTTCCTCAAAGGTGTCCCTCCATCTTCCCTTTCTGATTCCTAGAATGTTCTCCCTTATCATCAACACTTCATGGAATCCCTAATTTCTTTTAAGACTTTAGCTCAAGCACTGCCTTCTACAGAACATTCTTGACCCTTTCCCTCCACCATCCAACTCTCCGAAACTCCATTTGGGGTTTTCATGGCAAAGATACTGGAATGATTTGCCATTTCCTTCTCCAGTTCATTTTACAGATGAGAAACTGAGGCAAACAGGGTTAAGTGAATTGTCCAGGGTCAGACAGCTAGTAAGTGTCTGAGGCCAGATTTGAATTCACAAAGATAAGTCTTCCTCATGATGGAAAATGCTATCCACATCCAAAAAAAGAACTATGGAGATCAAAGCATACAATTTTCTCCTTTTTTGCTGTTGTTTTTTGTTTTTTCTTTCTCATGATTTTTCCCTTTTGTTCTGATTCTTCTTTCACAACATGACTAATGTGAAAATATATTTAAGATGATCATACATGTATAGCCTATATCAGATGGCAGAGGAGCAGGGAGAGGAGGGAGTGAGGAATATTTAAAACTCAAAATCTTATAAAAACGAATGTTAAAAACTAAAAGCAAATAAATTAAAAGAACAAAAAAAGATGAGTCTTCCTGACTTCAGGCCTAGAACTTTATCTACTTAGCTGCCCCAATTCTAATAACTTCATTTACCTCTACTCAAAAATTAAGTGGTTTCCCATTGCCTACAGGATAAAATACTAACTCTCTGCTTTAGCATTCAAGGTCCCATAAGATCTGGTATCAACCTACCTCTCCAGCGATGGTCACTGTTATTATCGTTAGTAATAGCTAACATTTTTGTACTGCTCTAAGTTTTGTGAAGAACTTTATAAAACATTATTTCATTTGATCACCACCATCCTATGAGCTAAATACTGTCATCTCCACTTTTCAAATGAGGAAACTGAGTTTCAGAGATTAAGCAATTTGCCCTAGGACACAGAGCGTGGATGTTTTACAAGCAGAACCTGAATCCAAACTATCGTGAATTCATATCCACCATTCTTCATGTACTTTGTTTCAGACAAATTGGACTAGAAAGTATTCCCTGGCTTATCCAGTTTCCTCAAACCATAACATTCCATACCCCCAACACCCCAGCCCTGGAACTTGCTTCTTCATCTGTCAAATCAGTGGCTTGATCCCTTTTAATACCAAATTCTATAAAATCTTGAGATGTCCTTTGTTTTCTTAAGACACCTTCTCCATGTAGCCTTTCCTTATCCTTCCCTAAGGGATGCAGGAAAAAGAACAGCGGATTAGAAATCAGAGGGTCCAGATCAATAGTAATAATTATTATTAATGATAACAATAATTACTAACAATTATATAGTATCACCTGTGCTCCAGACACTGGACTTAATGCGTTACAATTATTATCTCACTTGCTCCTCACAAAAACCCTAGGCAGGAGGTGTTACTAGGATCCCTGTTTTATAGGTGCAAAATTTTACTGCAGCAAACAGAGGTTAAGTGACTTGCCCAGGGTCATATAACTAGTAAGAATTTGAGACAGGATTTGAACTTTTGACTCTAGGCTCAGCATCCTATACTCTGTACCACCTAGCTGTTCTTCTACCTGTGTGACCTTGGGTAAGTCAAAAACTCTCTGGGTCTTAGTTTCTTTATCTGTAAACACAAAAAGAGATGAAAAAGATGGTCTCAAGAGTCCCTTACTGATCCAAATCTATGATCTTATGATCATAGTTCTATATCTAGTTTTTAGTTTTATACATTTTAGTTCTATACATTTATCTTGTATTCTAATTAATGGATATCTCAATCTTCTACTAAGCTGTCATTTCCTTGACTTTATCCACTTTCTTCTTTGAAATGCCTCAGTGCCTAACACAAAGCCTTACACTTAGTAGGCATTTCATGTCTGCTTAATTAATTGAACCTCAGTTTTCTTATTTGTAGAATGAGGGGCTCAGAATAAAGATCTCTACAGCCCCTGCCGGTTCTAAACTTAAAGGATTTGGTCATCTTAGAAGACTTTATGACCAAGTTTGAATAAAGTACAACAGCAGCACTCAGAGAGCTCTCCTCTAACACTGCTTTAACAAAATTCTAGTCCTGCACCAGAGAGCACATCTCAGACAGTAGAAGGCCAGTCTCCAATGGTCTGTTTCCAGAATAATTGTGTTTGATGTCTAAATTGCAACCCCGGGTAATTACATTTAGGCTCCAACCATAATAACAGTAACAAGGGTAAAAAGAGCCAAGTGCAAAAAAGGACAACAGAATGACACAGGAAGGACATCTCAAGCCTTTTCTTGGGTTCTGGCCATGAAGCTGAACAAATGAAGAGGCAGATAAAATGCAACTGTAAACTAGTTCCCATTTCCAAAGCAATCAGAGATGCCAAGGGACTTGAGTCTCTTTTGGTGTGTGGATGTAGGGCAGAGACAGAATAAAAGTACTACACAGGCTTCAGAAAGGCTCTGGAGGCCCAGCAAGTAACCACTAGCCATGTGCCTCACCTAGAGAAGCAATAGAGCCAGAAGAACAGAAAAAGTGTAGTGACCATCAAAAGAACTGAAACAAGGAGAACCCAGGGAGAGCTAACACTTGAACCCCTGTGGATTCTTCCCCTGAACGATCATTCATTTGGCCCAAAAGGTGATCATCACCATCACACTCCTGGCCCCAGTGATAGGCACAAGAAAAAGCGATAAGGCTCTCATTGGATTGAGACAATTCCTCAAAGAGAATCGACGTCATGAACTCTGCTGAAACTGGAGGAAAATGGAAATCATTCTGCTACCTTGCCAGGAAGAGGCATAGAGAATGGCCTAGAAAACTCAATGAAAGAATGAAAAATATCATAAAAGGCACAGATGGGAGGTGTTTTCTGGGAAGGCACACAGTTATTTTCAAGATCATCTTTATAAAAAGGAAACAAAGAGCCATATTTTAAAAGCAGAGATATGGCATGGACCTTGTCTGCTCTAGCTATTCACTCGGCACTGACAATGTGTCACACCACTTATGTGGGCTCACAATCACTTGTATGTACTGCTCTTGTCAACACCCTCTGATACAGGCTAACACTGCTGCCATAGAATCTCTAGGTGGAAGGTTAAAAGCTACAGTCAGTGAATGTGGGGGATAAAGAAGTGTTCACACAGAATAAGACAGGCAGGCAAAAAAAAAGAGAAAAACCCACACCAAAGAGCTGGGTGGCAAATCAGACGTGCTAGAAAGGAACAGACAAAGCAACATCAGACACAGAAGGAAGCTCAGAATTTGATTCATGAGATCTGAGAAGGAAATGAAAAAAGAAAGGCTTTCATTGGTGAGAATTAAGTGCCAAGGGATTGATGAGGAATCCACAAACTAGACCAGAAAAGCAAATATAATTTGTTACATTGAAAGACTAGCCACATGTGGGACAATGGAAAGAACATGGGACTGTCAGGCAAAGGATCTGGGCTCAGATATGGTCTCTGTTATTTAATATCCTTGTCACCTTGAGCAAGTAATTTATCTATCACCTATACAACAAAGATAAACTGTAAGGACCCATGTTGTGAAGAGCTCTAAGTACCAAATACAGGAGTCTATATCTGATCTTACAGGCAATAAGGAATCACTAGAGTTTATGAGGAAGAGAGTAACATGTTCAGACAGACCTTAGGAAAGTCACCTTGATAATTATACAGAGCAGAGATGTCAACACACACACACACACACACACACACACACAGTTGGAAACCTAAATGGCTCTGAACCACATTAAAATGTAATTGGGAAATACTGAACAAGATGAAAATACAATAGAATACAGATAATGTTAATATGTGGTTTTGTAAGTCAATAGAAACTTTATGTTTAGTGGCTCCCTTTCCATTTGAATTTGACTTCACTGATACAGAGTATGGATTAGAATGGGGAGCCATTTGAGGCAAGAAGACCAGGTAGGTCCTACCTCAATGGTCAGATGAGATGTGATGAGGGTCTCTATTAGGATGACAGTTCCATGAGTGGAAAGAAGGAACTATGTGTGAAGGATGTTGTAGAGACAGAAACAAATGACAATATTTGGCAACATACTGTATATATGGGTGACTCAGAGTAGCTGATGTTACACTACTCTGGCAGGAATACCATTAACTTGCCAATGGTCACAGAGCAATTCAGCAGTATAACTATGAATGAGATTTGAAGACTGTAACTGACTGGTCTTTTCACCCACCAAGGACCACTAGTCCTCTAACATATGCTCTGTTGAAGCTATCTTCTCTCTACATGGCGAGCCCCATGTAGCTTCCTGGATGACTCAAGACCAGCAGAGATGCTATATGACTGGATGATAGAAACAACCAAAAACAGGATACGATTCAGGAAGCATTAAGCTTGGAGTTAGGCAGAAATAGCTTCAAATCTGGCCTCAGGCACTTAGTACTTGTGTGACACAGGGCAAGTCATTAATGTCTATCTTCCTCAGCTTCCCCAACTGTAAAATGGGGATGATAAAAGCACTTACCTTGCAGAGTTGTTGTAAGGATCAAACAAGGTAATATTTGTAAGGCACTTAGCACAGTGTCTAGCACACAGCAGGCACTTTATAATATAAATGCTTATGTCCTTCCTCTCTCTTATTCAGAACTGGCAATAGTGGGATAGGACATCCCCTTTTTGAAAAGAAAAAGCTTGAGATATGGTTATTGTATTTGTGCTTTGAAAATCTTTGAATGTACAACTTCTAGGGCTGTATTCCAAAGAGATCATAAAAATGGGAAAAGGATCCACATGAATGAAAATGTTTATAGCAGCTCTCTGGGGTGGCCAAGAGCTGGAAATGGAGGGGATTCCATCAATTCATGAATGGCTGAACAAGTTGTGGTATATGAATGTAATAGAATACTATTGTGCTATAAGAAATGATGAACAGTTGAACTTCAGAAAAACCTGGAAAGACTTTTATAAACTGATGCTGAGCAAAGTGAGCAGAATCAGGAGAATATTATACACAGTAGATTTATTCCTCTACAGCAAGGCAAGGACCTAAAACATTTCCAAAGGACTCATGATGCAAAATGCCAACCACATCCAGAGAAAGAACTATAGAGTCAGAATGCAGAAAGAAGCAGACTGTTTTCTCTTGCATTACGTTTTGTTTTGGTTTGTTTTTTTCTCATTGTTTCTCCCACTCATTTTAATTCTATGCAACATGATTAATGTGAAAATGTGTTTAATAAGAATGTATGTGCAGAGCCCATATAAGACTGCATGCTGTCTTGGGGAAGGAGGGAGAAGGAGGGGAAGAAAATTTAAAACTTACGGAAGTGATTATTGAAAACTGAAAACAAATACATTAATTGCTTAAAAAAAAATTCTGATTGTAATCCTTTATCTCACTGAAACTGCAGCCTTGATTGAGAGGATGATTACAAGTATCCTTGTCTATATTCCTTTATCTCCTTACAGCTAACTCATACCATTCACTATTCCTTCTTACAAGGTCTTATCCCAAAACTGTGGATAGGATCCATCTAAATGCAATGACATAAGTTAGCCAGTACGTTCAGGACTCCAAATAAATTCACACTAAGCTTCACTTTGTAAAGCCAGCTACAATACATGTGCAGATGCCTGATTTTAGACATGTTAAGAGCATAAACCACAGGAAGAGAGAGGAGGAATGGAGGAAATTATTTTCCAAACCGTGTCTTATCATTGCAATGATATCAGTGTCTTGTCACTTTATAGCTGGGCAAATGCTCTGGAAAAGCAGCCCCAATGCTCCCACTAACCTTTCCAATCTGACAAAGCCAAAATTAATCATTCAGAGTCTATGTTGGACGATGCTAAATAAAGCTACCAACCCAGTCTTATTTACCTGGCTTAGTGCCTTCTCAGGCAAAAGACAGGACACTCATGCATGCAAATTACCAACAGCAATCAGAAGCTAATATTCTCTATTGATTTTTCCTGGCTGTTCAGGAATAGAGAGAATGGTAATAGTCAGATTGGAGGAAAGGAAACCCTTAAACGGCTTTCACTCTAGGTCTTCTGAAGGGAATTAATCTTTGAAACTGGCAGTGTTCTCTAAAGGTCTTCTCTGCTCTCTGCTTGGATGTGGTAACCTGGACCTCTCTGTCACACAGAAAACTGACCTGTAATTTCTCTGCCCACCCAAGGGCCAATCTAGGGAAGGGAGAAAAATGGTCGAACAGGTAAATAAAGCATACTACTGAACAGCCACTGAGGTTGTAGGCCCCAGAAAAGTGAAACCCACTGGAAGGATTCAGGATTGTGACCCTGGAGAAAGGCTCCAAGACAAAAATAAAGAACGAGTGGAACACACTTGGGCTGCAAGTCAAACAAGCAGACTGCCATATTCCTCTCCAGGCTCTATCCCAATGCTCTGGACTTAGTCTACCATGCCACAGAAGCCTTCTCACCCTGGACACTCACCCTGCCTCTGTGACCCCTTCCTCGGATTGACTAGTTACTCCCCAAACCTCCATTTTAAGGAAAGTACCGAGACCAGCCATGTCTTCATTCCTGACTCTCTAGATTTTCTCTACCATTCTCCTTCTGACCTATTTTTCAGTTTCCTTTTCATGTGCTGTTTGCCCCCTTCAGAATGTAAGTTCTTTGAAGGTAGGACCTGTCTTCCTTTCTGCTTGCATATGTGTTCAAAGTGTTAGCACAGTGTCTGGAATATGTGTTTAATAAATTCTCATTGACTTATTAACTTGCTATTTGCAGTTCCACTGTTCCCAACATGAGGAAACAGGAATTTGCGATTCATTCATTATAGAACCATTGAGTTAGAGTTAAAAGGGGTGTTGTGGTCATTTAGACCCATCCCCAGCAGAAGCATGACCCTCCCCTTTGGTATCCATAGGCCAAGAACCTATGACTTCAAAGGATCAGGGATTCTGACATAGAAAGGACTTCACCTGTCACTTAGTAAAACCCACTCATTTCATAGATTAGGAATGAGGGTGACTTGCCCAGCTTCCCACAAGGAACACATGGCAGAGCTGGACTTGGAACAAAGGTCTCATGATCCCAAGTGAGGTCTTCCTTCCACTGCATCAAATCCACTGTCTTATGGCAATCACGGGCTTTTATCCCCATCTTCCCCTGCTGTTCCATCCATGTGCAGTCATTCCAGTCCACTGTTACTCCGGTCAGGTCCCTGTGGATCCTGCTTGCCACAACTACTTATGTTCATTAATGCTGTCATTTAAGCATAGTCCCTGCAGATCTTGACTTGACTCAGGAGCCCCTAGAGACAAACACTTACCATAGAAAGCTAAACTGTTTGCCCTAGGGACTATCTATATCCACTATTCTCCTAGATCACCTCTTTTTCTCTCCTTGTGGTTTCTTTCCTTGCCACTCCTGCTTGGTACTTTCTACCAGAACCCTTTAGACTACACAGCCTCTTCTGACTATCTCTACTTCCTTTCCACGAAATCTTTAAGAGGAAGACTTGCATAATGTAGGCATAGCTTAGCAGTGGTTTCACTGTCCCACTTAATCATCATCTTCTCTCAAATGAATTCTTTACAGGTATTTACATGGTTAATTTAGTCATGAAAACTGCCAGTGACCCACATATCTGAGCCTGAAAAAAAAATCCAATTTAATAGACTCCTAAAATTTTTTTTCAACAAAGCAGAGAATTATCCACCAGGACTCAAGGAAATTTAACATATTTCTCTTCTTTTTAGCTGTAGCTTAATATAATTTGGAGTCTAAAAGTCTAGGGTTCAAGTCCTGGTTATAATATTTACTGAGCATATGACCACTGGCAAGTTAGCTATGATCCAGATGGAAAAGCACTGGATTGGGAATCAAAAGACCTCAATTCAAATCCCTACTTTCTCAGTTAGGAGTTTTGTGTTACTTTATCTCCCTAAGTCTCAGATCTTCCTGGATCTCAGATCTTCCTGAGTCTTACATCTCCCTGGGTCTTAGATAATGAGGAAGTTGGATGACATAAATAACCAGGAAGATCCCTTTCATCTCTAAAAATCTCATGATCCCATAAGTTACACTTAAAACTTCTGAGCCTCCGTTTTCTCAGATCTAAAATGGAAATAAGATAGTACCTATCTCAGAGGGTTCCAACCTTAAAGTACTATAAGCTATTCTTGTATCAGTAATCCTTTTTAGTAGAGTTTTCAAGATCATCCCTGTTTATTGGAGAATGTATATACTGACCCAAGGATGTTTGTCCTCCTTTCATCTACTGAGGGAGAGTGTCAATGAAAGGAGGTAATAAAGATTAGAAAATTGAGGTGACTGAGAAATAAGGATAGGGCCAATGCAGATTTCAGAGGCTGAAAGAAAAGTCTCTGATAGGTTGATTTCATTCACAGATCATCCATATGCAATGAGCCAGTAGAGCTAACCCCACTGAGAAAACACACAACTGGAATTCAACAAGGAAAGGTCATCCTCAGCCTCTTCTCACATGCCTTCCACTTTCTGGCTTTCTCATAGATACTACATCCCTCTCTCCCATGTTGATTTGAGCCTTCTCTTACACTTCCTGATGTGCCAAGGCAGGAAAAGGAAGCAGCATACCCCTGGACCCCTTCGTTTGCTATTTTCATATCTTTCCTTTGCTTTATTACTCAGAAACTCCTTCTTTGAGGTTTGTGCAGATCAAAGAATGTTGGACCTGTAGTCAAGAAAACAGGATCAAATTCTGCCTTACCCATTGACTAGGTAGGTGTGACCCTGAAGTATACCTTCACCGAACCTCTGAGGCCTCATCTACAGAATGGGGATTACAATACCTTTAGTACCTACCTCAAGGGGCTGTTGTACAGCTCAAATAAAACAAACATTCCATAAATTTCTACCACTGTCATCTCTAGTAATTCCAGCATGCTGCCCAGATAACAACCTTGTTGCAGCCATCTACCCCAACTCCAGGTCATTCTCTCACACCCTTCTCAGTAATTTCAGGAAGTGGTCTACAATCTCTGTTTTTTACCCCAAACCTCTGCCTTAATTCTTAGTGACTTAAATAAGTATTCCTATTGATGACCATTCTAACACCCTGGCTTCCAGGTCCTCAACCTGCTTAATTTCTGTGACTCCTAACTGCATTCTACCTCCATTCTACTGAAGATTATCACTCCTTGGACTCTGCCATTGCTCAAAATTGTCCAATCTTCAAGTTCCTGAATTCTAAAATGACCCATCTCTGGTCATAAGGACTGTCCTTTTGCTTTTCCACTGGCTCCTTCTTCCTAAACCCGTTTACCCTGAGAAGCATCTGGTTCCACAATCCAGCTACCTTGTTACCTTTTCCCACAGTTTACCCATATCCTCTTAGTTGCAAAAAACCACCATCTTTTCTCAGTCTTCATCCATCTTGATCTTGCCTGTAGCATCTGACATCACTGATCCACCTTCCTGCTCTACCTTCTTCCTAGATATACTCTCCAGGAGACTTCAGGTCTTTATCCTCCCTTTTGCTTCCCAGTCCTAACTGGTCTCCTAGCTTTCAGTCTCTTCCCTCTTTAAACTTAAATCTCTTCTCTCTAATAACTGCCAAAATATTCTTCCTAATGCACAGTTCTGGCTCATCTTCAGGTTGACTATAGAGGGATAGATTTTTCAGTCAAAGCATTTTTCAGAGACCATCTAATAAGTCACAGAAGAGTTGTGATCTATATTAGTAGAGTAACTAATTATCCATACCTAAGAAAATTATGGGTCCTTGAAATACTACAGTGTGGGATACTCCTGCTCAAAAATTTGCTCCCTAGAGGATTAAGGGTTGGACTTGGAGTCAGGAAGACTTGAATTCAACTACAGTCTCAGACACTACTTATCTTAGCCTGGGCAAGTCACTTCCTCAACTGCAGGATAATAATAGCACCTACATCCCAGGGCCATGGTGAGGAACAAATGATACAATATCTGTAGAGCACTTAGCACAGTGTCTGGAATATAACAGGTACTTAATAAGTAAATGCTTTTTTCCTACCTTCCTCTAAGATAAAATGTAAACTCCTTGGCCTGTCATTTAGGGCTTTCCATTAGCAGACTCTATCCTACTTTTCCTATTTTATTTCACACAAGCCCCCTTTGTGGACTATATGGTCCAGACAAATCAGACTAACATTCCCTCTCCAAGGTTATTCTCTATTTTTCACCTCCTTACACAGTACTTCCTTCACACTCCTTCTCCATTTCCACCATGAAGAATCTTTTCTTCTTTTAAGATTTACCTCCTCTGTTAAACCTTCCATGAGCCCTACAAATAAAAATTATCTCTCCCTCCTCAAAATTTCCCGGAGTCCTCTATATACAGATCTCTCTATCGTAGTAGTTGTAGTAGTAGTAGTGGTAGTAGTAGTAGTGATAATGATAGCAACACAAAACACTTAACAAATATTATCTCCTTTGATCCTCACAACCACCCTGGGAGGTAAGTACTTTTATAATACCTACTTTACAGATGAGTAAACTGAGGCAGATGGGAAGTTAAAACTTGCCAACGGTCACACAGTAATTGTTTGAGACTGGATGCAAAGTCAGGTCTTCCTAACTCCAGGTCCAGCAGCCAATCCACTGTGCCACCAAGCTGCCTCTGCCCTACCACCTATTATTTTAATACTTATCTATGTTCATGTCACATCCTCTCTATTAATATATAAACTTCTTGAGAGCAGTTAGTGTGTCTTATCTCATCTCAATTTCTATCATACTGTCTTGAGCACAGTAGATATTTAAGAAATGCTTGTTAAAGTAAATAAATTTGAAAGGGATTTCCAGCCCCCCAAGAAAAATGATCACCTTAGAAATCAACCGGTACAGTTCAAAAGTATAATATTTTCTTTAAAAAAATCTGGAAAAAATCCCGGGGAAGTACCACAACTAAACAAGTCCAAGAGATAGCCATAATGCACCCAGTGGCATGCCGGATGGCCTTTGCAAAATCACAGTCAATTTGGACAGAGATACAGTAGAAAAAGTTCTAGATTTGGAGTACACAGATCCCAAGTTCATATCTTGTCCTTGCACTTGTTGCCTATGTGACCTTGAACAAATCATCTGGATAAATCATCATTCTCTGGACGTCAATTTCCTCATAGGATGATGGCTGGCTAGATCACTCTAAAGTTATTGGAGTCTTTGCTCCCCTTATTTCTCAGGTTTACCCAACAGAGACTCTAAAACTGATAGCTGATAGTTCTGAATATGATCAAAGCAAAAAGTCTTAACTCCCACCATCTGCCTCCTCCACTGTACTCATATATTGTGGCTGGGAGAATCATAAGCAACTGAGCCAAATGGCCCCCTAAAAATTTCTGTCATCTAATCTCAACCGGGCTCTCACTACAGTCACACAATGTTTTTACTTTTCTGTAATTGATTCTCTATCCCACTCCTGACAGTCTTCTAAACCTTCTCTCCTCTCCTCAGGTTTTCCCAACTCTTTTCCCAAGCTCTCATAACAGAGATCACTTCATACTTTATTGAGACAATAAGACTGATTCATCTTTTCTACATTCTTTCATTCTTTAGTGTCTGAAGAAGAGGTGATTCTTCCCATGATCAAAGTCAATCTTTCTACAGAGCCTACTGATCCTATCCTCTTCTGTCTTCTCTAGAAAATTATGCCCACTATCATCACCTATTTATGCCTAATCTTCAGTCTCTCCCTATTGACTGGTTACATCCCAGGAGCTTACAAATGTGCCCATCTCCCCAACACTTCACAAGACCCTGCCATCCCTGCAAACTAACATCCTTTATCCTCCTCCCTTTCACAATCAGACTTTAAAAAAAGCCACCTATATTCACTGGCCTCACTTCTCTCACTCACTTCTCAACCCTCTGTTTATAAATAGTCACTAATTGAAACCATTCCTTCCAAAGTTATCAGTGATCTCTAAACTGCTAAATCTGATCACCTTTCTCAATCCTTATCCTTCTTTACTCTACAACAGCAATTAACAGTATTGACAGTATACTCTTCCTGGGTATGCCTCCTCTCTGAGTTTTTGTGAATTAGCCTTTCCTTGGTTCTCCTCTTACCTGGCAGATCACTTCTCAGGCTCCCCTGCTGCTCCATCATTCATATCATACTTCTTAACTGGGAGAAGCCCAGGGCCCTACCTTGGAATTCACTTCTATTCTTTTTTCATACTCTCTCACTCATTTCTATTCAAGTGATTACCAAACCTATATATCCGATCCAAGTTGCTCTGTTGGGCTCCAATCATGATTCTCCAACTGTCTATGAGAAATTTCCAATTGGATGTTCCATAGGTAACTCAAATTCCACAAAATAGAACTCATTATCTTTCTTCCCCCAAACTCATTCCTCTTCCCAACTTCTCCATTTCTGTCAAGACACCAGCTATCCTTGCTGTCCCCTTGGTTTATATCCTCAGGATACCTCACTCTCACTCTATATATCAACTCTGTTGCCACATTTTGTCATTTCTGTCTTCACAACATTTCTTGTGTCTGCCCCCATCATCTCTCTCTTGGATTGCTTCATTAACCTCCTAATTGGTCTTCGGGTCTCTATTCTCTCCCCACTTTGATTCATCCTATAATTCATCTCACTTCACTTATACCTCTTAGAATCTCCTTTGAATTCCTTTGAAATTCTACTCAGGAGCCACTTTATACCTGAGGCTTTTTCTGATCTACTCCATCACCATTAGCCCCAAGCTGCTAGTGTTCTCTCTCTCCACCAAAATTACCTAATATTTATTCTGCATATGTTTATTTATGGATCTGCTGTTTTCCCTGGACAGAACGTTAGCTTCTTAAAGGAATTGTCTGTTTCATTTCTGTATTTGAATCCCTAGCATTGAGTCCAGTACCTGGCAGACAGCGGGGGCTTAAATGTTTCTCAACAGATTTAGATGCTCTGTTTTTTCTTTTACAAAACTGAAGCAGATGAACTCTGTACACCAGAAAACAGGAAAAAGAAAAAAGAAAAGGCCAAGAGAAAACACATATGGATATCTGATGAAGTTTTGGAAGGCTTTTAGTTGTTCTTTAAAGAAATTGTCTTCTGTTTTCTCCTTAAGGGACTGACAGCCCTATATTTCAACAGGTGTTTGAACATAGAGGAGGAGAATTTACAGATGGTCCACATTAATACTCCAAAATTCCCTCTGGTCCAGAGTTGAGGTTACCTTGGCAAAGTCCCTTTGGAGGACATTCTCTAGCCAGCAGGCCAATATATTTTAGGAGCAAATAGGCTCTAGAAGCAAGTCTAGTTAGCTGCCAAAGGAACTTTCTCAGGTCCTCAGACTCCTCTATCACTCTTTCCAGGATCAGAAATGTGAAGGTAGCCTCTGACTTGAAAAAATTAGCACCAAAATGGTTAACATTTGACATGCATGCCAGCACCTGATTACATGCAACCCCATACCTGCATAAGAATGACTGGCATTTTGGATTTCCTGAGTCTTAGTAACTGGTCCATTAAGTTGAGGAGTTTCTTGCAAAAGTAATTCCTATTCAACTTCCCTGGGCTCAAACAAAGCTACATCTAAACTACCATACCTGTGTCTCACCAAGCACAATGTGTACACCATCCTTTGTAGGTAATAAATTGGTTAGCGACAAGGCACTGACAAGGCACATACAGGCATCCCCCAACCATGTCAAAGTAGCCCTCACCATCAACCATAAGGCTGAATGCAGATGCTAGGGCTCCCACAGGCAAACTTAAGTAAAAGGAGATCCTTCCTGCCAAGGCCAGCATGGCTACACCACTGGGTACCTAGCCCTCTCTTAAGTTAAGAAGACCCTTTGCCGGAGTTCTGCTTCCACTGAGCCCTGAATTCCTCCAGGATCCTTAAGCAGATGTCAAAGCAGAAATTTGCCTCTCTGCTATGTAGTCCAAAGAATCCAGGGAGTAACATCCCAGTGACAACAGTAACAGTCACTCACATCTCTAAAGCCCTTAACGGTCTAGAAAATACCTTCCTCATAATAACCATGTGAGTAGGAGTACGATTATCCCCATTTTATGGGTGAAAAAACTGTTACTCTGCAAAATTAAAAAACTTGCCCAATGTCATATATCTGGTGACTATCACAGTCAGAACCTGAACCCAGGTCTTGTTAATTCCACGTCGCAAGCTCTTTCCAAAACCCTGCATCCCTCCAGAGAGAAGTTCTTTACAGAATGTTATCAGTCTAAATTTGCATACCACCTTCCTGAGGATGCCTTCTTATTGGATTAAATAGGATATTATGCTAAATAGTCAACCACCCTCGTGATTCGGCGAGTGGGTGTGCTGGATATAATCTTCCTGAAGACACCATAACAGGGTCATTTGTTTAATCTCAATTCTGCAAAATGTAAAAATAGAACAAGCTGCCAGTAGGGAAAAGGCTGGAGAGATTCACTAAGAAAGTTCCAGCTGCACAATAACCATGCTACTGCTGCTCTGGCTCCCCTGTTCTCTCCTGCTGCCAGGGAAGAAAGGGAGGAGGGAGTGAGCTGGAAAACAAGGTGATGTTTTCGTTTCTCTCCTATTCTCTTCATTCTCCTTTCTTTGACTTCCTCTCTTGGTTTCTGAATCTTCTTTTTTCTTTATGGTTTCTCTCCTGCCTTTGTACTCTCATTTTCTTTTCCCACTACCCCTTTGCCTCCTTCATTTAAGTATTTCCTTTCTCTGTCTCTCTGTCTCTGTCTCTCTCTCTCTCTCCCTCCCTCCCTCCCTCTCTCTTTGTCTCTCTGTCTCTGTCTCTCTCTTTCTGTCTCTGTCTCTCTCTTGCTATCACTCTCTCACTCACTCCCTCCTGCTTCTCTTCCCTTCTTGCCTTAGGCCCATGCCTTGGACATCTTTTGAGGCTCTCTGGAGCTCAACTTTCTCTAGCCTCTCCATAGATAACATAGCATCTCTTAGGACTGTTTCTCTTCCTCATTCTAATGTGTAATAATACCTGTCCTCTCGATCTTATGGGATCATTTTGAGGATACAGTGATATAACATAGGTAAAGCTCTCTGATAATTTAAAACGCTATGGGAATGTTATCATCATCATCTTTATTAATATTACCAAGATCACAGGATTATATATTAAGAGCTCACAAAGACTTTAGAAATTACTTAGTTCAAGCCTCTCTTCTTATAAACTGACATTCATAGGCAGTGACTCACCCAAAGTCAACTGGGTGAGAAATAATAGAGCTGGTATCTAAATCTAGGTCTTTTGACTCCCAAACCAGTGCTCCTTCCAGATGCTGAAGATGTTCCAAAATCAGGAGACAAAATCAGTAGGAATCATAAAGACCATCGACAAAGGAAGCAAGGAGAGAGCCCTTCTTGGTCCTATCCCATGGGATGAAAGCCCACCTAAACCTTGGGGTTTATTCCTGATTTTCAGTAACTGGGGAAACAGCATCAATCCTGACTCATGGACAAATCAATTTTAATTCTAAATGTTCAAGTTGTCACTCCCAAGAGAGCCTCCAATACAGTTCACATCAACTTTGATTTGATGACACCATCAAATCAACTTTGTTACAGTCTAGCCTCCAGGAGTAGCCTTACCTTCCTTCCCGGAGG
Source organism: Bettongia penicillata ogilbyi (assembly GCA_023548195.1). Lineage (NCBI taxonomy): Eukaryota > Metazoa > Chordata > Mammalia > Diprotodontia > Potoroidae > Bettongia > Bettongia penicillata. The sequence goes on along the minus strand of JAJHZJ010000103.1, from coordinate 1,399,728 downwards.
CTTCAGGGCTTAGCCAATAGAAAGAAAGGCCCTGCCCTGGGCCTGAGGGGGTGCTGCTAGAGCTAGAGGCATGCAGCCAACACCAGGCCTGCCAAGGGCTCAGAGTGGTTCAACTGCTTGACCTAGTTGGACACAGAAATGAGTGGGTTGTTTTAAACTCCTTAAAGCTTGTGGCTGGTGAAATCAACCCAGTCTCATGCAATTCCTTCAACCTGCCCAGAGTGGGCTCCCAGATATGTCTATGTCTGCAAACCACAGTCAATCTCTATGAATAAAAGAAAAAATCTCTTTCCTAATTTGAATCACTGAAATTTCTGCCTTACCAATAAATTCCACTGTTGCTTTGCAATATACCCAAGGAAAGAGCTAGTCAGCAATGCTGTGAATTACAGACCCAGTGGTGCCAGCCTTCCCTGTAAGTAAAATTAAAAAAAAAAAAAAGGAAAAAGAAATAAACTTTTCTCTTGTTCTCTCTGTCTATAGAGCAAAGCTCATAAGATTAAGAGGTGGAAGGAAGGGAGCTTAAATCTGCCCTCTGACACTAGCTGTGGGAGCCTGGACATGTAACTAACCTCTGTTTGCCTTAGTTTCCTCAACTATGAAAAAATAGGATTAAAACCCCAACCTCCTAGGGTTATTGTGAGGATTAAAGGAGATAAGTTTATTAAGTGCTTAGCACAGAAACCTGGCAATTGTAGGTACTTAAAAAATGCTTATTCCCTCTCTCCTTTATCTAATCCAAACCCCCTATTTTACAGATCGATTAAGTTCTGAGAAAGAAAAGAAACCTATCTAAGGTCATGCATGTAATACATAGCAGAGCTGACCTGTTCTGGAAGTAAGAGAGATGTTGCTATATTCTCCCCATTGCTGTCAAAAGTAGAGTTCTTTCACATGCAACAGATTTGGTAATAATGTTCATTTTCCCCTGCCAAAATTACAGTACACCTCTAATATTAGGCTAAAGCTGTGTAGGCCCCCATCTCCCAAATCACCCTCAAGTACTGCTGGACTTCTTGCTTTTTTCCCCTTTTGCTTCCTGTCATAGGGATTTTTTTTTTCATTTTTCATATCTGTATCCCTGATATCTGTATCCACAGTATCTGGAACACAAGAGTTACTTAATAATTTTTTTATATCTATTCCTTAAACACTTCTACCAACCAGCTTCCTTTAGGGAATGTTCACCCATTCAATCATTGAGCCAAAATATGAGTTCCTCTATGTGCAAGCCAGGGTGAGAGCATCTTTAACACTCAGATATAGCACTCACATGTCAAAGTGTTCCTATGGTGATATGTACAAAGAATAAAAATAAAGGGTCAGTCCTCTGGAGAAAACAAAGGGTAGAGTTCACATCTTCTGACTTGAAGAGCCAAGCAGAAAGTTAAAGGTGCTCCACGATGGGCCATGCCACGGATGAGAGAAAGGGAAGGAAAAAACAGAAGAGGAGAAAAGGTCTTAGTAGAAAAGGAGGGACTTCCATGTAGAAGGAAAACAGGCCTCCAGTCACCAACCCAATGAAAAAAAAAATTCCACAGTTCCAAAAAGAAAGAAGTGATAATCATGATAAGTAGCAGTGAAGACGCTAACAGTCAAAAACTACACATCACCAATAAATACCATGGTGTGGGAGCAGAATATTGAAAATACACCATGGGAACTTGGTTTGATGACTATTGATAATGCTGGACACATTCTAGAGGATGTACTTAATGGGGGTACCTTAAGTGGGAGGAGAACAGCAAGCTGAACTCCAAGGACAGCAAATAACTTATTACTGTCAGTAGGCAAAGGCTAGAAATAGCAGCAATGACCTATGTGATGTCCAGATAAATATGTAATAATATTTAATGCCTGTTATAGAATATAATTGAGCACAAACCTGCATTGGGAGCCTAGATTTCATTTCATATAAATCTGAGATAAGAGGTACAATCAACTATGAACATTTTTGGCTGGAGAACCACTGCCAATTTATTTGCTTAAGTTTCCAAAGCAAAACCACCCCGAATGAAAAAAGGGGCAAAAGAGTTCAGAATCAGTCAGCAATTTGATTTTCCTTTATTGAAACGCCAATGCCTTGAACACAGTCTTCAGGCCAAGCCCTCCCTCTAAGATGCAAACTGAGGACAAAGTCCACTGGGTAAATGACAATGTAAAATTGGACAAAGGGGCAAGAAGGGGGTGTGGAGTGGGGAAAGAGGAAGGTCAGGATGACCTTAACCGGAGCAACATCAAGGGCACCAACATGATGTTCACTGAGGTCGTGAAAGTAACAGTGGAAGAAACAGCCAGTGTGTTCAAGATGTAGCCTGAAAGAAAGAAACAGGGAGGGTAGGGAGGCAAGAACAGGAGAGATGAGGGAGAAGGGAAGTTGTCTACATGGAGTCCCAGGAAACTTCATCTGGAGTACAAAGGGGAATGGCACATGAAGGAGTCTGTGAATCTTTCATTTTATCCCTCTAGTCTCCTAAATGTTCTTTAAATGAAAAACACACATACAAAAAGGTGGACCAGTGCACACTAGAACTGCCTTTCTTTGGACAAGTTCTTAAATGAAGTTGATAAGACAGCAAGATGGGAGGGGTGGCCAGGGGAAGCAGGGAGAAATATGTACAGAGCCACGTTTTTTTTTACCTTGTCTAGAGATCGACTAGACCCCTAAAACTCCCGGAAATATCCTGATGAAACATGGCCCTCCTAAGGGATCTCCTAAGTACTAGGTTCATCATCCATTGGACTCTGGAGACAACACCCGATGTTGTGTTCATCTCCCATAGGTGAAATTTCCTGGTGTGAGCTGGCAGAGGCTGTGGCTCAGCCCTTTGCACAAGTTTCTTTGTCTTCACCCAAGGTGGTGGGAGTTCTGCATCTGCTGCTGCCATGAAAACATTTTATTTTTTGCAAAGTCTCTTATTTCCTTGGGAAAATCCAGATCCCTGCCAAGGTTTGTACACGCTACACACTGTATGCAATCCCACCCTGGCTGCCAAACACAGACTAGAGATTCAGCATACAACCCACTCAAGTGGGAAGTCTCCTCTATCTGGCCCAGACACATGGGAACCAGGACCCAGGCACACGCAGTCAAGTTGTTCTTTAGACATTACACTGAGATTCTGGGTCCTCTCCAGAAGAGTTCATAGCCTACCAGGTAAGGACTGCCAAGAACATGAAGCTTCTCCAGGAATGAACCAATAAAATGGTTACAGGTGTTCTTTTCTTTAGCTCTGGGGCTCTTACCCTGGGATAGATGAACATTTTTAAAAAGTATTTTGGTAAGTGTGCATCAATATAATCGGTTTCCTTTGTGATCCTATGTGTTTTATCATATGCACTTAAAAGCATTATTCAGAGAAGGGAACTACAGGTTTCAATGAGCTGCCAAAGGAGATGACCACACAATCTAAAGCTAGGAATCCCTGTTTTAGCTGTTCAGTGACCTTAAATAACCCCTTCCCTAAAGTTCCCTCCTTCCAATGTAGTGGGTCTCACAGCCTCGTCCTCTTCCCTGGATTTCTTCCATTGAGAACCCCCATGAGGGGGGATTCAAACTAAAGCCATCTGGGAAGAAAGGATTTTGTACCACCTGGCCAAGAACGAGGGATGAGAAAGCAAGGTTTTTCCCTACTCACGAACATCCAAGTGCTTAAGCCTTCCTGATAGACTCTCCAGGAAAGGAAAAGACCTTTCCCTCAAGTTCAAACCTTTGCCAGAAAACTAGAGGAGGAAGTGTATTTTAAGTCCCTGACCATCATCATGTTGCCCTCAACACTCCTTTACAACAGCCAAAAGATGCCCGGCTAAATGTCCATCGACTTCAGCGGGGACCGCCTGCTCCCACCCCTGGCTTTCCCGGGGCACCAGCTACCAGGTCTCTTCCAGCACAGTCCAGGCAACAGTCCATGTTAATAGTTTTACAATGCCCTCAGTTAACTTTAATGATGAAAGGAGAAAACTTGGAAGAAGCAGCCATGCCATCGTCTCTGCAGTCATGCCCCCAGACCCACCAGCCTAGTCACCCTCCAATCCCTGCACTGAACCTCGCTGGGTCCCAAGGTGTTTCGCCGGGGGGGGGGGGGGGGGTTAGGGGGAGGAGCTGGGGCACAATCCTGGGAAGTTGTTACCTGGCTCTTCTGGGAGAGGAACTCATGCGGTCCGATGGTCCCGGCGGGAGCCCCCGACCGGTGGTGTCCTGCCCACACCCGCCGCGGCGGCTTCTGCTCACCGCAACATCCCCGCAGCTGAGCCTGGTACGGGAGGGAGAAGCGGTCCCATCTGGAGGGGGAGGAGGAGGAAGACGACAGAGCACGCTCAGAACCCAGGGAAGGGGGAGCCGCCGGGGCTCAGGGCTCTGAACGCCCGAGGTGGGGACGAGCGGAAGAGGAAGGAGGGGCGACCCGCGAGGCACGCAGCCCACCCCTCACTGCCGGAGACTGCTCTGCACTGGCTGGGCGGCAACCCTGGCTAGGCTGCAGGGCGGGCGGGAGGAAATGGCACTGCTCTCCGCCTCTGGCTTCTTGTCTGTGTCTCTCTAGGTCTGTGCCTCCACCTCCCTTGCTCTCCCCCCGCTTCTTCCCCCTCGTCTTCTTTCACCCCTTGTCTGTGTTCCTGGTCCTTTTTATCCCTCTCCCTCTCCTCCCGTCCTTCTATCAGTGTTTCAGTCTCTGCCCTCTTTATCTCTGCTGGTCCCTTGCACCATCGCCTCTATCCCTTTCTACCTTTATTTCTGTGTCTCTCCTCTCTCTCTCTCTCCTTCACTGAATGGGACTCAGACCCTGGCACTTGGAACCTTCCAGTGTTGCCTTCACTCCTTCCACTGGACTATTTAGCACTGCGGTGTAACTCGGGGACACAGAGAGCCTCGGCGTAGATACAGGTTCTTTCAAAATCAATCAGCTCCGGTAGGAAAACTTGCAGAAGGGAAGCTGCTGTTTATGTGTGGCAAGGAAGCAACGACCCGTCTGGAAGCTGGAGTCTCGTATTTTATCTCACACAATAAAATAGAGGAAGATGGAGAGAGTGGAAGCAAATGTTACACTAGCCAACATGGTGATCTGCTGGCTCCCCAGGATAATGTGGGTGAGAGCAGGACTTCAACTAATAAGGCAGTTTTCAGCAGGATAGTGTTAGCCCAGGGGTTCTTTAGTAAGGTTAGTGGCTTGTCGACTTGACTGACTTTCTGGAATCACAGATTTTCAGAGGAGAGAAAATCCTTAAGGCTCATCCAGTCCAGCTATCTCATTTTGCGAAAATGGGGTCCAAAAGTGTTATCTCCCCCAAAGCCAGTTAGGTAGCAGCAGAGCTAGGAGGGCAAAAGCCCACATCTAACTCCAGTCCAGGGATCCTGCCCTGGATGCTGACAAGAATTGGACAAAAGAATCTGTTTCATTCAGATGTCCCAAGAAAGGCAGGGTTTTCAAATAGCTCCATTCTCAGACTTGGCTAATGTACTGTAGTCACTTCCACCAAGCCTTCCTTTTAAAGGTTTTGGCCCTAACTCTCCTGAGCCGCTTCTATAGCCCACCAGGCTTCCTTCTGGAAAGACCATTGACAAACGAAAAGAGGTTCGAGTGGAGCTGTGTGGTTTGTGAGGCACCATTCTAAAGCTAAGAAAGGGTAAAATGACATCCTCTTTCACTGCTGTCTTCCGGAGACCCAGCTAACAAGATCTGCTTTATAAAGCTCCCATTTTCAGCTTAGCGATTTTTCCACTCTCCTTTCCACAGCTTACATCCATCTGGCTGCTTTCAGACCCAGATACCTTAATACTACCTACCAGAGAGAATCCCAGACTTATTCTTCTTATTCTTAAAATAAAATGCTACCTGGAAATTTCTGCCTAAATCAAAAATGTTTTCTTCCTGGAAAACAGCCTATGGGATCTTAGCATTAATTTTCCTTTCTCAGAAGCAGCCCCATTTCATTTATAAATACCATTCCCTTAGGCATTCCATAACCCCAACAACTGTTCTCCTTCCAACTGTTCCTTTGGGTAATTGTTTTTGGCACTATCAATAAATTCCCTCCCTGTACCTACATGGAGTCCAATGATTTGCAAAGCAACTATTAAACCCACTTCTACCCCTGGGAATGATTTATATCCCATTCTATAAGAGGGTAGACTGAGATAGCCAAATCACCTTCCCTGAAGTTAGACAGTGAATCAGGAAGGCCCTTACCTTCTTCCAAATTTGACTGGAGTTTGGACTTCTTCAAAAAACAACCAAGAATTAAAATTCTACTCCCTCTTTATTGTGTCTCATCCATAGTTTACTTTAGATTCATTAGTACCCAAATTCTTTACTTCCTGTAAATGTCTTTATGTCTTTCCTGAGTGTACATTATCTCCTTTATTAGATCATAAGTTCTCCCAAAGGCAGCGACATTGACAGACTGAAGCACTCTCAGAGGAGGAACTGTGTGGATAGGAGACTTAGAGGTATCCTATGAGAATAATTAAAGAAAATGGAGATGAGAGTCTGGAGAAGAGAAGATTTAGAGGGGAAATTATAGCTGTCTTCAAATATCTGAAGAGCTGTCATACAGACTCCTTTGTGCAGTTCTCTACAGTTTACAAAGTCTTTCCCTCACAACAATCTGGTGAGGCAGGTAGTACAAGTATTATTATCCTTGTTTTACAGATGAAGGAGCTAAAGTTCAGAGCGTTTGAATGACATGTCCATGATCACAGTGGGTGCTTGAAAGAAGAAAACAGGCATTTTATAAGCACCTACTAAAATGTGCTAGACTACATTCTAAAAGCTTTTCAGTTCTCTTATTTTATCCTCACAACAGCCCTGGGAGGTAGGTGTAATTATTATCTCTACTTTACAGTTGAGGGAACTGAGGCAGACAAAGGTTAAGTGGACTTGCCCAGGATCAAAGAGCTATTGCTACCTATATCTTAAAAGGTGTCTGAGATGGGATTTGAGCTCAAGTCCTCTCCACTCTAGGCCCAGGCTCTAACTACTGTACCACCTGGCTGCCTCCAGTACTATAACTCAGGTCTTCTGACTTCAAGTCCCATGCTCTTTCCTCTATACTATACTGTTCCAGACAATAAAGTGAGGATGATGGGTAGAAATTAATTTCAGGTAGATTTTAGCTCAATTTAGTGAAGAACGTTCTAATAATTAAAGCCATTGAAAAATGCAAGAGATTTCTTTTTAAGGTAGTGTGTTGCCATCACTAGAGATGTCCAAATTGAGGCCAAATGGTCTGCCATATAATAAGCTGACATTTATATGGGGCTTTGAGATTTGCAAAGTGTTGGTATGTATTTATCTCATTTAAATCTCACAATTCCTTGAGTAAATTATAGACAGTATAATGTTAGATTTACACCTCAGAAATAGCAAACAACTACAAATCAAGGTTTAACTTACTATGTTGCTGATTGTCTAGACTTAAGAAAGTGATGGAGAAAATATTAATCATACAGATTAAACTTTAAAATTGCTATGCGTTTTGTTAACTTTTAAGAGAACTTGTTAACATTTAACAATATAGCTTTGATTATAGGTATTCTTATCTACAAATGAAAACTGAGATTTGAAAAGTCAGTCATTGTCAGAGGTAAGATTAGAACCCAGGGCTTCATGTCCAGCACACTCTCCACTGTGTCATGCTTGTTGTCTGCAATGTAAAAGACATCCATGCATCATGCTACTCCTCTGTAGTGTAAAAAAGCATTCATGTGAAAAGGGTTCAACTAGATGATTCTCTACAGCTGGTCATTTCCAACAATAGGATTCTGTGAGTCTAATGGCATATTTTCCTTTAGTTTTGTATCTATACTCACAGTCAAAGATCTGGGTTCATACCTGGCTCTACCACTTACTTTCTACATGACCTGGGATAAACCATGGAGGTCTCTTTGGGCCTCTTTCTCCTCACTTTTTAAAAAGAGAGAGTTATAGTCAGCCAAGTAATAAACATTTATTGAGTCTCTGTAATGTGCCAGGCACAGGACTGAGTTCTGGAGATCTGAAGAAAGGAAAAAGCCAGTCCCTGAGAATATCCTTTCTAGGTCCAAATCTTGTGACCTATGACTTCATTTAAAACTCTGGACACTGGACAGTAGACATGATCGACAGTCTTCTGTTGCTTCTTTTCTATGGTGCATAGGATCCTAGCATCATAGATTTGCTGTTCATCCTTCATTTTGAAGAAGGCCAATAACATCACAGGATGATGTCTTAACTTGCTCATAAATTGTATTTAAGTGAGGCAGAGCTGCACAAAGTTGCCAGTCTCACTGTCTCTTCCAGAATCATCAAAGTCCAATGGCAAGACAAAAGTCAGGACAGATGGAGAGGGACCTGGGATGCAATGGATGACCTTGGTGTCTTCAATGTCTGACCAAGCTCTGAGTGCTCCACAGTGCCTGCTTTAGCTGTTCTCATGGCCATTGGAACAAATTGTTCTTGTCTGCCTGTTCTGCCAGGGGAGGTGTTCACATGCTTATGGCAGACATCTCCCTGGCATCATAGATTTAGATTTGGAAGCAACTAGAGAGTCCACCTAGTTTAACCCCTACATTTTACAAGTGCACACCTCTCAATGGTTTCCACAGAGGTGTTTGGCATAGGTCCATCTCAAATAGGCTCAAACACTGATATTTGCAGGCTTGGCAAGGTATTCATTATGATCCATCCCAAGAGCAAGGGGAAGTAGTTTCCCAATCTTAACACTAACTGCTAGATGACAGAACTATCACAGCTACACACATGAAGTTTTCCCTTCCTCTCTCCTTAGGCACATTCCTTTTCCAGTTTTCCATTGGCTGTTGACATGAAAGGTACAGAGAAATCCATTGAACCTAGCACTGCAAAAGGATAGTACTTAACATTGTGAGGAGCAGGAGTAAGTTACAGAAGCTTATAAAAGACATCCTAATAGCAGCCCACTCCCTCACTATGGCATTCGATTGAGTATAAGGTTCTTCTGGATTGAATGGAACTTGGGGTCCAATTTGATCATACCACTTCTCAGCTCAAAACCCTTTAGCGGGTCCCTATTACCTACTGAATAAGGCATAAACCCTTTCGATTAGCACTTGAAGGTCTCTACAATCTGGTGCCTACCTAGCTTTCCAGGTTTATCTCACACTACTTATCATCCCATACTGCAGATTCCAGGCACACTTGACTAGGCATCAACTTCCCTTCTCATTTTTGCCTTCATTACTTTTTTATTCATACATACCTGGAATAGACTCACCATCCTTCATCCTCTCAAATCCATTCCCTCTTGGAATTCAAATCAACACACCCTTATTAATTGCCCACTGTATGCTAAGCACCATGCTAGATACTAACTGTGTGTGTTCCCCATCCTTTGTTGCCGAAGAAGACCACGCCATCAGAGAAATAATGACATGACTTACACTTGACTTTGTTTTCTGAGTGAGGGAGGGCTGTGCAGGTCACCAGCCTCACTTCTCCTCCAGAGCCCTCTGAATCCAGTGACCAGATATTCATCAGGATGACTGGGGATGACCCAGAATGAGGCAATTAGGGTTAAGTGACTTGCCCAAGGTCATACAAGTAGTGAGTGTCAAGTGTCTGAGATGAGATTTGAACTCAGGTCCTCCCAACTCCTGCACTGGTGCTCTATCCACTGTACCATCTAGCTGCCCCTTAGGTACTAACAATGCAAAGACTAGACAAACAGTTCCTGTCCTTAAGGTGAGATTCTATGAGGGAGAATACAAAATTTACACAGATAAGCAAATGAAATCGTTTGAAGAGAGAAAAAATCTTGACCCATTTGAGGGTGGGGAGGGGGTTCTCCTGGGGATTAAGAAAGGTTTCACATAGGAGGTAGCACCTGAGTTGTGCTCTGGAGGAAGCTAAGGAATCTAAGAGGCAGGGTGCTCCCCTTTCCATGAATCCTTTTTCATTTCCCACAGGTCAAATGAGTTCTTCTTCTAGGAATCTCTCACAGTGTTTTGTTTGGACTTCTTTGGACTTTCTGTTTTCTGATTTGTATTGTAGTGATGTTTGCATATCTTAACTCCCCAGCTATATTGTAAAGCTCCTTGAGGGACTGTCTTATTTCTCTCACCTCTCCTCCTTTGAGGTCCCCACACACTATTAAAATTTAGCACTCAATCCAGATCCTAGTAACCATTATCTATTGATTCCCCACCCCATCCCACCCCCAGGGCATTCTTCTTCCTTCCTCCAAGAGTCCAATGCCTGGATCTCACCAACTTGTGCCCTCATATTGGAGGAAATACCCATACATATGTATACACACATATGCATATACACTTACATGTATATCTGTACATGTACACACATGCATACACAAATATGTATATATATACATATATGCATATACATATGTATGTTTGTCTATATATGTCTAATCAAATACTCTAGCTTTCCAGTTCCTCATGTACATCACCTCAACTAAACATGGACCAGAAATGGTCATATCTTGGATTTTACCTTGACCCACAAGTCAACAAATTCTTATTCACAAATTATGAAATTCCTTTATCTGATCATAATCTTTCATGATTCTAATTTTCTTTCTGCCTTATAGCTCCAACCTCATTCTTTACCTTCACCATTCCTTTCAGACTTCCATCCCTCCACCCCTCAATTCTTTCCTAAGCCATCACTCCTACGTTAGCTACCCTTTCCTCCCTTCCCTTTCTCTACCCTTGATGAACCAACTCAACTCTATACTTTCCTCTACTTCCAAATCCCTTGGTCCATTGCCTTACCAGTGATCACAGCAGCTATTATTATCATTCTTTGCCAAGTCCCAACCTTGGCTTACCTCCCACCATCTGCTTCCTTTGCTCGTATTCACATACTTTTAGGTGGAATTAGAGAAAAATCCCAACACAACTCTGGGTCCTCTACAGATTGGTTGTGTAATTACAATTGGGCCTTCACTGCAGCAAGGCAAGTATTCTATTTCTCTCTAAACAATTTGCTGGGGGTGGAGTCAAGATGGTGGGGGGTGGAGTCAAGATGGTGGAGTAGAAAGACTCGCATATGATAGCTCCAAACCCACAGCCCATGGATTTAATGTAAGAAGAGCTCCCCACAAGTTCTGGATCACTGCAGGGTGTGCAGAAACACAGTGGAAGAGATTTCCGTCCCAGAGAGCCCTGGAGAGCGGTCTCCAGGGTCTGTCGCACTCTAGAAAGCGGAGTCCACCCCAGAACTTCCCTGGCCGCGGCCCCAGAGGAGCAGATCTGAGCAGGCTTCAGGGATGGAATCTCCAGCGGCCGGGAAGGTCCCTCCACCCACAGACACTACAGGTCAGTGAGAGAGACGTCTGGGCTGGAGAGGGGAGTGGGGTGTCTCCGTGACTTGGGCCCCCTCGGGAGGAAGCGGCAGAGGCAGAGGCAGGGGCAGGAAGTGGTGGAGGCAGAGGCAGGGGCAGCAGCGGCCCCCTGGGACTCCCAGAGCAGGCAGGATCTTCATTATTGAAGGTCTCTGCATAAACTACTTGAAGGAGCTGAGACTGGGAGGTTGCCCTGTCCCCACCCACTCCATTACTGAAGGTTTCTTCATAAAGCCCCTGAGGGAACTGAGCCTGGGAGGCGGCCCTGCCCCCACCCACCCCATTCATGAAGGTCTCTGCATAAAGCCCCAGAGGAAACTGAACCTGGGAGGCGTCCCTGCCCCCACCCCAGCACCAGAACTTAAGCTCACATTGAATAGCAGCCGTGCCTGCCATGGAAAGCCCATTTGAATCTCAGACCCCAAGCACTAGCTGGGCAGATCTAGGCAGGGGTGGACAGGAATCTCAGAAGTCAAGTAACTGGCTGAGAAAATGCCCAGAAAAGGGAAGAAAAACAAGACTATAGAGAGCTTCTTTGAGCAGGTGCAAATGTTCCCACCTTTCAACTCTGATGACGAGGAAATATTCTTACCATCAGGGAAAGACGTGGAGGGTGGGGCCTCTGTATCCTAGACATCCCAGGGGGATATCGGGTGGGCTCAGGCCTTGGAAGAGCTCAAAAAGGATTTTGAAAAGCAAGTTAGACAGGTGGAGAAAAAACTGGGAAGAGAAATGACAGAGATGCAAGAAAAGTATGAAAAACGGGTCAATACCTTGGTAAAGGAGACCCAAAAAAATGCTGAAGAAAATAACACCTTGAAAAATAGGCTCACTCAATTGGCAAAACAGGTTCAAAAAGCCAATGAGGAGAAGAATGCTTTCAAAAGCAGAATTAGCCAAATGGAAAAAGAGGTTCAAAAGCTCACTGAAGAAAATAGTTCTCTCAAGATTAGAATGGAACAGATGGAGTCATTATGACTTTCTGAGAAACTAAGAAATCAGAACACAAAACCAAAAGAATGAAAAAATGGAAGAGAATGTGAAATATCTCATTGGAAAAACAACTAACCTGGAAAATAGATCCAGGAGAGACAATTTTAAAATTATGGGACTACCTGAAAGCCATGATCAAAAAAAGAGCCTAGACATCATCTTCCATGAAATTATCAAGGAAAACTGCCCTGACATTCTACAACCAGAGGGCAAAATAAGTATTGAAAGAATCCATCAATCACCACCTGAAAGAGATCCAAAAAGAGAAACTCCTAGGAACATTGTGGCCAAATTCCAGAACTCCCAGGTCAAGGATAAAATATTGCAAGCAGCTAGAAAGAAACAGTTCCAGTATTGTGGAAATAAAATCAGGATAACTCAAGATCTAGCAGCTTCTACATTAAGGGATTGAAGGGCATGGAACTGGATATTTCAGAAGTCAAAGGAACTAGGACTCAAAGCAAGAATCACCTACCCAGCAAAACTGAGTATAATACTTCAGGGAAAAATATGGTCTTTCAATGAAACAGAGGACTTTCAAGCATTCTTGATGAAAAGACCAGAGCTGAAAAGAAAATTTGACTTTCAAACACAAGAAGGAGAAGAAGCATGAAAAAGGAAACAGCAAAGAGAAGTCATAAGGGACTTACCATAAGTGAACTGTTTACATTCCTATATGGAAAGACAATATTTGTAACTCTTAAAACTTTTCAGTATCTGGGTAGTTGGTGGGATCACACACACACATACACACACACACATACACACACACGTACACACGTGCACGCACACACACATACACACATGCACACACATACAGAGACAGAGAGCACAGAGTGAATTGAATAGGATGAGACCATATCTTAAAAGAAATTAAGGTAAATGGTGAGAGAGAAATGTAGTGGGAGGAAAGAGGATGAAATGGAATGGGGTAAATTATATGTCATTTAAGAGGCAAGCAGGAGACTTTTTAGTGGAGGGAAAAAGAGGAGAGCTGAGAAAAAAAAAAAACAAGAAGTTTACCCTTATCACATTTGACTAAAGGAAGGAATAAAATGCACACTCACTTTGGTATGAAAACTTATCTTACAGTACAGGAAAGTGGGGGAGAAGGAGATAAGCAAGGTGGGGGGGATGATGTAAGGGAGGGCAATGGGAGGAGGGAGCAATTTGAAGTCAACACTTGGGAAGGGACAGGATCAAAAGACAGATGAGAAACAATGAGGGGCAGGATAGGATGGAGGGTAATTCAGTTAGTCTTACACAACATGACTATCAGGGAAGTCATTTGAAAAACTACACAGATAGGGCCTATATTGAATTGCCTGCCTTCCCAAAGGGAATGAGTGGGGAGGGAGGGATGGGGAAAATTTGGAACTCAAAGTTTTAGGAACAACTGTTTAGTATTGTTGTTGCTACTAGGAAAGAAGACATACAGTTAATGAGGAATAGAAAGTCATCTGGCCCTACAGGAGAAAAGAGAAGATGGAGACAAGAGAAGGGAGGGATGACAGAAAAGAGGGCAGATTGGAGATAGGGAAAATTAGATTGCTTGGGGTATTGGGGTGGGGGGAGGGGATAAAAGGGGAGAAAATTTGGAACCCCAAATTTTGTGAAAATGAATGTAAAAGTTAAATAAATAAATTTTTATCAAAAAAAAAAAACAAAAACAATTTGCTATTCTGCTCCCCATAGTGACAATTCCAAACCTTCTCATCTCTACTCAAGACTACTTTTACCCTCTTAGTCAAGGATTCACCTATTATATATTTCGCTGAAAAAATGAAACTGCATAGAGAGCTCCCCTCCCCCCCCTTCCTCCTCTTTTCCTTATGTTTTCCCCTCTATCTGTTTTTCACTCCAGTCTTAGATGAAGAGATGGGCTGTTTATCAAAGCCAACCCTTCTACAGGGATCCCTTTTCCTCTCTGCTTCCAACATCTCCAGCAGATTGACCCATTATTCTCCTTACTCTGTCTTATCTTCGATCTCTCCGTCTAACAGCTTCTTCCCTGCTGCTTGTGTCTTCCTCATCCCTGAAACACATATTTGATCATATCAGCACTATTAGTTACTGTCCAAGGTCTCTCTTCCCCTTCTTAGCTAAACTTCTTGAGAGACATTAGATGCTTCTGCTTTCTCTCTTCTTTCTAATTTCTAAACCTCTGCAGACTGCCTCCCAACTTCATCATTCAGCCAAAAATGCCCTCTCCAAAGTTGCCAGTGATCACCTAATTACCAAATCTAAGGACCTTTTTAAAAAATCTTGATCCTTCTTGGCTTTTCTGCTGCATTTGACAAAGTTGATGACTTCCTTCTGGTTACTCTTACCTCACTTGGTTCTTATGACACTGCTTTCTCCTGGTATGCCTCCCATGTGTCCAAATGCTCCTTCTCAATCCTCTTTGCTGATGCTTTATCTAGGTTATTCTCACTAACTGTAGATATCTCTCAGTCTAGGACCTCTTTTCTTCTCCCTCTATATTATTTTGCTTGCTGATCTCATAAACTTTTATGAGTTCACTTATCATTGCTATATAAATCTATATATCCTACCTGAACCTCTCTTCTGAGCTGCCTTTTGACATCTTAAACTAGACATCCTGTAGGCATCTCAAACTCAACATCTCTGAAATTATTCTTTCTCCCAAATCCTCCCCCTTTTTCAAATTTGTCCATTACAGTTAAGGGCACTACTTCCAGGCTGACAACTGCAAGGTCATCCTCAGCTCCACTTTTGCATTCACCCTATGCATCCAGTTTATTGCCAAATCTTGTCGCTTCTACCTTCACAACATTTCTTATTATATACCCCTTTCTCTCCACTTACATAACCATAGTCCTAGTTCAGATCCTCATCACTTCTCTCTTGTACTATTACAATGACCTTCTAATTGTTTCCCTGGTCTTCCTGCTTCTTTAATCCATCCTCTACTCGGCTGCCAAAGTATGTCCTAAAGCATTAGGCTAAACATGTCCAGTGGCTCCCTATTGCCTTCAGGGTCACACATAAACTCCTTTGTTTTGCATTAAATGTTCTTCATAATCTAACTCCTTCCTACCTTTCCAGTCTTCTCCTATCTTACTTTCCTCCACACATTCTACATTTCAGAATCACTGAACCACTTCTCTATCTCCTGTCTCTGGACCTTTGCATTAACAGTGTCCCATGCTAAGAATACTCTGTGCCTTCTCCCACCCAGTATAGGAGGGCTTTCCTAGTTTTCCTAGCTGTTAATGCCTTTCCCTCCAAGAATGCTTTCTATCCATTCCATATATATCCACGTAATTATTTACATGTTATCTTCCCCCAATAGAATGTATAATCCTTGAGGGAAAGGACTATCTCTTTGACATTGAACTTAGCACAATTGTTGGCCTATAATAAGTCCTTGATAAGTTCTTATTGACTTGACATCTTTTTATCTACAGTGTCTTGCACATGATTCAGAGTTTCATCACTTCCATGAAATGATGATTTCTTCGATACAGGTACTCCCTCTAGTGCAAATTTCAACCATCCACACCCTTTCATACTATGTGACTCTGGCCCATGTCCTCACATAAATGGTCCACAGGGAGTTCCACCCAAGATACTATGATCCTTCTTTCATATCTCTCAATGTTGCATGGGTACTAATGCAACATGCAGGCCATCATTTGGTTAGACTTCACTCTCACTCCATTATAGTTCTACGTCTTGTTCTGGTCACAAAATTCTTTATATTGCTTCTCTTGCATATTTCTTCATTGGTAATATCCTAAAGCTGATTCACACCCACCATACACCTCTTCACTGCCCTTTGTGTGACTTGCAACCTTAAATCATTAGTGAATGTAGTACAGCCCTATAGCATCCTTAGAAGATCACTGATGTTTAAAAGGTGGGTCTTTGTTCCAGGGAGAAGCTTGGGATCCAAAAAGAAGCTCAAAGTTTCCCTAAAGCAGTCTAGTTCATTTTCTTCCTCTTGTTTAGTTCTATACCTAGTTCACTATTTGCAGTATCGGTTCAAGATGTATGTACTGATGGCCCAGTTCTGTGGGTTACCTATACAATGTCATGTAGTTGTCTGGACGATAGGCATTCTTCATCTGCATAATTTTTCCAAGATACATAGTTAGACCTCTGTAGAGTGATTATGGATCTCATTTAGGAGGCTCTGCAGTCTTGTGGGGCTTATTGTAATCCTCACAATGTTATCTGCAAAAAGAAGCATCTGAAGGAATTTACTATCAGGAGGGAATCCTTCTTCATTATAGCCAATGGATTGAATATCCTCCATGATGGTGGCAAACATGTTTTGAAAGCATACTTCTTTCTGTTTTATTCCTTACTTGATATGGTTTGGTTTGGTTTTAGTTTTTACAAAAAAGTATTTCCTGAGAAGGTGTGAAAAGAAAAATAGTCCCAAAGTGATCCTCCCAAATCAGGAGGCACACTCTCCCCTTACACACACACACACACACACACACACACACACACACACACAATTCTTGGGGTGAGTAATCTCAAACTTGAAGCACAACAGTAATAATGCATACATGTAGAAAACATATTGAGTGGAGGACTTCTTCATGACTTTGAACCCTGGGAGCCATTTTCTCCCTTTGATGACTCCCCACGAAGTTTGCTTCTGGGCATGGTATTAGTTTTTGAAGTCACCTCCCTTGCTTAGTTGAGATGGCTCCTTACAAGACATGGTGCCTCAGCTGATGGATCAGTCCACTGCCATGCAAAGTTAAGCAAATCACTCAGCTGGCTATTGTATTGACTGGACTTGGCTGCTACTGCTATTAGTTCTAATTGCCAGTTGGATTTCTTATGGCTTTGAAAGATCTCCTGATCTCACTGATAACTGTCTGTTGTTGGAATACTAATTTGCCTAAGCTCAGAAAAAAAAAGTTACAAAAGAAACAGAAGTGCCATGGCTTGGTGGATTCATGGTAGCCAAATGGCCGATCCTATACCCTAGAGATTCATAGAAATTCTTTTTTTTTTTTTAATTGGTGTTGGACAGGTGATTTTTAAAAAGTTTTATTGATCTATTTTGCTTTTACATTTCAATCATTTACAGATTAATCCCATTCAACAAGAGATCTTGTATAGCAAAGTAAGACAAAACTGAGTAAAATTAGCAATATAGTGACCTCATTTTAGTATGATTCTCCATTTTCAGCACCCTATCACTTTTTAAAGTTATTTTATTTTCAAAAATTTTATTTTATTGTCAGTTCCAAATTCTCTCCCTCTCTCCACCTCCTCTCCCTCCACCCATTAAGACAAGAAATTTAATACTTGTTACACACATGAAGTCATGCAAAACATACTTCTACATTAGCTGTGCTCTGAAGAAGAAAAAGAGAAAAAAATATGCTTCAGTCTGTACTCTGAGCCTATCTATTCTATATCTGGAGGTAGATAGCATTTTCCAACATGAATTCTCCTCTTTGGATAGTAATAATCAGAGGGTCAAACCAAGCTGTCTCTGCTGCTATATGTTTCAAGGAGTCTCATAATAGTTCCTTGCACCAGTTTAACAAATGTTGGTTGAATTGGATTGAACTGTATTACATAGGACTAGGACTGGGGGAAAGATATAAGTGGCAAAAATCAGCTAGGGAGGAAGCTCAAGATTCCCATTTATTTTGATCCTATCTCATTCTCCAAGCAGTGATCACAAATTCAAATACTATGTTTTAAGTCTATAACACTCCTATATTCATTTTACTACCAGGTGAACTTTTGCCATTCTCTTACTCCATAAACTCCACTGGCTTCCTATTCTCTCCACTAGCAAATATCATTTCTGTTCCCTTCACAACCTGACTCTATCCTGCATTTCCAGTTTGTTACATATTCCTCCCCTTCTTAATGTGCCTTTTCAATGGCTACTGAAGATGCCTGTGATTCACTCTCTCCTCCCCTCTGCCACATAGAATCCCTTGTTTCCTTCAAGACTCACCCTTTGAGCCACATTCTCCATGAAGCCTTTCTTAACTGCTACTATCTTGCTTCTTCCAAATCGCCATGTATCTATATTTTGTATATAAATTTGTATATATTGATACATAGATTCGTATGATCTGCCTCAGTAGAGCATAAGCTCCTTGGGGACAAGGACTGTTTCACTTTTGTCACTATATGCCCAATGAAAACAGAATTGTGACTATGAAATGAGGGAATGTTTGTAAGATACCTTATAAAGCTATATACAAATATAACTTATTACCCCACAAAAAGAAAGCTGCACGTGGCATAAAGAGAAAAACTGACCATCTGTTTTTTTTCAGTCATGTCCAACCCTTCGTGATTGCATTTGGGGTTTTCTTGGCAAGGATGCTGGAATGGTTTGGCATTTCCTTTTCCAGCTCACTTTACACTTGAGGGAACTAAGGCAAACAGAGTTAAGTAACTTGCTTAGGTTCACCCAAACAATAAGTGTAATATGAATATTAGTTATAATATAATAATGTTATTATAATTATTATTACATAATTTTTGTAATAGATTCCTACCTCCAGGTGCTCTATTCACTGCACCATCTAGCTGACCTAGGGTAAGTCATTTATCTTTCTTTGGACTTACATGGGATTAGATAACTGATGCCTTTTCCGGAGCAGCTATATGGCGGCGTGCTGAGCCTAGAATCATGAAAACTCATCTTCCTGAGTTCATATCTGGCCTTAGACATTTCCCAACTCTGTGTGACCCTGGGCACCATGTTTGCCTCTAATTCCTCATATGTAAAAGGAGCTGGGGAAGAGAATGGCAAACTATTCCAGTATCTTTGTCAAGAAAATCCCAAATAATGTCCTGAAGAGTCAGAGAGGACCGAACAAAAACAATGAGGCCCTTTCCGGTGGAAAAATCTATAATATCTCATAAATCCTTCCTGTCCCACCCCAGCCCCCAAGACAGCTGAGATGCAAACTCCATCCAGGCTCAATCATCCTAGCACTGGTTAGTGTCTCTTGCTGTAGTCCTTCCAAATTGGGTTTGATTACCCCCTAATAATTCACTACTGATGTGGCAGTTTGTGAGAAGGGAGCTATCTGAGGAAGGGACTGGGTTGGTACTTTCTTTTTGTCCTGTTCAAGAGAAGAACAGAATCCCAAAGGCAGCTGTGGCTGACTCCCACTCCTGACACCAGCCACAACGGGGCTATTTTTCCAAGGTGATTTGGAAAGGAATCAAACCAATGAGAGGGAAGGTGGGGGGAGGGGTTGAGAAGAGGAAGAGAAGCCCGCTTATTTCACAGGCAGCTGAGATTGGTGTGGACAGCGTCACCATACTGCTCATGCTCCTTCAGTGTGGATGATTTCTTTTCCTAGAACTTTCTGATGGGAGTAAATAATGATAATGAAAAGCAGTGTGGTATAGTGGAAAGAACACTGAACCTCAGTTTGAGTCTTTGATAGCAATCAAAAAAACACTTATTAAGTCCCTACTATTTGTCAGTCACTGTGTTAAGCACCAGGGATACAAAAAGAGGCAAAAGATGGTCCCTGCCTTCAAGATGCTGGAATGCTAATTCGAGTTAAAGATCTTCCCCACCTATTAATGGGCCTGCCTATTAAGGGAAGCTTGATTAGGGGAGCCCCACACCTTTAGATAATTTCTAAAGAGGCACTACTCTAATGACGGTTGTGGTGCCCTCTGGCTCTGAAAATTGTATAAATACTCTGAGGTGTGATTTTACTTTGGGGCTTACTCATTGGAAGTGTTTTTTTGGCCAGACAAGACTCTGGGGAGCAGCCAAGGGGCTCCCTCCCAACTTTGAAAACCCAGATGTTGGTGCTTCTCTCTCTGGTATGTATGTCTCTATGTATGTATGGCCAGACAGATCTGTCTGTTGATCTGTGATATATGTATTGCTTATGGTCAGGCAGCTGGAAGCTCTGTCTGTTGATTATTATTTCTTTGTATTTTCTCTGAAGTTCAGGGTACTGATTTTTTCCCCTGAACTAAGTGAATGATACATGCGCTTCATCAAAGTGATTGTTGACCACTCAAAAGTTGCTTTTCTTTCAGAAAAGCCGAGATAAGAACCTATATAGCAGACTACTGTGTATGTTAGGGTCCTTGCTGATACATGAGTTTAAAATCTAATGGTAGAAACAACATGCAAACAAATATATAAAAAGCAAGCTATATACAGGATAAATAGGAAATAACAGATGGAATTAAGAGGCATCGGGTAAGGCTTATAGTAAAAGATTTTGGGGGGACTTAAAGGAAGCCAGGGAAGTCAATAAGTGGAGAGGAGGAGGGAGAAGATACCAAGCATGACAGAAATGATGCATACCAGTTGTGTGACCTTGGGAAAATCACTTTACATATTTAAGTCCCAGTTTCTTCTCCTGTAAAATGGAGATAGTCTTAACTGGTCAGCCATAATGAAAAGTTGAAAGGAAAGTGTTTTGTAACTTTATGTAAATGTAAGCAATTATTATCAAGAAGTAGGTTCATATAATGGATTTTGGAATGTTGAAGTCTTCTTACTGACAAAAATCACTTACCCTGAGCCTTTATCTCATCATCTCTAAAATGAAGGAATTGGTCTCAGGGGTGGGGAACCTTTGGCCTCCAGGTCACCTGTGGCCCTCTAGGTCCTAGAGTGCACTTGAGGACCTAGAGAGCCACATGTAGGCTCCAGACCACAGGTTCCCCACCCCTGTGATGACATTTAAAGTCCCTTCAGCTTCTATAGCCACAATCCTACTATCTACATTTGAATTCATATTGCATATATCCAACAGGGTGGAACCAATGACCATTTTTTACATAATTATAACTTGGACTTGTGTGAATTCAAAAGCATTGTGACCACCACCTCAGGGAACTGATTATTCATACTAATCAGGCAAGTTACTTAACCCCTATGTTGCCAGATTACAGATGAATCTCTTGTATTATCTCATATACCTCTTTGAGATAAATGGGGCAAATTTTATCACTTCTGTTTTGGTCAGTGAAATCATTGAGGCCCAGAGAAGTTAAGGGATTTGTGTAAATTCACACAGCAGGGCCTGGGCTCCAGGCCAGGTCTCTTGGCTCCCACTTCAGTGTTCTCTCTACTGCATCAGACATGCCAGTAGCACAGATAAATTAGATTCAGTATTTGAGTTTGGAAATTGAGCCTATAGGGAATGTGCATGGGCCATGGAAATGTAGCGTATTCGAGGACCCAAGAATGATCCGGAGCAGATGACCTATGTCTCACAGTGGAAGGGAAGAAGAAAAGCATTTATCATGCACTTACTACATTCCAGGCATGATGCTAAGCACTTTACAAGTCTCATTTGATCCTCACAACAGCCCTGGGAGGTGGGTGCTATTATCCCCATTTTAATTATTGAGGAAACTGAGACAGGAAGAGGTTAAATGACTTGCCCAGAGTCATGTAGCTACTATGTGTCTGAGGCCAGATTTGAATTCAGGACTTCCTGCCTCCAGGCTTAGCATTCTATCCACTGTACCACCTAGTTGCATGTATACTGTTGACAGACTCAGGAAGATTTCTGCTTAAACGACACACAGCTGAAACAATCACTGAAAGGGAAAGAGGTTTCAGAAGTGGGAACCTGCAGCCACAAGGCCACATGTGGCCTTCCAGTTCCTTGGGTGCCACTTTTGATTGAGTCCATGTTTTATAGAACAAATCCTTTTATTAAGGGGATTTGTTCTGTGAAGTTTGGATTCAGTCAAAGGGCTGCATTTGACGACCTAGAGGGCCACAGATTTCCCCATCCCTAGAGATCATAATAAACTTGGGCCAAAATAATTCTTGGAATAGGAATTCTGGGGGCTCAGCTCACTGATCTTCCCTCCTCAATCAACTCTAGAAAGGTAGGTAAATGCATGGTTGCCATCTGGGGAAATCAGCTCTTGGGTGAGGGGTCCTCCATGTGTCACTTTATCAAAATATTTGCAGGTGACAACATTTAAGGGAGAGGCCCCTCTGTCCCCTTCTTCCTGTTGCCCCAACACACACACACACACAGAACTGGCCCTCTGCCCATAGGCATTTGGCCAAGACCATCTGCCCATCCTGCTGCCAGTCTCACCAGCTGACTCTGGTCCAGCATAAAAAAAAAAAGAAGTCAACTTGACTGGAGTGGGAGGGGGCAACAGAAGTGGGTACTGCTCTGTCCTCTCCTACCCTGCCAGACTTTCTCTCTCCCTTCCCATCTCCTGAGATCTCCCATCTGGCCTATATTCCCTGTTTAATTGCTTTGAAAAGTCTGCTTCTAAGTGGAATCTATAGCTCTAACTCAGACCTCAACCCTATCGACTCATGTCAGACTGTCACTTATATTTAAATCCAATAGAGAGCCTATTCCACACCTATGGACTTTACCCCAAAATACCAGGATCTGCAGGCTCTGGGACTCAAGAAGTAAGAGAGCAAATCTCATGAAAGGAACACACAGGACTTTCCTTGGAAGATAGATGTGGGTATTCAGAGGGCACAGAATCATCAAATTTGGAGCCAGAAGAGACTTTCTGGTTTCTAAAATTACAATTGAATGAATCTTTGATATTTGGACAGGGTCACACTTTCCCTTCTGAGTCACAATAACTGATGGCAGCAGGAGCTTCCAATTCTCTCTCCTTTCTTAGAGGAGCAGCTTTGAGCAATTCGCATCATCCATTCACTCTACCCAATGGACTTGAAGAAGAAAGGCAAATAGAGAGCCCCGATCAATTTTTAGGTTGCTGTTGCTGTTCATCATTCATTCTGGAACAGCACCGATAACATCAGGAGGGTGAGAGCCCTGATATTTTTCCAAAGACCCTAGAAGGTTGTTAAAAAAAGGGTGGGGGAGGTACATTGCCTAGGACTGAGATCTTTTTTGTATTTTGATAACTGAATTTCATTATAATGAGTTTCCTTTGTAATCCTCTTTATTTTATTTTCTAGATTTAAAAACATTTTTTCCAAAAAGGGGTCTGTTAAAGGGATCCATGACACTAAATAGATTAAGAATTCCTGGTATAAGTGTCACTGGTATAGCAAAGAGAAAAACAGGAGGGATCCATCTGAAGCTATTTGAGTGGGAAAAAGAAACTTGACTGAGCAAGACAAGCAGAAAGTGTTGAAGCCAACACCTGAGAAAACCCTTTGTGTATATGGTTGAATGGTGAAATTCAAGTGTAAAGAACAGGAATTCTCAAACACCTGGGGGGTATGCTGCACACACACACACACACACACACAGGCACTTGTACACATACATGCATACACACATGCAAGGCTCCAAGAACTCTAACAGCTACCATAGGCTCCCACATAATCATTCTATTGGTCTGCTTTAAAGAGTTAGGATAGAGAGTTATTATTAGCACTAGCTTTCATGAGTAGCAGTGACTCTTCCGAGAAGGGACCATGGTCCCCACCTTGCCAAAAAGAAGATAGACAGTGGCCACTTGTCCGAGAGCAGTGACAATGAGGAAGGATTGGCAAATCCTGACTTTCCCACTTATAGGAGCCTTGTGTAGCACTGTAAGTTATGTGAACTATCTAGGTTCATGGAATAGGGAGAAGGGGAGATTACTAGAAGAGAGAAAAGAGATTTTCTTGGCTCTTTTGGAGCTCATGTGCAAATCCTTTCTATGTAAGTAAAACCCACTTTGTGTTTGATTCCTCATGAACCTGAGTGCTCATTGGAGGAGCTGATGCTATCATTGGGAGAATGCCAGATATGAAAGGTCCAGGGTTCCACCTGAATGAGAACAAATGAATCAGATAAGGAAGGGATTTCCAAGAAGTGTCTGGGACTCTGACACAAGGATTACATTTTATTGAATTCATGTTCCTTTGTGTGACCTATTTACTCCCCTTCCCACTGTCAAGTCTTGTGATTTATTGATACAGGAGCTAAAAAAAGGATTTGGGTGGGTTGCCAGATAGTCTCTGATACTTATGGGGGTAGGGGGAGACAATGTTTGTCTCTGCTATGTACCAGGCTCTTAAGCAAGTCACTGAACCTCCATAAACCTGACTTTTCTTATCCGTAAAAAGAAAGAGTTGGACCCTTCTAGTTCTATGATTCTATTAACTAGTATGCTGAAAAAAGAACAGAAAGAAGCATTTATTAAGTAAATTTATTGCTATGTGCCAGGCACTGTGATAAGCACTTTACAAATGTGATCTCATTTTATCCTCACAATAACCCTGAGAAGTAGATACTATTATGATCCCCATTTTACATTTAAGGAAATTGAGGCAAACTGGTGTTAAATTACTTGCCCAGGGTCACACATCTAGGATGTGTGTGAGGCCAGATTTGAACTTAGGAGTGCTAGTATTCAATTAACCCTTTCACCTACTCTAGGAAAAGTAGTTGAGTCTAGAAATCAGAAGAAATAGCCTAATATTCTGATATTAACTGAATGTTCTCAGACAAATCATTTTGCCCTCTGGGCTTCAGTTTCATAAACAAAATAAAGGACCTAGACTAGATCATATCTAAGGTCTCTTTCAGCTATAAAATTATATAGCTCTAAAGACATTTATTTCTCCAAGCTAAATGTTTATCCAGTGACCAGTACCTTTCTTTTAAAAAACGTTTTATTGATGCTTTTTTTTGCTATGCTATCACCTCGAAATGACACCACTCCAAACTCTCTAAAAGGATCTTCTATTGTGACAAATATAGCTCAGAAAAACAAATCAAAGCGTTGGCAGCCAGGTTTGAAAATAGCCTTCTCATTCTTTCCCTGCAGTAGACCATCACTCTGTGTGAGAGCCCACCAGTACGTTTACCTTCCGGAGACAGCCAGTGAAGCAAAGGCATTTGCTGAAAAGGCTAGTATGAACTGTAGTTAACAAGAATCCCCCTATTAACCTGGGGTATTCTCTCCCACAATACACACAACGTCAATGTGCAAGATTGGACACTCTGAGACAATACAGTAATAGAGAATCATAGAGGTAGGAAACAGGAATGGCCCAGTTGGCCAGCCTAGCTGCCAATGTTTTGATTTGTTTTGCTGAGCTATATTTGTCACAATTGAAGATCCTTTTAGAGAGTTTGGAGTGGTGTCATTTCGAGGTAATAGTAATGCGAAAAAAAAGCATCAATAAAATGTTTTTTAAAAGAAAGGTCAAATCTCTGGCACTGCTGGACCCCACTGCTTTGCTTTTTTTCATGACATCTTTGTACTTCTCTCTGTGGGCTCAGACTGTATTCTGAGCTTGTTCCTTTGTGTAACTCAACAACTTCACATCTGGACTCTTCAACCGTCAGAACACTTCCTTGTGTGTGTGTGTGTGTGTGTGTGTGTGTGTGTGTGTGTGTGTTTTGCTTTTTAAAGGCCATCAGGAGATGTCAGATCTTTCAGCTGGTCAGTGGGTAAATATCTGATAATTACATCAAGAAACTGATTTTTTACTCCTCTGAATGGAATTAAAAAAAGGTCGACACTTCTTTACATTGTCTCTAAGACTTTAATAGTACTTTGCCCCTTTAAATCCTGTCATTTCATCACTTGGTGGTGATGGGACTTTGATGGATCAGGGGTCCTCTGATCAAATTCTCCCATTACACAGGAAGAAGTCTGACATGAAACACTCTCGAACCTTGATTGATTAGATGTATAATGGTCAGAAAGCTGACCTCAGAGTTCTAAATTCTACATTGGCCCCCCAATGTATGACCCTGGACAAGTCAGCTAACTTCTCAGAACTCCAAATAATTATCAGAATCTAAGTTTATGGAATGAGATCCCTCTCACTGGTAAAGGACATTTCTCACCAGGATCTGGATCACTGGAGGGAGTAGTCACACAGACAAAATTCTAGAACCATTGACATATAAGTGGGCTTTAAGCATGCTCAATTTGCCTAACATGGATCCCCCATCCCCATCACGGGTGGGATAGCTTCCTTTGATTAATTGTCTGAGGCTTTAAACCTGATGAAGCCCAAGCTGCTGTAACCATCCCTGACTACAATGTCATCGTGGCTAAGCTGTGGTTTGAACTCTTGGCTGCATGGAGATCATCTCCAGCAGCTGAAACTGAAGGCAGTAAAAACAACAGAGAACAGGAGCAATCATTCCAGACGCGTTTCTCGGTCTGAGGCAGAAGATTTGTAAATAGGGCAAGACACGTCCCCCTCTGCTCTCCCCAGTTAGGTACAACAGATGGGGGGAAAGTGAGCAGCTCTAACCTGTTTTAAAGATCCAGGCAGTCACTCAAAGGAGGCTACCCCACCACATAGTGGGTCATACAGTAGATTCCATATCAGGCAAAGAAGTAAGCTGGCAAAAAATTTTCCAAGTCTGAGAGATGATGCTCCAAATCTGCCTTTGCAAACACTCAAACACATGAACATAGGAGGCACTCCATAAAATTAGTTGAAGTCAACTGTAATAGCTAAGAACCCTGAATTTGGGGTCAGATTCCAGCTCTGCTAGATACTCCTTGCATGAGCTTGAGAGTCACTATACCTCTTTTGGTTTCACTTTCCTTATCTGCAAAATAGAATTGAATGAGACAATCACTTAAGTCCCATTCTGTTCAGAATCCTTTGATCTTATTACTGGTCACACTTGAGGACCTAGAGATCCTCCCTCTATGCATCCCTGGTATGCACTGTCCTGCTTCTTCCAGCTTATTTTCATTTGACTCCAACCCAAAGGAAAGCCCTTTACTTAATGTTGTGTGACTCAATTTCCCCTTTTATGGGCCGCTGGAAGATTAACGCTGACTTACCCATCTGGGGGTCTTGGCAGGGAAGCCAAGAGGAAATTACTTTAAAATGTTTTGCAACAAAAAAGGTCTCATACAGAGTAATCATTTCTCTCTTCAACCCCAGCATTCTTCGTGGCCAGTGAGAACTTGCTATTGAGACAACCACTCATTGGGACTCCACTCCCAATGAAATGATGCTCCATGATTCAGGCTTTTCCCCAGCCTGAAACAAGCAACGTAGGGTCTTGGAGAAATTACTCCACTGCACCCCTGAACCTCTAGCCCAGACAGAGCTCCTTTCTCTCCCATTGCCACCAATATAACCCTGAATCTGAGGAGCCCTGTGTTCCTGGCTTATAGTATTTTCAGACTCTTAGTCAGTATTTATTTATTAAGAGCCTACTATGTGTCAAGCACTGTTACTAAACCATTTGATACTCATGACAACCTTATAAGGCAGGTACTGTTATTATTCCCATTTTACAGTTCAGGAAACTGAGGCAGACAGAGTTAAGTGATTTGCCAAGAGTCACCCAATTAGGAAGTATCTGAAATCAGATTTGCATTCAGGTCCTCTTCACTCCAGGTCTAGCACTCTATTCACTGTGTCACCTAGCAACCCCCAAGATTGAATTGCACATGATGTTTTTCCTATTAACTCTAATAAATAAAATAAATAAAAACCCATTAGAAATTGTGTGGTTCAGCTCTTCCTATCCCCCTTTCTTTCTTCTACCCTGCTGTTCCTTCAATCCTTCTAACCTGATGAGGAGTATCAGAGAAATTCAGCATATTGGGGCCCCCCATTAAGGGGCAACAGTCCTTAGGACACTGCAGTGGAGAAACAGATGAATGGAAAACTGTAGATGTGGAAGGAAAGAAGCAGTCATCATCCAAAGCACAAGGAATCATGATACAAAAGAGTAACTGGTATTTATCCCCCCATTGATTTTCTAAGTCAAGTGGAGTGTTTAGGTAACAAGGAAAGGTAGGACCCTCCAGAGAGGACAGTCATTTAATTTCCCAGAAACGCTGAATTATTTTCCCTTGAAAGGGGACCTTACCCTTCAAGACATTTTTATAAGCTAGGGGAACTATGTGTGTGGGTGTTCATCCTTTGTTGCCGAAGAAGACCATGCCATCAGAAAAATAATGACATGACTTGCACTTGACTTTGTTTTGAGTGAGGGAGGGCTGTGCAGGTCACCAGCCTCACGTCTCCTCCAGAGCCATCTGAATCCAGTGACCAGATGTTCATCAGGATGATTGGAGATGACCCAGGATGAGACAATTAGGGTTAAGTGACTTGCCCAAGGTCACACAACTACTGAGTGTCAATTGTCTGAGGTGAGATTTGAACTCAGATCCTCCTGACTCCTGCACTGGTGCTCTATCCACCACACCACCTAGCTGCCCAGGGAAACTATGTAGAAGCCTGAGGAAGGTAGGACCCCAGCTTAAAAGGAAGGTTAGCTGTCTTGACTCTTTATGAGCTCATGTGTGAATCCTTTATGTTTTCTGTTGGACCTACATTTGATGTTTTATTAGAATGTTTGCAATGGAACTGGTGTCATTTTAGACATGGACCAAATTCTATGTTTCTAGGAAAAACTGCGAGTGAGTTCATGAGTCAAAGATATAATATTGGGAAGCTTCCAAGATTGAACATGGGTCAGCACGAGTTCAGAACTGATTTTTGTCGTTGTTGAAACATAGGGGTATCAGTTAAATAAATATAAACTGGAGCACAGTTTCCTAAATTGTAATACCCTAGAGCAGAGGTGTCAACCACATGGCTGTATGTGGGCCACAATACTCCGTAGTGCATTCTAAAGCAAATTAAAATATAATTAGAAAATATGTAACAAAATAAATAAAAATAAAATAAAACATAGATAAGATTCCATTTTAAAAATAAGTTAATATATGGTCAGGAGAGATCCTTATATACAGATGAGTGGTCTTATTTCTTTTTGAGTTTGACACCAACTGCCCTAGAGCATGGAGACTAAGTCTTTCTTAAGAATCTCATAAAGCACAGAAAATAGCAACACAAGCCCAAAGGAACTAAATAAAGGTTGTTTTTTTTTTTTTTTTTTATGGTGATGACTAATGATGAATCAATTTCTAGGCTCTGGGTGTTGGCTTCCAGCCAAGAGATCTAATGTTAGGTGCAGGCTGAAGGAAATGCCTGTTGATGATTAATCACTGAATCTAAGTCTAGAGCCCAGTATTAAAGTTTTCTAAAGGGATACCCTAAATCTAGGAGATGTAGAACAAATATCACCAAAGACATTGCACTTCAAGATAGGTGGAGGTGTGTCAAACAAGCATCTAGCCATTTTCAGTGTGGTTAATAAATGTATCCTAGAGAGTTTAAGGAACTTACAGATATTATCTCAGAGCCAATTATTAAAAAGACAGTTTTCAAAGTGAGAAAGACATGAGTTCCAGAAACTACAAACTGATGTGCAAACTAAAAACTTCAATTGTTGGCAGACTTTTAGGACATATTGCTTTGTGAAGAGTTATAGAGAGTAGTAATCATTAGAAGCTAATCTATGATGGTGCAGTAGATAAAGTGCTGGGCCTGAAATCAGGAAAATTCATCTTCCTGAGTTCAAATCTGGCCTCAGACACTTACTAGCTGTGTGACCCTGGGCAAGTCACTTAACACTGTTTGCCTCAGTTTCCTCATCTGTAAAATGAGCTGGAGAAGGAAATGGCAAACCACTTTAGTATCTTTGCCAAGAAAACCTCAACTGGGGTCATGAAGAATGGAATATGACTGAAACAACTGCACAACAACTTGAGTTAGCTAAGAGTAAGTCACACCACACTTGGTTTTCTTTTCACGTACTTAGGTTGGCATACCAGGAGCAAACTGTAGGGAGTGAATATTAGTAATGCATTTAGTAAAGTGGATAAATAAATGCTGGAGAATAGCAGAAAGGTAGATTCACAATTAGTTGAACTGAATTCAAGAATGGTGGTTAGTAGATCAGCATCACCAGTGATTTTTTTTTTTTATCTTCTTCCAGAGCTAGTGAGTGTTACTGGAGAAAAACCATTCTGCTGGCTTCATTCCTCTAAAAATTTATGTGACATGACTTCCCCTGGGTCCTTGCTGCTCCTTAAAAGTCCCTTTTCTCTACCCTTTTCAACAACAACCAATGGGTTCCACCTCTACCAATCATTCAATGGTCTCCAATTTCTAATTAGAAAATTCAGTGGTTCCTATGATTCTTGGTTGGTTCATTATTCTCAATTCTCTTCTCTCTCTAAATTCTGTAATTTGGCAATCTTGTTCACTCTTGTGACTTCAACTATCACCTCTAATGCAGATAAATCCCAGACCTGTCTCCAAGCTTTGACTTTATCTTCTTCTCAACTCCAGATCTGTATCTTGAGTTGCTTATAGCACATCTCTGTCTGGATTTCCACTGGCTCTTTAAGCTCAGTGTGTTCAAAACTGAGCTTGATTTCAAAACTGAAACCCAAAGCCTGTTCTTCCTCCTCCTGACATCTCAATTTCTGTCTGTGGAACCACCATGTACCCTGTATTTCATATGCATAACCATGGGATACTTCCTTCTCCCTATCAATTACCAAGTTGTGTCAGTTTCACATCCGCAACATCTTTCTCATTTCCTGTTCCCTCCTCATGCTGTATTCTATTCCTGTCATCCTAGCTCAGACCTTCATCAACACCTGTCTAGACTGTTGTAGTAACCTTCTCTCCTTTAAAATCTCCTTCATCCCACCCTTGCCCCGACCTTCAAACTAGACTTCACACCACTGTCAGAAGTCAGACTCATAGCATTTCAGAGTTGGAAGGGATCTTCATGTCTGAAAAGGAATTCATTCCTTCTACAACCTTTGACTTTTGCTTCCAATGTAGGAGAAATCCCTATTTCCCAAGGAAATACATTTTAAATTTTCTAATAGCATTAATTTTTATGTTTGTCCTTATGTTAAGCTTAAATGGATTCTTCTGAACTTTTTGTTTTTATTTTATTTTTAATTTATGGAATAAAACAAGCATTTCCATAACATAGTATAATTTTTTAAAAAAAGATCATTGTGCATGAAACTGCGAATCTATTAGGTACAGCTTGTTATTCCTTTTAAATATAATTTCTCCTAGATCTGTCTTCCTCTGGGGCCAAGTGGGATACTTCTGATCCCTTTTTCACACAACTGCCCTGTAAGTGCTTGAAGGCAGCTACCAAGTTGCCCCTAAATTGTCTTTTCCCACATCCTTCAAAGCCATCCTCACAGAACCTCATCTCAGGGTTGTCTATCATCCTGTTAACCCTCTTCTAGACCTACTTAGGCTTGTCAATGTCCTTTTAAAAAGCCTGTTCTCTAGAACTGAGCCCCGTCTCCAAGCATGGACTTAGTCCTTTATTACGTACCTCTCTTAACTGAGCCTAAGATTGGATTGCCTTTCTTTTCTATAATCCACCTAAGCCCTTGATGCTCCAGCTTCCATCTCAGTGCCTTTTCACTGGCTATTCCCCACCCAGAATGCTCTTCTTCCTTACTTTCACCTCTTAGAATCCATTATTTCCTTCAAAATGTTGCTCAACTCCCCTTACCCCACCTCTCATGAAGACTTTCCCAATCCCTGCCTCTAGTTTTCTGACACTCTCCCCATCCTAAATTTTACCTTGTTCTGTTAATCTATTATGTACAATTTGCTATTCCATTTACATATGTAATAAATTTATATACATAAAATATATATAATAACTTTCTTTTTGTTCTTTTTTTTTTCTTTGCTCTCTACCCCCCATGCTAGAGAATAGTAGACAGGTAGATTCACAGTTAGTTGAACTGAATTCAAGAATGGTGGTTAGTGGATCAGCAATGGCTACCATGAGAAACAAATAGGTGTATATATGTGTATGCGTGTATACATACATATATATGTATATATATAATATTACTCTATATATGCTTCTATTTATTTGTTCTTTCTCTGGATGCAGGTAGCATCTTTCTTCATAGGCCCTTTGTAGTTAATTTGGGTATTTATAATAGTCAAAATGACTTATTCAATCAAAATTGTTCTTCAAACAATATTACTGTTACTATTGGTTCTTGATTTTTCTTGGTTCGGCTTGTTTTGCAAGTCTTTCCACGTTTTTCCAAGGTTAAAAATAAAATAAAAATTCAGAAATATTTAATAAAAAATTTACCTTGTAATCATTTTGTATATACCTGTATAGATACATATTGTCTTCCTCCAATAGAATGTAGGCTCCTGGAGGACAAAGGTTATTTTATTTTTGTCTTTGTATCTCTGGTGCTTGGCATGGTGCCTGACATATCGTCTGTATTTAATAGATGTTTGTTGATTTTCAGGTTTCTTAGCTACCATATCACACTTTTAATTCATATTGAATTTGAAGTCCTCTAAAACTCTCACATATAAGCCATTTGGTAACTGATTTCTAACTGACTAATTCAAGATAATTGACTCTTTAACTAAATTCAATCAATGTCCTTTAAAAAACAAATCCCTCAAAATTCTATTGCTCTGTGTTTGTCGTATTGATGCCCAATTCTACATTGACTTAACTTAGGGTACCTAGCCTCTTGGACTTACTCACCACTAATTGCAGTGGGACTATTTTTTATGCAGCTAAGGTCCCA
Organism: Bettongia penicillata ogilbyi; assembly: GCA_023548195.1. Lineage (NCBI taxonomy): Eukaryota > Metazoa > Chordata > Mammalia > Diprotodontia > Potoroidae > Bettongia > Bettongia penicillata. The sequence goes on along the minus strand of JAJHZJ010000103.1, from coordinate 1,367,058 downwards.
ATTACTAAGAACAATGAATCTGCTGAAATGGTCATATGTATTCAAATTTGCATGATCTGAATTTATAATTACATAAAATATGGTCATTGGTTCCAGTTCAAAGGAAATATAGAGTGCAAAGTGAAATAATGTGACCCCTCTAAAGGATGTATAGTTCACACTAATCAGGACCTACCTTATTTCATTTCACAGGATGGCACATTTCCCTAATGATGTTCTCTGTATGTCTGTCTAGAAATGGGCAAGGCCATGACAATAGGTGGTATCCCCTGGCACATCAGATTCCTCATTGCATTTCTTATGTCTCTATCTAGTTTTTGTCAAATCCACTGGAATGAAGCTACACAGAAATCACACAGCCTTTTCCCCATTCCTTCCCACATGCCAAAGTAGGTGACATTATTAAATTCTGACTCCCTCTGCCAGAAGTTTTTATGAATCTGTCAAAGCTTTTCATTACGTAGACTATCAGAGGAACCCCAGTGGTCATTTCACTTGTGAAAAATCCCCACCAAAATATATCATAATATATCTGAACTCTACATAAAGTTCTCCAATGAAGGAGACTTCTCACTCTTTGAAAGTTTTTTTCTTCCCATTAGTTTGCTTCTTTGAAACTCCTAAGAAATTAGTTCTAATCTCTCTTCCTCACAATATCCTTTAAGTCCCTGAAAATGGCTACCAACTGCCCCCCGAGTCTCCTCTTTTTCAAGCTAAACATCTCCATAGTCAGTGAATCTTTATATGATAAGAAACCAAGTACTTTCACCCTTCTGATTGTCCTCCACTGGTTGTTCTTCAGCCAATCAATGGCCTTCCTAAAGCATGCTACCCAGAAACTAAACACAATACCCTCGATGTGGTCTGCCCAGGGGACGAGTCAAGGGGGCGATCTCCTTATATCTAGAAATTATGCAGCCTTTCAGCCAAAAATTAGCATGAGCTTTTTTGGTCACCATGGCAACTTGGTTATTTATACTGAGCCTGTGGTACACAAAAATCCCCAAATCTTTTTTTTTAACTGTTCCCTGACCATGTCTTCCCATCTCATACTCCAAAAGTTGAAATTTTTTCAACTTGAGTCCAAGATCTTGTGTCTATCCCTATTAAATTTCCTGCATTCTATTAAACCCAATATTCAAGTCCATCGAAACATTTTGGACTTCTGATCCTGTCATATAGTGTGTTTGTCATTGTTCTTATTTTTTCATTCTTTTGGTTTTATTTTTGTATTTTCTTGGTTTCTAATAAAGTCATTAGCTTTCATCTGCTCCACTCTAATTTTTTAAAAAAATATTTTCTTCAGTGAGCTTTTGAACCTCCTTCTCCATTTGGCTCATTCTGCTTTTTAAAGCGTTTCTTCTCCTCATTGGTTTTTTGGGGCCTCTTTTGCCATTTGAGTTAGTCTATTTTTAAAGGTATTAATTTCTTCAGCATTTTTTTGGGTCTCCTTTAGCAAGCTGTTGGCTTGCTTTTCATGATTTTCTTGTATTGCTCTCATTTCTCTTCCCAATTTTTCCTCTACCTCTCTTACTTGATTTTCAAAATCCTTTTTGAGCCCTTCCATGACCTGAGATCATTGCATATTTATTTTGGAGGTTTTGAATGCAGAAACCTTGACTTTTAGGTCTTCCTCTGACAGTATACATTGTTCCTCCTCATCCAAAAGGATTGAAGAAAATACCTGCTCACCAAGAAAGTAACCTTCTGTTGTCTTATTCTTTTTCCCTTTTTTGAGCATTTTCCCAGTCAGTTACTTGACTTTTGAGTTCTTTGTCAAGAAGAGGGTATACTCTGGGGCCCTGTAAGTTCTCAGTTCCTCCAAGGTAGCATAATCAAGGGAGAGGAGTTTACTTCTCTCCTGGCCTGCTCTCTGGTCTGTGAGCAGGTTTCCCTTTCCAGAGCCTCCACCAGTTCTACCACACCAGCACTCCTCCTCATCCCAGGACTGAGATCCAGATCAGCTGCTCAATTTCCCCAGAGTCTTTAGGCCAGGACTCCAACAATGGAAGCTACCACTGGCCCAGAGTGGGGCCAGACCACTGTGCTCCTCCCTCACCCAAGTGAAAGAGCCCTCCCACTAACCCCTATAGCTGTCCCCTGTGTCTGAGAGTTGAGGAATCTGGGACCCACAGCCACTGCTTCCAGCATCCTGAAACCCACCCCAGTCCCATCCCACCACTGCATAGCAAGACTGGGCTGTACTCTGCTCCACACCCGCCCAGTGTGACTGACTCCTGCTGTAGGTCTTCCAGGCTGCCGCGGGCTGGAAATCTCCCCCACTCTGTGGCTCGATGGTTTCCACTGCTCCAGAACTTATCTAGAGTCATTTCTCACAGGTATTTCACGGGCCATGTCTGTCATTGTTCTTAGCTTTGACATCATGTGCGGAATTGATGAACAGTCTTATCTATACCTTTATCCAAATCACTTATAAACATGATAAACAACACAGACTCAAGCTCAGATTTCTGGGTCACTCAGCATGATATAGTGGAAAGAGCAAGGGTTGTACCAGCAGAGGACCTGGGTTCAAATTCCACCTAGGATGCTTGCTCACTGTATGCCTTTGGACAAGTCACTATTTCTTTGGGCTTCAGTTTCCTCTTCTATAAAATGAAAGATCTGACTAGAGAGCCTCTGAGGTCCTCTCTGTCTCCAGATCTATAATACAATGAGGGGCAACTGGTGGCACAGTGGATAGATTCTGGGCCTACAGTCAAGAAAACCTGAGTTCAAATTTGATCTCAGACATTTCCTAACTATGTGACTCTGGCCAAGTCATTTAACCTCATTCTGCCTCAATTTCCTCATCTGTACAATAGAGGATAATAATAGCAGCTACATTCAAGGGTTGTTGGGAGGATCAAATGAGCTAATAATTATAAAGTTTTTAGCACAGAGCTTGGTACAGAGTAGGTACTTAATAAATCCTTATTTCTCTCCTTCCTTCCTTCCTTCCTTCCTTTCTTCCTTCCTTCCTTTCTTCTTTCCTTCTTTCCTTCCTTCCAATGATTCCACAATCCTTCCACAATGACACTTGAACCATTAATGAATATCCATTGAGTCCAAATGAGTTCAAACTCTATCTAATTGTATTGTCTCAAAAAACATCGATATCTACCTCACATCTCTCCACGTTTTCCATAAGAGTAGCTTGAGATATTTATCAAACATTTTGCTGAAACCCAAGTAAATGAAATCTACTACATTCTCCCAATCGACTGGTTTAATAACTCTATCAGAAAGGGAAATAATATTAGCTTGCCATGGCCTGTTGTTGCTAAAACCATGCAGGTGCTTTTTTTTTTATCACTTCTCCTTACAGATGTTTACTAACCATAGCTTTAATAACCCATTACAGAATTTCCCCTGGGGCCAAAGCTATACTCTTTGGCCTGTAGTAAACAGATTGTGTTTTCTTCACTTTCTTGAAGGCCAGAACAATACCTAACTTTCTCCAACCCTGTGGTGCCTCTCTTGTTCTCTACAATCTTCAAATATCATAAACTCAACGATCAAATTCACTCATTTTTTCCTCTTGGTAATCTAGGATGTGGTTCATCTAGGCCACTAACTTAAATTGATTAAGGGAAGCTCTTGTTTAGTCATTTGTCATGTCTGACTCTCCATTTGGGGTTTTCTTGCCAAAGATGCTAGAGTGATTATCCATTTCCTTCTGCTTCTTTTACAGATGAGGAAACTGAAGCCACCAGGGCTAAGTGACATGCCCAGAGTCACACAGCTAGTAAGTGTCTAAGGCCAGATTTCAAGTAAGGAAGATGAGTCTTCCTGACCCCAGGCCTGGCACTGTATCTAAATCCAATTCACTTGAATATCATGACATCACCTCCCTGATGCCATGGTCTTCTTTGAGAACAAAGAACAAACAACAGCTGTACCATCAAGCTTCCCTTGAGGGGCCCTCTTTATTAATATTGGTTATCAATTCCCTGTTAGTAATTTTTGTTCTGTCTTTTCCATTTCAAAGATCATCTTGTCAGAGAAGACAGAAGCAAAATAAGAATTTAACATCTTTGCCTTCTCTGTTGTCCATTGTCATCATCCCATTTGCTCCCAGAAGTAGCTATCTTGTCCTTGTTCGGATTATTTTCTTTTCTCCAATTAGTATAAAGCCTCCCCACCATTTTTTTTGTCCTCTTTCTTTGCCAGCCTTAGCTTATTTTGAGCTCTACCACCTTTGATACACTTCTTGCAGCATTGTATGGTACATTTACATTCATCCTCTGTTATTTGGCCTTGTTTCCATATTCTGAAGGTATTTTTAAAAAATCTGTTAGTTAGTGAATTCCCTGGGCCTCCAAATGGGTCTCTTCAGACAGCTCTCCTCTTTCTTCTGTTTCAGAATTGTTTCCTTTTGCATCATCATGATGTTATTCTTGAGGGTTTCCCATTTCACCTGGGCTGACTCATTCTGTAGAATAATATATCATAGGATCCCAGCTATGTGTCATTTGTACCCTTTGAAACATGTTTTTCCCTAAATGAAGGATGTATGTCAGATATTGCCCAGATCTTCTCTCTTCTACCATGAAGTCATTTCCCTCTAAGGTTTCCCTGATTTCAATCTCAGAAATCAGTTCCTCCTTGTTGGTGAAAATCAGCTGAAGAATAGACATTTTTGGCCCTATATGTACAAAAATGTTCATAGGAATAGTTTTTGTGGTGATAAAAAACCCAGAAACTAAGTAAGGGCCCAACAAATGAGGGATGACTGAACAAATTATAGTATAGGATAATGTACTATACTGTTGTTCTGTAAAATTAGAATGTTTCTGTAAAAATGAAGGAGGCACTTTTCTTCTTTTCTTATGCCAAAATCTAATCTAACACTGATCCCCAGGACACAAGCATAAAAGTGTAGCAGGCTAAGGCTGAGGGGAGGGACAGGAAAGAGAATGGAGTGAGTAGGATTGTGGATTCTTCCCATAATAGATTTTTCTTGCAAGAATTGAAAAAATCTCAGTTTATAAGAAACCATTGCTTTGATGTATATGTTTCCACTTTGATTAAATTTCTTTTATAGAGTAACGATCTTGGTAGAGGTGATTCAGGGAGGCACATTTCTGAAGGGAAGAATGACCAGGGGCTAAGTAGTTAAGAACCCATAGTATAGTGATTTGATTGGTGGAGAAACAAATATACACTTAGACAGACTTGGAACGTAGAACTATATAAACAGGTTTTAAGACAATTATGCTTGAGCATTGTGTGTGTGTTATGGACCCCCCTTATCTGTCTGATAAAGACTGACCCCATGGCAGAATAATGTTTTTAAATGCATAAAATAAAATATGTAAAATTACAAAGGAAACAAATTATAGCATAGCAAAGCTATTAAATATTAAAAAATGTTTCACAGACCCTATGTTAAGAACCTCTGATCTAAGGGATGAATGACAACCAAATGCCTGATAGCCTAACAGAGGGTTGGTCCCTATACATACAGTCTCATATAAAATACATAGCTATTTATTGAAAGAATAAAACCTGGAGAGAGATCTCTGGTGTAAGAAATTTCAGAGAGCTAAGTGGCACAGAGTGCCAGTGAGGAAGAACTAAGTTCAAATCTGGCCTCTAACACTGAATAGCTGTGTGACCCTGCACTAGTCACTCAATCTTTGTTTGCCTCAGTTTCCCTCTTCCACAAAATAGTGATATGAGTATGAGGGATATGAGTCCATGTTCTTATGAGTATGGACCTCCCAGGGTTGTTGTAATGATCAAATGAAGTACTAACTGGGCTTACCACAGTGTCTGACACATTAACTATTGTTATTGTTAGTACTATGCTGTCCCATGAGGTCTATCTCTGACCCTGTCCTGTTGTACATTCTAATCAATGACCCAGATACAGTAGATCACATGTGAAGATGAAAACAAAGTTGGGAAGGTTATCTGATGGACAAAATCAGAGTTCCCAAATAGGTTGATAGGCTAGAATGCTGGACAGAAACTTACAAAATGAAATTGAATAGAGATCAATGGAAAGTTTTACACTTAGGTTAAAAAAATCCACTGCATGCATACTTAGGGTTGGGCTGTGATGACAGCAATACCCTTAACATGGAGTCGCTGGCTTGGATGGAGCTCTGAACAGTTGGCACCCAATTTCTCACCACGTTGCTCACAAATCCTGGATGGATATTCCAGCTATGCTCCATTAAATGAGGCATGGTGTCCAAAAAAAGCAAGGTAATAGTTCCATTGTCTTCTGCCTTGGTCAGACTACTTCTGAAGTAATAGTGTGTTTAGTTCTGAATACTACATTGGAGGAAGGACATTGATGAACTGGATCTCATTCATAGGAAACTGGCTAAGATGATGAAGAGACTGGAGATGAGACCAAAAAGAATCATGAGAGAAACCGGAATGTCCTAGCCTGGAGAATGGACCTTAAAGGTCCATGGCTCTTTCTTCAACTGTCTAAAGAACTGGAACAATGATTAGATTTGTTCTATTAGATTTATTCTGCTTGGTTCCAGAGGAGGAAAACTTTGAAAATGGATGAAAGCTGCAAATTTATTCTCAACATTAAGAAAACTTCCCTGCAATTTGAGGTGTCCAGAGGTGGGATGGTCAGCCTCTGTAGGTTATGGGTTACTTCAATAAGAAGACCTTTCAAGGAGAGACTGATTGAACATCCTTCTCCTCACCCCCCACCTCCATGTTACAGAGGAGATTCTTGGTTCACTAGGGATTGGACTCCACAGTATCTGAAGTCTTTCCCAAATGTGAGAGTTTGTGCCTGGGAAATTTCTTGTAATTCCCTGTTTTACAGTCTCCCACTCCCTCTACCCATCATGGCTAAGGATGGAAAATCTACATGTCAATAGTCATTTTCCTTATCATTAGAGGGGATAGTAGGGCAATCCTGAAAGATCTAGAAAGGGAATGAGGGGATATTCTTTTTCCTTATGTTCACTTAAGGAAGAAAGGAAAAATACAGGGAAAACACCTCCCAACTCTCATTCCACATCAAAATCCAGGCTCTTTGTCTCCACTGGCAGCTGCTGAGTGCTCTTAGTGCAAAGCAGTCCTAGAATCATTTACTACCCCATGCAAGCATTTTCCCTTGGTGGAAGCACGGATTTGTTTATGATAATAATCCTAGAAGATAAGTGGAAGGAGAAAACAATAATAAATATCCTTGTTCAAAGATTATAAGGAAAAGTATAACCCAGGGGCATGTCTCATGGGCCAGCTGCTTAATAATGAATACAGTGCTAATATGATTCCACAGCAAGCAGGAGCAGAGACAGACAGGCCTTTAGTTACAGGTGTCAGGGTGAAAGTGTCTGGCCTGGCTTTATTTGAACCATTTAGCATGCTGCTAGTGTCTGCTCGGAGCACAACTCTTTGCTGAGGCCAGAAAATACAATTTCGTTTCTCTGGTTCTTGATGTTTCCCAATCCCCAGGTCCCTTTCTCTTTCATCTTTTTCTTTCCCACCCCTTTCTGCATCCTAAACTCTGCTTTGGGTTTCCCTTTTCTTTCTTCTGGAAGAGGTTATAGAATATTCCCTCACTCACAAATTACCCTTCATGTATTTTTTTTAATTCACATTTTCTTATCTGTGTGCATGTTGCATCCCTCTTATAGAATGTAAGATCCTTAAGGACAGGCAGGAGTGAGAGCTAAGGTAATTTTCATCTTAAACATTCTATTGCTTGGAACTGAATTGCTCAAATGTCTAGTTCACCCTCTCCTTCATTTAAGACAGGCAGATAGTAAATAGCCAGATAGGGTTATCTAAATGATCCTAAAAGGTCCTCTAGAAAAAGAAAATGAACAGAGGGCCTAATAGAATGTCCTAGGAGAAAGCTACCTGTACATGAAAAATGTGGGGTGACTGCTAATAAAGCTAATCTTGGCAGGGAAAGGAAGCTTAATAAAAGCACAGTGTCCAGATTCTGGTAGGCAATAGTCCTGCCATGCTCTGCCCTGGTCAGACCATGTAATTGTAGAATTTGAGTTCTATTGAATTGGATGTGTAATTCTGGGTATCACCTTGCAAGAGCGGTACCAATGAATTACAGCGTTTAGTAGGAATAACCAAGTGAAGGGGGAGAGAGAGGTTAAAGGTATACAGTAGACTAAGGGGATGGTAGCATTTATTCTGGAAAAGAAACCATTAGAAAAAGAGAAAAGCTGTTATATAGAAGAGAAAGTAACCAGAGGGCAAAACTGGCAAAGAGGAAAGTAGAATGGAACGATCATTTATTAAGCACCTAATATATACCAGGAACTGTGCTAGCATCCCTACAAGCCTTTGTAATAGAACAGCTGGGTGGCCATTACAGAAGGAAAGTTTTTGGCTCAGTGTAAAGGAGAACCTTCTAACACTTGAGTTGTTCAGCTCTGAGACAGGCTACCTTCTACAGTAGTGATTTATCTCTCCATCATTGGCTATATTCAAGACTGGGTGACAGTCTTATCTGATATTTGAGGAGGCAATGCTATATTGGGTATAAGGCTAGACTAGGTGACTTTTCAAAAAATTTACTTTTTTATTGTGATTTTAATCATCTACAAACAAAAATATTTCAATATACAAAGAACAAGAAAGAGACTTGTATGAGAAACTAAACTAGATGACCTTTTCAAGTCCTACCAGTTCTAAGATTCTAATGATCTGCTGAAGGTACTGTATAATAGTCCCATTCCAAATATTTTCATTTGGGTAACCCAGCAACTCCTTTCAAGGTGGTCTATTTTTGCTATTAAATAAACTACACTCCCCCCCCCCAAAAAAAAAATATTGCACAAGTCTGGATCAGTAGTACTCAGAAGTTCACTGTTGTGAACGAGGAATCACTTGCAGATAGACAGTGGCCCTGAGAATACATTTGACTTGTTTCAAAAGGTTGAATTAAATCATCAACTGAAAATAGATTTCAGATATCATGTAACTGGCCCGACAAAGGGAAAAGGTGAAATTCCTGACAAATTAAATTAAGATGCAGTATAGGCCACTCTGAGAGCATGATTTCAAAATCCATTTTCCCTGGCCTTCTCCTTTGAACCCTCGAGTTACAGGGACTGTAGGGAAAGAAAAGGATGTCTTCTCTTTGATCACTGTTATCAAATCAATTTGCTCTATTTCAGAGGGAATTATGGAAAGAGAGAAGATACTGAGCTTTTAACTCAGTCAACAGAGCGGGGCTCAATTTTCATGTCCTATAAATTTTCGGACATAGGACATTGCAGAATTATACCAACCATTTTATAGGTTTGGAACAATTTATGTTCTTTCCTCTACCACGCCATGTTTTTCTTTCTGACTGGGCATAACTTAAACCTGTAGATGCTTCAAATGAAAAGACCCTTGAAAGTTTACCTAGTCCATTCTCTGGCTTTCAGATTGTCAAACTTTGGTCAAAGATTTAAAGGAACACTTTTATTTTAATATATTGGTGATTTTTTCATTGGTGTAGATATGAAGATTTTTAACTTCCTTCACTCTTCTGTGCATGCATGCACTTTTCCTCATGTATTCCTGACAGGTTATACAGAGCAGATCTAATATTCTCTTTCTGCTGCTAATCTAACACATGGAACTTTGGATGCTGGTTTTGACCATGATGGCTCAGGATGAGAGCTCTGCTGTAGTATGGAATACTATATAATTCCATTAATATTCCATAATAGTATGGAATTGAATGCCCACAGAAGTTTTTGAGGAGATAATCTTTCACTGTCTTTCCTGGTTGCCTTGAGTGAGAAAGACTGCTGTGAGTTACTGTGAGCTTCTCTAAGGGGAAGCTGACTTACTTCTGTCCCCCAAGATACTCCATGTCCATGAATGTATGGCATCGTTGTTTCTTTTATGTTTATTCTTTCCTAATGTTAGGTGAACTTTGAGAGGGCAGTACCTGGGCAATAGGAGAGACTCAAAGATCCATCAGAGTCATCAAAAAGGTCCCACCAACAACTCTAGCCTCTAGCACGATCAACCTAGGGAGGCTGCGTTGGGAACTCCACTCTTAGCGTGGAGGTGTGCCGCAAACAATTTAACTGATTGAGACACTGAATCCAAAAGAGAACCAGTCCAGCTGAGCCGGGAAACAATGTTTACCCTGAAGTGAACCTGACAGGGACCCCCTGAGGAGAGACGACTCCCAGGCCAGGAATAATGGTGTACCGCTTAGCTCCACAGTTGTGTATGTGTGTGTGTGCATGCATGTATGTGCGCATGTATGTGTGTATGTGTGCGTGTGTGCATGTATGTGTGTATGTGTGCGTGCATGTATGTGTGTGCGTGTGCATGTGTGTGCATGCATGTGTGTGTGTGTAAGGAGAGAATATAACTCCTGTTTTAGGGAGATTGATTTGTAACTACTGTTTTTTGCCTTTTGTAAAAGGCAACAGATATCAACTGGCTAATCAATATTAAGAAACATGGCAAATAGGTCCCCATGAGCACCAGTTTACACTAGAAACTCCAACCCCTCAAAGTTACCCTTAGAGCCCTGAGGACAGCAGTTGTCATTTTCTTCTGGAAACACTAACCTGCTATTCTGGTGTGAATTGGAAGAGTGATACATACATACACACACATTTATATGTTTATGTGTGTATATATAATTTGTATATATATATATGTATATATATATATGTACACACACACACATATATACGTAAAGGACAACAGCAACCTTCCTAATCTTTGAGTCATTCTACTGAGTTATAAAGCTCTACTAGGGAATTAAGGGGGAAAAAATAAAATAATGAGAATCTCACAGGGGTTGAGTGTACAAAGGCATGGAGATGTTTATATAATTCTGTCTGATCTTTTTTCCCAAATCTCTCCTTACAAGTTCTGGGTAGTACCACCACTCAACTTCCCTTTCAGTGCAATAATCATTTACTGGGCACCTACCATGTATAAGGCAGTATACAAGGCCCTTGGGATACAAAGTCAAAACAAAATCATCCCTGCCCTCATGGAACTTACATTCCATACTAGAATGAGAGAAGACAGAGCACTG